>OX101753.1:168537836-169170336 GCA_944452675.1 Tachina lurida | reverse complement strand
TGTTTTATTTAAGAATAATTTCGAAAAATTAGCACGTAGACTTGCTGCTAATAAATTGCTTGAATCAGGCGTGACAGGCTCTACAAGATTGTGTACGCTGCTTATAAAAATTGAAATATGAAATGATAAATATATTTTTCGTTGAGAGAAACGTTTTAAAATAAAAAGTAGGCCAGAGCAATCTTATGATTGCGTAATTGAAGCTAGATAATTTGAAATTTCTTTCTTTATAATTTAAGGTAATGTAAGACCTTAGATAAACAAACTTAAGGTAAACTATTTCAATTATAACCTTAAATGTTTTAAAAATTAATAAAATTCATATGAAAAAAAATATACATCATGTAGAGTTCAATTAAATCCGTTAATTAAAATTGAATAGAAGAAAGTGTTGTGCTTAAACCTAATATGATATATTGCAAAATGTTGTCCAAAATGCTGCCATTTAAACTTAGTTTACGTTACTAATTGACAAAATCTTGTTAAGTATGACAACCTACAACTACAACACGCTGAAAAAATTCTACAAAATCTAGTCAAATGCGCAATAGTAGATTTGTAAAATGAATTAAGCAGCTTCAGGTTCTATTTATGTATCCATTGATATATCTACCAATCTATCCATCCACATACCTGTAACTTCACCATCTATCCTAATATGAGCAGTATGTCTTTCCTACTCTCAGGAGTTAAGTTAACTGAAATTTAAATTCCGTTCTGAACAACCTGTTGAGCCATAAAACGATTTGTTGCCAATTTAATACCAGCCATTAAATATCTCGAAATCCATATTTCTCTCTGCGTTAAATGGTTTTTTTCCTTTGTAATCTTTGAAATGCAAAAAAAAACTAACGGAACTTAACTTGTCTGCCAGTTTGTATATATATATATATATGTGTGTGCTTGCATATGTGTGATTTTTACAAGTGTGAGTGTGTGTCTGAGTGTTTGTGTGTATATGTGGAGCAAATAAAATCATTATTTATAAGTGTGCGTGCGTGCTAGCCTAACGTTATCCTTGATTTTAGTGGCTGGTTGATTTATAATGACAAGTGACGCGTGGAAAAATTAAAACAAGAGGTGATATATTGTTTCACAAGTGATGACTATTTCTGAGATTAGACTTTTTCTCAATATTTTATCACACCATAGAAAATTTTTTTGAAACATTTCATTACATTTCTTTATTAAAGGCCAACTATAAACCAGGGTAACAGTTCTGTGTTCAGTTCTGTCCATGATGATGCGGTTTTCTTTTGAACGTGTAGGCAGGTAAAATTGTAATACATAAATATTTATTTAGTTTCTATGTAGGAGCAAATCAAATATTAGTCTCACATCCCTTTTAAAACTGTTGGTATTTTTTTTAAATTAGTTTTGTTAACATTAACAAAATTTAAAATAAAAAAAAACTTTACTATTATAGTTAAAGCATAATTTTTTAACTCTTGTTTCCATTAGTCAGGCACTCTAGTCACCTAGAAAATTTATATGAAAATCACTCAAAAAAAAGTATGTGCTTTTCGTACAAATCAGCTACGTCCAAACATATGTCCTCTGACACTTCAATTTGAGGTAAACAGCTTTGAAAGCTCTTAAATTTGCTCTTGTTTCTTTGAAAAGTAAGAGCAACTATTGTTGTCGCCAAGATCGGATGGCTGTTGTACTCTGGTCTGCGTGAAAGCCCAAAAGCTCTTTTGTAAAAGTTTGCACATTGTGTATATAACTTTGACGTAGCTTGTATAATTGTTATACACAAGCTGGCCAGTTTCAAAAAAGGTAATCAGGTTTGGAATTTTTGGTGGAAGCTGTTCCTTCCCAGCCAACCTGAGTTTCGAAAATGAACGAATGTTCGCTGTAGCCAACAATTCTCGAGAGGTTTCCATTAAAAAAGTTTAGCAACAAAAAACAATTTGTTTCCCTCAATTTTTTATTTTGTTTGCATGTACATAAAAAGAGAAATAAAGTTTTTTGCTATTTAGAAGCAATTAAATCGATTGCTAATGATATTGCTAAAGATTCGCTATTGATTCGTGAGCGAAACATCGAAATCGAAAGATTTGCTGCCACAAACTGAGTGACGAGTGAGCTCTAGCAGCGCTTTCTCTTTCCGTTTACGATAGTCGTTCTCGAGTGTTTTGTCCGAGAAATGTTTACGCAACATTCGAATGCGATATTATTTACGAATGTTTTGGTAAGCTGGGTTACTGGATTACCAACTTAATGATTTTAACAAGGCTTGAGACTATAATAATCGATTCTAAAGAAGTACTTACTTTTTTTATTTGGCAACTTGTTCACGTAATCTATTTAATCTAAAAAAATTATTCTCCTCATTTAGCAACTTGTACATAATTTTTTCGAATTTTAGGTAATGTGATTTGTAAGCGAGTAATGAGATTTCGTAATCAGAAAAGAAAGTCATTATATGGCAAGTAGTTCTGATGGTAATGTGTAATTTTTTGCTAGGAGGGAGTTAACTCCATTTTTCAGTAGACTGGCAATCGGCACGTTAAGCAAATTTTTTTATGAAAATCACTCAAAAGAATAATGCCCTAATTCTGTTAGACGATTGTATCGTCTTATCTATGGACGAAAAACAGCCGCAGTTTTGATTCTTTAAAACAACTATTACACTATGATACAAAAAAAAAAAAAAAAATATTCAGGGATTCTAATGTACCAATTCGATTTTGTTGGAGTCCATGGATGACGAAAATACCGTTGGTTTTTTTAGGTCACTTCATAAAGTGATTTTATAACGGTAAATGTAGTGAAAAACGGGGTTTCAGTTTTAAACAGGTGTAACTTCTTTGTTTCCTAACGGATTTCTTTTAACTTTCCGTTGGTGTAAAGGACCGAATATTATCTTTCAACCAAGATATATTTTTTGAAAATCGACTCACAAATGGCTAAGTTACAGTCGTTGAAGTGTAGAAAAAACCAATTGAAAAAGTATTCTTTTGTTTTCCTCAGGCCATAAGTTGCTTATGAGTTACAAAAGAATACTTTTTTAATGGGTTTTTTCTACACTTCAACGACTGTAACTTAGCCATTTGTGAGTCGATTTTCAAAAAATATATCTTGGTTGAAAGATAATATTCGGTCCTTTTTTTTGTATCACAGTGTTATTTATTGTCTAGTTATGCTTAGAAGGTTCGTGTATTTGCTTTATGATTTTGTTCCAAACATTATATCCAACACATATTTTTTCATATATTTTTCAAACTATTGTATAATACTTTAATTTAATTTTTATGTTTTAAATATATGGGAATAATATTTTTATTTTTCATTATCAAAGACAACAACCATTTTTGAAGAAAATAATTTTGAGAATTCAAAAACAAGAAATGAAAAGTATTTTCAAACAAAAATGTCCCAAATTTTCTTATAAGCGTATAACGTTGTGGAAACACGGGGTAAAAGTTTTTCGGCAGTCGAACTAAAATGTAGAGAAAGCTTTGATGCAAAGTTTTTTTATGTGTGAGATAAATAAAATTCTCCCTTGGCTATTACAAAATTTAGCTATTTTAGTATTTTAATTAATTAAAAAAACAAAGAAATAATTAAAATTATTGTAAGATTAGGAACACAACTTCTACTTCAATGAATCAGAAACAAAAAAGAGATTTGCAAGCAGTAACTTAAGCAAGAGCAGTCCAAAATCATCAGATATTATCCACAACTATACCATATCTGGATCACAATAACTGAATCTTATTGCGTTTTCTTGATTTATCTCATTTTGCTGGGTGGTCTCTCATAATAAATTTGTCTGGATTTTCTTTTTATGTCTAGAAACTATAAAATAAATTATTGATATCTATATTTCATATCTTAAAATTAACGTATTAATAAAATTCCCTGTAGCAAGACAAATTTTAAACATTTGTGTAAACACAGCTAAAAATAACATATGTATCATTTGCTAATATCAACATCTATTTCTTGATTTGTTGACATGCAATAAAAAAAATACAATGGCAGCAGCATTTAAGATTTAACTTAAGTGATTTATGTTGCTATATTAAACATCATATTCAACACATGTCAGAGATTTATTCAAGTAAAAATATGTTTTTGTTATGTATGTGTTTTTGTTTTTTTAAGTATTTATGTGGGGAGGCGGCGCTTGTGTCTAATAAACAATAATTTAATTTGCCACTCTTGTGGTAAAATACTGAGCTAAATATTTTAGGCAATAACTATGTTGAAAGCATACAAAATATTTCACAGCCGCCAAATAAAGTTCAATAGCAAAACGAGATCATCCAAACATTCAGTATAAATAAAAATTTGACTTAAAAATATAAAATAAATAAAACTTATGTGTAGTTTCCACAATGCAAGCAAGCGACTTGTCTAGAAAATTTGTATAGGAATCACTCAAAAATTTGAGTGATTTTCATATATTTTTTCTAGACAAGTCGCTTGCTTGCATTATGGAAACTACACATTATTTTATTTTAGTTACAGTGGAGTTGAAAAATTAATCAGGAAATATTTTTATAAAAACATTTTTAACTTAATAAGCAGACAAAAATATACATAAGCAAATAAATAGTCTTAATTTCAGTAACTGCTCATAATCATAATTGTAGGGCAAATATTTCGTACGCTCGCAAGTTTTCTCTCTAGTGTAGTAAACCATGATTTAACTACTTTATAAATACAGGTATATATATGTATAATATATATATATATATATATATATATATATATATATATAATAGATATAATAGCTAAAATAGTATCAGGTATCTTTCACATGTGCAGCGGACACCTAATACTCTTGTATTTATTATATATAATAATATATGCCTATAATTGTAAATGTTTTATTAATAAACGAATTAAATCATGGTTCACTACACTATCAACTATGACTTAAGCCGATTCCAACATACATGCAAAGAAAAAATATGGTTGAGGTAACCATAATCAAACAGCAACATACTATGATTGTATTATATGTTTGCAGTCAAATCATGTTATTGTCAATAGAAAAGCAAAGTTTAAATAATATTATTTTCTGAGTTAATAATAATATTATCTACAAAAACAATTGTTGCTTAAAATAACAATCACTAGTATTCAACGACCATACATTTGTTTCAGAGAACATAATATTGTTTTCTCAACTATTTTACAACCATATCTTTTCTTTGCGTGTAGAAGAGTTTCTCTAATTTGTTTATACGCAAAACTAGAAAACGTCACTAGTAAAACACATTAACAAGCGTATCAAGTGCATTGACTCTCTCTCATATATAATATAATAGCTTGCATATTATTATACTCAGAGTAAGGATATTTAATCGAACAAAAAAATATACACATTATACTCGTGATATTTATTCAGCATTCGCCACCATATATATATATGTATATAAATAAATCAAATGGTAGCCCTGTGTATAAGCTTATGTAGCCGATTAATAGTCAGAGTATTTTTATACTCATGCGTATAATTTTATTTACATTACAGTCCATAAATTTAAGATACAGTTGCTTCTGTCGCTTAATTTAAAAAATATGTATAAACATAGTTATTGAATATTTATCGTTATACGCCTTCGGCTTAAAATTAATTTAAAAATATTTGCATATGAGCTTGTTTTTTATTGTTAGGTGTACGCATTCATAGTTGTTTGACGGCCAATACTCAAAGAGTACTTAAAACACTTCTTTTTTATGCTCTGATCTAGACATTATTAGCTAAAGAACACAAGCATACAAATATACAATACCATGTTGAAGTAAACTTTAATATATAATAACCTTTTATGTTATAATCGTAGATTCTGCCTGCTAAGAAATATACAACCACACAAGCACATATGTCTACGCAGATGAAAGATGCAAGCAATAAGAACTTTAATACTTCTATATTAGATAACATATAGAAATCTACAGCAGAGTTCGAAAGAGGGAAAACAAATTAAATGAGAAATATTTTGTTGTTATTTGGTGTGATGATAGGTAAAGCGTACTGTTGTGCTATTCATGTTGTTTATTTTGATTCATCGTATTGTACTCATATCAATGCCGACAAAATGCTGATAAACATTGTAGACCATTATCAAATATTGCTGGGGTCTATTCTACAATGATGTTCTAGTATGAACGTACGTACGAGAAAGCTACAAAATGAGTTGTAACACAAACTCATAATGTGATCGGAAGCTAAACCTAAGATGCTGTTGAATGTGCTGAAGTTTATTGAATGTGACTATTATTCTTCTTAAAGCCTTGGGCTAAGTTAAAAAAGAGCGTTGAATGAACTTTGAGTGCAAAGAACAACGAATGTAACATCGTGGTGTGAGATAATTAATATTAAGTTCTTTAAAAGCTCTTAGTATCATTGTGAATGAAATAAAGTTTTCTGATATGATATAACAAACTCTCAACTGGAACTTTTTATTTAATAAGGAATTTTTTAAACTACAAAAACAACGTTATTAAAAGTAAAAATGTAACAAAATTAAACTTTCAGTTACTTAGGCTTTAATTCAGGTGGCGTAACTTCCATATATAATCGTGGGTCTGTACTGGATTTGTCTTATTTTATAAGTAAACTTTTAAATATTTTTTTCCACTCTACTAATGAAGGCTCAAGCAAAAAGATATTTTTTTTATCTTCACTGTGCTCACGAATAATCAAAAATTTTTTTAAATAATGATACAACCACAAGTCACAAAATAAATAATAAAATGTGTTGAAACATTCATCAATATGTCAAGATATATAAAATGAAATAAAATATGTATGAAAAATTATTTATCGAAATTTTTAAACAACAAAAATAAAACACAAATTGAAACATCCTTATATTTATAACAATCGAAAAATATTTAATTTTTCGAAAAAAGAACGTTTTAACCATATTGATTTGTCGGTTGACACCTTCAGTTTTTGGGGGAGAAAATGCTAAAAGAAAACAATAATTTGTCTTCACAAAATTATTCTGCTTGGAAAAGTGATGTTTTTCTTTTTAACTACTTTGAGCTGAGACGTTTTCCACTTTTGGTTTCCCCACCCACTTCTTAAAATATTGTTCTTGCGGTATGTTAATGTCAATCGCGTGCTTGTGTTGACACGAGTTCTTTTGTTTTTATTTTTTGTTTTTCCATTTGAGTAAATGAAAACTGTGGTTCCCTTTATTTTCACAGCAATAGAATAAAACAAAAAAAAACTTACAAATGTATTTTCCCTAGTGTGCCACGTCATTCTGTCGTTCAAATTGTATATTGTCAATTTAAGTTTATTTTTAGTTTCATGATCTTTGAAGTTTTTTTCTTTTAATTGAAAATGTTGTCATTATTATTTTTAATTGTCTGCTGATAGTGATCTTATGTGTTTTATGGCAAAAGTAATTTGTTAAGGAATTTTGATTTTTCATTTTAAGCGTAGTTGTGGGCAGGAAATATATTTTGTTTTTTTTTTTAATAAAAATTAAGTGTGATGAGAGTGTGTAGATAAGCTTTGAAGGTAATAAAAGTAATCACGTGGTGACAGTGGTATTGTTTAAATTATGATTGGGTAGAAAAAGTATCAAGAATTTTAAAACTTATGCCAAATTTACATTACATTAAAATAATTTGGCGTTAAGCAAAATTTTATTGCAAACGATTCGATGATTCTATGATTGAAAAGATTTTTTTGTTAAAAAAAATTTATAAATAAGATAAAAGTCAAAAGCTATGAAGAACTATAGTAAGAAACAATTGCATAAGCTTTTTTAAGTAATGGGCAGGAATCTAATGTTACAGATAGTTTAAACAAATTTAATATGCTAATAACTTGTAAAAAATTACTCTTACCAACTATATTATTTTAAGAAGTTTTTTTCTTTAACCTAAATTTATAATTTCATACGCAAGTGTTCAAGGCCGAAAAAATATTTGTATAATTTCCTTTTCATTGATTTTTTTTTCGCAGCCAGCATCAAAGGAAAGGGAGTAAGTAATACAAAATGCTTAAATGAAATCAAGCGGAAAATTTATGGTTAAAATTTAAATGAAGTGCTTTTAAGGCTCAAGTAATAATGTTTTTTTCACACAAAAAAGGTCTCATTACATTTAAAAAAAATATATATATAATAACGGATATCGAGTTTTGAAAAGGGCTCACAAATTTTTAACGATTGGCTGCTTTCAAAAAAAAAAATCAAAGCATCAAATAATAAAGGAATATTTTAAGGAATATTTTAAGTTCCTTCAAATGGCAAAAAAAAATTGGGGTTATTGTGTAAAGATTTTCTTTTTAGAAACTTCTTAAGAACGCAAATATTCACACACACATGAAAAGCAAAAAAAAAAGTGAGCTATTGATTAAATAACGAAATAAATAATATGTACATAAATTTACATAAGAAAAAATAAGCATGTAGCTTTTTCAAAATGTAAAAGTAACAAAGGAAAAACCGTAATATATCAATTTAATTATGAAAAAATGCTAAACTAAAGTTTGCTACTTAATAACTAGCAGAAAAAATCAGGCATTTTAAGAAATTTTTTCATCAAATTAGTTGTCAAAATGAAAAAAAAACTTCAGCACCAACTACAATAATATCTACAATCTAATCATTAGAATCTGATGATAACTTGCATTTTCCATTAAATTTTCCGATTTTTTTTCTTAACAAAAACCATTAAATTCTTTAAGTATTGTAAAACATATGGTAACAAATTTTTTTTTGATTGCTGTAGTCAGTGATGCCAACTTTTTAAGAGCAAAAGGGATTATTCATTCATGAAAAAGGCCCTAAAAAGCACTAAATGCAATAATTATGTTGGTATTTATCGCACACTAAATCATAAAGAGTCAAAACCATACAAAATTTTTAATTTTGTACCATATAAAAGACTAATTTTTTCGCGCTAAATTTGGTATTGGGACCATAGTGCAACGTGGCGATTTTTTTCACTTGTTTGGCGTCTAAATTTTTAACTTGGCGACATGGCGATTTTTCTAGCGTTAAATGAATTTTTATTGGCGATTTTAAAGGCTATTTTTAACAAAATTGTACCTGATATTTGTTGTAATTCAGGAAAATTAGTTTGTTGAAGGAGTAGTTTCAAAAATAAATCCCACCAAAACTTACCTATTTAATTTTTTTCAATTCGATTTTGATGGTTTTTCTTGTATTCATTAAAATAATTAATGCATTTTGAGTTTGGATGGGAAAAATTTGCAGGAAATAATTTTTGGCGATTTCATTTCTAGTTTTGGCGTTTTGTTTTGCTCAATGATGATTTAAAAAAAAGTTGATCTTAAATTTTTTTTATTTAAAAATAGATTTATTATCAAATATATATTAAGAAAAACTACATAAATTTGAATTTGGCGACTATCTGACGTTTTTAAAAATCAATTTGGCGAATTGGGTCGGAAAAGATCTGATAACCCTGGTGCAATCATTTTCTAAGATTTTCATTGAGTATGTGTGTATGTATTAAAATTTTGAGTTTCCAAGAAGTGGAAAATTTCTATTTCGCATATTTTAGCACAAATTAATTATTTAGTCAAATTGCAAAACGCACTAAAAGCGCTAAAATCGAAGTTGAAAAAGCACCATTTTACTTTTTACTGCTTTTGTGTACTTGTATCTCTCTCTCTCTCTTTCTCTCTCTCTATGTGTTTCTTTGTGTGTGGGCCTAAAATTTAATTTAAGCCTTAAATAACACTATTCGCTTAAAAACAACGTTTGCACGTTTAAAAATAATCATGTTGCCGAAAAGAGTGCAAATTAAAAACATATTATTATTTCCTAAACAACTTGGTGCCGGGCGGGTTTAAGTATGTATTTTTTATAACAACAGGCGTACTAGCTAAATAGCGTATATAAGAGTTTAAACGATTATAACAACACTAGCGAATATTTTATAACATGTTAAAAATATGCAGTGACATGCTGAAAATTTGCATGTCATAAAAAAATAACCTAAAATAAAAAGTTTGACTAAAAATAAGTATAACAAGAAAGTCACTAATAATTTGCTATTTTTATAGACAATTATGCATAGTGAAAGAAATATAATTAAAATTTATATGAGATATATTAAATTTAATTCAACTAGAGTGATTATTAAAAGAAGAAGAATTTCTTAATCGGGCTTAAGTTCAATAGTTTTAATTCTTATTGAAAAAAATATCTAATTAATGTGATTTTCTAAAGAAGAGTAGCTGGGGAAATACCGGAATCTATTTGGTCAGAGATTGTTATTAACATCAGCTATTTAAAGTGAATTTTTAATGAAATGGAATTATTGTTTTAACTTTGGTAAATACTTTTGTAAGGCCGGGCTTACATCGGTGTGCCAAATGCCACACAAGCGTAAAAAAAGCGTAACCACTAATTACTAATGAAAAACTATTTGATTCAGACATGTATATATTAAGTTCAATAGTTCCATACATAACTAATAGACAATTTTATAGAATCCAACATGATTGAAAACTGTTTAAATCAATAAATACATGTCTAAATCAAACAGTTTTTCATTAGTAATTAGTGGGTTACGCTTTTTTGGACAAATAACACACAAGAAATGCCAGATGTAAACTCAGCCTAAGTATCACTATTCACTTTTTATTTTTCCTTATTTTCATTTTCTATTCAGGTTAGCACGAAGTTATATCACTCTATCTAAGTATGTTCAACTATTCTTGTTTATCTTTTGCGGTCGTCACATTAATTACACTATGCAACAAATTGAGACCTTTGTAAAAACACACGGTCGTGACACTATAGGTTCGAGAGTACCTTGTAGCTCTTTGTGCCAAAAAAATAAATTTTTTTCAGCAATTTATTTGGAACAAAATACACGAAAGAATATTTTTTTTAACTTTTTTAGCATAACTTACAAGGATTAGCAATTTTGCACTAAGAATATTTGGTAAAGCAACAACAAAACCTTAAAATAGTAAATACTTAAATTTGCAACACAAGAAATGCAACAATAACAAAGAAAGTAAAAGAAATGTAAAAAAAAAACTACGATATTGTTGTATATACATATATATGTATATTATATATACATAATTAAAGCTTAGGTGCTACTAGTTTTAACTCCCTCATCCTTAATATTTAACATATATGTACATAAATGTTAAGGCTTCCTGTAAACACTATTAAACCTCCAGACACATGTCAACGAATGAATTTCTAACAGAAGATCAATAGGTAACTCCATACCCAAATAGTTCAAAATGGCAAACATTTAACAAAGAAACCACGTATAAATATTCCTTGTTTTCTGCAACCTTAAAAAACATCAAACAGAAAATTAAAAAAAAAATCAGGTTATAAAAGCAATTCGGTCTTCTTATGCAAAACGCACTTTCCTGATGTTTAAAAAAAACATTCATATGTGACCTGCTCCGAGAAAAAGGAACTGGTGTGTGAAAATTAAGTTTTGAGAAAAACGCATTTAATGTTTCATAACGCATTATCACTTTGAACACACCTTCAGTTGGGAAATGCGATTTGGTATGGTTAGTTATGATTGGTGCCGACTTTGGTGACGTTATGTCTATGTGGTGACGTATTTTTTTCGCTTTTAGTGTGACAATACCTTTGTTATTGTTGCTGCTCTGTACACATTGTAAATATAACTATAAGAAAGGTAAATAATAAAGTGACGGTTCAGTCTTGTGCCAACGAGTGTTATCAATATCTCAAAAGTTGTTTCGCAATTTTGGTTCTTTTGTTATTTTGTAGCTCCTAAGCAGAGTGAACAAAAAGCGAAAAAAATTCGAAAAATAAATCTTAACCTGCCAGCAAGAAAAAAAAATCGAAGCACCGGATCAAGAGAAAAGGAAAGCTGAAGTCAAAGCGCCAGAAAAAGAAAAAACTGAAATTGTCAAAGTACCAGATCACGAAACACCCAAAAAAGTCTGAACTCGAAAAAAATTCGAAGATTGACGATAAAAAACAATTTAAAAAAATCAAAATAAATAATTTTAAAAAATAAATAACATTTTAATGTTTTTTTTTATTTTTATCGATTTTCTGAAGTTAGTTTTGTACGTTTTTATGGGGTAAATAAATTTTCATCAGAAATCTAACTCATTTCATCTTATTCTACAGCCTTTGAGGTACCACAATCCACTTTTAAGTCCAACCCCGTTTTGTGACACACTAGGTCCCTTTTCTCGGAGAAGGTCACATATGGAGAGAAATACAAAAGCTGTTTTTTGATATGCGATTTTTGTGCAATTTTATCGCTCGATGATGATGACAAGAAACTGAAACAAAAAACTCCTGCTTGATTTTTCTGCTTTTGCTGGCTGTTTGTTGCAAGTTTCAGCTAAAGGGAATAAAACCCTTTCTCACATATTAATGTATCAAAGTAAGTAACAAACAAACTTAAAAATGTTATTACTTATTCAAAATGAGTTTTCTGCTATAAACTTGAGGTAAGGCAGCACCCAACAAACAGAAAATCAGATTTAACTTTAAGTTTAAATGTTAATTTCTTTATGTTTCTTAGGAATTCAAAAGATTTTTGTATAAAATATTGTACAGAAACATGTCTAGTTTTTCTAACCGGAGAATGTTTTTATTTCATTAGTGTGCCAGTGTGCAAAACTTGTTCCGTATTATATTTTTGTGTTTGCTGGGCAGCTGCAGTAACTCCTACAAACGTGCATTGCTGTTGGGTAAATGTTTTGCAGTTGGTAGAAAAACAAAATGCAATACAAAGCGTGGTTACATTTAAAATTTGCAAATTACTTTATTGAGACAGAGGTTTGAAATGGTGAATTGGTAATGGAATGCACAAATATTTTGTGTTAATATTTTTTACAATTTTTGATAGCTAAATTAACATATAAGAGATAGAGTCATTATTTTCCTTCTGCACTTTTTATCAATACATAAAGAAGTTGTAATTAAAAAAAATCAAGAAATAACCTACAGCGACCAACTTTGAACCATTAAATATTCGAAATGGTTATTCGAAATGAAAAATCATAAGAGAAAGATGAAAATAATTTTAAAATACCTGTCGAATGATACCCATATTGATATAGTTCGCCGACTTTTTATTTTTCGTAGTTAAAAAATGGCGTCTATTGGAGGCAATACTGATTGATGAAAGAAAAATCGGTCTACGCTTTCGGTTTATATAGTGCCACAAAGGAACACACATCTATACAATACATACGCTGATAATCACAATACCCAACAAACCACTCAATAAGTTTAATATAACTTTAATGGAGAATATGCTTGTCATAAACACTTTTGTTGTAAGTAACAGCACTGCTTACAAATTTTGTTGTTGTTGTTCATGATGTCCGATTATTTTGAACACGTACATTTTATTTTATGTGTTAAAGTCGTAATTTTTTGTCTTGTTTAATGAGTACAGTGTTTTAAAGTTCAGAGGTGTTTCTACATAAATTTATATTTAAACAAGTAAGAGTGCTATATTCGGCTATTCCGAATCTTATATACCCTTTACCAACATTACCCTTTACATACATACATAAGTACATACAGACATATTTGTTTTGTGATAAAATTTATAATTTTTTGTTATAGTGCAACTTTTAGTAAGTGACCTCTTGGTTTCTTTTTTTACCCAAAATTTTTTTTTCAATTTCCAACCCTGGAAATTTGAATTATTCTGGTTTTAATACTAATTTATTTATTTCTAAAATATATAATATATTTAATTACCAAAAATATAACTAGCTTTATTTAATTAGTTTAGTCTATCACAATAAGTTTAAGTTTCCCAACCCTGGAATTATCTTTTTAGATTTTTCTGGGTCCTTATATCAATTTTGTTCTTTAAAAAATGTATAAAATATGTTAAGTGAACAAAGAAAAGAAGGACTGGTTTTATTTAGTTACTTTAATATTAAAAACTGTTAAAATTTTCCAGCTCTGTTGCTTATATTTTTCTAATTCTCTGTACCCAAGTTTTCTTTCCAAAACATAAATAATACATATATACATATATATAAATTAAAAAATAAAAAAAAGCTATTAGACCTAGTTCATTTTATATATCACAAAAATTGTAAGTTTCCCAGCCCTGGAATATTTTTCTTTTAAAAATGTAAGATATTTCAAATTTATAGATAAAAATAAATATAAATATATATAGATAAATATAAATTAGTTATACTAGGTTATTATTATATAACAAAAAAAGTTAATGTTCCCAACCCTGGAAATTTTTTTATTTTAGTTTTAATACAAATTTTCGTCTTCCCTATTTATAAGGATACAGAATATGTATATTTTATGGGTCGCATGTGCATATTATGGAAATTACACACGGAATGGCAAAGCTATATGTACCCTTTACCATAAAGGGTATAAAAAGGGCAATTATTTTATTAGAATATAAAGTTTGATTTCAAATATGCCTACTGGAAGCATGGTTAGAAAACTATTTTCCTGGAAGTATATTCTACAATTTGAATTATTAGGTTATTGTATACTAAAGGATATCAATATAATTGCAAGGTTTAAATTTTTTTTTTGATAAAATAATTTTTAATAAGCCTTTCAAAAAAGTATTCACATCACTTTTCTTCGCTTGAGACATAGGTAAGTAGTAAGTACGTTATAAACTATTTCCATAGCGCTTTGGTCGCACAGTCCGTTAAAAAGTGTCATCACAATCAAATCCCAAGTGATTAGTCCCTTATTTCTCGTCACTTAAATTAATTTTTTTTAACAAAATACTTTAAATTTCATTAAAGTTTGATAAATACCATACATCTTATTATAGCTATGCTATTAATTGCGCGATACAGGAGTTAGGAAGTGATTTTCGTAACAAAAATAATCGATACTATTACAGTTATAAATTGATTTTTGTTTTGATTTCTTTGTACTTAAAACTAGGGTACGAAAATAAACGAAACAAATTAATTAATTTTATTTTGTTATGTTCTTTGAAGTGAGTGAAACAAAAACAAAAGTAAAACAGTGAGAACGATTGCTCAAATTGTTTCTGTTTTATTTTTGCGCACAACCCAGAGAACATAGCCGTTCAGCTATAAGCAGGCTAACAGCCACCACTGGCCGAAGACATTAAATTGATTTAATCGTACGCTGCTAGAGGAGGAAATAATGAAAAATTAATGGAAAAGCTTTGAAATATTTGCGGCGAATTTGACATCATCATATAATATAATTTTATTGCAATGTTATTTAACATTTTAAGTGTGTTTTATAAAGCTGAGCAGCATAGCTATAACGGGGAGTCCCAAAACATTTCTCTTATTTTTTTGATAATATGAAAAATAAAAAAAAAATAAAAAAATCGTCATAAAAAATGAAATAGGCCTTATTAATTTAATGAAAAAAGCACATATGTATGCATTTTTGTTAAAAAAAAAATTTAATATAAAAGAGTTATGAGATAATTAACCTTGCAAATGCCTTTGAAAATTAATCGCCCTCTTTGCAGTTAAATTGCCAGTGTTCAAATTAATGGAAGGTACTTACTTCGGGGAAAAATTATATCTATAAAATAGATTTTAATTTTATTTTTCAAACCAGAAACCTCTCAAAATATTTATATGTTTTTTGCTTGCATAAACATTTCATTCTTTCAAATACTTGGAACCAGTTTCAATATTGGTTTCTTGTTATTTTTGTACAGAAAATTTGTTATTGGTTTCTTTCTTGCTTCAGTTTTTGTTATTTTTACTGGAGTTGTGTTTATATAAGGGGTTTTCTGGGGCTTGTGTGTGGATAGCATGAGCCATCGTTGTACGTTGACTGGCGGCCTACTGATTTGCTTGCTTGCTTGCTTCACTGCTTCGGTGCCAAAGTGTTACATTTAATGTTTAAAATTCACACGCTGCCGTATTACGCGTTTCGTTTACAATTTTCGTTTTCATTTGTTTCTACAGAACATGAGCTTGTGGATGGGTCATGAATGGCAAAAGTGCTACCAAGCCAGCCAGCCCAGTTGTTTGGTTGAATAATTCTTACATTTCATTTCGTTTGGCTTGGCTTGGTTTGTTTGGTACGTGTAAATTTTGGTTTGGTGTTATTTACCACTTTTGTCAATGAACTTTGACTTTTTTCCCCTCCAAGCCTGCATTGCTTGAATTAACGTTGGCATCTTTTTAAATGATATGCGCTCGTGGGTCTTGCTTTTTCTGTTATTTACTTGTATTATCAATACTTTGTATCCTCGTACTCGTAAACATTTGGTATCTTTCCTTTTTGTGTGTAAAGTAATACAATAATATTAGTCTGTGTAAAACATAAAGTGAGTTTTAAAATTTCACTTTAATTTAATAAAATTGTTACAAAAAACTGTTTTTTAAATCATAATAATAATTTTTTTTATTAAAGATTAATTATAGTTTAATTCAAATACCTAAATAAGAGCTTTAAGGATTGCTTTAGCAGCAGGATATTAAGGTATTTAGCAGCTCGACTGTCGGGCAACCGGCACCCATGGCACCAGAATTAGCCTCTAGTTAGACCTCGAAGTTCCACCACAAGGGCTTCACCTCTATCGCCTTTTGAGCTCAGAGGCACTTCTAGGTGACGCTGCACCTAACTGACATCAACAGGAACCTGTCTTCCTTTTATAAATATGTGCACATCCTTTCCTCTGTTGCCAGAGATCGGGTAGTAACATATAAGTTCTATGGATGATGTACCAAAGGTATGTCAATGGAAAAAACCACATCATCCCACCTGACGCCCCTGGATTGCTACACCCGTAGCCAAAAATAGACCCTCCTGAGAAGAATATTCTAGACAGTCGAAAAGGCGTATTTTTCTCTTATGACGGCATTATAATGTCATATTTTATAAAAAGTGTATTTAGCAGGTTTACACTCTAAGCGGACAATATACGATTTGATTAACTAACAACTTAGAGGTAAAATAACTCAAATTATTCTTTTCGATAAGGTTAAAGTTAATGCATGCAAATTATTAACGCAAAAAGGACTTTTTTTTGAGTTATGACACTATTGAAGTAATTGAGCGATATGTACATGGTACATGCTTCAGAACAGAACTTAAATACTGTTGTATTCTATCCCACCATATGAAGCGTTCTTCTTCTTTATAAAGAGATTTTTAGAATTTTTCGGCATGCTGTTTGTTAACTTAGTTTTTTTTTTTTTTTTTGCAAATCAAGACTAGCTTACAGTTATTGAATTCTCGCCATATTTTTGTTGGCCCCATATCTATATACATACATAAAGACATACACCTATATGTATGTCCATGATGCTCTTTACGAACAATTCAGAATTTTTTTTTTAATATTTATTTCCTATCTGTTACATCGCCTTAACCAAGAAATGCCTTGTAACATTTTCGTATATGGCAAAAACATAAAAAAGCTTTTCTAGCCAACAACATTGTTCGCCAAGGGAAAACGACCCAATTGAATCATACACTAAACCAAACTTAAAAAAAAAATCCATCAAATGTTTGCTTATCAGCTCCTACTGCAAAGTTGCAGCAACATACATGAAAAAAAACCATATGAAGCCAGCAAAAACAGCAGTATGTTGGTTGCTGCATTTAAGTTAAGCAAAAAACAGGAAATACAAAAAAGAATAAGATCGTTTGTATGTTAGCTTTATTGTTTGTGCTAAGTAACTCGTTAACTAAACAATAAGAGTTGATAGAGTTTGTGCTGCTGTTGCTGCGGTTGGGTTTTTCCTGTTGATGTTTGCTTTTATAAATTGCCCTGCTTTTTATGAGACAGTACATTTTATTGCATATTTAACATTTTTTATTTAAGTGTATTTTTATGCTTCCATAGTTTATGAGTTGCCTTTAAATGTTGTATTTTTTTTGTTTTTAACTGATGATGCGGTACTCTATTAGCTAGATTTGCTTAGTTGCTCTTAAAAATCTGCTTAACAAAGAAGCTGCTATTTGTGCTTGCTAGCAACTGATAATAAGCTACAAATAAAATGAAACGGTTTTATTTAGGGCCACTACAAATGCTGCAATCCCTTTAATAGTCTAAATTTGCTAACAGCTGCAATTTTATAAGTTCTACTTTTAGGACTCATTGCATTATAAATATCTCCATTAAAACTTAAATATGATACTGTATAATAAAAAGTGTATTGATCACTCAAGATATATACTTCATCTTAAATAGTTTCTATATATTTTCAAATATTATAACATTATACTAGAGTTAAAGGCTTGCAATGAATGTCATACAAATTGATGTTTTGGTTTAATCAAGAGATTAGAGAGCTGTATAAGTTACACCTTTACACTTTATTACTGTACAGTAAATATAAACAAAGAATTTCAGCTACAGCAATATTCCCAGCAAAACACAAATTCTGAATTGGAAGTAGTAACAACTGAGCAATGCATTGCCTAGTTGATAGCAAAAGTTTCGAAAAATGCTTTTGAAAAGCGCTAACATATGGTGGGCTCTCTAACAAAGTAGAAAATTATCGCAGATATTTTTGCACACCAGTAACTTTTCCAACTGTGAAACAATTTGGTAAGGCTAAAAATTCTTGAATTTTTGGAATTCTAGCTAACTCATCTCGAACAAAAAAGAAGAAAACAAATGATTCTGTCTCCTTTACAAAAACACTTCTGGCAACTTATTTTTGCTGGGATTAGTGTTCAGTTATAATTTTTTTTTTTGAGATTAAACATATTCCTGAAGTACTGCAGGCATAGTGTGTTCACTATGTCAGATAGTAAAAAAGTAGCCGACCCTCACTCTCTGATGGCCCAGAAGGGGTTATTAATATATTATTTAAAATTAGAATTATAAAATAGAATATATGATTGATAACTTTTTCCACATTTTCCACGTTAAGTATAAATGATTTTGCATAATTTTTAGGTGTCCATACGCCAAAGATGAACGATATAGAGCCGTAAGAGCTACAATAAGAAATATATATGACAGTTAAAAAATAAAGATGTTCCAAGTCTAGCAACGAAAAATTTTGAAATTCCAGTGTAATAAACATATACTCATATCGTTGCCTTAATATAGAGTTTTTTCGAAATCGAGATTTTTGCATTTTGCAATATATTAGATATTCCAAATATAAAAACTTGAATTCAAGCAAATAATGAGTTAGGGCCTTTCTATATTAAGGTAGCGATATTTAGATATTTGTTATTTTCAACGTTAGTGTATTCTTATGCAGACTACACCAATTAACAACGAAATTAAAAAAATTTAAATTAGATGATATTATATCAGTTATTGTTATTTTGATTATGTCATATTGACAACTTGTGAGCTCATGAAAAAACGCTTAAATGAAAATTATCAGCAAAATTAAATAAATCTCTTAAATGCAGAAAAAAACAATAGTAAAAATGTCGCTAAAAAAATATACCAAAAATTGTCAAAACGAAAAAAGAGTGGCAAAAGTAAAAAATCGCTAAGACTAAAAATTTTATTTATAAAATAAACAAACAAAATATTGACAAAAACTGAAAAAGTCTCAATACTAAAATAGCATCAATACTAAAAAAATTGCCAAAAATTTACAAAATCACCAAAAAATACAAGCGCTAACTAAAAAACGCTCAAGAAAAAGAAAATTTAAATGTCTATATCAGATAAGAAATTCGATTATATAGGCTAAAGTTCGTATACTAACTATAACATATGTAATGTCCGAACGGAACACTATGTGTACGATTAAAAGTTACATCTGATTAAATTTTGGGTTAATATAATATATTTTCTTTGAAAAAAATTTTTGAAGTTCTCTACAGAAATTATTTATTTATTTATTTAATTAATAACTTAATAATAATTAATTATTATAAAGTTATAAAATCGATCACTAGCTACAAAGGCCATCAGCTCTACAGAAAAAATGTACTGATAAAAAAAACTAAATAGAGTGAAACCAGTTTAAATCATACTAAAACATGGAAATATTTTTTGAATATCAATGAAAGAAAATATTATGAGACTAATGTTTAAATATGATTTCTTCCATGTGGCCGCCACGACTGGCGCGTAGAAGACGCAATCTGGAGCACCAATTTTAAACAACTTTAACTCTTCAATTGTTTGTGGTTTATCGACATAGACAAGTGACTTAACATAACGCCAAAGAAAGTAATCCAATGGTGTTAAATCTTGGTGGGCAATTAATTGGGCCATTACGTGCAATTATTTTTTCTTTTCAAAGTTTCTTTGAGTAAGTCAATTGTAGCGCCCGCTATGTGGCATGTGGCTCTGTCCTGTTGGAACCACATATCAGCATGAGTAATGCCACGTAATT
The DNA here is from genome assembly GCA_944452675.1 of Tachina lurida. NCBI lineage: Eukaryota > Metazoa > Arthropoda > Insecta > Diptera > Tachinidae > Tachina > Tachina lurida. The sequence goes on along the minus strand of OX101753.1, from coordinate 169,150,082 downwards.
GAGGCACGAAAAACTTCCGATTCATGGATTTTCACATCCAAGATTTTATTTTATATATTAGTAGTACTTGAACTCTGCATTTAAGAAATTTTTGAAGAAAGTTACATTACAATCAGTTAAACTATTAATAAAAAATTATGTTCTATACATAGCTGTTAAGTAATAATTAGTAATCGTAATGATTGCTAATTTGATTAGTTTTTTTTAAAGGTGAAGTAATGATTAAATTACGATTATATTCAGTTTCGCACGATTACTAATTTATTAAGATTACTAATAATGGAAAAGTAATCTGAATTACTTAAAATTACTTAAAATAATCAAAAATAATCAAAAGTAATCAAAAAATAATCCGATTACTTCTAAGGATTACTTTTAATTCTTTTTGATTATTTGTTAAGAATCAAAAGTAATCTTAGAATGTAGTCGGAATACTTTTTGATTACTTTTGATGCTTTTTGATTACTTTTAGTAATTTTAAGTAATTCAGATTACTTTTCGATTATTAGTAATCATAATCAATTATTTATCAACAATTCTTTTGAAGGCAATTATATAATCATTACAATTCTTTTTAAAATGTAATCTAATTGATTACTAATCGTAATCGAAATTTAACAGCTCTGGTTCTATATATCTATTAGTGTACAGATATCTTTCGTGTAAGTTAAATTTTGTAAGGCAAACTCGTAGGGAAAAAACCTTGGGTAAGTTATCTGTATGTAGAAATTACTGTCATAGCTTGTATTAACATAACTTGTATAATCAAAATTTTTTTTGTGTAGGTTCCTCAAATTAAAAAAAAGAACTAATAATTACAATTATTTTTTCTAAACAAATTGGTGTATCGTTTTCACTATGAAGCATAATAAATATTAAAGTAAAAAATTCACTGAATATTTTATTCACTAAATTTTACTTCCGTTAACAGTTTTCAAAGTTAATAAAAATCATATTTCTCCAAGGTGTTGCTTTACAACAACTTGTTTTAGAAAAGGCCATTTGGATGGTGCGTATCTGATGTTATATAAAAATATAAGTATTCCATTAAATAAACAAAAAAAACAGGATGTTCGAGTAGCAATCCATTAGCATACTTTTGCTTAAATATAACGATGAGACAATTTCCGTATAAAATCAACTAAAAACTGCTCATAAAAATTTCAATTAATTAAACCGAGCCTTTTTTCGATTTTAACGTAAGCAGCAAAAAAAAATTTTTTCAGGAGAAGGATTTTTAACCCCTGACTAAAAAAAGGGGTGTTCTAAGTTTGTAGTATGTGTCTGTGCATCTGTGTGTCTGCCCGTGTCCACGTATAGACCAAATGGCTGGACCAATTTCAAATTTTTCCGCTTGAAAGGTGATTTGATCGAGATGTTTTTTTGCTATGTTTCAAGAAAATCGGTTCAGTCATTTAGAAGATATCACATCTTCTCTAGGAAATTTCTGAGATTTTGAAACTAATGGGTATGAATATGGAAACTCAACCAACTAAACCCCCTTTAAAAAAAATTACTCCTACCTCTGCTTGAGCCAACTTTTTTGTATGCAAAATGTGAGCTAGAAAAGACATAAATATACTACTGCAGTTACACTATTATGCGAGTCACTGTATTTTCGAATGTTGTCATTGTGTATAGTTACACATAAAAAACGTACAAAAATTTTATAATATTTTTGCATTACTAGAAGAAACAGAAGTAGTTTTTTTATAGTTGCTTCATTTTGTTATGGAGCTGCAGAAAAATAAAGTTTTACAACTCATTTTGCGGACAGGTTGCTAAAAGGTTACCCAAATACATGTAATACAGACCAAGGTACACACATAATCCTATTTTAACCGTAAGTGGGTTAATTTTTAATTTATCAAGAAAAAAAGTTTTCATTATTTTCACATCTGGCATTTTTTTGTGATGTCATTGTGTGCAACGCCATTCACATTATTTTTTTATATGGAAAGCAATGCCACGCAAAGAAAAATATCGGACATGAACAACGTTGTCATTGGTACACAATATTGTGATGTCACAAAATGCCATAATGTGTACTCGGCATTAGCAAAATATTTAAATATGATGTAATTTTATAACGATAATTTTCTGTTATCCATTTTGGCAAGAGTGTTTTAAGGTAACAGGGAAAAATCTGTTACGTTTTGTTTGAAGTTCTGAATGGTTCTCAGAAACCATAACCATATATTTATAGGAGTTCGTAGCATGCTTAACATAATCTATTAGAAACCATTTCGTTCATTGAAAAAAAATATTCTGTTTAATTGATCCTTCCTTATTCAGTAATTCAAGAATTATAATAGCCAAGACCTACATATTCAAGTTGTTTTATTTTCTTGCTCTAAAATTTTTCATTTTCTAAATTTTAAAATCTGATGCTATAATTTGAAGGCATAGTAGCAGGTAGTTACTATGAAGTTACTATGAAGTCATTTTAAGAAAACTCCTTGCAGAAGTAATTACAAATGCCCACACGTTGAAAAGTAATATATAGTTCATACAGAAATAATTTTATTTTATTGGCTTTTGTGGTTTATGGTTTAACTAAAACATACGCATACGAGTACAATAGTAAAAATTTATGCTAACATGCATTTGAATGCGAGTCCAAAGTCAAGTTAAGTTGAGTGTCTATGAACTCAACAAATGCAAAAATAAGCGGTTTCTATGGAAAAGGTTTACCGTATTTATGGGAAGTATTTCCCCCAATTATTTTGCAAATAATTTTTCAAAATTTAATTTGATTTTGAGTTGAGTATAAATATTTGATTACTATGACTCTTTCAGCCAATTACAAAATTTTGCTCCTAAGCCATAACCAAACCTTTACATAATGCTAAAATTGATCTTATAGTTTTTGCCTAGAGTAACAAAAGTTTTAAGTTATTAAAAATCAGTAACTTATTTGTTTGCTGGGACACAGCATCCATTTTTGTATTAAAGTTTGTATTAGTGTATTTTATTTTATTTTATTTTTTAGCCTTGTGCCATTACAAAATTTAGAGGTTTTTTGTGACACACGTAAAAACTCGCAAAAAACCCCATAAAAGAATTCATGTGTGTGTATTGTTGGATATTTTAATATTTTTTTTTTTGAAATCAGAGCTCATGTCCTTGTGTGTGTTGTTAAAAAGCTTATATTTGGCCATTTTGCATCGCATGTCCTTTTTTTTTGCACACGTACATACATGTTTTTCAAAATATATTTAATTTTATAAACGTATATATCATGTGTATTGAAAAACAAAAACTTTGTCGCTGTTGAACCATTAAAATATGAAAATTGTACGCGATTTAATGTGCTCCATGTATCCGTGTCCTGTTGCCCATAAACATACAGTCACAACAAAGTATACTTTACCCAAAAGTAATAATGTGGTAATTGAGGCTTTATGTGAATAATTTATGTGTAAATATGGTAACAGGGTATAAAAATGTGTGTATAATAAATATGTTAAATGCATTTAATCTATATAATAACAAAGAGTGGCAGTGTGAAGTAAGTATTATACTTGCATAGTAAAAGGTGAACAGAATTTGCTAAATTAGAAACAGTTCAACTGTTTAAAAATATTTGGCTTAAGACATAATTTTAATAGAAACTTTGATCAGTTATTGATTTGCACTAGTAAAGCAGATAGTTATAAATAATTATTTATTGCAATATTGTCCTGAAGCCTTTTAATATCGTAAAAACAAATAAGTAAATTCATGTACACCATAATTTTGTAGGTCTGACTTACTGTGTGAATGGACTTATTATTAAAAGGCCATCACAAGCAACCCTATATACTTTTTGTTGATTTGGAAGACATACTACGAATAAAATCAATCGGAAGGCAACCATTAACAATGAACAAAATTTCTGGGATATTTGTTTTTAAGGATTTGGAGGATTTTGTTTCAAATTGGAAAAAATCTCTTGTAGCAGACCTATGCAATTAAAGGAAAAAACCAAAAGAAAAGTCTAAATTTTAAAAGCAATTAAAAACTATAAACAAAAAATTTAAATTGCAATCAATCTGTTAATAAATTTTTGCTACAGGACCTTGCACATAATTTTTCTTACTGCTTAAAAGTATCGCTTTTAAACTATCATATTTTAATATATAAAAAACTAACCTGGGGGCAAATCACGGCATTCGATACGACTCGTAATTTAAAAATGTTTCATTAGAGTTTATATGGATATGTTGTTAAATTACGAGTCGTATCGAATGCCGTGATTTGCGCCCTGGTTTTTTGTTAGTCCTTTTTATATAATTATTCGAATCGAAACAGTTTCAAAATTATTCGAATAATTGTTTAAATGAATGAAGGAAGTACTTATTTTTATATATATATACATATATACATATATATCGTCACCTTAAATGCAAACGGACGTAACTACACAGAAATCCGAAATCGAATTTTTGATTGATTATGGTTCATTTTATCAAACTACATCTTCACAAAAAAAAAAATAAATATATATATAAATATATAAAAGCTTAAATATATATAAAAAAAATTTCGAAGAAAATTTTCAAGAACACTTTATTATTATTGATTGTGAAACGTTTCTCCTGTAAAAAATATAAAAGTGTAGTTACGTTCGTTTGCATTTAAAGTGACGATATATAATATATACATTATTATAACCATATATTATATTTTTGATTAAATATGTCTTAGTTTTATTCGAATAACTTCCAAATTAATACCAAATTTATCGACTATTTCCCAATTTTTTTATTTAATGCTAAGTTTGACATTAGTATAAAATTTTAATCGAAAAAAATTTTAATTGGATAAAATTTTAATCGAATAAAATGTTAATCGAATAAAATTATTCGATTATAAAATTTTTTTTCAAATATATATATATTTTAATGTTTCTTTAATCATCCATGCTTTCATTAGAACAAATCTTTATTTTTTTTTAATAAATCTCAAAATTTGTTTCCAATTTTTTTCAAAAATATCTCAAATGTACTTGATTTTAAATTAAATCTATTGTTTGAATAAAATATTAATGGAGCAAAATCATTGCTTTATATATTTTTTGCGAATATATTTAAAATACAGTAGAATCCCGATTATGCGGATGAAATAAAACCAGAAGTATTCCGTATAATCGAAAATCCGGATAATCAATCTACATACATTTAAATTTGTCATGTTTTTCTTTTGTCAATTTTTATTTAAATTTTAGTCGTTTAGATAATACGATATACAAAAAACGAGCTACAACGATAGATAATGAATTACATAACACCTACGTAAGGCAATTAGACAATTAGAGCTGAGACGAATGATGAGTCCGGATAATCGGATATCCGGAATTCGGATAATCGGTACTCTACTGTACTTTTGTTTTATAAATCTTGTACTTATTTGACTACGCGAAATAATCTCTTTTCGTATAAATTGTAAGTTTGTTATATACGATTCATAAAATTTTTTCGAATCCAGACAAAATTTCTGTTTTTATTTTATATTTCTTAGGCAATTCAAATAAGTGTTTTTATTCGCTAAAATATAAAAGCGCTTAAGCGAAAAATATCTCCAAAACAAATATAATTCACACATAGAAAAAAAAATTCACCAAAAGTAAAAAATAAAAAGATCGTCAAAAACCGAAAGTAAATCGGCAAACCGAAAAAAAAATTGCCAAAATAAAATCAAAGCGCTTAAAAGTAAAAACAGCTTAAAGTAAAAAAAGCCGCCAAAAAAACGGCAAAAAAAATCGCCAAAACGAAAAAAAGCGATAAAAAAAATTAAAAAAAAACGCTAAAACTAAAAAATCGTCGTAAAAACCCTAAATCTACAATAAACGTAATTTTTTTTTAATATCTACATTAGGTAAGATAGTTATTCGATTATATAGGCTAGAGGTCGAATAGTACTATGTATGTAGTGTCCATATGGAACCCTTTGTGTGCGAGTCAAAGTCGCACCCCTATCGGAAATTTGGCTATCTTTAAAATAACTTTAAGCTAACTTTTTCGCAACTAGTATTCACTGACACTTGGATTACTAGTGGATGCTAAATTCCATCTAATGTCTTCGTTATAATATCACAGTCTAGTTAATGTATATGGATTTATTTGTCAGGTTGAAGTACATATAGTTTGTTGGTGTTTTTTTTTGTAGTTTTTTTTATGTTAGTAAGTTTTTTTTTTGTTTTGTACAAATTTTATTGTCCATCCCTACACCGGAAGCCGCGGGTCATATCCCTTCCTGATGAAACTGAGCTAGTTAGGTAGTTAAAAGGCGTGTTACCGGTTGTTAAGAGAAACAGGTGAGAGTGACAAATCTAAAATAACAACAGCAAAATAGTAATATAAAACTGAAATGAGTTTTAAAGTAGGTGAGAATAAATTTGTTGGCTCTCATCAAATTCGATTACGTACTCAACTTGAGAATTAATTTTGGGTTTGTTATGGATGACTTTGCAGCTAGCTTTTAGTCAGTCTAAGAAAAGCTAACTATAAGTTAACTATTTTTGTAGTCAACCACACATTCTCCCACAGGGATTTTACTGAATTTATTTTGGTTGTCGCATTTTTTATTTTTTTTTTTGGTTGTCGCATTTGCTACTATTTTTTGTTAATTTTATTTTTTTATACAGTCACCAAAAAGTTATTTTCATATTTCAAGTTATTAAAAAAAAACTTTATAAAAACAAAACTCATTTGATTTCAAATATTAAAATTGAATACATTGACTTTTATAACAATCTTTATATAAAACACATTCTGAACTCTTGGAAAAATCTGCTGAAACTCTTACAAAATACAAATTCCCCTGAATTCTGATGTTGTTTTTTCTACCAACAACAAAAAGCTTTACATTTATATACTGCATTTCGTGACTTACATTTGACTATCGCTAAAAAAATACTTAATAAACAATAAAGGACAAACGAATACATTTTGAAGTATTTCGCCGAAAGAATTTATTCCAATAATATTTGTGTTTTTCATGCAAGTAAAAAGTATATGGACATTTTCACTGCACAAATTTAAAAAGAAATTCTTTGAAAATTATTTAAAAACGAAACCAATCAATATGAAATATGTGTATATAAAGGGTTTTATATACACCCCTACTTCTTAATGAAATCTGCATAATTCAGAAGATGAAATAAAATTTATCATACGAATATCTGATGGAGTATTTATACAATTGCAAACTCTAAAGCCAACCAAAGGAAACACGAAATTTGAATGCAAGCAAGCAAGCAAGCCAGCTAGCAAGCCACCACTCTACCTCATATGAGGAAATTGTATGTAAAATGTATGTAATTTAATGCAGTGTAACATACTCTACAATCGTACAACTTCTAGGTACTCTACTCAAACTGACTTCTTTTGTTTGCTTATGAAGATGGCACAAATTTGTATGCATGTGCTACAGCAGCAACTACAACAGCAATTAAAATAACAACTAGTGTGTGCTGTCGTCGTAAGTGACAAGTGAAACATCAGTGAGGGAAAATCCCGCATCAACATACTTTTAAACAGTCTAGTGTTACGTACACTAACAAATTGTATGCATAAAGTATCATGAAAATCTTTTTATTTAAAAAAATAAAAAAGAATATTTAATACAACCACGAATGAGTTTCTTTATTTTTGTTATGGAGTATATATACATGTTTATATATATTTTTTTTTCTTATTCTCATGGCATGTCATCTTCATAAAAAAAAAATATACTTGTTTTTGTGTACTAGCACACTAAAGGAGTGGCATCAGAAAATAATCGTGGCAACATTTCATCAACACAACAGGGCGAATATTAACAAGATGTCAGCAACGATATGTTCAACATCAAAATACACACCACCATGAATTAAATGCAAATATAATATGAAAAAAAGGAAAATATTTAAAGACACTAGACAGATTTAACAACAAAACAAAAAACTTAAATGACAAAACTCAGGACAACGAGATTAGAAAATGTGTTTTTGTATAATAGAATATGAAAGAATAAACTTGAACTTGAATGAAATTATGCAGTGAGCTATAATTAAAAATAGTGTAGCTGTAAGCAAATAGTAAATATAAAATTTGTGGCAGAAAGGAAAAAGTGCTTAAGTCCAGATAAGCTGATTTTGAGTTAATGGTACCTCTGTAATCTGCATATTCGAAGGTATCCCTGGTCAAAATCTTAATTAATTTGTCTGATTTTTCGGGAAGTTATAGCAAATTTACTTGCGACTTATCTTTTTTAGACTTCTAATCTCATTTGGAATAATGGCTTAATTTAGCTTATACTTTGGTATATTTCAACTTAAATGTATTATTTACAGTGTGTAGAACGATGTTTGCTTAAAAAAATAAAGGTTAACAGAGAATTTCCCAATTTAACTGTAAAAGAAATAAATTTCTGAAAATCGACTTGAATGCTTAAAAGTGCTCTCCTGCAAAACAGTAAAGTATGACTTAAGCACTTTTTCCTTATTGCCACAGAAATAAAATTTAGTAAAAATCACTTGTTTGCCTTTAATTTGGTTAGTAATGACTGTTTTATTCAATGATCATTGCGATATTGAGAAGATGGCTGACAGGTCACGATGGAATTATGATATTGTGAGTAATATAACCCTCTAAGGTTCTATGGGACTACCAGGACGAAGAGAAAACAAGGAGACTGTTGAAACTAAACAAGCCCTAGCTAGAAAAGTTGACCAGCATCTTAATGGGACACTCTAATCTAGGAGGGCATTTGTACCGGATTGGAGGCACGAATGACAATGAATGCAGAGTATGCATGGAGGACTTGGAGACAGTGGAGCACCTAGCGGATATCCCGTTACACTTTACCGGACATTACGCACCTTAGAGGTATTAACTGGAAAACTTTGAATAAAGATGGGGTTCATTTGTTAATTTAAATGAGAATTTACAACAGCCCACACTGGCTTATGTGTATGTACCCGGACATGAGCGTATTGGTTACTCTTTTCAAACTAACCTAAAACTATTTTTTATTCTAAAGGGTCCGCCAGATAACTTTTTTTTTTGAAAATGCTATGCAAAACATCGAGTGTAGCTTCGGCTGTGTGGCAAGTAGTGCCGTCCTCTTCAAACTAAATGTTGCCAATATCCTCCTCTTCAATTTTTGTGAACAAAACTTCGTTCAATATGGCCCGATAACGATCGCCATTGAATGTAACGGCCACTCCTTGCTCATTTTCGAAAAATGGCCCAATTATGCCTCTGAACCAAAATCCGCACCAAACAGTGACTCGTTTTGGGTGCGTCGGCTTTTCAATGTATGCGTGCGTGAGCTTCATCTGAAAAGATGATTTTTTTGGCAAAATCGGCATCTTCAACCATATTCGTTCAGCGGAAGGATAACACTAATTATCTGTCAAATCAGACATGAGCTAAGTGTTACCATTAACGAAATAAGCACTAGTTGAAAAAAACGTTAGATGGTGGACCTTTACTATTATTATATGGAATGAAGGAAAAGTTAGGTTACGTTCCTACAAGGAGTTTAAGGCCTCAATATAATCCCCGAACATATCCTTATTCTGCGCCAACGCCTTCACTTCTCCCCAACTTTTGCCACTGCGATTTACTTCGGCCTCAATTTGTCTTCTCCTCTGTGTGAGCTGGGCGTCCCCTTCTTCTATTCCCTTGACAGTTCCAATCTACGGCAATTCTAGTAATGTCGCTCGTGTGCCTTCTAAGGGTATGGCCAATCCAGCGCCATTTCCGTCTCTTTATCTCACTTGATAGGGATTGTTGGGTGGTTCTTCTCCAAAGCATATGATTTGATATAATTCTCGGCCAGAATACACGTAGGATCTTGCAAAGACAGCTAGCTGTTCACGAAAACTTGCATTTTTTGCAGGTCCCGAGTGGCAGCATTCCATGTTTCACAACACAAAAGGGTAGATTTAACATTCGCGTTAAATACAGCAATTTTCGTGCTTGACTTACTTTTTGCAAGCGGTTATCGATATCCGCGCTTGATCTTCCGTTTTTAACTATAATGCTCCCAAGGTAGCAGAATTGGCTAAACTCTTTTATTTCGCTTGCACCAATGGCAAACAAATCCTGAGAGTTTTCGTTAATGTTTATGACAAGATTGGTATAAATACAGTTTAAAGTCTACTCAGTTTCTTTCTGGATGTGAACGAAGACGCGGAGAAATGATTATACATAACTAATAAAATTGCTACTAAACATAGCTTCGAAAGCTTAATGCGCCTCAATGATATCAGAGGCACTGCAACACGAACTTAAATAAATCGTGCAAAAAGCAGAGCTGTGCAAATATTGAATCTTTCTTCTTCTATATCTTTCTTCTCTATCACTATCCCTTTTCTAAAAGAGTGTAACAACTAGTAAAAGGATGATTTGGTGAAACATACAGATGCATCTTCAAAATTATTGCCCCTGTTAAATGTCAAAGTTCAAAGTTCAAAGGTCTTTTACTACAATGCGACTATTTTTAGAAATGTTACTCTGGTTTTTTTTTATTTAAATTCTAAGGTCCTCAATTGCAGAAAATCATGTAAATTAAAATTTCTGCGTGTTATATAAAACTAGAGGCAGATTAAATGTTTCTTTATCGATTTCATTTAAAAATCCTTTGTTGTTACCTGTTTAAATTTTTTTCTAACTCTATTCACCATGATAGAATTACAAACACGTAAACTGGCCAGAGGCAATATTTCGTTTTATTGTATCGATGAAAATGCGAGGAGAACAATTTAAGTGTGGCTTGTGGCAACATTACCAAAGGCCATAATATTCACACAGAGTAATAAATGCACTGATACAGATACAAAAGCATACGCACACATTAACAAAAAAAAATTTACATATGTGTGTAAAAACAAACATACATATACCCAGCTAGCATTTGGGTGATAATTTTTTGCATAAATCTCTTATATGATTCTCCTCAGATCACTTTTGATGATTAAAATCTGATTTATCACTTGGGTGATTGAAAAAAGGATTCACTTATGATTTCATCTATATGATCAAATTTATATTTCTTGAAAATAGAGGAACAAAATGCAAAGAAACCCCAAAAAGGTGATTTAGTGATTTAATAGTACCAGAAAATTACTCAAAAATTTATCAGCAAATCGTATCATAAATGATTCCTTAGTATGATTTATCTGTATTAAAAACAAAATTTATATTTTCAAGAAATCATTTTTTGATCATATAGATAAATCATAAGTGAATCCTCTTTCAATTACCCAAGTGATGAGTCAGTTTTTAATCTGTGATCTAAGGAGAATCATATAAGAGATTTCTGCAAGAAATTATCACCCAAATGCTAGCTGGGGAATATTGAAAGCGAGAGATAGCAACTTAACCAACATTATGTTGCATACATTAATGCATCGTAAAGTAAGCAAGCAAATGCTGAAATATTGTCTACATAAAACCGCAGTTGCCACGAGATGTTTGATAACCTTTAATCAACGATGAGGTAATGAAAGTTTTAATCGACTACTTGGGTGCCCAGTAGAGATGCTAAACGGGAAATCCCGAGCCCGGAAATCCCGGGATTTTCGGGACTATGCAAATCCCGGAGCCCGGGATTTTTTAATTTTAAAGCCCGGGATTTTCGGGATTATCTGAATCCCGGTTTTTTGCATAAATAATGTTTTTGACTGTCATCTTCTATATTAAAAATTACACTGTGATACACAAAAAATATTCAGGGATTCTAATGTACCAATTCTATTTTGTTGGAGTCCATGGATGACGAAAATACCGTTGGTTTTTTTTGGTCACTTCATAAACTGATTTTATAACGGTAAATGTAGTGAAAAACGGGGTTTCTTAGATTTTCAGTTGTAACTTCTTTGTGTCCCAACGGATTTCCTCTAACTTTTCGTTGGTGAAAAGAATCGAATATTATCTTTCAAGAAAGATATATTTTTTGTAAATCGACTAAGAAATGGCTAAGTTACAGTCGTTGAAGTGTACAAAAAATCCATTAAAAAGTATTCTTTTGTAACTCATAAGCAACTTATAGCCTGAGGAAAACAAAAGAATACTTTTTTAATTGGTTTTTTGTACACTTCAACGACTGTAACTTAGCCATTTCTTAGTCGATTTACAAAAAATATATCTTTATTGAAAGATAATATTCGAGCCTTTTAACCAACGAAAAGTTAAAAGAAATCCGTTGGGAAACAAAGAAGTTACAACTGTTTAAAACTGAAAAGCTAAGAAACCCTGTTTTTCACTACATTTACCGTTATAAAATCACTTTTTGAAGTGACCTAAAAAAACCAACGGTATTTTCGTCGTCCATGGACTCCAACAAAACAGAATTGGTACATTAGAATCCCTGAATATTTTTTTTCTCAACTTTTGTAGCACAGTGTTATTAGAAACTCCCTTTTATAAAAAGTTAAAATAAAAAATTTGCTTCGAATAAATATTTTAGTAGATAATATTATATTGTATATATCGATGGCTTAATATAAAAAGGGCCTAACTCAATTTTTTTCGAAATTACGTTTTTAATGTTTTCTGGGCGGCAACGTATAATTGCATCATCCTTGAACTTAGTACATTACAGTTCAAAATCAAGGACTTACGGCAACTTAAAAAACTATTTCTGCATGTAAATGCCTTATTTTTTCTTCAGTTTTTTGTTTCTCCTGTAAAATATCGAAAATTCGAGATAGGCCTTTTTTATATTAAGCCATCGATATGTACATAATATCGGCCTGGCCCACGATGTCACGAGAAATCGTTCGATCGACAACTTGTATTGCAAACAACAACAAATTTTCTAAAGTTACGGCCTGGCCCACGATGTCACTAGACATCGTTCTATCGACAACTTGTATTGCAAACAACAATAACTTTAGAAAATTTGTTGTTGTTTGCAATACAAGTTGTCGATCGAACGATTTCTCGTGACATCGTGGGCCAGGCCGTTATTGTTTGCAATACAAGTTGTCGATCGAACGATGTCTAGTGACATCGTGGGCCAGACCGTATATCTTATGGCGTTTTATTTTCTGGGAAAAAATTTTACATACATTGCACTTTTCAATGAAAATTTACAATGAAATGTCCGTATGTACCTTTTAAATATGAAAAAAAAAATAATTGTAAAATTAAAAAATAATTTTTAACATAAAGACGCACTTTTATGCACAATGTTTTCGGGATTTTGTAAGTCCCGAAAATCCCGGGGTCCCGGTTCGGGATTTCGAGACTCCATCAAAAAATCCCGAAGCCCGGGATTTCAAAAAACCTGTCCCGATTAGCATCTCTAGTGCCCAGTAGTTCGTAAGGAAGGAAGGAAGGAAGAAAATTGTTTACTTTTTACTTTCTCATACTTGTGCCCTTATAATGTGTTGCAAAGTTGGGTTTACTCTGCACTGGCTATCACACATTGGGCGATTTCATGTGCTTGCTATAATATCGTATTAATATGGAATATAAAATTTCCATAAATGATACACAGACAAATTTTTTCACCAATTAAGAATTTAATTAACTCAATTAAATTTTTGATTCAATTTGTAATTGAATAAATTCATTCGAGTGGAAAAATTTAATTGATATTGTCAAATTATTGACAGGTGAAAATTTCAATAATTTTTTACTTTATATATTACAAAATCTTTCCTATAATTTTTTTCTGTGTATGATGTGAGAGGATTTCATATTAAACGTGTACTCAGCTGATAAAAATATGTACTCGACTAGTAGTGAAGTTAACAAAAGCATCATTCTCCGTGATATATACACGTATGCCTCATTGCAGCAAATGATCATTGATCTAAGATCGAAATTATTGGTATTAGGTGGATTGATTCAAACAATTGAATGATTACATATTCTGTGTAAATTATATTATGAAATATAATTTTGGTCGTTGTTCAGTTGCAGTAATATCCGATTTTATATATATGTTTCTTAGTTTTTTATTTTACATCAAACCTTATTCATCATAACAAGTGTACGAATTTTTTGGCCTTAAACTGTATAATTTATATTATTTTTAAAGACACATTATTCCATGCCGTAAAACTATCTCGATGCATTTATGTGTTACTGACTGTGTGTGGTTTGTGCTTGAAAAATAGTTACAGCTCCTTTATGTATATGAATATGAAAAATGCTATAAAGGAAAAAATATTTTAAATAATATAATAATTCAGAGTAAAAAAAGTAATTAACATAATGTACGCACGTAAATGCTGTAAAAATAGTTATACAGAGCCAACATTTCAGTACTCTTGAAGGCAGAAACTTGTAAACACTGAAAGGAAACTTTTGCTTAATGTACGAAATAAAAAACCTAAGTTAAAGTTATTTTTGGTGTAGCGAACTTCTAAAAGGTAAATCAATTTAACTGACAATTGTAATTAAAAGCAATTATCATCTTAACTCGTGATATATTTTTAAAACTCAATGTATCTTATCTTTAAGTCTTTCAATTAAAATTATAGTGCCAAATCTTAAAACTATTTTATATTATAAATATTATCTTTAAAGCAAAATTTTTTTTGTTTTATAATTTCTATCAGCTACGTCCCAGCCATATGCACAATGTGCAAACTTTTGCAAAAGAACTTTTATGCTTTCACACCCACGAGAGCACTACAGACAGTCAGATCGTGCGACAAGATTGCTTGCTTTTACTTTGCAAAGAAACAAGAACAAATTGAAGAGCTTTCAGAGCTGTTTACCTCAAATACAAATATCAGAGTATGCTGGTTTGGATGCAGCTAATTAGTATTATGACGACTGTGGTCAAATTATATGACAGTCATTTGTGGTCTGTAAACAAATAATATTATAAATCAGCTACGTCCAAGCATATATACTCTGACATTTGCATTTGAGGTAAAAAGCTTTAAAAGCTCTTAAATTTTTTCTTGTTTTATTTTTGCAAAGTAAGACCAAGGATTATTGTCGCCGAGACCTGATTGGCTGTTGTGCTCTTTCAATCCCTTGTGGGTTTGAAAGCACAAAAGCTCTTTTATAAAAGTTCGCACATTGTGCACATAGTTTGGACGCATTATAAATCAAAAAAAATTTTTTAAAGAAAGTTTTTCTCGGTGTGTGAAAAAGTAGTCATATGTCAGAGGTAGCGAATTGAACAATTACTGCCTGCATTTAGTTTTTTTCCAGAAATAAAATTTGAATGATAAGCTTTAGTTTTTTTAACCTTCTCCTTGGTATGAATATATAATATATAAGTTGATTTCCTTGAAACCCATGCTACTTTTATATCATTTCTCTTAGGTTTTTTTTTTTTGTTATAAGGCCAATATAAATATACGAGGGTGGATCAATAGAGAGAGTCAAGTAACCAGCGAACCGATTGTTATTTCTGTTTCACAAAATTTGCTGGATTCAATATGAAAAATTGAAAAAAATACTACTTACGCGAATGTCCCATCGATTCCCAAACCAGTTCAACATCCACCAAATAGATCCATTACCAGTCATTTTCATAGCGACGAACAAGGTTACCATGCTCACCAAGATTTAAAGAAATTATCAAGGATTTTGGGACAATGCTGGACTCTAATACGTGAAACCAAAGCAACAAAAAAAATTAATGAAATTAAAATTCATTGATTTTTAAATAAACTAATGATTTTTCATGTAAAAAACTAATAAAAACATATTTTTTGTATCTCGAAAATCTGAGGTGATAGAGAAAGAACAATAAGATATTCGAATTCAGCCTACCGATTTTCCCTAGGCAAGATAGTCTAGGCTAGTTATATTAGCTCTCTAAGCCCCGCTCTTAAACCAGCTGTCAGAATTTATTTGTTCATGATTTTCTTTATTATTAACTCTAAATTAAGAAGTTTGGAACATTTTAGATTTCTAGAGTTGTCGGTTGGCTAGATATTGCAATTTAGTTATAAGCAACTTTGGGCCATTGAAAAAGTATTTCGTGGCAATTAAAAATTAAAACAAACTGTTATTTTTAATTTATTACTTAATAATATTTCTGTACTATAACGAATAACGTACTATACAAATAACATTTCATAGACTTTTATAGAGATTTTCTTGTCTTGCTGGAACGGCAAATCAACTAATGGAACTTTTCAGCATATCCCTTTGAATCCGGTGGATTTCATATTAACTTTACGTAGCTTAGAGCTGGAACTAGCAGAAGACGACGATACTGAACTTATCTTATCTTGCTGCAAACTCTTTCCGATGCATCGTCCTTTTTCCTTTGTCCTGAACTCTAGACCAAATGCCCATTTATCAATTCCTTTGTTTGCGACTGAAATTTTATAATCAATATATGTTTTAAGTTATTCTCGACGATGTTGAGGTGCTTGAGATATACTTAAATGCCATGAATTTGTTAATGCTGATCCCAAATCCCAGTACTATTTAGTAGGGCGGTAATTAATTTTATCAAGCACCACTTGCATGTCAGAGAGATAAATTCCTTCCAAGTGTTGGTATTGCGACATCTATATTTATTTTTAGTTTGAGATCTAAGGACAGTATATTCCAATTGGCTCATCTCCCATAAATTTAGAAAGCAACTGCACTGCCTTGTTATCCAAGCCACAAACTGTGGCAATTCCATGGTTGACTTCGCACTGCATATCGTTGGATCCAATACCAAGCTTTTTCATCAGACGCCTCGTCACAATCGAAGCCCACACAGAGAAAACTGTGCCTACTAAATAACTCATAAAATAGAGCAAAATTAATAAAAAATCTCTATGGTTTTTTTCAATAAGGAAATCTTATTAATTTCATAGAGAAAATCTTTTTGAAAAAATCAAGAAGAAATCTTGTAGTTTTTATGAGGTTATCTTATTGATTTTTTCAATAAAAAAAATTGCGTCTTTATTCGCTGTACTTATGTATTTTCATTTAAATTCTATACCATATACTCTTAACTAACTTACTCACCAAGTATTGAACCAGCAAACTTCTACCTGATGGACAACCACTCTACCCAATATGCTAACAAGCAGCCTGGATAACCATTGAAATTACTGTGCATACATTCTTATACAAAAATGAAAAAGATCATAAAAAAACTGTCTCTAAGTCTATTTATAGAAACGAAATAACAAGACACCTCATAAAATCAAGAAGATTTCCTTATTAAAAAAATCAATAAGATGCTTTACACATAATCATATAGGAACCTAATAAAATCAAGAAGAAAACCTTATTGAAAAAATCAATAAGGCAACCTAATAAAATCAATAAGAAATCCTATAGTTTACAATTTATAAGAAAACCTAATAGAATCAAGAAGTTTTTCTCTATGGATTGTTTTTTTGATGCCAAAAATAATGAAAATTGAGTAAAAAAAGTTGTTAATAAAAAGATTTCTTCTTGATTTTATGTGGTTTTCTTCTTGATAAAATTAATAAGATTTACCACATAAAAACCATAAGGAATCTCTATGAAAAAATCTTTGCTTCTTTCTGCTGGGATACCCCTTAGCCTAAAAACGGTTCATAGAGAAAATCTTCTTGATTCTATGAGGCAATTTTTTTTCTCTGTGCAGGATCGCTTTTATGTAAGTTTCAGAAAGTATTTTGTGTGGTTTGCGTATGTCTTCGATGTCATTACCACCGTTCAATGAACTAAATAAAATTGCTGAGTACCGGTTCAACTTTTTTAATTTTTAATTGCATCTTCTGTTAGTACGTATATTTACTTGTTTTTTTTTAAATTATGTTCTTCAAGTATTTTTTATATTTTTGCACTAAAATTTCAATACCTACGTTTCGCCCGAACCCAATAATGGATCGTAGTTAGGTCGATCGCGACACTGTTGATACTTTTTTGTTGCTTTGCAGTTCTAACAACTATAATAAACTAATTATATCTGTTGTTTAATAAATTTGCTACGATTGTTTAATATGAAACAGTGCTAAAAATCAAAGGGTCGAAAGGGTTAGTAAGAACTTTTACTCCTTACTTCTTAATATAGACTAACACAGGGTCTGCACTGTTATTGCCAGCATTATCAAAAACAGCTGATGTTGTTGTCCGAACAGGAAACTGCTTGGAAAGCCTGCCTACCGCATTTTGCCCAAATAATATTTTTTCCACTAGCCTTATTCTCTAACTCGCTAAAGTTAAAGTCAAACTCGATTGCGAAAATGACGAGCAAAGAGAATATTACAAATTTTTATTTTTTATTTTTTAGCCATTGCTTAATTTAGCAAACAAATTTGATAATTGCATTTCTTGCCTAAAATCGGTGAATTGGATTATATAGATTTTTTTGGCGCCACAGATTAAGTTTTATCAAGTTAGAGAATAAAAGGGAAACGAGTTGCTGCCCCATTTGAAAGTTCTCCATTCTCATCTCTTGTTCCCAAATCTTAAAAAGTAGCTCTACCAAAAGAGTTTGACTTCAAAATGACAAACATAAAAATTTTTATCTTTATTCTAAAACAAGTTTTGCTTTTCTTTGCTTCTTTTGTAAAATTTAATATATCCTTACCTTAATATAGAAAGACCCTAACTCATTATTATTTTGAAATCGAGATTTTTGCATTTTTCGTTACATTACATGTTCTTGTATTAAAATATACAAAAAAGTTGATTTCAAAACAATAATGAGTTAGAGCCTTTCTATATTAATTAAGATAACGATATGTATCTTTATGAATAGCAAAAAAAGTAATTTATATAACTTTTTCATAAAAACATTCGACAACTTTAAACTTGTTTAAAAAGAAAAATCCGCGATAAATTCAACGTTGTCATACACTTCATTACTTCTGTCTGTCAGATAAGAATTTTGTATCTGTAGAGAAATAATTCACAGTCTTGTATTTTTCATTTAAATTGCAGTTTGTGAACTCAGCATTAGTTGAAGTTGCGGTATAGTGGGTTTGTCTTGAAAATTGCATTATTATTTTTTTTTAACTTGTTAGTGCGACTTTAAACCTCACATTCTTTTAAAATATCAAAAAAAAGTATGATTTCGAAATCTTTATGTGTGTTCATTCATTCCTTCAGGCAGCATAATTTCATTAACATAATTTAATTAGTCTAGACCAGATGATTACCTGTACCACTTGTAAAATAAGCTAAAAAACTAACAAAAATATATTTTAAAAATGTTACTTTAATACATAAAAAGAAAATTGGATACACTTTTCTACAGCCAAGCAAATGAATGAAAGGAAAAAATGTTTTTTACCAACTTTGTAATGTTACCTTTTAAAAGTACAAATACCAAAATAAACGAGCATTTCATGTAGTTGAGATAGATTTTTCTTTTATGGAAAAAGATAAAAAACAGATAAAATACTTTTGCACGACGAACACTTCATTTGAATATACATCCTTCATTTCGTTTAGAACTTTTTCCTTTTACGACTTTATTTTTTATTTTTTCTTCATTTCACAAGATTTACAAGTGGAAAATGCAATTTAGAAATATTTGCATTCTTCAAAGAGTAAGAAAAATCTAAGCAATTGTAAAAGTAAATTGGAAAATCTTCAATGATGATGTAAAACAGATTTAAAATGTTTAGCTGTGGTGGCGCAAGATTTTATGATGTTTTGCTTTTACACATTTAAAACTTGATGTGCTGGGGAAAATTTGGCTCAATGTTAAGAGTTTTAAGAAATGGACATTTTTTTTTGAACTAGTAAAACTAAATCTTAATTTAGCAGAGGAAATTTACAGGAGCTTTAATATAAATAATTAATTTAAAATAATATATATTGGCTAAGCGTCGATCTTAAAGCACAATTGTTGCTAAAACTATGGCTTAAATTAAACTAATTAAATTTTCTTTCACACATAAATCAAACGCTTCAATCCGTTCACTGCACTATGGGAAATTTTCACCCTTTTGTGCTATAAAACTGAATCTGTTCATAAATGCATCACTGTGCTGCAAATGCAAATTTAAATGTCCTAAAGTGTTTCGCTGAACAGAGCCTTCATCTCTAGGAAAATCGATTATCTTCCGAGCTTGAAATATTTTAGCTGCAAAAATGAAATATTTAATACAGGGGGAAAAATCGTAAATAAGTTTTTTCTTAAATGCGTGAGTTAAAAAGTATTTTTTTGCTTGCTTTAAGAAAGCATCTTTTTTTAAATGCATGCTTAAATAAAATTAAAAGATCTAAAAGAGGACTGTTTACAAATTGTCATGCGTGAGAATGCGTGAGCGTGTGTGAAAAAATATTTATTTTCTTTAATATAAAATAAAATATCCAGCACTTTTTAAAATTTTTCGACAATTTCAATATACTTTATCAAGTGTTTTGTGTGTGATTTGAAATAATGATTAAGTGTAGTAAAGGATCTCATAATAAAAATTTAATTGGTTTTGAAAATTAAAAAAATCGAAAATAATGTTGAAGCCAAGTGTATCAATAATATTATTCAAAAGTTGTCAGACGTGAAAGAACGTGATCGTGAGAGCGCGTGAGTGTTAAAGCACGTGAACAAGAGAGCACGTGAGCCTGAGAGCACGCAAGGATGAGATCACGTGAGGGTGAGAGCACGTGAGCGTGATAGTACTTCAGCGTGAGAGCAATTTTGCGTGAGAGTACGTGAGCATGAGAGCACATGAGCGTGAGAACACTTGAGCGTGAGAGCACTTAAGCGTGAGAGCACGTGAGTGATTAAATTTTTTTTCTTCGTGACATTAAGGGACAAACAACGTTAAGAGAGGTTTCCGAAGTCTGATTCGAAGAAACCGTTTCTATCCGTCTTGTCGTTGTGGCCACAAAATGCCTAAATTTTCCCATAGTGCAATGCATTGTATAACATTTTCTTTTTAGCTAACCCGTTTGCTCAACTTTTCCTTTCATACAAAATCCATTGACATGCTCTTTTGTGACATTTTACATAATTTTTTGTAACAACACTTTGAACTCACTTGTAAATATGTACATATATAAACTTTAAGTGTACGTACATATATTTATATTCCTTGGAATTCTTATGAAATGCACAATGATGTTACAACTGTTTGATGTTTTCTTCAACTCCTGATTCTAGAAAATTTATATATATTTTGTTGTCCAAGTGAGTGTATGCGATTGAGCTTAAATGTACATTTATACTTTTACATTTGTAGCAATACATGTAAACTTAAATTTATATTTATACTTTTACATTTGTGTAAGTGTTGTTGTATTATTTGTTAGAAAAGCTCCAAATCAATCGAATTGAAGTTTAAAAGGAAAAACTGATAAGTGTAAAAGTGTTTTTATATTTATTGTATTATATTATATGTATATCTTGTGCATAACAACATATGTAAAGTGCATTTTCTTAGATATTTAAAAAATAGATTGGCAATGTTTCAGTTTAATTTTAATTACTTGTAGTGAACATTTCTAATGAAATTCTAGTTTAAAATAAAAGCAAAAAAATTGTTTCAAGAAAATTGTAAATTTAAAGATTGAAAAATTGAGCTTTCATTACAAAAAAGCTTTCACCAAAATTGAATACGATGAATCAAAACAATTCACATATTCCATTTGCAATAATGACTGAGTATGTAAAGCAGAAATCTACATCAACTGACGCCACACACAATAGACCAAATACAAAAGAACGCTGATGATGAAGATTTAGTGGGCTTCGAAAACAGCTAATTGTTCCGTTCTACTAAGTGTTTGTCAGTATGTCTACAATTAACTTTGGTGTTATTTTTTTATTAATAATTATCACATGTAATTTGGCTTACAAAGCGATACGAACTTTAGCCTGATAAAATTATAAATAGAGAAACAAATTAAATTCGAACAATAACAATTGGAATTTACTGAAATATTTTATGTTGTTCCCAAGTCCCGCTCCAGGCTTGCGATTTTTGTGGCAGCAATTCTTGAATGTGTGGTGTGGGAGAGTTTTGAAATAAATATATATACATTTTGTATTCATTTATAGCAAAAATTAAAAAGTCGGGGCAACAAAATTGCAAGTTTGGACCTGGAGTAAGGGAAAAACTTTCTGGTACTTTTTAAATAATTATACGTTGGCTGAGTGGTAGCGATGCTAGTCTCTCAATCCAGAGGTCGTGGGTTCAATTCCTGCCATAGACCCTGGGTGTTTTCCGCAGACAGGCTTATCGCTTCGCGGGTTGTGTTGTGTTAAAAAAACTAACCTCTAAATAAAAAAATTTGCCTAACTATACTGTATTATGTCCCAGCGGGAAGTTGCTACATACGCAAAGAAGGGATTACACGAAAGGAGAATCTGGCGTTACAGTCTTTTTATTTCTTTGCAGTAGGTTCAAAACTTTCGAAAACACTGGTTTCCATATCACTTGGTTATTTTGTACTGCACATTTTGTTACCATAATGTAGAAAAGTCCTAAGTCTTTTTGAAATCCAGTTTTTTGCATATTTCGATAGAAGAACATTTAATACGTTGAAAAATAAAAAAAATGCCTTAGTGCCTTTCTATGTTAGGGCAATGATATAAAAAACCATACCTTATTATCAAGGGTTAATTTTTCATGTTTGTGAGAGTTTCATGAGTTTAATTTTCATTAGATAACAAAAGCTGTAGGCTTGCATTAATAACTTTGTACTTATTGAATATTTTTATAAGAAAAGCAACATTATTTTTTAATTCATAAAAATTAAAAAAGCTGAAACGTTTTACAAACTTTACAAAAGTTAGCTTAGTTTCTTGTGAATTTTTGCAAGTCAATAGCAAATGCTTGATGATATTTCAAAAGCAGTAAAGCAAGTAATTTCTCAAAACCTAATTCTATTCCTGTGACCAGCATAATGTAAAATTAGTAATGGTATAACCCAATTTAATTGAATTAAAAGCTATAGATATAAAGCCTTAAAATAATAAAATAAAACGGAAATTAACTTATTACTGCAAAGGACAGCTGATTACCAGAAAATGCTTTTAATGCTATTGTAGCAACAACTTCTGCTACAATTGTGACCTCAGATCGCAGACCAAAAATTTGAACAAGGTTCATTTTTTCCATTAACAATATAAAACAGCTATTATTATTTATTTGCCTAAGAAAATATTATTTTCTACAATACTCGAAGAAATTGTATAATAAGATTATGAAGAAAAAAGCTTCTCAAGCCCAAATAATAGAATTTATTTATTGTACTCTTAAATTGCCAGCAAATTTCCCACTTCCTTGAAATAGAATTGGCCTTCGTTAAAACAACCTTTTTCTCCCCTAATTGTAAAGAATTGTATATAATAATTTCTTTTCAAATAATAGGGAATATATAAAATAAAAATATTACGCTCGTGAAGTCGAGGGAAAAATTGATTTATGTTAAAAAGAGACTCACAAAAAAATTTTATTACTATGATGGCCCTTTTCACACTGTACGAGTAGAATTAAAAGTTAACAGGGACTTTAACGGCAAGTTTTGTATGAAGAACTGTCAGTTAAAGTTCACGTTAACTCTTAAGCATACACTGTGAAAAGGGATATAACTATAGCAAAAGAAGACATATTTCTATGATTAAAATATTATTTGGATTACATTCAATCATGATAACATTAATGTCTGGCATCCATCATTTGAAATACTCAAGTATTATCGCATACTAGTGCAAGAAGATGCTAAATATTAATAAATATTGAATATCATTATAGTTAACACATAAAAAAAAATATTTTATTTAACTATGTATATCTAAATTATTTTTAACTTTTTAATGATTGAAATTTATTTGCTGTTGGCTTACCATATCTATATATGCAGTTCATTGGTGCTTCAACCAAAACATCAGTAGATTTCAGCCACAATTCTTTTACCTTATGCACAGACTTTCAAAAACTATTTGAGAATTCGCAAATACGAGTAATAATATTTTTGAAAATCAAATCACAAAATCAAAAATCAGCTCCGTTGGTTTTGAATTTGATACAAAACTCAGCAAATAATTTATATTCAAGTGAACTCATTATAGTTTTCTACATTCTTACACAAAATTAGTGGTTGAAGTCTAGTGATGATTTGGCTGAAGCGCCAGTGAAATGCTTTACCACCAGCAAATAAATTTCAATTATTGTATGTACACTTCTGACAATATGTCAAATCTTAAATTTTTTCAAAGTCTAAGATTTATTTTTTTTAGGTTTCACTGTCAAATTTTTGGTACTAAGTTTATATGTTTAGAGACATGGTCACGCCCATTTTGGCAAGTATTACTACTCGGCACTTTTCTAAATACAACAACGAATCACTTCCAGAGCCAAAATGTGTGCCAAGTTTGGTAAAAATGGGTTAGGTGGAAGCAAGTGAAATACAATACTAATCTTTAATGGGCAAGGACCACGCACACTTCTTTAAGCACAAAATTATGTCATCCTAAGAGCCGAAACTCTTTACCAAGTTTTGTGGGCATCGAATAAGTATAAGTATGTACATTTAATATTATATCTCACATGCTTATATTCGACCAAATTTCAGGAGACATGGCACACACCCTAAGTTTCAAAAAATACACAATCTAGCGTTAAAAAAGTGGGCGCGGCCACGCCTATTACATTTTAAAATTAGATATTTTTTATGTATGTAGTTAACCAATTTAAAAAAAAACTCGCCACACAGCTTGAACACTTTAAAACACATAATCTCAAATGCATAAAAGTGGGCGGCGCCACGCCCAATAAAATTTAATACTACATATATATCACTTGTTTCTACTGTATCGATTTTTATAAGTTAATACAATATATTTTTTGATCTCAAGGTTTGTGCAAAGTTTTATAAAACTCGATACAGCAGAGGCAAGTGATATATTTTAAAATTTTTATGGGCGTGGCGCCGCCCACTTTTATACATTTAAGATTGTGTGTTTTAAAGAATTCAAGCTGTGTGCCGAGTTTTTTAAAAATTGGTTAACTACATACACATGAAATTTATAATTTTAAAATTTAATAGGCGTGGCCGCGCCCACTTGTTTAACCCTAGATTGTGTATTATTTGAAAATTAGGGTATGTGCCATGTTTCCCAAAATTCGGTCGAATAAAAGCATGTGAAATATAATATTAATTGTACATAATTATATAGGGTGTTTTTTATTGAGGTATAGAACTTTAAGTTGGCATCACTTTTTTAACTGGCGGCCATTTTGTCAGCTGTCAAGTGATTAATATTTAGTTTGGTTTGCCATTTCATCACGAACAGGTTGACAAAAGAACAACGCTTGCAAATCGTGCAAACTTGCTTTATTCGAGCCAGCCGAATTGGCTTTAAAAAAGCCGAATTGGCTTTATTCGAGCCAGCCGCGGCGGCCACATGCCCGAAATCATATTTAAACATTAATGGCATAAAATTATCCTTCCAATAAAGCCAAATTGATGGACATTAAAACGATTTTCTTGTGTTTTATTTCAATTCGAAGTTCTATACCTCTAAAAAAACACCCTTTACTTATTCGATGCCCACAAAACTTGGTAAATAGTTTCGGCTCTTAGGATGACATAATTTTGTGCTTAAAGAAGTGGGCGTGGTCCTTGCCCATTAAAGATTAGTATTGTATTTCACTTGCTTTCACCCTAGGTTGTGTATTATTTGAAAATTAGGGTATGTGCCATGTTTCCCAAAATTCGGTCGAATAAAAGCATGTGAAATATAATATTAAGTTTTATTGGGCGTGGCTCCCCACCCTTTTTATTTTCTTCGAGATTGCTTTGATACGAGGGCTTAATGTATTGGGTAAGTTTCATGGCAATCAAATCAGTAAAATATCATAAAACCAAATAAAATAGTGTCCCCGCCCACTTTTTTTACAATAGTGCTTAATAAAACCTATACGCTCTCAAACAAAAAAATGGAATTTTTACAATCCGTCTAAAATATACCGAGCTATGAAGTAATAATATAAAAAAAATATAGACGGAGTGATAACCTCTTCCTTATTTGAAGTCGGTTAAAAAAGGCTGCGATATTTTGTATAATCATCGAACAATAATAATAATAAAAATGTACTGCAAACTCCAATTATTAACTTTATTTGCTAACCAAAATTTCTAAAATTCTTGTTGTCGGACTTTATAATTAATTAAACTTTTATACTACTATTATTTTGTGACAAACTGTATTTAGTTAAACAACTGTTGCAATATTTCTAGGAAATAAAATATATATATATATATAAAACTAATATGATAACCGTTTTCTGGAAAATTCATTACAGAGATTCAAACACATTTTGTTTAAGAAATTGTGAAGCCAGATTTCACTGACACGAAAGGACAACAAAATTATTTTGTTAAGTATCTTTGTTGTCATCTAAACAAACAAATTCAAGCCTTAGAGAGGAATATCCCAGCAAAAAATTTATGCCAAAAGAAGGTTTTACCATACAAGAGTTAGTAACCTGATATGAACAATTTTAGCAGCACGCCGATACATTGCTACGAAATTAATGTAAAAATTAAAAAAAAAAAATTAGGAGTTCTTCTAGCTGAATTATAAAGAAATATTGTCAGAGACATCTATGTGGGCTTAAGTGTACAGTTCAGCAGATATTTCTCTAAGAAATCTTAGAATTGTGAAGAATTTTTAAATTTTATTACAAAAGTAGCCTTATTTATAATTCCTTGTAGATAAATATCTTTTTTTATTTCTTTCCTTCCCTTTTTTTTGCTGGGATATTTGACAGCAAGTATTTGTCAGATTTTTCAACAACTTACGGCATAATATATGTATACTGTATAATAAGCAAAATATGACATTCAATTTTTATTTATTTTATTAGATTCTATTTTCATTTATATAATTTTGTCAACTTGCCAGTCTACGAGTACTTTCACACAAGGCCATCATCAAAGTGAAGTACTTCATGAATGTATGAAATTCTCTACAAGTTGTAGTCTAAATGCTTGAATAAGAAAACATCTGGTTGTGCAGATAGATGTCTGTCGGGCGATTATGCTGCTCCCTGGGTATGACTTCCACACTGACTGACTTACTGTGTATATGTAGTGGCAGTGTGTTACATTAGATAAGTAGGGCTGACTGTCGATATATGGATTATTTGTTGTTTAGTCTTGCGGCTTTGAATTTTTTATTTTTTTTTTATTTACTTACTTTTTCTCACTTTCCCCATATAGAAACAAACGTACGTAAGGACGAGTATGAATTTATAAATTGTATAGAATGTTTTTAAATGAAGTGATATTTTTATTTATGCCGTTTATTTCTTGAGCACTCTTTATATAAATAAATTCAACAAATTTAATTTTATATTTTGTTAACTGCACACTTGAAAGTATTTATTGCTGGTTGCTGCTGTTTTTTTTTCTCTCTTGCCTCTTAAGTGTTTATTTGTATTTATTTTGTCAGTTGTTATTAAATATATGAATATATGATTTTTATTATTATTTTTTTGTTTATTTCGAAAACGAAGTGTTTCATTTTCAGAGTAATAAAGCTTAAGTGTTATTAAGTATCATCAACATTATGATCATCTTTTGAAGAGTTGTTGATGTCGTTGTCGCTACAGAGGTTGTTCACAAATTTGTTAGTTATATGAACAGTCATATGTTTGAATTATATTTTATTTTTGTCAAATATT
This sequence comes from Tachina lurida, assembly GCA_944452675.1. Taxonomy (NCBI): domain Eukaryota; kingdom Metazoa; phylum Arthropoda; class Insecta; order Diptera; family Tachinidae; genus Tachina; species Tachina lurida. The sequence goes on along the minus strand of OX101753.1, from coordinate 169,122,547 downwards.
AAATTTAATTTTATAAATTATATTTTCATATTCCTATATGTATATATGTAATGAAAGTTTAACTTTGTACTGTTAGAGTTATAGATTAAGAGGAGAGAAAAAAGCACGAAAAGCTTTGAGGTTTTTTTTTTATAAAATGGAATTATTTTTATAAATGTAATTTTTTTAAACAAAACATTTAATCCCAATAAAAACCATTAAGTGCCGGTACTCTTTAATTTAATTTTAATGCAATAATTTTGCTACATTATCTAGTTTCAAACTAAAATTCGTTTTTAATAAAATATTGTGTCTGTTAGATCATAACAGGTTTAAGGTCACCCTACGATTTTATTAAATCAATGTTACCGTAGTGCAATTTTTTAAAAACTTATTTTGCCCACGCTTCTATTCAATACTAGTAAATTATGTGAATTTCCAAGTCGACTCTTCTAATTTAATATATCGTTTTGCTGCTTCATAAAGTAAATCTCTTACAAAAAAAAAAATATTGTCAAATTTTAGCTACCGACATAGCCAAAATATACATATCTGTGTGAGCGTTTAAGCCTGTCAATCATCCAGCCACATAATCTCCTACCTGCAACAGACACACACACACACACATCATTAAATAATAAAAACTCATTGCAACCATTTTAAAGTATTAAGGAAAAGCAATTACTTTTAACTGCTTGTGATGTGGTTTAGCATTTTCTTATTTGAGGTACTTTACCTTTCTATTCTGTCATCTTCCAACAGTGGTTTGCAGACATGGTGGAGGAGTATGGCAAGCTAAGTGTGTCTGTGTCTGTGTGCAACTAAATTCTAATACTTACAAATTAATTTTGTAGGCTAAGTAAATCCTTATTTGGTTTATTGTTATTTATAGCTGTTAAGAAACTGTTTAAGGATTTTTAAAGAATTTTCGTTGGCTTGCGTGCTAAAAAGTCTTTTAGGCAAATAAATTGATTGAAGCAAAATGAAATAAATACATAACAACAGCAAATAAACAAACAGCAGAGAGATGTCTTAGAACATCCGATTATAGCTATGCTGCTAAGCTATATAAAACAAACTTAATGTGTTAAATAACAATGCAATAAAATTATATTATATATCTAATGATGTAAAATTCGTCTCAAACATTTCCATCTATTTCATATTATTTTCTCTTCTAGCGCCACGGCGTACAATTAAATTAATGTATTTTTTGTGGCCACTGGCGGCTGTTAGCTGGCTTACAGCACGTTGGCTGTGTTCTCTGACTTGTGCTTATGTGCATGAACAATACAAAAACAAATTGAGCAACCTTTCTCATTGTTTTTATTTCACTCACTTCAAAGAACGAAACAAAACAAAATCAAACATTTTGTTTGGTTAATTTTCGTACCCTGGTTTTACGTACAAATAAATTAAAACTAAAATAAATTTATAACTGCAATAGTGTCGATTATTTTTGTTACCAAAATCATGTACTAGCTCCTGTGTCGTAAAATAAATAGCATAGCTTTAAGCAAAGAAAGGAAGTAATACGGAAAATAACATGATTTTTTTTTATATATTGAAGTAATTGTTAGAGATTGAGATATATAAATTGTTTATGAACTTCAATCGTCTTGATTTTCAGAAGCCAAACACATGCATTTGCTTAAAAGACTAGATCATGTTGAGTAAAGTGTGGGAAACGGGAAATCCCAGGAAAGTCTGCCAAATATTCTCTTGAAATTTTCGAGAAGAACTGGAAATTAAAAGTACACACGATTTCATAACTATGTAAACTTTGGTGACTTTTAAATTTACAAAATGGCGTAGGCGACAGTAAAATATATTTTAATTTAATATCAAAGCTTTCAATGGTTCTTTTATATACGAGTATGACAAAAGTTCGTTTGAAGTGGATGGGTTTTTCATCGTATGTTCAAATACTAATTCCACTATTATCGATGTTGATGGAAATTTTTCATTCTAATGTTTTTATTGAAAACAAAAACTATTTCATTTCAGACAAATTTTTTTTAATACAAAATAAATACATATGTGAGCGGTTCAAATTTATATAGAAATTTCACAAAAATTCCATAAAATTGAAGGCATAACACTTCTCTTTGAATGAATGAATTAAGGGAAACGGGAACCACAGTACACTGCGAACAAAGTAAAGCTATTGTATCCCCTGCCAGGTGCTAGAGCACCTCATCTAGAATTACTCTCATCTCAAATGAATCTCAGGATTGCCAGTGAGTCTAGAGTTGGCAGTTCCCTATCTTCCAATAGGTGCTTGCCCAATTGGCTATATCTTCTGTGGCATAACGCTTCACAGTCCTTCAGAATATGTCTGGAGTTTCATCTTCGTAATCACATTATCTACAAAGTCTGTTACTCTCAATGCCAAGCCTATTGAGGTGTTTTCTCAGTCTACAATGGCCTGTTAGTAAGCCTCTAAGCATTCTTAGATTGTTTTTACTCAAGGACATAAAAGCTATGAAACGATTTTGGTTATACTTTCCAATCATTAGCTTTATATGCCTCAAGCCTGGAAGATTAAGCCAGAGGTGTTCCCTATTACTCTTGATCTCCATCGATATATCTTCCCGGATTTTATCCAATCCGGGTCCACAAAACGCTTTTAGTCCGACCATGGGAGTACTAGCCCCCCTTCTGGCCATTTTGTCTGCATTTTCATTTCCTAAGAAATATGTTAGGTAGCCCCTATCATGATTGAATTGTACGCATCTCTCAATAGCATAAGCTTCCGATTGAAAAATAGTAGGAGATTTTCCCAACGACTCACGGTAGTTAGTCTTTGGTCCTACAACTCCCACACCAGAAGCTGCCGTCGTTCTACCATTTCTTCTTATTCGCCTACATGAAAATTACATGCAAGATGACCTTAGTGAAGCCCGTTTCAGACTATAAAATAAATGTTAATACTTTTGTGGAAAATTAAACTCTAAGAGGTTGAGTTGTTATTGTTATTATTTTTTTTTTAATTCTTTAAAGAAAATTTACATAAGCAAGACATTTTCGTAAAAAGTATTAATACTTGGATTAAAGTCTGGAGCAGCCTTAATGGGTGTCGTTTAATCTCTAACAAAGTGGAATACTTTGTGTAAGTATTAATGACTCCAGATATCTAATCATTGCCTAAAGTAATTTGAAGTGATTTTTTGCTGAATTAGTGGGTAAATTTAAGAAAGTTTACTCGTAATTTTAAACTCATAGAAGCTGTAAAATCTTAAAGTTGACAACACTTTAATTTATTATAACTCAACGCTCTTATTGAAACCTTAAAGGAAATGTTTTAAGGTAATTAAAATAAAAAATCAAAGACTTTTAGACAGACAGTGGCTTAAGATATATAAAATTCAGCGCAGCTTAGTATAGTTCCTGTAACTTGCTTGTACTTAACAATAACAACCTCCCTAAAGAGCTTCTTCAAGAATAATGAGAAATAATAAAATTTTGTACTTATTGCGGTAGGCCAACTATAAACTCTATTGGGTTCAATTCACTTAAAAATCCTTTTTTTTTAATGCTAATATTTATTCATTGTATCTTTAAAAATTAACTAGCAATAAGTATTCAAATCTTTAATCTAAATATAATTATTAGGCCCGACCAGTGCCGGACATTTATTTTAGTCCGCATCAGAGTTGTGCTAAGCAAAAAATATTTTAAAGCAGTTTCTTCGGGAGTGTTGGGTATTAGAGCCCTTGTGTTCTTCTTGTTGAGGCGGATGTGTCCAGTAAACATCAAAATATTACCAACAAGAGGATTAGTATGTGACTAGAATTTTATCAAATATTTGCCTGCGTGTTTTGCAATTTCGAAAATTTCGTAAATTTTCATTTAATAAATATATTTAATCGCTAACCAGGAGTACGCGATTTCTTTATTCCCATTTCCCGGGAATTGTTAAAGTTCGGCAAATTCCAAACCCTAATGTTGAGACACCAGCTAAAAGAGTTAAAAACTGTTAAATTTCAATAAACATAGCACTATTAAATATGCGACAAGATGAAATAATAGCTTAAGTCAACTTCAGAAAATTTATCATACCGCAATTGAAAGTTGCAGTAGTCTAATACTAAATATTAACAGAAAGATTCACATTAAATAAAAGTCAGGCCCTTTAATACCTTAGCTGTAGCATCAAGACTTAAAAAAAAACCACTGCTCTGCTTAAGTCGATTTAAGCACACAAAAATTTAAGAGCCAATTATTGATGAAAAAGGAACTTAATTATCACTTTTAATATTCAACGCTAAAATATTTCTAATAATATCTATTGTTAGCCTTTTTGTTTTCCATATTGCAAAGCTTATATTGAAGTTGTATAAGGCACTTATTATATTGATTATTAAATAATTGTTTAAGTACAATTCACATTCTTAAGACAATGTAGATTTTCATTATTATGTTTTCCTTTCATTAATGACAGAGTATGCAATTAATTAATGAAACAAAAGCAATGCTTAATTATATGAATAAATGAAATTTCTATTTGAGTAAATTTTAAGAAATAATTAATATATTTTGAAGGAAGCGTTAAAAATTTTAATAAATTTAACTTTAAAATTTAAAAATGATCAGATGGTTAAGGCACAAAACAATGTTAGGTTAACTCTGAATTCACACGTTAAAATATATAAAGTCTATTTTTTTTATTGCCACCAAAACTTTTTTGGCATTCATATGATGTTTTTTTTCCACGTGCAATTTTTTCAATTTTACTTCTTCTCGGAAAGTCATAACTATAGTCAATAAGCTAAAAAAAAAGATTAACAATAAAACATAACAACAAACTTCAGTATAAGGAGAAATATAAAAAAAAGTATAGAAAACAAAAAATCGAGTAGTAGAGGGATAACTTTTTTCTCTACAGCGTGCGCTAACGAACCAGAAATGACGTAGAAAAATAGAAGTCATAAAAGTCATTGTGTGAATAAGGTCCTTCATTTCATTCATGTTACAAGAAAATTTATAATGGTGGCAAACTTAAAGAAGATTGTATGCGGACATTGTATATCATTTCTTCAAAATTTTCTTCAACGATCCGACAATCGTAATTTTTGTCTATAAATTTTGTCGCTTGCAAGAACGATTTTGTGATTCTGTAACTTCTTTTTAACGATAGTACTCAGCTGATATTTTGTGTAGATTTTTGTCGATAAAATTAACAGCACATAAATTATTGTAGCTTCAACAAATACACAGCTATGTCAGCTAACGAATATTGTTAAAAATTTTCGTTATAATTATTATAACGATGCGATTATCGTTAAAAAAAAATTTAGTGAGTCACACTACTGGTGAACGAAACCCGTTTGTCCGTTTATCCGCTTGTCCGTTTGTCTATTTGTCCATTTGTCCATTGTAATAACTATAAAATCTATTGGGTTGAAATCGCTTATTTATCTGTTTGTCCATTTTTTCATTTGTCCGGTTTTCCGTTTGTCCGCCTGTCACAATCTATTTTACCAGGAACCATTTGTCCATTTATCCGTTTGTCCGTTTGCCCATTTATCTGTTTGTCCATTTGTCCATTTTTTCATTTGTCCGTTTTTCCGTTTGTCCGCCTGTCACAATCTATTTTACCAGGAACCATAAAAGTTATGGGCCAGAAATGTTTACACAACGTGTAAAACTTTGGCCGCTACAGCAACAAATAAATGATGGTTAACAATTTAAGGGTCTTCTAAAGCGAGCAACCAAAAAGTTTTAAATTCTACTGGAACATGCAGACAATTAAATATAGACACTTGAAATTTGCAACGTTAAAGTATTCTTATGCAGACTTAAACAATTAACACAGAAATTTGAAGTTTCAAAATTAAAGGGTATTCTATCAGTTAATGTTATTTTGATAACTTACTGCATCTAAGATAACGTTAAGGGCAAATGCAAGAGTTTGTTAAAAAATTATAAAAATAAAAATATAAACGAAAAAGCACTTATATGGAAAATATCGCCAAAAATAAAATAAAACGCTAAAATTCAAAAAAAATCACTAAAACCATAAAGGTAACAAAAAACTAAAAAGCTAAAAAAATCGCCAAAACGAAAAACTAAAAAGAGCAGAAAGATCGCACAAAACCAAAAAAATCACGCCAACAAAAATTCTAAAATTAAAAAATCGGCAAAAACCGAAAATATTGGCAAAACGAAAAAAAGCACTGAAACGAAAAAAAACGCCAATGTTTATTTAAGTATTTACATCTGGTTTTATTAAAAACGCTTAAGCTAAAAAATCCTGAAAAATGTTAAATTGAAAAAAAATCGTTTACAACGAACAACAAACGTCAAAGCTGTAAAAACGCGTAAAAGTAGAAAAGCTCCAAGACTAAGAAAAACCTGTATAATTAAGAAAAATCGCCAAAACTAAAAAAAAGCAATCGCCAAAACCCGAAAACATTTTATTGTTTACTTTAGTTAAAAAAATAAATTAGGTAAAATACATATTACATTATGTAGGCTAAAGTTCGTATAGTATAACGTACCCGTATGTAATCTCCGTACGGGAACCCTTAATGTGCGAGTCAAAATCGCACTTAACTGAATTGAAGCACAGCCGCGAATAACGTTGTAAATTACAATTTAAAAAAACCAGTTTTTTCACAGATTACCAGTAAAATAACTCTCTTGCGTTCTTCAAACATCAAACCATCCAAAATTATGCATCTGATCGCCGTCAAAATACAATTACAATCAGTCAGTCAGTGGAAAACTTTGTAAGTAACTAATAAATCATGCAAACAAAATTGTCGAAAATAATTGATAAATGTAGCAGAGATACAAAAAGAAAAGATAATGCTAGTTATCACTATTTTCGATACGCTAAGAAAATGTAAACGAGAAAAACAATCTTGCCTTAAAATACGTTTTGTGGCTCTCCTGCAAAATCATTATTTTGTCACTTAAAACGTTAATCGCGGCTCACCTTCAATTGTTAAGGTCTTTTAATAAGAACGAACTGCATGCTTATCTTTTCAGGATTACGCTACGAGTATAACTAACATAAAATATTTGTCCGCAAGGGATTTTTATGATAGAGTTAATTGATCCTTTATTGATGCATTAAAAGGACATACTATTTTTACACTTAGTATGATTACGCAGCTTTTTTTTTCTCTAAATAATAATAAAATTCTTTCAAGCTACATATGTTGTTAGCTTTATATTTACAAAATGAGTTATTGTAGCCTTTTTAAAAAAGTATAAGCTCGAAAAACTTACAAACACATTGATATATGGAAATTTAAGGTTGATGTTCATGGAAACTTTTATTTAATGTTATTTGTTCGAAAATTTAAAGAAATAATTCAAATTGTTTGAGGATTTTAAAATTATATGTTTTAGTACACAACTTGCATAAAGGTTTTGAGAGTTTTTCTATAAAGATACGGAGGTTTTCAAATTTTTTTTTTAATTTTTTTGCCTGAAGTCTTGCAAGTCTGTTCTATATTTCTAGTATTTTTTCCAGATATATGGGGTATCTTACCATGGAATTGTTTTCTTATTTGGGGAAAAAACAAATTAAGGACTAAGATTTTATTGTAGACTTAATGCGCTTAAATGAGTATTGAACAAAAAATGCTTTAAAAAGGGATATTGCAAACAAAACTTACATTTTAATGCCTGTTTATTTCACATTTTTCTTACTGATCTATTATTATTAATATTCTCTTACTTCTAAAGGAGTATTAAATATATATATTTCTTTTAATAAATTAAGTTCAAAGCAATTTTTTATCAGGATTAATATAAAGTTTTATTTTGTTTCAAGAACTTTAATTAGCCGCAATCATTCTCTTTTATGCACACTTAAGACAAGAAACCATATCTTAAGAATTTAAATAAAGTTTTTTAATTTCTCATTCTAGGTTATGGCAGCCATTAAGCAACACGTGCGAATCTTGAAAACTTTTACCTGCTGACTCGATTTTTTCTCTTGGCTTACTTGAAATAATAATAATTAAATGCAATTTTTTATATTAAAAATATTGTTCGAATGTGTAGTTCAAGGCTTTGAGCACTAACAAAATCACTTATACTCTCTTATAAACATACATATGTATATACATTTGCATAAATAAATATAAAATAAGTAATATGAAGCTTAGTGAAACAAATACAAAACTATTCGTTAAAGTGTAAATAGTTTTGCATGTAATTAAAAGAATTATAGATGAAAACGAAACGCTTAAAATGTAACCTTGGTCACCTGCAAACTAAATTGAAAAAAAGTACAAATTAAACCTCAATTGCGCGTGTAAAGTTTATTTGGAAAAGAAAAGCATAACTTACCTTTAGTGGCACTACAATAATAAAATTAATATGAACTAGACATGCAATTTCTTTCGAATTTTCATATAATAAACATACAAATACGAATGAATTTTCTTTTAGTTCGAATTATGTAACAACCCCTGATCTCTATATGACAACTGCAAATTCTACTGCATGCAGTCAATGACAGTAATTTAAGCTACAGCGAGTGACATCTTACCAAGAACAAATGCCACTAGTTGTCTAATAAGTTTTCTGAAATTATGCCTGTGCATTTTAATTCGAGATTAAAAGATTTTGATTTGTTGCTGTCAAAAATTGTATTTGCTAACAAGCAGTAAATATTGTTTTTTCGAATATCAGATACATTTTTTATGTCTCTTTTATTAGTGTAAGAACACAATATGGTTAGGTTACGTTAGGAAGGGTGGTTTTATACAGCCCCTCCTAATTGAAAAAGTAATATTTACCCTCCCATTTGTAGCCAGAAGTTACCCTATTATCCGTCATTGAAACACCAAATTCCTCTAGTTTACACTTCCCAATATCCGTAATGCTTTCATGGAAACGTCTGCTCAGCCATCGAAGCCTATGACGTTGCAGCTACGGGCAGTGACAAATAATATGTTCAATAATTTCTGGTTGCTCTTCATCCCCGCACATCCTACAAAAATCTGGAGTGCCAGTTTCCCAAATCCTGGTTCTTGCTCTGACCGAGCCGAGTTGGCAGGTCACTGACAACACGCCTATCATGAGTCGCATCGCCTTCCTATTCATATCCAGTAGCAGTTTGGATTTTTCTGAGTCAAGTTTTGGCCACATACCCCTCGAGACTCTACAATCCTCCCTACTTCACCATGAACTGTTGGTCCTGCTTTCTACCCAATTACTGAGTTACCTATAGTGATTTTACCAATTTGTCTGCCATTCCCTCATCTAATAGCGGTTCTATTCTTGCCAGCTCATCGGCAATTTCATTTCTCTCAACACTGCTGTGGCCAGGCACTCAACATAGTCTGACACTATATTTATCCATAAGCAAGTTGAGGACGCTCCTACAGTCACTTACAAGTTTCGATTTGACATTGTGTCCTTTCAAAACTTTTAACGCTGCCTGGGTGTCAACGTAGAAGGTTACCTGCTCACCTTCAGCTACATTCCTGGCCACCAGCTCCGTGGCCCTGAAGAATATAATATAAAAAATAATTAAAAATAAAAGAAAACTTTATCGAGTGATCCCAAAGAAAGGCGACCCAATATAATTTCCTTAAAATTGTTAATCATAGATTTCAAAATAATATTTCACAATGTTTTTTTCTATGCTTTATTTTTACTCAAACCCAATAGATTAAGGAACTGTAGCATTATTGTGACCTTTTGTTATGATTATGCTGCGATTTCCAATAGGCATTAAAAAAATTTAAATTCAAGCGTTTGAAATTTAACTGGGAACAAAGTTCAATTCAAGCTTTTTCTTATAATTTTCAAGTTTGAAAATATTTTGAAATAAAAAACAAACAACAAATACCTAATTTATTTTTAACAAAACTGAAATTTTGGTGAAAAATATACAAAAAAATTAATAAATAAATAAAAAAAAGTGAATTTTTAAAACAAAACGTGGGCTAAACTGTGAAAACAATAGCAAAGTCTGATGTACACAAAAGTATAATTAGAACATATATAAATAACTTTTTTCTTTCTATTATCGAAGCTTGAAATAAACCAGAGTTCGATTGTAATACAAGACTTGATTGAAGTATAATTCCGGGCTTGAATTGAACTGTACCACAACTGAATTGTTTGAATTGCATTAGAGCTCCTTTTTCACGGGAGAATGCTATTGAAATGAAATGTAAATCAAGTATAATTCAAATCTTGTCAATTGAATGTGTGCATTGAATTAAAACTGTTTAAAACTTGATTTCAAGCAAAATTCCTTAGTGGCATAAAATATATTTAACTTTTTGTTTAAAATATTCACTACATTTAAAAAAAGTCTAATTAATTTATTGTTCAATATTTTACATCCACAATAATATGAAAGCGTTATTTAATAGAAAAAATTTAAATAAAATGAAAAACATCATCTCCTTTGTTTATAAAACTATATCACTTGTGGTTTTTATTATCACTTGAGTAATATCGATTTCATATCGTTATAATATTTGGTTTGTTAAGTGGGAAATTAAATAAACTGGATATTTTCCTACATTAAATAACGAGTATGGTTTTCCAGTTTGCGATAAAATGTATTTTCAATCAAACTAATTAAAAAAAAAACAGTTTTCATACAAACATGCTTATGTATGTAAGTACTCGTACAAACATAAAATACTTGTAGGCAAGTAGTTACAGCATTTAAAATAAATAAAAAAAAATTCATAAAATATTTATAAAATGCAATTTGAACTTTACACAGACGATTGTGTTAAATTTATGGTTTTATGAAATCAGTATATATTTTTCTCACAAATGTTAAATATAATATCGTATGAAAACCATATGCTTATATTAAATGGTTTATTTATTCAATTTTATGTGAATAGCTTTTTTCATTAAGAACCGAATATTCAATTTAAAGAAGAAATAAGTTACATAAGTTAAAGTAGATACATTTTGTTTAATTAATTAAAATTATTTTGAATGCAAGGTTTTCATTGATTCGTTTGCAGCTAAAATCTAGTCAAAAAGCAATTAAAAGGACTAACTTTATTATGCAATAATAAAGATGCAAAGAAAGTTTTACTCTTGAAAATTCTTAAGCATTCGAAGCACAAGTTAGCGTCAATATAAAAATATTTACGGCCTTATGTATAAGAAAAAACAGGCATGAATTTTGTATAAGTGAAGAAATTTAATAAAACGCTGATGAGCTTTAATCCACTTTTAAATCCAAGCGTGATTTTTAATATGAACTGTTATGGCAAAACTTATTAAGGTCATGTTTAATTTTGCCACTTATGCTTACTTCATTTTAGCTTTTCGTTATACATATGATTGTTATAAGTTTTGCTTAAATTATGAATTTCTCATTATTTATCATTAAAGATTATGTGCATACTCAGATTCGTTGTATTCAACACTTAAATTTGTAGCAGTCTCTTTTAACTGATACACATTATATCTAGCTGGGGCAAACTGCCATAATCAGCCTTATCGGGTATAAAAGTTCACATGAAATATGTTTCCTTTCCCTAAAATTGTGATCGTAATGTTTTCGTTGTTGTCTTGTCCGTATACTACTTACTTATTTTGTTCACCTGAACAAAATGTTCGCCTTTTATTCCAAATAAGGGTGAATAGGTTTGGTGTTATAACGCACCTCCACTCGAAGACTCAGGTTGGCTTTTTGGGATTAAGAATGAATAGGTCATCAACCAATTTTTAAGTGGCTAACTTCTACAGTCAGTCTTTTTTAAGGCATCAAGAAGCAAATCTAATTTGTAAAATGGCATGAAGCTCTCATAAGAGAAGAAATTTAATTAGGTGTATTGAATTAGTTCCTCCAGGCAATTTGACATTAAAAATGGGTGAATTACGTAGTTATTTTTTATGGTAAAACTATTTAAGATTATGTTAAATTTTTCACATATGCTAATTTCATGTAGTTATTATTATTATTTATTTTTAATTTATCTTAATTTTAAAGAAGAAATAAAAAAAATTTTATTTAATATATGTATGTATATAAAAAAATTAATTTTTTTCGGCTGATAAAGAAACAGGTCCAATCTAATGATCGAATTGTATTCAGAAATCATGTAAGATGAATGTACATACATATGTATGTATGTATGTATGTATGTATGTATGTATGTATGTATGTATGTATGTATGTTTTTATAATACCATTGCAAATTGTTTAGCACTTCTCATAAATTTATTTTTAAATAAATATACATACATACATACGAGTATGATAAAAAATTATAATTATTTATTCATTCCATAAAAAAACCGCATAGGATAATTTAACATATATTGGTTATAAGAGCCACTCCAATAGATTTTCAGTAGTTCATGGGACTCGCGCGCTAGTGAGCAAAAAAAAAAGAGCAAGGAACAAAATTTAACAAAAAAATTCAAAAATTTCTGGCGTACATCTCAACGTATGAAAATGTTTAATAAAATAATTAATATTAAGTATACGCTTGTTAACAATTATTTGAATTTAATTCATACTAATGTTGCATACTTTAAGGAAGTTACAGGCTGGAATCACTTTACGTATGATTAATATTAATTTTTGTTAAGAGAAAAAAACAGTAGGCGTATGATTAATATTAATATTTTTAATAATAGGATATATTAACATAAAACTGTTTATAAGAGGTATTCGATGTAAAGTAATGAAGAAAAATTTACTTGGTTGGTAAACAAATATACAGAAAATATAAAAAAAATTAAAATATTTTTTTTATATTTCGATATGTAAACAAAAGTCCTTAAGCTTAATAAAATAAGAGAATATTAAAAGAAATCTTTTAGATATATAAATTTGTTTACACTAATCCATGCTATATGTACTAAAACATGCTATATGTACTTAGATGACCACTATAGGTGAGAAAGGACCACCAGAAGACAATCTTGATTATTTTAAGTCACTTTTAACTATGATCTACAACAAATTTATAAAGTTCAAATAAACAAAAAAAACTCTAAGGAAAAAGTCTCAAGTTTTTATCTCTTAACATTCCTGAGATATCATCAATAAACTTTGAAGGCGTTTATCTGAAAACTGGCTTTTTTTACTTAGCATGTTTTAGAATGGAGCCGACATATTTCAAAACTTTAATAAAATACTATCACACATGCAGCTATTACTTTTATGCGGCCCTTTTCTATAAAAGAGATGTACCAATACAAAGTCTATATGAAAAGCACTTCATTATAGACTTAACCATTTTCTTAAAGAGTGTATCACTGCATGCCATTGCAGTGACAACCATGTTTTCTACCAAAACATTGCTGAATATGTTATATCACATATTTTTTATTCAAAACACAATTATTTTCATGCTGGTATAATTTTTTTTAAAGAACAGATGGTTGACTTTGTGAAGTCATGCACTTCTTAGAGAAAACATAGTTTACTAGGTAATATCATGCACTTCTTATAGAAAACATATTTGACTTTGTGGTAGTAAACTCTTCCTATAGAAACAACTATGGACTATATGATGGTTAACTATTCTACTAGAAAATATGGTGGTATGGTTGACTATGCGATGATTAATTGTTTTATATGAAATATATTGATTTAGTTATATCAAACTGTTCGTATATATAGCAGGGTTGATTAGATAATATTAGACTACTCTTATAGAAAAAACTGTGGAAAAGGTTACGTTTAAGGCTTTTATAGAAATCATGGCTATGGGGGAGTTGCTTGTGCTGACAGCACACTGCTGTTATTGAAGAGATAGTGTATTTTTTTTATAAACAACACTGTGACAAACTTGATAATTTTCGCTTCAAAAAATTTTGCTGTGTCATACTCAACTTTTCTATAAAAAAATGTTTGCCGTGACACAGTTAATTTTTCTATAAGAAAATTGCAGTGTGATATAATAAACTTTTCTATTAAAATATTTTGCTGCTACACAAAACACTTTTATAGTAGAAAATTCACCTGTTTTGCAGTCAATTTTTTTTACAAGAAAATTGTGCTGAACTCGATCAACTTTTGCCTGTGAAACATTTATTTTTTATGTTGTAGTATAATTAACGTTTTTGTAAGAGGAATGTGCTGTGACGAAGTTATATTTACTATACGAAATGCTTGCTGTGACTTAGTCAACTTTTCTTTAAGAAAATTGTGATATATATCAACTTTTCAATAGGAAGAGTAGGACACAGTTATCCTTCCTTTACCAAAAATATGAGCTGACAAACTAAGAAAACTATGCCGTCATAGATAATTGCATTAAATGTTGCTGGTAAAATAAGTTTTTAAAAAATATCAACAACAGTTTGCTCAATACAATTTTTATGAATTCACATGTAAAGACATGCACAATTGTGTTTCACACATAAATACATATGTATGTATGTTTGTATTATCGTATTGTTTTAAAAATTTGCAAAATATGCTTCAAATTATGTTATATCCTATGCAAGTTTATTTTGTTTTAATTTAAATGAAGAATTTTGCTATTGTTTAAAATATTCACTTTAAAAGATTCAATATACTTGGAATAATTGCACAATTGCTGGTAAATTTAAGCATTTACGACAAATATTTTGTTCTGCTGGATACTCACACTCTCTGCTGTTTTCTAATTATCATGCAAATCTTTTGAATTTTTGCAAATAACAATTAAAAGCAGATTTTGCAATTAACTTTAACCACAGTGACATACAGTGGTCAAAAGTGTTACGAAACAATTATCTAGAGTATGTACACGTAAACCGCAGCTTATAAAGATATCAAAATGGTAATTATTTCAAATAAAGATTACAAAATTTAGAGAAGGAAGATTCAACAAGACCAGAGCATAAGTCAGATAATAAAAAGATACTGCACAGCCACTTTATGTTGTAGATGGTAGTGTATAAGATATTTTAAACCAAAGCGGCTTAGTTAAACAAATTATTTTCTACTTAAATAAATAGAAAATATAAGTAAAATTGTTTAAGTTAATTTTTATTTATAGTTTTAGAACTTATTTGTTTCCCTGTGTATCATTCATTTACGCTCTGTTAGTCAAATTACAGATAATGACTTTAAAGGAATAAATTGCACTAAAGAAAAGTTTAAAAGTTATTATGACAAACACTAGCAGAACGGAACAACATGCATTTCTCGAAGGCTGACATACCTTCAACTGCTTTCTTGTGTTTGTAGAGGAAGACCCCAATGATGATTACTGACTTCTTCGTTCATCAATTGAACAACCATGATGTGCAGGAGCTGTGGTCTCAACAAGACGGCACAACATATTACACAGCTCGTGCCACAATTGAGTTATTGAAGGAAACATTTGGTAAACGCATAGTTTTACATTTTGAACCCGTAAATAGGCCTCCACAGACCCTGCAATTTAACACCACTAGACTATTTTCTGTGAAAATATGTAAGGTTGCTAGTCCACACCTATAACTCTGAAACGATTGAACACTTGGGGAGCAACATTCACCATGCTATTGCCATTATAGGGCCACAAATGTTAGAAACAGTTATCAAAAATTAAATCTCCAGATTAGACTACATCCGAAACAACCATAGCAATTATATGCCAGTAGTCATATTTAAATTATAAAGCCAGAATATTAATTTATCGAATAAAGTAAATTTCAAGTCAACTTAAAAAAGTCATTTTAGTTTTAATCCATTTAAAAGATCTATACCTCTTTAGGAAACGCCCCTTATAAATATTGTTGAAAGCAAATGGAATATGTGAATTGTTTATATTCATCATACTTTAATTTGTAGAAAGCTTTTTATGTAATGAAAGCTCAAATTTACCATCTCTACTTTACAACAGTCTTGCCGTTGTGTTGTTTATCGGACACTAATTTTATTCAAGAGAATTTCACCGCATCTGTTATTTTTAGTGACATATTTTTTTTTTTTTACTTTAAAGAAAATATTTATGTAATATATTTGGGTAGAGCTGATATAATTCTCTCATCTTAATAAATTCAAAATAATATTCAAAACATGGAACAAGTCTGGTTTACTGCATACAAAAAGAAGGACCAATAAAAATTTCTTCATTTTCTAAATCATTCCCTAAATCAAATTAGAGATTTAAAATATGTTTTTGCTAGGGCTGTTCCATAATTATTTTTCTAAATTATACTGTTGCTTTTACCACTGTGCGACACTTTACTCTTTATTTTTTACTGTCAGCCTGTTTAGCTGTTTTCCAATAGTCCGAAAATAAATTTTTATGTATTTTTGTTGTGCATGCTTCAATTCTTCTGCTGTGCTGCGTGTGCGATTTTAGTGGTTTTTGGAAATTGAAAAACATTTTGCAAATTATATAAAAAGAAAATAATTGCTTTAATACAAAAAAGTTTCATTAAATTTGGAAAAAAAAATATTAAGCAGTTGATAATTATTGCTTCATGGGAAACACTAAACTCATTAACAAGCAACGTTTAAATTTTTATGATAATATGCCTGCATTATTGTTTTTCAGAAGTGTTAAATATAAAATTGTGCTAACAATTTGCTTAAGAAAGGAATAGAGGGTATATAATTATTTTGCGATTTTTGTTCTCTGCTTGATGAGGCTAAAGTTTTAATTTTATGTAAGAAAGAGAGAGAGAGAGAATACTGAATGGAATTGAATATTTAATATTGTTAGTTTTTGTAATTTTAAGCATTTTAAGGAATTTAAATTACTCATTTTTTACTCAATAATGATTATTCGTATGGTGATTATATTTGTGACCATAAGGCAGGAAAATAAAACACAATCTTTGCTTTAGCAAATTATTATTAAATTTTAACTTTTAATCACTCAAACCGCATTTGTTATACAAAGCAAAAATGTATATAAAACTATTAAACCAACAAACTTCAAAAGATTCGGATTAATAATGAAAACATATCAAAAATGAAAAGATTTTATTCATAAATTTATTTCGAATATATTAAAATTCAAAGAAAAACAAACATTTACAAAAACAAATGATTCGATATACAAATTAATACTTACGCATATAAAAATTCATGTTCACTACAATACAAATTTCCAACAGTTCTGATAAAAACAGTCATTGTTTATTTTAATGGGGATTAGCTTTTGGAAAATAAAGCTCAATATACAATATTGATTTCAAAGTATTAACTTTAAATGAGCTCCTGAAATGTAATTGAAATAGATATTATAATCTTCAAAGTGAAGATTTAAAAGAATCGTCTCTAGTCATTAGAGCATCAATGGAATGGATTGCAGATATTCGGTCACTTAGTAAATGCATCACTGCGCTGCAAATGGAAATTGAAATGTTCTATACTGGTCACTGAACTAGATAACGCATAAATTAATGTCAAATATGGTGTAGAAACATGCTTACTGCTAAAACAGATTATCAACAAAATTGTATTGCATTTTAAATAAAAGTTTGCAGGTATGATGCAGAGCAGTGATGCATTTACGAACACACCCATTAACGTAAGGGTCTGCTACCGAACGTGATTAAATTATAAGAGTAAGCATTAAAAAGATAGGATATCGTTCCCTTACCGCCAAAAGAAAAAAAACTTAAGCGGCATCATTTTCGATCTTCATTTTTTTTTTACCAAAATCGATGATAAACAAATGATTTTCTTCAAAAAAAAAATCCAAAAATATGCCGGTTAACCTTTTTTTGGCGATTATGGCTCTATATATGTACATATATCTGGCTCAATGATACATTTTAAAATAATTACTCGTTTTTTATTAAAATTTTAAAAACTGAAAAACAGATTTGCTGGTTTTTCGTAAGACAAAACTGCCGGGCATATTTAAGTGCATTTTCCAATCATTTTTACGCTTCACCTACGAAATTAGTTACGCCTGCTAAGCTCGGATAAAATATTGTATAGATACATAAACATTCATATGTACATTTTTATACTCGTATATATACATATATATATGTATGCCTGTGTTTGGGAAAATTTAAATCATCAAGTTTTTCATATTATTTTAATTTATTCATAAGATGAATTCAATTAAAGCAAAAAGCATAAAGAAATAACAAACTAATAATAATAATTACGCATGCCATACAAGGCCAAAATATCAGCAGTAAAATAAACAATTTATAGAACCTTTCAGAAGGCCTTAATTCATGTGTTTCTTACAATAACAGAAATAAATTTCAAAAAAATATATTAAAATTTTAAAGAACTTTTAGAATTTGGACCAACACATTGACATAATCAAATCAAAATAAAACAGAGAGAGAGAGAGAGGTAGATTAAATTCAACCTTGAATAAAAGCTCAGTTACGCGACTGTAATGGAACTGCAATGAAAGAAACAGCTGATCGATATTTTTATATGAAAAGTAGGTTACGTTACACTACATCTCTATAACCATTTTCATTACTTTACCCATATATTGTTATGGGAAAAGCTCAGCTGTTTCCTACTGTTGCAGTTACTTTACATTACAGTCGGGAAACTGAGCCTTAAATCATGCAAAAGGCATAGTTTCAAAAGAACCAACCTTTATCACCTGTCTTCTCTATCACTATTCCCTTCCCAAAGAAAGAGAGAGACTGAAAATTGCTTCTCTTTAAAAAAAATATTTATAAAAATGTATCGACAGTTAACAAACAACGGCGGATAACATCCACCAAGTATTTGTTTACTTTCTTTCCTAGAAGAGAAAATCAACTTAAAGAGACTGACATTACTTATCATGGTGAGAGGAAATACAATTATGTAAGCAAAGAGAAGAAAGGAGAGGAACAAGAAAACGTAAATGAGAAATCATGTTGAAAACCAGAGAGCGGCAAGGAAGTCTACAAGCGAGTATAAGTATAGTAGGCCGTTGCTGGAAAACTATTTCATGATTGTTTTAGAAAGGGACGAAAAAGGACATAGTGTCAGAAATTTGCTTCATATCTAAGTTCCTTTAACTCCCATTGGATCATAGGGGGATGGGACTCTTCTCAGAGGTGGAAAGTTAAGGATTGCCAATCACTTGGGAGTGGCTAGAACGATTCCTTTGTTGCATTGTCCAAGCAGCCAACTACTTCCGGGCTTTGACCAGGTATCCCCCAGGCAATGGTTTTGAGGCAACCGTTTTAAAGCTAGCTAGAGTTAGAAGGCGCAACAACCATGTATCCTAAGTATCTGAGATGTCTCAGGAAAGTAGGCGATAAGCCTCAGAAACGTGGTTGGACGCGAAGATAGCAGTCCTATCACCAATCTAGGGGACAAGCGTTAGCAACCCACCTCTCAAGAAATTTGTTTTGCTGACCAACAAATACTGAAGATTTGGGAAAAACTTAAAACCACATTTTGAGTTAAGAGGACGGATAACATCCTTCATATAAGGCAAAATAGATTAGGGCAAGAGAAAGTTAATCTTTTCACACAACAAAAGTTTTAAATCACGACTGAATGTGATGCTGAGCACCTGCAGTTAATTTTAAGGCAAAAAACTTAGCATCTACAATAAAATAAAATTTAAGGACCAGGATTGGAGCACAAAAACACATTCTGAGCGCTTAAAGAAGAATAACATCCTTTATACAGAAGGTTTTAAGAGGACAACATTTTTAATATAATATAAGTCTATGCGCCAGGTGAGGAGCGCAGAATTACATTCGGAGCTTGAAAAAGAGTCACATCCTTGTATAGATTATAAAATATTTAAACAAGATACGAACTAAAAACAACAAGATTACACAAGATTACTAGTAAAAGAAAGAAAAATAAGTTCATGAAAACCCAAATAAATAAAAGAAACAAATCTTAAAGTTTTTCTTTATAAACATGTATATATAAGGGTGGGACTCTGGTGAGACTGAGTTATATCCCCGCTGAAAATTGATACAGTCTACCCTATATTAATAAGCAAATAAAAATTATTTGAATTCGATAATTGTAAATCATTTTCTACATCCTGTTACTTCAACTAATTTATAATTATTTAAATGTTTTGTAAAGAAACCCATGAATTGAATTTTTCTTATTATTTCATTTCTATTGTCTATTGAATAGAGATTATTCTTATTGTACTTGATTTTAATATTGTTTTGTTGAAAAGAAACTTAACGGATATAAGGTTTTTTACGCACACTTAAGAATACCATTTAGCGAAAAATATCAATGTTATAAATTGTAACATATAAAACAGACAATGCGTATTATAAATCAATCCTTCAAAGTTACTGAATACTTTTATAAATTCTCCAGAAGATAAATCTGATCATGAAATAAAATCTGGCACACACTTAAGACTTTGGATTTTTAGGGCATTCATAATTAAAATATAAAAAGATGGATGGTCCTTAAGAGGATTAAGGAATGGTATTAGTGCAAATAGTAAAACAAGTATGTATACTTTCGTAATTTCCCCCCTTTGTTTAAAAGTTAATATTAAAAAAATAAAAAATTATTTAAACACAGACTCCTGGTGTTGCGAAAATAAGAAAAAAACATATCAAATTTATCCTATATGAGATCAATGTTATAATAGATTTTCTCATTTTCCATAATCGTAAATATTTCCTTCCGCAAAACAAAAAAAAAACAATGAAGAGAAAAACTGCATAATAAATGTTGGAAAAACAACATGTGAAACAATAATAAATATGAAACAACAATGGACTGTTCATTTTGCAGTTGTAAATGCAACAAAATCAAGGCGAAGACAAAAAAGGACGAATAAATTAAATGAAACAAAAACAGATTTAATATACATACGAGTATTAATTTTTACATATACATACATATTTATATTTTCTTGCACAAAGCAAAAAAGTAATATTATTTATAAAATTATATAAATACTAGATTCACCCGGTGTGCTTCGCTACCGCGATCAACTTTAAAGTTTACCTCCATCGTCTTTTAAATTGCATGTACATCAATTTGAAGGTGTCGGAGGAGCCGAAATTAGGCACATAGTCTATGTCTTCTATGCTTTTAATTTCATTTAAATCGATTTCAACGTTTCGGAGGAGCAGGACCCATTTTCTGCCCCTCTGCTCGTCTTTATTTTGAGAAGATACATAGAGTATATCTTCTTCTAAACTTAGGGGTATCTATACTTTAAATTTCAATAATATCGAGTTGAGACTCAGATATTGTCCCCCTACTTCCTCGTGGTCCTAGTTTAGAAAATGTCTATTGTCATTTTGTTCTGAATTTCATTAAAGTCGGTTTAGTTGTTTTGGAAGCACAAATTTCCCCCCTTTCGCCCTCTTGGTTCTAGTTTTGAAAATGTACATAGCCTCTGTAAGTTTTTAGATGCAGATCTATCTATATTAAAATTTTACTAAAATTGGTTTGAACGTTTCGGAGGACAGACATTTCCTGGTTCTAGTTTTAAAAATGTACAGATCCTATGTAAGTTCTTAGATGCAAATCTGTATATGCTCTAAATTTTCTTAAAATCGGTTCGGAAGTCGGCAGAAATGTCCCCCTATCACCCTGCTGGTGCTTTTTAGATGTTCTTAATTTAATTAAAATCGATTTGAACGTTTTAACAAGTAAGAGTGCTATATTCGGCTGTGCCGAATCTTATATACCCTTTACCAACGTACGTACATATATATAGTATACAGACACGTACATACATATTTGTTTTGTGAAAAAATTTATCATTTTTTTAAAGTTTCCATCTTTGGAGCTATAATTTTCATTTTTCAAATTTCATACACCAAACTTTTCTTTCAGAAGCATAAAATATATTCAATTTATAAAGAAAAAGAAAAAAAAAACAAAAAGTGTAAGTTTTCCAACCCTGGAGTCATAATTTTGGATTTTTCTGATTATTGTTACCAATCTAGTTCTTTAAAAAATGCATAAAATATGTTAAGTGAAAAAAGCAAGAACGAAATAAGCAAAAACTTAGTTTCATTTAATTCCTTTAATACTAAAAAAATCAGTTAAGTGCGACTTTGAATCGCGCACGAAAGGAAGATTTTTTGCTTTTTTAAAGTTTTTTTCAGTTAAAACGATTTTTTCAGTTTTGTCGCTTTTTTCTCGTTTTGGCGATTTTGTCTGTTTTTGGAGATTTTTCTCATTTTGACGATTTTTTCTGTTTTTTTTTGGGTTTTTTCGCGATTTTTTTGGCGATTTTTTTGTTTTTTTTTCGTTTTGGTGATTTTTTTCATTTTGGCGATTTTTTTTTCATTTTGGCAATTTTTTTCTTTTTTTTCTGTTTTTTTTCGTTTTGGTGATTTTTTTAATTTTGGCGATTTTTTTTTTCATTTTGGCGATTTTTTTTCATTTTGGCGATTTTTTTCTGTTTTTAGTTTTTTTTCGTTTTGGCGATTTTTTTTCTTTTTTTGGCGATTTTTTTTCATTTTGGCGATTTTTTTCTGTTTTTTAGGTTTTTTTTCGTTTTAGCGATATTTTTCATTTTGGCGATTTTTTTTTCATTTTAGCAATTTTTTCGTTTTTTGCGATTTATTTTAGTCTTAGAAATTTTCTTTTAATTTAGTGCTTTTTTCATTTTGGCGATTTTTTTCTGTTTTTTTGGGTTTTTTTCGTTTTGGTGTTTTTTTTCATTTTGGCGATTTTTTTTATAATTTTGGCGATTTTTTTCTGTTTTTAGGTTTTTTTTTCGTTTTGGTGATTTTTTTTCATTTTGGCGATTTTTTTTTCATTTTGGCGATTTTCTTTCATTTTGGCGATTTTTTATATCATTTTAGCAATTTTTAAATTTTTTTGCGATTTATTTTAGTCTTAGAAATTTTTTTTTTAATTTGGTGCTTTTTTTCGTTTTGGCGATTTTTTTTCTGTTATTTAGGTTGTTTTCTTTTTTTGGCGATTTTTTTCATTTTGGCGATTTTTTTCTGTTTTTTAGGGTTTTTTTCGTTTTGGCGATTTTTTTTCATTTTGACGATTTTTTTCTGTTTTTTAGGGTTTTTTTTCTGTTTTTTAGGGTTTTTTTCGTTTTGGCGATTTTTTTTCATTTTGACGATTGTTTTCTGTTTTTTAGGGTTTTTTTTCGTTTTGGTGATTTTTTTCATTTTGGCGATTTTTTTTTTCATTTTGGCGATTTTTTTCTGTTTTTTTTTCGTTTTGGCGATTTTTTTTTCATTTTAGCATTTTTCCGTTTTTTTGCGATTTATTTTAGTTTTATAATTTTTTTTTTAATTTGGTGCTTTTTTTCGTTTTGGCGATTTTTTCTTGTTTTTGGCGATTTTTTTCGGTTTGGCGATTTTATAATTTTTTATTTTTTCAGTTTTACCGTTTTTGAAAATTTCAAGAGTTTTGCTCTTACGGTTTCCAAGATACAGCAAATTGTCAAAATTACATAGTCAAAATTGCATTAACTGATGGAACACCCTTTAATTTAAATTTTTTTAAATTTTTGTGTTAATTTTTGTAGTCTGTATAAAAATACACTACCTTACAAATTTCAAGTGTATATACATACAATTGTATATATACTACATGGGATTTTAAAATTTTTCGTTGCTCGTTTTGGAACACCCTTTAATTTCCAATTATCATGTATTTGTTGTTGTAGCGGCCAAAGGTCTACATACTGTGTCCAAATTTCAGGTCTGTAGCTCTTACGGTTCTCGAGAAAATACTAATATAGTTTTAGACATAGTTAATTTTACATAACACAAAAAGTTAAAGTTTTCCAACCCTGGAAACGTCTTTTTAATTT
Organism: Tachina lurida; assembly: GCA_944452675.1. NCBI lineage: Eukaryota > Metazoa > Arthropoda > Insecta > Diptera > Tachinidae > Tachina > Tachina lurida. The sequence goes on along the minus strand of OX101753.1, from coordinate 169,098,962 downwards.
TTTTGTATTTCTTTATTTTAAAATTCCAATTTTAGTCGTACTGAAGTGTAAAATATGTACATTTATTAAAAAAAAATAAAAATTTGTTTTCGGGAGTTACTTTTATATGGCAAAATGAAGTTTAAGTTTTCCAGCTCTGCAATCGTCTGCCCGATTTTGCTGAATTTCAATACCAATCTATTTTGGAAAATTTCTGACACACCAGTCCAAGAACGAAGTCTCTAGCTCTTCTGGGAGCTTCGGAAAACCGATTTCACGTACAGACAGACGGACAGACGGACAGACGGACAGACGGACAGACGGACAGACGGACAGACGGACAGACGGACAGACGGACAGACGGACAGACGGACAGACGGACAGACGGACATCGCTTATTCGTCTTCCCTATGCATAAGGATCCAGAATATATATATTATATGGGTCGCTTATTGATATTATAGAAATTACAAACGGAATGACAAACCTATATATACCCTTTTACCATTTTTGTTGGTAAAGGGTATAAAAATGTACATAGCCTATGTGACCTCAGATCTATGTTCTCAGTTTCATTACAATCGGTTTCAACGTTTCGGCGGGGCACAAATTCCCCCCTATCGCCCTCCCGGTCCTAGTTTTAAGAATTCACATAACCTATATGACTTTTTGGACAAAGATCTTAGAACGTTTCCGAGGGGCGGAAATTTCCCCCCTCTTGCCATCCTGGTGATACATAAGCTATGTGCATAAATTTCCCTCCTAGTTTTAAAAAAGGTAATACCAAATTTCATTGCGATCGTTTGTACGAAGTTTATAGGGAATCTGTAAAAAAGTAAAAAAATTTAAAATCCCATAGAAAAACACAATTTTAGTTTTTTCGGAATTTTGCAATTTTCCAAGCAAATTTTAAAATTTTTCTTTCCATAAAAACCTTTTTTAGACTATTACACATATTTCAAAAAAAAATTAGCGAAATAGGTTAAGCCATTTTCAAGTTATGCGCTTAGCAACGGACAACATTTCATTTTTATATATCTTATCTTAATATATATAAAAATCAAAAACACGTTTATTTGTTAGGGGTGAACTCTTCAATGCCCCAACAGATTTTCGCCTTCCACCCCACAAAATATTTGCAAAAGACCGACGCGTGTTTTTACATATATTCTACCCCGGTAAATGCTACGCCCCTTTCAGAAATAGTGATTCGTCCGACAGATGGCGCAATTTTTAGTTTTTTTGTGTTTTTGCACCGTAACTCAAGAACTACTGAACCGATTTTGACCAAACTTTATATACATGTGTCTCTGTGTATTTTGAAGTTCGTCCAACAGATGGCCCAATATTTAGCCTTTTTTGTGTTTTTTCACCGTAACTCAAGAACTACTGCACCGATACATGCTCTATGGGGCGTGAGGAGCGTTTCTGTTTAGTTTGAAGTTCGTCCGGCAGATGGCGCAATATTTAGTTTATTCGTGGGCAAAATCCAATTTTCATATTGTTCCACTAATGTTTGCTTAGGGCCAGCAACGCGGACTGGGGTCCGCTAGTATGGAATATATTTTTATATTAATTTAATAAGAATAAAAATTAGCACTTTGCTTATGAATATTTTAAACTTTTAAGTTCCAATAAGTCGTAAAATATTCAACGTAGAAACTTAACTGAAATTACATGCATATAAACGCATACAAATATACAAATATAAAAATTTACAAACATGTATGTATATACATAAATGTAATATATACGTATGTTGAATAAACATACTGAACATGCATACTTCTGAGAATATATACCCTAACATATCCACAGTAATATTGAAATGCACAAATACAAAAATATTGTCCTTTATCAATTACAGTGTATAACAAAACACAAGAAAAATAATTAATAATTTAAAAAATTTATTATTTGACATATTGTCATAAGTTTATATTAAATAAAATTTATTTCCTGCTGGTTAAGCATTGTCTGTATATTTCATTGATACTGAAATCTACTGATGATTTGGCTAAGTAGCAATCAAATATATAGACAATGCTTAGCAACCAGGAAATAAATTTCAATTAAAATAATATAAAATAATTACCCTGCAAAAAATTACACATTACCATCAGAACTACTTGCCATATAATGACTTAGTTTTCTGATTACCAAATTTCATTATTCGCTTACAAATCACATTATCTAAAGTTTTAAAAAATTATGTAGTTGCTAAATGAGCAGAATATTTTTTTTTAGATTAAATAGATTACTTGAACAAAAGTAAGTACCTCTCACGCCTTGCTAAAATCATTAAGTTGGTAATCCAGTAAGGAATTTAAGAAAAAAAATTCAATTTTTAGGCAAAAAAATTTTTTTCCCTTCATACATTCATTTTTAACTTCGAAAGTGTTGCACACATGGGAAAACGGCATAAAAACATATTAGAGGAATTGTAATTCTTAATTTTTCTAAATTTGTTTCAGCTAAATCGGACTAGTGGTTCTCGAGTTATGTCAAACAAAAGACCCTATACGATAGTTACTAAATTCAAATCGATATTAAAAATATTTTAGCACGTAAGAAGACAAAACGAATGATGCACAAGTTCTTTATTTTGAGCCTACTTTCACGTGAAATTGTCAGAATTGAGTCTCGAATCAATGACTTCAAAAATGATATACTGTGTAATTCATTAACTGATGCAAAATAAAACAAATCCTAAGGGAAAAGAAGTGTCTTAAGACACCCCGTTATAGCTATGCGTCTTACCTACATATGTAAAAAACTTTTACAATGCTATAAAATTATATTATATGATGATGTAAGGTTCACCGCAAATGTTTCAAAACGTTTCCATTTATATCCCTCTATTTTCTTTTCTAGTGCCATAGGATTAAACTAATGTATTGCTTGTGGTCAGTGGCGGCTGTTAGCTGGCTTAAAGCCCATTGGCTGTGTTTTCTGATATGTGCTCATGCGCAAAAACAACATAAAAGCAAACTCAGCAATCATTCTCATAGTTTCTGTTTTGTTTTTGTTTAACTCACTTCAAAGGACGAAACAAAACAAAATCAAACAACTTGTTTCGTTTATTTTCGAACTCTGCTTTTAAGTACAAAGAAATCAAAACAAAAATAAATTTATAACAGTCTTAACTCCTGTGTCACGCAATAAATAGCATAGCTATAAAAACAAAAACAAAGAAATTATTCTGTATATTTATGATTTGATTTGTCTAAAGTTCTTATCGCTTTGTAAGCCAAGTTACATGTGATAATTATTAATGAACAAATAACACAAAAGTTAATTGTGAATTGTAAGACTTAGTAGAATGGAACCTAACCACACCTTCATCATCAGCGTTTTTTTGTGCTTCATGAACTGTGTGTGGCGTCAGTTGTCAGTGCAAATGGAATATGTGAATTGTTTTGATTTATAATATTAAAATTAGCTGAAAGCTTTTTTGTAATGAAAGCATCTCTTAATTTATCGTTTCTTGTTTTATTAATTATGCACATGTTAGTTAATTTGCTTATTTTTGTTCTACTTAAGACACACTTTTCTGCCACAGGCCCATGACTATTAACTTTAGTTAATTTTGTTATTATTATTCGAACTTCAATTGTTTCTATATTTATGATTTGTGTGGGCTAAAATTAGGAAGGGTGGTGCTATACCCCACCTCCACTCCGAGACCCAATTGGGTCCATCGTGTGGGCTAAGGTTCGTATCGATTTGTAAGCCAAATTATAAATATAGAAACAAATACAGCTCGAACAATAATAATTAAAGTATTTTAAAATAAATTTTCATTAAAAAGAGGTTACCAAAATTCTGTGGTAAAAAGGAAAAAAGCGCTTAAATTGAGATAAGCTAATATTGAGTTAATATTAATTGTTCGATAGTGATTGTTGTGAAAACAATTGTTAAGAAAATTTAAAATGTGTTTGTCTTCCAGAAGGTATAAAATTAATGCAAATTAAAGAAATTCAAAATTCCCAGATTGTCTTATTATTATCGCTAATAGCAATTTTTATGGACTTTTTAAAAATGTTTATAAATTTAATCAGAAATAATCTCCTATCTGGCTTTGGTTCAGTTTTTAAAATTCTTACTGAAAGAAATATTTTTATTAATTAATGTGATTTTCTAAAGAACAGAATAAAAATTAAATTAGACTTTATTAGCTGGGGAAAATAACGATAGTTTTCTGTGCAGCCACGCCTTTTTATTTTTAAAGTTTGTTACTAAACGAAATAGTTCCACAAAATAAATAAAATTATTTACAAAAACAAGTGACTATCGCCCATGTCACAGAGTTCAATTCCGTTGGGAAATGGAATTCAATCCACCCCATTTTTGTAGGAGATGGAGTCTAAAAAATTAAAAGTAAAATGCGGGAATTTGTCAGGTATGTCCAGACTTTTGGAGGCGCTGATATGCTGAGTTATACTGCGGCTAGGACTCGACATATTGAGGTGGACTCAATTCCGTTTCCGAACTCTGTGACATGGCCGATACTTTTATAAGTGAAATTTATGTGCTGCTGGTTAAACATTCTCAATATGCATTTTATTGCCACTTCTTCAAATCGCCAATAGACTTTACTTAAAATAGAATTATGACAATATGTCGAATAATAAATTTCTTGAAGGTATAATTTTATTTTAATTTTTTTTTAAATTCTAGTAGAATATAATTAATTTAAAATTGTTGCTAGTTGTATAATTTTTTTTTTGTTAGAGTTTTCTTTCGCTTCTATTTTGCCCACCACTGTCCGTTATTATTGCTCAAATAAAGAAAAAAACAACCACAAACCATAACACTCACACTGATACAATTACAGTATTAAAAAAAAACACAACTTCAACCGAATAAAAACAACAACAAATAATAAATTTATAAAAAAAATTTTTTTTAATAAAATATTACACTTTTATGGTCCGTTGAGATACCGGATAAATAAATTTATATAAATTTAATTGTTTTGTTTCGCACAACTGCAACTGAACAAAAAAGAGAGAGAGAGTGAAAGAGAGAGAGAGAATGAATGAATGAAAGAAATGAATTAACATACAGTTGAAATGCAAATTTATAATTAAAAGTTAATGTCACATTCTGTTACTGAAGACAATTATCGCCAGCGATAAGGAAACTTTTAATGGAAAAAGTAAGTGGGGAATACTGCTAATGAGCAAGCAAAATATTCCAATAAAAAGTTTTTAATTGGCTTTAAAGTTAAAACAAAGTAAATTGATGGGAAAAATAAAAAAAATTCCACATCTTTTTAAAAAAATTTAAATATTTTTTAATTGTTACTTTATATCTGTTCGAATGGCTGGAAATTTTTTTTCAAGATATACATACATATGTATGTAGTTAATCTGACTTAAGTGGAATATTTTTTAGTTCTCTTTATTAGCAAACACATTCTACTTTATCGTGATTGGCATATTTCAAATACGACTACGACTGTTTGGTAATAGATTAAAGAATACTGCAACAGTTTTTCTTAATCTATTACCAAACAGTCGTAGTCGTATTTGAAACACGTCAACCACGATAAGGCAGATTATTAAATAAATAAATTTCGTATTAAAACACAAACCTAGTAATATCTTCGGTATATTTGAGTTAAAAAAAAAACTAGATTGACGCCAATATTTAAATCAAAACAAAAATAAATTTATAACTGTAATAGTGTCGATTATTTTTGTTACGAAAATCACGTCCTAACTCCTGTATAGCGCAATAAACAGCTTAGCTATAAAACCAAAAACTTATAAGAAATTATGGTCTATATTTATGATTTGATTAGGCTAAAGTTCGTATCGCTTTGTTAGCCAACTTACGTGTGATAATTATTAATGAACAAATAACACCAAAGTTAATTGTAAGTATTCTTAGCAAGCACTTAGTGGAACGGAACAACTAGCTGTTTTCCAAGCTCACTACACCTTCATTATCAACGTTCGTTTGTGTTTGGTCCACTGTATGTGTTATCAGTTGATGTAGATTTCGACTTTATATAAGCAGCTTTTATTGCAAATGGAATAAGTGAATTGGTTTGATTCACAGTATTATAAATTGCTGAAATTTTTTTTCTAATGAAAGCTCAATTTTACCATATCTAACACATAGCGGACCAAACACAAAGAACACTGATGATGAAGATGTAGCGACCTTTCGAAAACAGCTGGTTGTTCCATTCTGCTAGTGTTTGTTTGATGTTATTTATACATTAATAATTATCACACTTAATTTGGCTTGCAGGGCCAAGATTTAAGATTTCTTGAAAAAATTTAATACTAAACAATATATTGGACTAAAATATTTCCTTACTGGGGGTCTCCACTAGCCACGAACTTGGTATGGGCATCATGTCGAACATCGAAAATGGCTAATGCAGACCGCTCATGTCCATGTTTGGTTCATGCTCTGACATTAATGTCCGAGCATATGTCTGAGCAGCAATGTTCGACATGAGATTCTCAATGCGCAACCATTTGTAATAGAAAGAAAAGAGACAGAACAAAATTAGCAAATATTCCGTCTTTATTGCACTAGCGCAAAATACTTTGATATGCCTGAACATGGACATCGCACGTATTCACCACAACAAAGAAGTTGATGATTTTTTCACAGTTGCTCTGCCGGCGTCATGTTCATGTCATGTTCATGTCATGACCAAGTCGATGGCTAGTAGAGACGTAGGGTTATCAAAATATTCTTAAGCTATTATTTTTCATTATTATTGAATTTTAAGCATTTGCAGTATTACAAAATTTTCAACTTTAAAATAAAAATAAATAAAAATAAACCAATTGCAAAACACAAATATAATTATACGCTCATTGGTTTTATGATTAGCAATCACCCAGTGCACGGTTTTGTATGTTGGCCAACCAAGCAAAACCATTGTTCTAACTAATGCAAACATAATTATAAATGTATGAGTTAATATAAGTTCTATTTTTTTTTTTTTCATCAAGTGTTTGAAATTGATATTGGTTTGAAGTTTTACGCTTTCACATTTACTGACTAGAATAAATGAAATCCATACTTTAACATTAATGCACCATGTCAGTGTTTATGGCTTTGTTGCATGCCACTTAACATCTGTAATATGTTAATGGCAATTGATTTGTTTCTCGCTCGCCACAAAACAACAACAAAAAAAAGAGCAAACAATTTATTTTGATTACTCGTATTGTAAATTGCATAAAGCTTTCTGGCAAATGTAAACTAAACACAAAAATATGGGGAGAATGTAAATTTAAATAAACACTGAATTGCATTGTTGTAGATTATGATACAAAGTTTTGTATTACAAATGGAAACTGGCAGTGCTAACTGTGTAATAACATATCGATTTTTTTTTTTTATACCCTTTACCAACAAAAATGGTAAAAGGGTATATATAGGTTTGTCATTCCGTTTGTAATTTCTATAATATCAATAAGCGATCCATATAATATATATATTCTGGATCCTTATGCATAGGGAAGACGAATAAGCGATGTCCGTCTGTCCGTCTGTCCGTCTGTCCGTCTGTCCGTCTGTCCGTCTGTCCGTCTGTCCGTCTGTCCGTCTGTCCGTCTGTCCGTCTGTCTGTACGTGAAATCGGTTTTCCGAAGCTCCCAGAAGAGCTAGAGACTTCGTTCTTGGACTGGTGTGTCAGAAATTTTCCAAAATAGATTGGTATTGAAATTCAGCAAAATCGAGCAGACGATTGCAGAGCTGGAAAACGTAAACTTCATTTTGCCATATAAAAGTAACTACCGAAAACAAATTTTTATTTTTTTTTAATAAATAAACTTATTTTACACTTTCGTGCGACTAAAATTGGAATTCTAAATTAAAAAAATATAAAAAAATAAAAAAGACGTTTCCAGGGTTGGAAAACTTTAACTTTTTGTGTTATGTAAAATTAACTATGTCTAAAACTATATTAGTATTTTCTCGAGAACCGTAAGAGCTACAGACCTGAAATTTGGACACAGTGTGTAGACCTTTGGCCGCTACAACAAAAAATACATGAGAATTGGAAATTAAAGGGTGTTCCAAAACGAGCAGCGAAAAATGTTAAAATCCCATGTAATATACGTACAATTCTATGTATGTATGTATATACACTTGAAATTTGTAAGGTTAGTGTATTTTTATACAGACTACAAAAATTAACACAAAAATTTCAAAAAATTTAAATTAAAGGGTGTACCATCAGTTAATGCACTTTTGATTATGCAATTTTGACAACTTGATGTATCTTGGAAACCGTAAGAGCAAAACTCTTGAAATTTTCAAAAACGGTAAAACAAAAAAAACAAAGAATTATAAAATCGCCAAACCGAAAAAAATCGCCAAAAACAAGAAAAAATCGCCAAAACGAAAAAAAGCACCAAATTAAAAAAAAAATTCCAAGACTAAAATAAATCGCAAAAAAACGGAAAAATTGCTAAAATGAAAACAAAAATCGCCAAAAAGAAAGAAAATCGCCAAAATGAAAATCGCCATAATGAAAAAAATCACCAAAACGAAAAAAAACTCTAAAAAACAGAAAAAAATCGCCACAATGAAAAAAAATCGCCAAAATGAAAAAAATCGCCAAAAACAGAAAAAAATCGCCAAAACGAAAAAAAGCACCAAATTAAAAAAAAAAATTATAAAACTAAAAAAAATCGCAAAAAAACGGAAATATTGCTAATATGAAAAAAAAAATCGCCAAAACAAAAAAAACCTAAAAACAGAACAAAATGAAAAAAAAATCGCCAAAAAAAGAAAAAGCCTAAAAATCAGAAAAAAATCGCCAAAATGAAAAAAAATCGCCAAAATAAAAAAAAAATCGCCAAAATGAAAAAAAAATCGCCAAAATGAAAAAAAATCGCCAAAACGAAAAAAAACCCTAAAAAACAGAAAAAATTCGCCAAAATGAAAAAAATCGCCAAAAAGAAAAAACCTAAATAACAGAACAAAAATCGCCAAAACGAAAAAAAAGCACCAAATTCAAAAAAAATTTCTAAGACTAAAATAAATCGCAAAAAAACGGAAAAATTGCTAAAATGAAAACAAAAATCGCCAAAATGAAAGAAAATCGCCAAAATAAAAAAAAATCGCCAAAATGAAAAAAAAAAACCAAAACGAAAAAAAAACCTAAAAACAGAAGAAAATCGCCAAAATGATGAAAAAAATCGCCAAAATGGAAAAAAATCGCCAAAATGAAAAAAAATCGCCAAAATGAAAAAAATCACCAAAACGAAAAAAAACCTAAAAACAGAAAAAAATCGCCAAAATAATAAAAAAAATCGCCAAAATGAAAAAAATAACCAAAACGAAAAAAAACCCCAAAAAACAGAAAAAATCGCCAAAATGAAAAAAAGTACTAAATTAAAAGAAAATTTCTAAGACTAAAATAAATCGCAAAAAAAACGAAAAAATTGCTAAAATGAAAAATATCGCTAAAACGAAAAAAACCTAAAAAACAGAAAAAAATCGCCAAAATGAAAAAAAATCGCCAAAAAAAGAAAAAAAAATTGCCAAAACGAAAAAAAACTAAAAACAGAAAAAAATCACCAAAATAAAAAAAACCCCCAAAATGAAAAAAATCGCCAAAATGAAAAAAATCACTAAAACGAAAAAAAAACTAAAAAAAAGAAAAAAAATTGCCAAAATGAAAAAAAATCGCCAAAATGTAAAAAATCACCAAAACGAAAAAAAAACAGAAAAAATCGCCAAAAAAAATCGCGAAAAAAACGCAAAAAAAAGAAAAAATCGTCAAAATGAGAAAAATCTCCAAAATGAAGAAAAGCCCAACAACAGAAAAAAATCGCCAAAATGAAAAAAACCTCTAAAACAGACAAAACGAGAAAAAAGCGACAAAACTGAAAAAATCGTTTTAATTTGAAAAAAACTTCAAAAAAGCAAAAAACCTTCCTTTCGTGCGCGATTCAAAGTCGCACTTAACTGAATTTTTTAATATTAAAGGAATTAAATGAAACTAAGTTTTTCCTTTTTCCTTCTTGCTTTTTTCACTTAACATATTTTATGTATTTTTTAAAGAACTAGATTAGTATCAATAATCAGAAAAATCCAAAATTATGACTCCAGGGTTGGAAAACTTACACTTTTTGTGTTATGTAAAATTAAATAGGTCTAAAAATTTTTTTCTTTTTCTTTATAAATTGAATATATTTTATGCTTCTGAAAGAAAAGTTTGGTGCATGAAATTTGAAAAATGAAAATTATAGCTCCAAAGATGGAAACTTTAAAAAAATGATAAATTTGTTCAGAAAACAAATATGTATGTACGTACGTTGGTAAAGGGTATATAAGATTCGGCACAGCCGAATATAGCACTCTTACTTGTTGTATACTTATGATTTATTATGGCAAACGTTATAATAGCAGATGCAATATAGCTGCACTATATTAAGTTATTTTAGCAGCTAAACGTTATTTAGGTTTGTATGAAAATTTTGCTTTTAGCTTCCTATGTTTGCTTATTGCCTATAAGGCATGTGTGTTCAAGATAATATCATTCTAATTAAGACTATTATCCATCAAGTGCTTAGCGGCCTTAACTTACCACATAATTATTCAATAATGTTTAACAATCATGTTTAAAATACTATCAGGTTGCAGCATAACTCTCAAGTTACTGATACTAAAGATGAATAATTGCTTTGAACAGAATATGTGTGGCTAAGTTACATTTCTATCAATCTATTGAGCTGAAGTTTAAAGTTACTTCTGAAATAATCCTGTCAAATTTTTATGAATATTTTATTTCAGTTATTTCAAATTCAGCGGCGTATTAAAGTGAGTCTTACATTTCGCCGTGTTAAATTTAATTTTGTTCGTTTCACTTCACATATTAATTATGTAATAACACTCGTTTGTATTAAGAATATCTTATATTTAATTTTGTTTGCATATGATTCGGCCTTAATTTTAGGCTACAAGTATTGTAACTTACATAGAATATTAACTTAAATATGGGCATTTCTTCCATTTCAAATGCAACATTCGTAAGCATCCAAAGTGAAAAAAAATGCCAAAACATTATTTTGTAATTTTTTATTTTCATTTTTAGAAAGAGAAGTAACACTCAGGCAATTAATGACTACTACTACTACTAGGTGTTACCTTCCTCAGGAAAGGGATAGTGATAGAGAAGACAGGTGATGAAGGAAGAGATAGAGGAAAGCTTTCATTCTTTTTGCAACTCTGCTTTTGGCACATTTTGAATAATGCAGTAATGCAGCGCCTCTGGTGTCACTGAGACGTATTAAATTTTTAAAGCTATGTTAAGTAGTCATTTGATTGCTTATTTTACTTCGTTGATAATTCTGCTACACAATACCGACGAAGGAGGCCGCCCTGATGTTACATTAGGATTAGTATGTGCTGAACTCGGTATAGTCCAGTGACCACTGACTATGCCTTCATACCTTGAACTTTCCTACAATCGTAGGCATAGAAAGGCCATTCTGGTGGGTGCATTACCCCTCCCCCCAAAAAGAATTGCTGTTGACCCCCTAGAATTATTACTACTCATGAAAATCACCAGTTATAATACCCCCCCCCCCCCCCAGAAAAAAATTAAAGGTACTAATGATACAAAGGCATACTAAAGGTACGGTCAGACTTGGCAAACATTTGCCCAAAAAAGCGTAACCACTCTATGTTAGTGAACAACATTTTGATTCAGATACGTGTTTCTAAAGTTAAACAAGCTTCATAAACAACTAGTAGACAACTTCATTGAATCCAACATTATTGGAAACTATTTAACTTAACAAACACGTATCTGAATTGAAAACTTTTTCATTAAAATTTTGTAGTTACGTTTTTTTGGGCAAATGTTTGCCCAATTGTGACCAAGACCTTCTCTTTTGTAGTCAACGTGCTAACAACTTCAGCCAACGCCACCCTCAAAAAAATTTTTTTTTGCTTTTTCATAGCTGTGGCGCGTTTTTTCGTTTTTGGCGATTTATTTTAGTTTTAGCGATTTTTTTACTTTTGGCGCTATTTTTTCGTTTTGGTGCTTTTTTTCGTTTCGGCGATTTTTCGACTGTGGCGACTTTTTGGTTTTGGCTATTTGTTTCTTTTAGAGTTTTTTAAATTTTAGCGTTTTAAAAAATTTCAATATTCAATTTGCTTCTCACGGCTTCTAAGCTGCAGCAAGTTGTCAAAATCCCATATTAAAAAAATTACATTAATAATAATTTTTATAATTAAAACATAAATGCATTAAAAAAAAGAGAATAATTGTAATTTATGATATGTATAATCTATAAAAAGGGCCTATATAACCTTATTGTGCTGGGGCCTTGCAAAATCAAAATTAATACATTAACTGATAGAACACTCTATAAATTTTATTTTTTTTTCCTTTCACCTTAGGTGTACGCAACCCTCAACCCTATAAAAAAATTCATTAGCATGCGACAAAAATAAAAGTCGTTTTCAGAGCAAATAATTCAAACACTGATTTTAGCGAAACCTGAAGGAATATTTTAATGCAACTAATTTTAAAATTTTATACATTGAAGTATTTTAATAATGTTATCTTTTTTATTCAAAAATATTAAGCAGTTTACGTTTTTATTAAATTTTATATGCTGTTGCACGTGACAAGTCGCATGTGACATTTTGTTCGATTATACTTTTATGTTTACTTTTTCAATTTATATGTAATCAATTATACAAACAACAAAATTGATATTCCTTTGAAATTTATGGCTATCAAGCCCTAACGGTGGAAAGAAAATTAACCGACACATTTTTTCGAAGAAAATCGATTATTTACTTTCGAAAATTATCGATTCGAGTCAAAAAATTAAGTTCGAAAATTATGTTACTTAAGCTTTTTTGGCGGTTATGGCACGATATATTTAGGGAGTTCACTATAGCATTTTAAAATATGTCTTAATATTGCAATGATTAAATTTTAATATGGTCTGGCAAGTTAATTACCAGGTGGCAAATTTAAAAGTATAAAAAGCATGTTGTTTTCAATATGGCAGTATTGTAATATTAAACTAAAAAAAAATTCAAAAAAACATCAGCGCAAATTAAAACAGTAGCTGATGAAAACATATTTGTGTTTTTGGCAGAAAAAAACTTATTTTGGAAAAATTATCGAACAATAATTTATAATTTCAAAAAAAATAAATAATTGGTATTTTAATACTTCAATATTCTCATATCTACACGTACTTAAGCACACGTACGGAAGAAAACAATTCATTTTCGTCAAAAGAAATATTTCCCGTGAACAAAAAATGGTGAATAAAATTAGAAAATAGTATACGTGCACAACAACAACGCAAAAATTGGCGATCACAATTTTAGGCAAAAGGAACACTTTTCACGTGAACTTTTATTCCCGATGAGGGGAAATGACTGTGACGATTTATTAAAAGAAATTAATAATTTTCTTTGTACCAGCTGGTGTCGTAAATATTTAATAAATTTCCCCAAAACGTTTGTTGTCTTATAATATTTCTGCACATTATCAAATGTTTAGTAAAAATGCAATGATAAAACGTATGTGCTTTAAAAAATAAATGATATTAATGTCGAAATGCAATCTGAAGATGTAAGAGTACGTTTAGTTTTTAGGAAATTTTTTGGACAAAAAATATATTGATGATCCCTGTGTAGTTCTAAATTCTCACCATCTTTCAAACTAATTTTCGCAGCAAAAGGTTTTAGAATACAAAAATAAAATATTCTTTTTTATTATACTGGAAAACTCAATATAAATTCAAGGACTATTATTTAACTTGGTTTCCAAAGTTTGCATCAGAACAAACAATATTGATATTTTGGAAATAAATAAAAAAGTAGTTCCTGATTAATTACTTCAAATTTTTTTCACTAGTAATATGAACATTCATTCTGCAAAATTAACTCAACAGTCCCATTTTTTTGAATCATGACGTTGTTTTAGTAAATGAGCGATGTATTCTTTAGAATCACGTTTTGTTCAATTATGTAAAAGACTAGCTGAGCCCACCAAACGTTTCCTTGCCCTCAATTATTGTATTTTCTTCAAACTTATACATACATAATAGTTAATCAACAGTCATTTTCACATTCAGTCAGGTGACAGATAGACTTTAGGCGGAACGTATGGTGAACAGCGTGTTCACGTTAAAATAGTTTTAATTTTTCTTTTGAGTAAAAAAAAAGACCTTTAGTATACCTTAGTATACCTTAGTATACTAAACGAACATCAAGTGGCAACATTTAAATTATATAAAAAGTGGTTTGGCACTATTCAAGTGATTTTGGCATTATTTAGAAACAGATTCGGCACAAAATCAAGATTTCCAATTCCCATAACTGCCTCAGACTGTTTGAAAATTAAAAAGATTTACGGCCTATCCTACTTTGTGGACAGAAAACAAAAACAAATTTTCTTATTTAATTTTTTTTTTCAATAACACATGTCGATCGAACCTTTTCTGTCGACATCGAAGGACAGGCCCTTAAGCTTGTTAACTATATACGTTAAATAGAAATGCTAATTAATTCTGTAGTTTTTATACATATAATTGAATGAAGAGTGTATTATCTTACTACATATTTTAAGCATCTTTACAAAATTCCATTCATTTGGAGTTAAAGGAAATATTTATATTACGTTTGACTATAAAGAACTAAAATCATTTATTATTCAAGTGTGTAAAGAAAAAGTTTTAAACAGCTAAAGACATAATAAAAGCACAAAAATTATGCAGATTTTAGCTACGAGGTATGTTTAATATTAAGAAGTGATTCATTGCTTTAAAAAAGAATATTATAACTTTCAAAGTTACCCCGTTTAGATTTACTAACTATGTTGAAATAATTTTTCCGAACCATCAGGCAATTTTAATATGATTTTTGGCTTTAGCCATAAACTGTTGCTTTTGCCCAGCAAAAAATTTTCGAAATTTTGTAATGGGTAGTACTCTTTTAATGGTTTACAAAGTAACGAGTGGTACTTATTTATCTAATTATTTTATTTGCATAATAATGACTGTCATGTAATGAATAAAATAAGACCTTATTTATATCACTACGTGAAAGTACTTATTGTAGTACTTTCCAGTTAATAAGGAAATATGTATATCTAGAGAAATTTGTTACAAAATTTTATTCATTTAAAATAAAAAAATTAAAAAATATAGCAAATTAATTTTGAATAAGTTTAAGCAAAAATTAATCTATATTATTTTGCATATTTGTACGCAAAAAATAACCCATTCAATTTTGAGTACTTTTAGGCAATCAGTAATCTATTAACTTTTGTATGTTTGTAGGCAAAAAGTACAGGGTACCGCATACTTTTTGAACTTCTCAAACAAAAATAATTGGTTATTCAGTCAAATTGTAAGTACCCTGCAGAAAATTTGGTGACAATTGATCCAACTGTACTCGTCCTATAACTGGAGATAATGTGGGTGTTATCAAAAGTACGTAGTAGTGTATGGTGAAAAAAGTCATATCGTTTAAATGGTAGCATATTGACCATTTTCGTGGTGTATCGTCTTGATCTTGAGCCAATTTAATTCGGACTAGGTCTAGTATTGTAGTAAACTGCACTGAACATTTTCGATGTGGTCGAACACAGGACCTATCAAATAGTGTAAATATAATGTTAATTGCTCCCTTCAATGTGACTCTGGGATCAGTCCCGTAACTATACTTAGATATTAATCCAAGCTTAAATGGTATTTATACTTTTGAAATATGAGTGGCCCTGTGGTCGAATGGGTAGTGTGCCAGCCTATCATGCACGAGGTTGTCGGTTCGAATCTCAAAAAATTTTCAGATTAAAAATAAAATTAAAAAAAAAATGTCATTGCATTTGTAACAATAAAAAAATATATAAGCGTTAATTGTTACAGTTAAATGTCGAAATTTTATTTATTAATAATTTATATTATTATACATCGAATAGGTCCCTATGGGATAGTTCAGTGACAAGTCACAAGGTGCATACAAAGTATCAATTAACCCCATCCTAGGCCATCCCCATGTAAAAGTGACTGGTCCGCTTCATAGGAAGTGTTAGAACTCGGACTGGTCCCTATCACTTGGGGACCGGTCACGTGACTAGTCTTGTGTCAGTTCCTTTTCTTGCAGGGTACTTACGACTTTGGAGTACATACACTTTTTTGCATTCTAGTAGGCAAAGTTTTTTGCTGGGTGGCTTTATGAATTGCAAAAAACAAAATTCAAAAAGGTTGCAAAAGACTTTATCTTTTGTGTTCTTTTTTTTTTGCTAAGTTATGATAAAAAGAAAACTTTTTTCATTAGCAAACAATCGTTAATCACTTCAAAAGATTCTTAGTTATTACATTTCACAAAAAAAATGTTTTAATATATTGATAACATTTGCTAAAAAAAAATTTAAAAGGAGTCTAAATTTTCAAATTGTGCTACGATATCAAAAGAAAATTTAAGCGAAGGATATATAATCGCCCACTTTCCTTTAACAAAGTGGCCCACTATCGTGCGATTTGTCTTGAGTAAAACATACGCTTCTAATATACATATATAAAACATTTACTTTTTGTAATAACCCAAACACCTAAAATACAATTACAAATGTAAGTCTGTGTTCACAACAACACTGGGTCTCACAAAAAGTCCAAAAAAAATATAAGAATCTGTTGACCTTGTAAGACATCCCTGAAATTTCATGCTAACCTTCAAACCTTCAACAAATTTTCGGCATCCAATACAATTTTAAAGTCCCTAAATACAAGTGAATATTTAAAATTTATTTGAAAGTTAACTGGTGTTATCGGAACCACCAACCTTAAATATCTATCACACCTCCTTTAAATGTAACTATACAAACTCTCCGGCGCAAAATTTTCATTCCACAGCAGTCAGAGTCAGAGTCAGTAATTATTCTGCTAAAAAAATGCTTTTTATTATTAATTAAACTAAAGTTAATTTCATTTCACATTAATTATTTATTTTTGCTCCTACTGCAAGTATTATTTAAAACATCTTTAATTATTTTTTTTTAATTCTCTTACCTTTCTCAAGAGAAAGTGGGTATCTTTGTGCAGGCGGTATTTCTTTTTCATGAGGATTTTTTAAATTAAATAAAAGTTATGGCAAGTTAAAGAACATAAAATAAGCAAAATTACTTTTAGGAGTATATAATTAAAATGTGATAATGAGTTGCAGCTGTTGAAAACTTAAAGCAGAAATTTATAAGTCTATAATGGTCATGTTAATTTCTGATGATTAAAATGATTTATAAAGCTTTTGACTGCTGAAATAAATGCAAAACATATTCATAGAAATATGTTATTTAAAATAAGAAAAAAGCTTACCGAGTACTTAAATTTTTTTTTAAATTTCTACACCAGGTGAGATATTCGATTATAACGGCTAAAGTTCGTATAGTATCACTTATCGGTCACTTACTCAAACAACGTCATAACTCAAAAACAAAAAATTTAAATTCTAGCCAGGTCACTGAAAAATTCATTGTATAACAACTCCACGCACTTTTCCAATGGGCATTAGTCTCCTTTGTATCAGCTGCTGTGGGAAAAGTTCTAGTGATGCAGGCATAAGGCACTGGTAACTGAACTACACCGGCTTCAACGGATGCTAATCCTAATGTAACACCAGACCGCGCTGCTTCCTCAGTATTGTATAGCAGAATCATCGATGAGCAAACTAGCCAATAAAATGGCTACTAAGCACGGCTTAAAAAATTTAATGCACCTCATTGACACTAGAGGCGCTGCAACAATGCATTATTAGAAATGTGCACAAAAGGCAGAGTTGTAAAACAAGCTTTCCTCTAGTTCCTCCTTCACCACCTGTCCTCCCTATCACTAGCCCTTTCCTAAATAAAATAACACCTAGTAATAGTCGTAGGCATTCACTGCCTGAGTGTTACTTCTCTTTAAAAAAATAAGTTAATTTGCTCTCAACTTTTAGTTAGCCAAATAGAAAATTTAAATTGATGCAAAACTAAGAAAGTTGCTTGTTTTATAAAGATTTTTGTTTGAGGCCTTAAAAATTATTACGTCTGTATGTTGTAATTCTCAATAATATATTAAGAGTTTTTCTATAAACATATACCCCCATATTCATAAAATTTGAAAAGAATTTGAAATGTATTTTATTTCAAAATTTTCATACAAAATTTTCCTAAAACGAATTTCAAATCCATTTTATCTTTTTATGAATACGGGTTTAAGTATAGCTTATTTCAAACATTTTTTGTAATCTACTCATGAGTTACAAAAAATAAGCAACTATTTTTAATACATCATAGCTGTTCAAAGACAATTTGGACACTTAAATTATGTCACGAACATAATTTTTATATTATTAGCCGAATTCATTGTTGGTATTAAATTTAAATTTACCACGATTTACCAAAGCTACAATATGCAAAAGATCTACAATATTAAAATGTGAATTCCGCTAATATAATTTGATAATAAAAGTTATTTAAAAATGTAAACTCGGCCTAAGGCTGGCATTACTTAAACCATTTGTAGAGATCGTCACAATTTCAAAAGTGCTATACTCATAACCGTTTTTCGTCAAAATATACAAATACAGTATAGCGCCTTTTATGTCTACTTAAGTGCAACTCACTTGCAATTTATACTCCAACGAGGGTATAAGGTTTGCTTCACTAATTAGTTTTTTACGAAGTTTATATTATAATTATACCTACGTTAACCTGAATTAATTGAATTAATGAGAGCCAACATAAAGCTAAGTTGTACTGCGAAATCTGACGAAAATATCTGATCACTTTTTTGTAAGACAAATCACCAGGTGAGCATGATAGACAGAACCATTCCCAACAAAAAGAACAACTCTCTTTACTAATTTGCTACCAAGCTAGAGAAGCGCAAGGAGTAGTGGAAAAGTGAGTAGAGTTGAATCATGTGTTATAATTTCTTGTACTTATGCGCAATCATACTTATTGCAATGTTCTCTATGAATCATATTCACTCGAAAGTTTGAAGTGCGTATCGAACTCATGCTTA
This sequence comes from Tachina lurida, assembly GCA_944452675.1. Classification (NCBI taxonomy): domain Eukaryota; kingdom Metazoa; phylum Arthropoda; class Insecta; order Diptera; family Tachinidae; genus Tachina; species Tachina lurida. The sequence goes on along the minus strand of OX101753.1, from coordinate 169,079,955 downwards.
GTAATATTTATGAGGTTGTTGATTTCGACTCTCCTTAACTCAATGCCTATGGACAATGCAAAATATGTAAGTATGATTCCCAATGCTAACTTTGCATACGAATATTAAAGTTCTCATTATGAGGTTATGTGTTTCTCTGTTGCTTTTTTTTGCAACAATTGAAAAACAACCTTGCAAACTATTAAATGACTAAACTTTTAAATAAACACACATGCATGAGTTGAGTGAGCTGAATCAATTTGAGTAGTATAAGTATTTTCCAGAAATTGGAAATCAAACTGAGGTGATTTATGAGTGTGAGTGTAGCATGACCATGATATCGACGTCGCATTCATATTTATTTCAACCTATACTTATAAATCAATGTCATCATGAGTATGCGTAAATCAGAGTAGTTGATTTTAAATAATGTCTTCTCACTTATATTTAAAATTTAATGAGTTAGTATGAACAGCGAAACCATGATTCATTGCCAATCACTGTACCAAACAACCCTTAATTATAATCGTTCCACGGCGAGCAATTATAATTCAGCCACCTTTCAACATAATGGCCCTTCGCATCAGCATTCAAACTATCTCTGCCATCTGTATAAAAATCATACATACTAATGTAAACCAGCAAAGTATTCATGGTCCTTCGAAGCGGATATGAACCAGTGACCTCTCAAATAAAGATGCTTGTTGTAATAATGAAAAAGTTTTTACACTTTCGATAAAATACTACCTTTACCTAATGCTTAGTTGTAATAATGGCCTCATTTATGAAAATTATTAAGGCTTTATGACTGTTTAATAAGAAAAAAATTTTATGAAAATTGGTTTTAAAAATCTTTTATACAGCCTTAATAAGTTGTATACATAAGTTGGTAGATTTAGTGTAATTACATTAATTTATCCTATAAAAAACAAACAATGTAAGTAAGTTTGTATATGCTTAAAATATAAATATGTCTATTCAGTATAAAAATCTCCTCAATCATTATAGAAACTGTTTGTTTGACTGACATCTGACAGTCTAGTGTCAGGTTCAGTATATGTAAATTTAACTAAATTAACTTTTCTCCCTATTCTTTTAGTTTATTTTATTTAATATATTTTTAATTAACTTTGCAGCTGCTCTGCAGACATGAGCATTTTAATCATGTATATTTAAATTAAAATTTAAATTACTAAATTTAATATTGTGTGCTCATATTGGCAGTAAAAAATGCTGTAATATATCATCCCATAACCGCCAAAAAAGCTTAAGTGACATAGTTTGCGAACTTAATTCTTGGGAAAAATTCTACTATTTGCGATAGTAAGTAATTGATTTTCGTAAAGGAATGAGGTCCAAAAAATGTGTCGTTAAGCTTGTTTGGCGGTTATGGCTTCATATAAACATATCGTTGTTTAAATACCAAAAAGCCACATGCGTAGATTTTTATTATTTATATTACCTATATATTATATTATGATATAACAGATTTTAGGCTTTTGACACTCGTTAAGTTCTTTAACGCAATCATAACAAATTGGGGACTAAGTATGACCTTAGAACTTTTTAAATTTTATGTGACAATATATACAAAACTTCCTATTCTTAAAATGCCATAAATTATTCTCGAATTCTTTGTAAATTAAATAAAATAATCTTTCATGCGTTACTCTATAAATTATTGTTCTTTTCAAAGGGCATATTGTTTTATAATTGTTGTCATAAAAATGAATGGATGATATTCAAGGAAACAAAAATGTACTTATGCATAACAATTGCAGCAAGCAACTTCATAAAAGTAATAATAAAGTATTGGCATGTTATGATTTCCTGAGGGTGACATTATCTGCAGGGAGTGGGTTAAAAGTGCAATATAATAATAGTTTATATATATTTTCACAACAATATTGCTGGCTCGGCTTTGCTACGGAAATGTTGTCCTTGATATTGTTGTTCCAGTTTAAAAGTACCAGTGTCACAACTATTCTTGTATAGTTATGTATATCACTTTAATATTTTCTTTTTTATTTCCTTCTAATCTAAGTGCAATTTGTTGTTACCAATTTTCATCTTTACATGCCGTTATTGTTATTGTTGTTCTTGTACTTGTACCATTTTATTATGTTTTGGTAAATGTTGCTCCTTTTGCTGCTGGTTATTTTGCATGTTCTCTTTTTTTTCAGATATAAATTTTTTTAAAAATATTTTATGCAATTTTCTCGTTTATTTGTAAAGGGTTTATCCAATAAGGCTTTGCTAAAGAAGGGAGTAAATTGTTTGCTCAAATTGTTTTTTAGTGATTTTATAAGCAATTCAGCATAACGATAAGACTAGTTACGATTTTTAAAGTATACTGGATTTGTGTGAATTTTTACTATAATTTACACTTATTACTCCAAATATTTTCAAACTAATTAACCATTTTTTAAGCAACAAAAGTGTGTCATATACATAAAGAATATTTTTGATTTTGAGCTTTATGAAATAAATTTTCATGCAGAATTTGTTTTACTAACCCATTTTGAGACAAAATTATTTTTATAAATAAGGCAGTAAATGTATACATTATGGACCCTATACACATTTCAATCCAATTGGCAATTGATGCTAGAAACACAACTGGGACGAACGACGAATATTTCGGTGCAAACTTTCGTCATAAAAAATAAAACACATATGCCCATGGCAAAACACCACCGTAGAACGAAATTCGTCGTGTGTGGCTAACTCTGAGATAGGTTTATTTCTATTTTGTACGCCGACGAACGACGAAAAAACAATTTTCTCTCTCTCGTTGCATATACAATAACCAACTTTATTAATTATGACAGCAGAATTCGGTGAGTAAATTCGTCGTTATTGTGCTTCATACGACGAATTTACTCAGCGAATTCATATCGACGAATTCGTCAACGTGAACGAAATTCGTCGTTCGTCCCAATTGTGTTCCTAGCATGAGTCGGTTGTTGTCTAAATCAAGATACGTATGGCTCTGTCAATTGATTAGGTTGGCAGTTGTCGAGTTGGTTGAAAAATAAATATAAAAAATTTTTGATTTTTTCAAGTTGGCTAGTAAGTCTTTCAATTCGATTGTGCTGTCTGTATTAGAGTCTCTTGAGCAGCTGTCAAGATATATGCTTGTAGTTTTATTTTCCAAAGAAAAAGTTAAGTATTTTTAAAATTGCTTTTAATTGGAATTGCATGAAAATATTTTAATTCAATCTATGAAATGTATGGCCAATAATCAATTCAATTGAAAGACTCAATTGACAATTGAATTGAAATATGTATGGGGTGCTTTAGTTACATTATTTTTAATTGTTATCGAAAAGCTATTTATAAAGTCATAAAACCATCTACATACATCGTGGTATTCAAGCAATGAATAATTTAACATTGTGTGTTGAAAAGCTCTTAATATCAGTGTTGAGTAAATAAATTGCTCTGATTCGATAATAATTATTAATTATTAATTATTAATTAATAACAATTATAATTGTACAATGGAGTGTTTTTACTCATATATTAAATGTTACAAATACAAATAAAATTTACGAAGTAATTTATTTCAATGTCCATACTAACAAGGATCCTAACGCATTGTAATAAAACAGAATAGAGGAGTCCTTGGTGGAAATCAAATCCAACACTCCGTGCTCAAGAAGAAATATATCATAAGATTCCTATGTTGATATATATTTTATTTATCATTTGTATGAATTAAATGAAAACCAAATCATTGCTGATCATGAAATTTACAATACAATGACATCAATTTGTTTTGTGTCTTCGGTAAGTGGTAAAACTATAGACGCTACAAGTATAATGTTGCATTTTATCCGGTTGCTCAAAATTTTGACAGTAAGATCGATCTTACCTGGCTATATGTGTTACGTGTGTGCCTCCACTTTTAAGGAAGACTCATCAGAGCGGAAAAAAGAAAGAGTAAAGAGGCCTTTCAGATGTAGAAGGCCTGTTCGCTACATGCCATAACCATATCTTTTTTAAACGCACTGCCATTTCAGAGCAGGGATTAAATTACTGCACTCGTTATCGAACGAAACTAGAAAATATATCAATTAAGTTTATAAGAAATTATTTTTAAATTTCGAATCGTATCGAATGCCGTAATTTACCTTCAGGTCTTCCACTCTCGCTTCTTTTGCCAGAGATTCTGAAAAGCTTTCAAATAACTAGACATTGCTTTTGGTAAAAAAAAACATAACAAAAAATTTTACCCCTTTCCTTTTCGCTTGCCATAGAAGGGAGTGTGACTGAGTATCGTAAATTTTATTTGAAAGAGTCGAACCCTTCTATAAGGCATTCTTTAACAGTTAAGTAAGAATAGTAATTGAATGAAAAAACTCCTTAGCAGGCCTATAATAAGGCCTGAAGTAGTAACGTCTTCTGAGTTTCCCGCTGGAATATCAAGGTTTTTTTTTAATTCAAACTACATGGCAAAACCTTAGTGGTAACCATTTTAGTGCATCCCTATTGCTGTTTAATCTATCAATTATTCTAATGTATCCTTATTGAAGTCTCCTTTATCTTAAATACGTTAGTGAAGATGTTTTGCTACAGTGTTGCCTTAAAATACTTTTTTCAAATTCATATCATTGACTGTTTTGCAGTAGAACACTTTCAGAGCGGTCCACCTCTGCTATCAAAGACGGGTTTTTATCTTCAAAGGACTCCCAATCATTTTAGGGATTTTAGGGTGAGACACCTACAGATAGGATAGATTGCTTTTAAATAAAGATTTGTTTACTTATATTTTTTTCTGTAAGACAACACAGAGAAAAAACTGCCTCATAGAATCAAGAAGATTTTCTCTATGAAACGTTTTTAGGCTAAGGGGTATCTCAGCAGAAAGAAGCGAAGATTTTTTCATAGAGGTTACTTATTGTATATATGTGGTAAGTCTTATTAATTTTATCAAGATGAAAACCACTTAAAATCAAGAAGAAATCTTATTATTCACAACTTTTTTTACTCAATTTCCGTTATTTTTGGCACCAAAAAACCAATCCATAGAGAAAAACTTCTTGATTCTATTAGGTTTCCTTATAAATTGTAAACTATAGGGATTTCTTATTGATTTTATTAGGTTGCCTTCTCGATATTTTTAAAAAGGTTTTCTTCTTGATTTTATAAGGTTGCGTTATTGATTTTTTCAATAAGGTTTTCTTCTTGATTTTATTAGGTTCCTATATGATTATGTGTAAAGCATCTTATTGATTTTTTAATAAGGAAATCTTCTTGATTTTATGAGGTGTCTTGTTATTTCATATCTATAAATAGACATAGAGAAATTTTTTTTTTTCATGATCTTTTTCATTTTTGTATAATAATGTTTGCACAATAATTTCAATAATTATTCAGGCTGCTTGTTAGCATATTGGTTAGAGTGTTTGTCTATCAGTCAGACGTTTGCTGGTTCAATACTTGGTGAGTAAGTTAGTTAAGAATATAACATAATGTGTATGTATGTATAAATAAATAACATCTACAATATACTACTATGTAACATACATATGTATATGGCATAGAATTTAAATGAAAATATCTACATAAGTACAGAGAATAAAGACGCAATTTTTTTTTTATTTTTTATGAGGTCGCCTCATAAAAACAAGAAAAAAACCTTGTTGAAAAAATCAATAAGATAACCTAATAAAAACTAGAAGATTTCTTCTTGGTTTTTTTCAAAAAGGTTTTCCCTATGAAATTAATAAGATTTCCGTATTAAAAAAACCATAGAGATTTCTTATTAATTTTGTTCTATTTTATGAGGTATTTGGTAGGCACTGTTTTCTCTGTGAACATATAAAAATACTGTATTCTATGAAAAATAAAAACTTTTCTAAGCCTTATAAAGGCTTACTAAGTAAAACTTTGTATTGAAATCTGTTTTAAAACCCCCCTTTATAAAGTCTTAATACTTTCTACAAATAACGCTATATGTAGGTAGGGTGACATTGTTTTCAGTTAAATAGTAATTAATTTAAAACCACTTGAAAATTATGTCTCTTAAATAAATTGCTGAAATGGGCTCTGAGGACTTTATAAAAATTTAAATTTTCTATTATATTGTCAGGGGAACAAAATACAAAAAAAAAAAGAGTTTGTACTACAACAAACATTTTTTTAAACCTCAAAAACCTTTAGGGACTCACCATAAAGCAAATCAATTCATAATTTAAATGGCAATAAGACTTTGTTTTGTAAGTCCGCACACTTTTGTTTAATTCTTATAATATTTTTAGGCCCATTTTTTAAAATATAATTTAATGAAATTATTTTGAAAATAACTTTTCAACTTCGCAAGCTTTTGTTTTCTTAAATTTTTTTTATAGCTCCCGAAATTCACTTTAACTAGTTATTTATAAAATCATTTACCTTTCCCTTATTTCGAGCTTCCGCCCTCTCTCTGGGGGAAACTACTCGTATCTACGCTCTTGCATTTTTATCTTACAACAGTTAACATTAACAATGCTGCTATAGAATAGAGACATAAGCAGGAGTATGTATAAAAAAATTACTAAGCATATTCATAGCTTTGAGCTAAAAAATGTTTTCAGTTTTCCAAGTGGATACAACTTTAATGCAAAAGCCAGCACATGCTTAAGGAGTATTGGCAAAAACAGCAAATTCGAGCAGAATGACTAAAAGAAATATAAAAATATTTTTGTTCAAAATATAAACGAAGAGTAAAGTATGCATATGCGAAGAATATATATATATATATATATATATATATATATATATATATATATATATATATATATATATATATATATATATATATATATATATATATATATATATATATATATATTGTTTTTTCTCTTCCCTGCTTAGCCTCAGAACATGAAACAGTATATTGTTTGAGCTAAAGATTGAACTGCAGCAGCAAGAGTATGCCAACGTAAATGTTGCATCTACAAATAAGTATAGTTTGTTAATGGTTTTAGTTAATGTTTGCCAACTGTCAGGGAAGGGTATATGGATTTAAAGTAAATTAATCTATTAATAATGACTATAATGTAATATAGAAACATTTTTGAGGCTCTAAAAGTAGGAATTTTCAGCTGAATTCAAACATCTGATTCAAACTAGAGAACAGCGATGACTAGTGAAAAAGTGAGTAGAGTTAAATCATGACATGTAATTTCTTGTACTTATGCGCACTCATACTTATTGCAATGTTGTCTATGAATCATATTCATTCGAAAGTTTGAAGTGAACATCGAACTCATACTTAGCAACACTTATGACGTTGTTGATTTCGACTTCCCTTAACTCAATGCCTATGGACGATGCAAAATAAGTATGATTCACAATGCAAACTTTGCATACGAGGATTAAGGTTCTCATTATAAGGTTATGTGTTTCCCTGTTGCTTTTTTTTTATTTTTGGAAGGAATTGAAAAACAAACTATTTAATGACTAAACTTTTAAATAAACATACATGCATGAGATGAGTGAGGTGAATCAATATAGGTAATATAAGTATTTTTCTGAAATTACAAATCAAACTTAGGTGATTTATAAGTGTGAGTGTAGTATGACTATGATGTCTACGTCGCATTCATATTTATTTCAATCTATACTTATAAATCAATGTCATCGTGAGCATGCATAAATGAGAGTAGTTGAGTTTAAATAATGTCTACTCATTTATATTTAAAATTTAATAAGTCAGTATGACTAGCGAAACCATGATTCATTGCCAATCACTGTACCAAACCATCCTAAATTATAATCGTTTCACTGCGAGCAATTATAATTCAGCCACTTTTCAACAGATTGGCCCCTCGCATCAGCAATCGGTATGTCAATCATACATAGAAATACAATAGAGCAAAGTATTAATGGTCCTTCGAACCGGATATTAACCAGTAACCTATCAAATAAAGATGCTTGTTGTAATAATGAAAAAGTTTTTACACTTTCGATAAAATACTATCGTTATCAAACGCTAAGTTGTAATAATGGCCACAAATATTTACGGCTTTATAAAGGTTAAATACTCGTTAAAAAAACGATTCATTGCCGATCACTGATTCAAACCAAATGTTATTCCGTATACAAATATTTTGTATGTGTAGTTTGTCGTCTCTTTTAGTGAAGAGGGAAAAGATAGACACAAGAGAAACTACTAACATATTAAAACAAAGGGCTGACAAAATGCATAAATTTATATTAAATTTTTTTTCAGAAAACTAGTTTTATATAGAAATAAATTATGAATATACTCGTAAGATGAAGATATCCTAGGACATCAACTATATCGTACAATCTTTTTCCCCTAAACTTTACTGTTAGGGAAAATTGAAGTAACTTGCACTCAAGCTTAAAATATTTTGAGTGTAAATAAACTGGCTAAAACTTAACCCCACGTTTCTACAGCACAGATGGTCAACTTTGACCATTGAGTCGTTTCCATAAAAGTTTTTAAGCCGAGTCGTTTGCCAGACTTGTGGAAACAGCACATAAATTATTTAATATATGAACGCTATATATCAATAAATACCTGATTTTCCAACTTTCTCTTTCAAAAAATTTCATTTAGGTAATCCAATTGTGAGCACATATAAAATGAGTAGTTGTGAAGAACGAGTGAGCTTTATCTTGGTAAAAAGTTGCAACATCACGGGAAATTAAATATTTATTATAGTTGTCTCATCTTACTTAGGTTGATTTATATTAAAACTGAAAGAAATGAAAAAAAATATAAAAAAATTAATGATTTGTGCGAATACTATTTTCAGAAAATTTTAAAAGTTAAATTTTAAATAAAATGTATTTCAACTTCATTTATAATTTTACCCAATAAAGATGGCGATTCTCACTATCCTTTAAAATCGTGTGACTTTTGAGAAAATACAACCCTGTTATGACAGAGTTTATGACAATGTTCAAAAGACAATAACAATTCATAAAATCAGGGTTGTATTTTGTGGTTAAGATTCAAGCACTTAAAATTTAACTGAAAACAAAGATCAATTCAAGGTTCTTTTCATGTAATTTTCAAGTTTGAAAATATGCGTAATTTTTTAACAGACGTCAGACCTTTTTTTGGGGGGTGTTACTTTATAACTCGGTAGATTTCAGAAAAATTTTAAAAATTCCTTTTGTGTCTGATTGGGTATAGCTTCTCATTGGTCCCATTGTGGGAGACGCCCACAATTTTTTTATTTTATTTTATGATACTCTACTTATTTGATTGCGCGAAACCTATAAAAGACCTTTGGTTCTTGTAATTACACAATTTGAAAATTTTAAAAATGGGCGGAGTTACGCATGTTAAAATTTACTATAATATTTCACGTGGTTCTACTTAACCGATTTTTACGCAACTTACCCCACACTTTGACCTCTAAAATAGACACAATCAAATTAAAATTTGAAAAACACACAATGTTGCATTTAAAAAAATGGGCGGAGGCACGTCCATTTGTTGTTGCATTTAGACGTGCTTAGCCAAAAATTGTTTTTTTTCTTTTTAATGCGTATTCATTTTGAATCGCATTAAATAGAACTAAAATATGAAAATAAGAAATAAAAATAGAGTTGTGGGTTTTTTGGAGTCCATATATTTTTAAAATTTAATTTGCAATACAATAGATTAATAATATCCATCTCTGCATTATAGCATTAGTGAATGCATTCATTCTTTCACTGTAATATCATCTTCATCGACGAGATTAACTTTTTTACGTCTCTTTCATTTTGTTTGCAGCCTTTTTTGATGATGATGATGTTGTTGATGCTGCTTTTAAAGTTGTTGTTACTGCTGCATTGTTCTGTACTTAACAACAACTAACTAATTGTTTGCTAAAGGCATATTAAGGTTGTTGTTTCTATTTAATTTTATTTTTCTTTTTGCATTTTATTTACATTAATGCCATGAACAATTTAACATTTAGCATTCATATGTAAGTTTGTACGTCTGTCTTATTTAATATTAAGCATATGTAGCTAGAAATGTCATGTGTGTGTCTGTGTGTGTGTGTGTGTCTTGTTACACTTGAAAAAATAATCAAGCTAATTAGATTTTAATTGTCTTTTGAGCAGATAAAAACAACTTAACCTGAAGAGAGAGAGCATACTGCAATGTGTCTTAAAATTAACCAAAACTATTACACATGTTGTCAAGTTTAGTCATCATTGTCATTGTGTAAAAACTTTTTTTTATTAACCTCATTAAATTTTCTAGTGTACTTTAAGTTTAAGCAACTTTCAAAATGACCCCAAAAAACAATTTTAAGCAAATCTAGTTAAAGCAAGCACATATACACACAAAAATTCAAAACATGAAAATGAGACCTGACAAATTTGAAAACCTTCCGGCCAGGATACAATTTTAATGACACACATTTTGCTAGAATACAAGTAATTAAGTGTTTGAGAAGAATATTTTCAAATTTACTTATCAAATAAGGGGAAATAAAAGAGTCTAATAACATTCAGAACAAGACATTTAGAGCTTGAAGTAAATAAATGCAAAAAGTATCAAAGGCATAAGTAGTTTATGTTGTAAAATCGTTATAAAAGAAAACAAGAGAGGTTATAGCTATGCTGCTTAGCTATGTAAAACAAACTTAAGGTGTTAAATAGTAATGCAATAAAATGCAATATGATGATGTCAGGCTCACCGTAAAATATTTTAAAGGGTTTCCCTTTATTTCCCTTTAAATAGTGTCCACATCTGATGATTTTATATTATAACTCGTAATATAACGCCGGCAGAGCAACTGTCATTTTTTTTATTAATATCAGCACAAAGGGGTAGACGTTGATGATTTTATATCATGATGAATCAAACAAATAGTTGAAAAATACTTGCCAAAAATATCTAATTTGCATGTTGTCTAATTTTTTCGTCACAAATAATTGTTGTGCCTCCTTTTTTAAACGAAAATTGTTTCATAAATAAACTTTAAATTCACAGTAACATATAAAATGACATTTGATATCAAGATGAATTTATCAGACCGCGAGCTCTGATGATTATATCATAACGCTGATGTAATATTAATAAATGGAGTCTATACGTGATGAATTTTCATCATGATATCAATTTGACATTTATCATGATATAAATTCATCAGGTGTAGACACTATGTTATAATCTTTTCCAGCGGCATACAAATAAATTAATGTATTGTCTGTGACTGTTAGCCGCCTTGCAGCCTATCGCCTGTGTTTTCTGGTTTATGTTCATGTGCAAAAACAATACAAAGACAAATTAAGCAATCCTTCTCATTGTTTTTTTTCACTCACTTCAATGAACGCAACCAAACAAAGTCAAACTATTTGTTGCATTTATTTTCGTACTCTGGTTTTAAGTACAAAGAAATCAAAACAAAAATAAGTTTATAACTGTAATAGTAACGATTATTTTTGTTATGAAAATGATGTCCTAGCTCCTGTATCATGGAATAAATAGCATAGCTATAAAAAGTTTTAGAACGAAAACTGCAAAAAAAATTTTTCAATTTTATACTTTTGCAAGCTTTTCAATGTAAATTTTTTTAATACTTTTATTATATAAGCTACAAATGGGTTAATTGAAATAGTTATGAAATATATAAACATAACAAAGTTGTTTGCTTCAATTTTCTAATATTGTAAAAATATATTAATGCATATTTAAGTAACACATTCTATGGTATTAATTGAAATAGTTATGAAATATATAAACATAACAAAGTTGTTTGCTTCAATTTTCTAATATTGTAAAAATATATTAATGCATATTTAAGTAACACATTCTATGGTATACGACACTAATCTGATATGTATACATGTATATAAAATATTTCTTACTTTGCATTCTTAAGTTTTAGTAATAAAATTAGTTGACTAAAATACAAAACCAAAGCCACTGTGCAGCATGCAAGCAAATTAAAAGACAAATCTTCTATTTGGAAAAAATACCAGTTATATAATATTTTAGGAGAAAGACTTAAGAAGATATATTTCAAGGAAACAAGGATCTTAAACTAAGCATAAGTTTACTAGTTAATTTTTGTTTCTCAACTGGGAGCTATTCCCAAAAATATGTAAGCCGCTGTGCATTCGGTAAACATTGATTGCCTTTGCCTGCAGCCTAGTCCAACCTACCCAAAGCCTGACTTAATTATTCCTTGAATACAAATTCATCGCAGCTCCAAGGAATGTAAATAATAGATATTTAATATTATGATGATATTAAATATTTCAAACACAATTGAAAAATTTATTGATGCAAAATATCTTTAATGAACAACGACCTTTGAAATGTTTGGCTAAATGTTAGACCATCCCAATATACACATGTATGTATGTATACATGCATATATAACTTTTTATTATGCTATAAATAATTAAATTTAGTTACAGCTAAGCCTCACAATAATTTTATATTAACTGGCATTTTTATAGGCGTTTGCACACAGTTATTTAATACATTATAATTATAATTGCAGTCATAATTAATTCCTGTGTTGAAATATTTATATACACATATATCAACAAAATGTTTTTTTTTTGACATTTGAAAAATCGTTTGTTTTATGTCAAAAACCTAAAACAGAATTGACAGCTTTTTATTTTACATGAAAAAATTATATTTATTATTTAAAAGGTCTTTCATTAAGCGTTTCCTATATTAAAATTTTAATAAACCAAAGTGTGTGTGAAATGTTATAATAATTTGCTATTTGCTTTAAAGGTATATCGAAGGTACTTGGTTCATTAAAAATAATAACACCACACATTTTTCTGATGTGCATTAGTGTCCTTGGTATCAGTTGTTGTGGGAAAAGTTGTAGTGATGCAGGCATCAGGCACTGGTCACTAAAACTACATCGGCTTCATTAGATACTAATGCAACTGTAACATCAGAGCACCCTTCTTCGTTGTGTAGCTGAATCATGGACGAAGTAAAGTAACTAATAAAATGGCTACTAAACACAGCTTCAAAATTTAAAACGCCTCATTTGACACCAGATGGCGCTGCAGCACTGCATTATCAAAAAGCGTGCAAAGAGCAGATTTGTAAAGGAATGAAGTTTTCCTCTATCTCTTCCTTCACTACCCTGTCTTATCTATCACTATGCTTTCCCTATCACCCTCTCTCACTATCTTCTCTTCAACTAGCAGGTAGCACAAAGGGATCATTGTATTTGACCCAAGTGAGCTGGGCTCTAAATTTCACCCTTCCTTACCACCAGCCTGCTAACCTAATCTAATCTAAACCAAAAAGTGCATGAGATATAATCAGAATCTTTTCTAAAGTAAAAGTGCAGTACGAGAAATATTCGGGCACATAAATACACATTATTAATAGCCTATTCGTCCTTTTAGACGCATATCTATTTTTCTTCTAAGTATTACCAACATCGCCGGAATGGTTCCGGATAGTTAGAAATCGGCATATCATACCTATAGTGCTGTTTGAAGTTGGTGCCATCAATATTGGTAACTAAGCGCATTCATATTTACATATACATATATGTACATATATAAAAAGTACTTGCAATTTTTTTACCGGGCATGTTCCTATGTGTTCAGTACCAGTATTACTGGCACCAACTTCAAAGAGGACTATAGGTAACATATATAGAAATATTTTATTTAAGTAGATCTATATTATTTTTAGATTTTTAGTGCTTAATTTTGAAGTCGTTTTATTTTTTTTAAGTTCTATTTTTACCTTTTTAGTACATACTTTTAATAAGCAGAAATATATTTAATTTAATACTAAGTTTACACGGGCGTAGCCCCGCTACTTTTTTTAACACATGCTTGAGTATTTCTTAAAGCTCAGGGTGTGTGCCAAGCTTCGTAAAGATCGATTAAGTAAAAGCACGTGAAATTTAGTATTAAATTTTATGGGCTACGCCCACTTTTTTTAAAACAGAATTGTGTATTTTTAAGAGTTCAAGGTGTGTGCCAAGCTTCGTAAATATTAGTTAAGTACAAGCACGTGAAATATTTTACTAACATTTAACAGGCGTGCCACGCCCACTTTTTTAAACGCAAGTTTGTGCCTTTATCTAAGGTGAAGGTTTGTGCCAAGTGTCGTAAAAATCGATGAAATAGAGGCCTGTGATATGCCATATCATAGCTCCGCCCATTTTTTTAAAAAGAGGATTGTGTATATTTTAGAGCTCAAGGTGTGTGGTAAGTTTCGCCGAAATGGGTTAAGTAGAACCACGTGAAATATTATAATACATTTTAATGGGCGTAGCCCGCCCATTTTTTCAACTTAAAAATTGTGTAATTACAAGAACCAAAGGTGTTTGCTAGGCTTGGCAGCAATCAAATGAGTAGAAGATCGTAAAATCAAATTTTAAATAAATTGTGGACGTGTTTATTACAATGAGACCAATGGGAAGCTATAGCCTCTCAGACAACAAAAAAATTTTTACAATCAGTCTAAAGTGTACTGAGTTATGTACCTAAAAAAAAATAGAGACGAATTGTTAAACTCCTCCTTTTTTTGAAGTCGGTTAAAAAGTAAAAGTCCATTTTTTCGGCCCATAGGGGCTTTTGACTTTCCCAACCACATATATGCTATGCCAATATGACTAAGTCTAGCCAGAGATTGAACTCGGGCGCTTTAAGATGGAAATTTATTTGGTAATAAATGCACTAACTACTTCATCCATCAGCGGAAAGTAAAAGTTCGGAAGTCTGTATTGGAAAACCCTATACATATGTACGAGTATGCTTATACATGCATGTTGTAGTGTTTGAATTTACATTTTTAACATGCCTAATTATGATTACAATAAAAATGTAGATAAAAGCATAAATTAAATTAAAAATAAATTAACATCAATTCAATTACACAGCAAAAAGCAAACGAGTGTACATTGGCATACAAGCACGACACGCTCTCCACCCACACAAAATTTAATAAAACGTGTACAGGGATTTTTTTTTTTTTGCGTTAAATAAGCGAATTTATTTAACACCCAACTAACACTAAGTAGAACTATCTGTAGCGATAACGATGTCTCCAGCTCTAAAAATGGAAAGTGGAGCCCGGGGAGGTGGGGGGCAAGTCATATTATGTTTAAAAAAAAATTTCAAAATATTTTAGTGCAGCTTAAATTTAAATGATTTCAAACTTTAGCCTTATTTCTATATGCAGGATATTCTATCAGTTAATTTAGTTTTTATTGTACTATTTTGAGAACTCCTGTAAACTGTAAGATTTTTCAAAAACGCTAAAACTGACAAATTGCAAAGCAACAAAATCGTTATAAAGAAAAATCACTAAAAACAGGAAAAAATCGCCAAAACGAATAAAAGTGCCTGAGCTAAAAAAATCGCTAAACTACAAAAAAAAATGCCAAAGCTAGAAAAAGCGCCTAATGCCGGCCATACAGTACACAAGTTCAGTGCTCAAGTCTGGCACTGCATAAAGTAAGCTTGTTACACAAGTAAACTGTGCAGTTTTTATTTTAAATCGCCATAATGCTGGTGATTCTTTGTATAATTCTAGGAACTCTGTCCAGAATATTTGTTCTGCGCTCATTTCTTGTTGTGAACTCTTAAAACTGAGCGTTTGCAACATACACTACACAAGTTCACTGTACAGTTTTCAAACTTGACCAAATATCAAAATGGTTTTGATATTTACTCAGTTCACTGCGTATATAGCACAACCACCCCCATGCACTACACAAACGCACTGTACAGTGCCAGACTTGTGCAGTGAACTTGTGTAATGTATGGCCGGCATAAGCTAAAAAAATTTGTTAAGCTAAAATAAATCGCCGAAAAAAAAATAAAAATATAAAAAAACGCCAATAAGAAAAAAAGTGCCAAAACTGTAAAAAATTGCTTACATTGAAGTAAATCGCTCAAACTAAGAAAAAGTGCAAGAACTAAAAAATCGCCAAAAACCGAAAAAAGTTGACCCGATGCCCTACATTAAATGTCTACATCAGGTAATATTTTCAATTATATAGACTAAAGTTCGTATAATGTAACATACTAGTGCGAGTCAAAGTCTCACTTTACTGAATTTATTTAATAAAATTAAAATCTATTGTTTTGTTTAATACTCCTAAAAGTATATTCGCTTAATAGTCCTCATGCTTGAAATTCAAACTCAGGTGCAATTTATGGATCTGCTGCAGCTATGACGTTGTGTACTGTTTTTTTTTTTTTTTTTGTTTTTTGTAGAAAAAGTAATCGCTGAACAACCTTTTAAAGAATTTTGTCTTATTTTCATTTACTTTCAACTTTTATTATCCTTCAGCTTAAATGTTGTGTGATTTTATTTTTGTACACTTTTATGTCATTCATTTTATTTGTCCTTTTGTTTTAAACTTACTGATCTTTTATGTAAGAGTACCATCCAGTTTTTATAGCTTCCTTACATTTATTTTATTACTGCACTCTTTTATCTGCTTTTCTGAAATGAACATTTCTTTACTTTATCTTTTGCCTGCTTTTAAGTCAAACGCTGTTGGTGGAAGTGATGCATTAGAAGTTGCTTAGAATGAAAACATCATAAAATATTAACAATCATTTTATTTTATTTTTCTACAACAAAATGCACTTGCACTTCTCTTGTTCATGAGATTATTTTTATCCGCTTTTCGTTTTCTTATTTTTCTTTCATTAAATGATTTAAATCGAGTTGTTGCAGATACTGACAGTCATACAAAATGCAGTTTGAAATCATATTAAAAATAATTACTTTGCGCTGGTAAGATGTTTCAGCATAAAAGTAACGAAAGGAATTATTATTATTTTATAAGCGAAAAAATTTAAATAAAATCGTCATGCATAAATGGAATTGTAGAGTAAGTAAATATGGAAAGAAAACTAAACTTTAATTGTACACATATGATTGAATTAAAAATAAGCCTTTTAAAATAATTTCTTAAAAGTAGCTCTCATAGGTCACACTTGCACGATATTGTAGCAAACTCAAAACATCTAAATCAGCATAAAATAAAAATATATTAAAAAAAGAAAAATCTCATTACGTACGAACAACTTCAATTGATTCCTACTTTGTTCGTGAGATCATTTTTAGGGTTCCGTGCATCAAAGGAGAAAAGCATGCTTACAGTCTTCGCTACAATGTCCGTTTGTGTGTGACAACTTGTTTTTTTTAACCGCTAGAGCTACGAACATGAAATTTTTACAGAATATGCAAAACTTTTCACGCTACAACAACAAATATATGACAGTTAAAAATTATAAGGTGTTCTAAAGCGAGCAATGTACAGGCAATTATATATAGACCCTTGCAATTTTTATGTAGACTACAGCAATTAATACCCAAATTAATAAATCAGTTAATGTAAATATGACCACGTTATTTTGACAACTCTGGCAAATTTTTATAATTTTCTAAACTAAAAAATCCCAAATTAATAAAATCGCCATAACAAAAAAATCGTTAAAATTAAAAAAAACCCCAAAATTAAAAATAATCGCTAACATTAACAAAAATCGACAAAAACCAAAGAAATCTGCGAAAACGAAAATAACGCCAAATTTAAAAAACCCAGAAACCGAAAAACTCCCATAAGCAGAAAAGCGCTAATACAAAAAAAACGCCAAAATCCGAAAAAATCACGAAAAAAAACGCCAAATAGAAATAGGCTTATACTAAAATAAACAATCAAAATTTGAAAAAAATTTCAAAATGAAAAAAATCGCTTAAGAACAAATAAAAAAATCGCCAAAACGAGAAAAGCGCCAAAACTAAAAATAATCGCTAAAACTAACATTAATCGACAATAACCAAAGAAATCTGCGAAAACGAAAATAACGCCAAATTTAAAAAACCCAGAAACCGAAAAACTCCCATAAGCAAAATAGCGCAAAAAAAACGCCAAAAACTGAAAAAATCACGAAGAAGAAAAAAACCGCCAAATAAAAATAGGCTAAAACTAAAATAAATAACAAAAATTCGAAATAAATGTCAAAATGAAAAAAATCGCTTAAAACCAAAAAAAAATATCCCCAAAACGAAAAAAGCGCCAAAATTAAAAATAATCGCTAAAACTAACCTAACCTGACAACAACCAAAGAAATTTGCGGAAGCGAGGAAAACGCCAAATTTAAAAAAAAAACCCAAAAACCGAAAAAAGTTCCATAGCAAAATAAAGCGCCAAATCAAAAAACAAATAACGCCAAAAACCGAAAAAATCACCAAAAAGAAAAAAAAAAACGCCAAATAAAAATAGGCTAAAACTAATATAAATGACCAAAATTCGAAAAAATCGTCAGAACGAAAAAATCGCTTACAGCCAAATAAAAAATCGCCAAAACAAAAACAGCACCAAAACTAAAAACAAATCGCTAAGACCAAAATAACTTCCCGCAAGCTTAAAAAATCGCTAAGACCAAAAATCGACAAAACAAAAACGAATAAAATCGCCACACCAAAAATAAGAGCCGAAAATTAAATGTCGGTAAAAAAAAAAATAGATTGCCAAAGACCGAAAAAATCGTCAGAACGAAAAATAACACAAAAAGTAAAAAAAATAAAACTGCTTTAGTTTTAGCAATTGGAAAAATCTGAAAAAATCGCCAAAAACTAAAAAATGCCAAAACCGAAATAAAATTAAAAAAAAAGAAAAAAGCACCAAAACTAAGGAAAAGTGCCAAAACTAAAAAATCGCGTGAACCCGAAAAAAGTTGATCGTATACATGATTATTTTTTTAAAGGTCTATTATCAGTTCCTGGATTCAGAAACTTTTTGCGAACCGAAAATCGTAATATTTAGCGATATATTCATGCATTTGCGGTAACGATAATGTGATTCTATAATATATTTTTAACGATAGTGTTCATCTGTGTTTTGCTCCATGTTTAATTGTATATCATGTGGCATCTCTGCATACAAAAAGGTCAATAAAATAAGCGAAAAGCACAAAGAAGAATTAAGGAAAAACTAAATGAATTTGAGTTTGTGTTTTGACTTTTATTGCTGCAATCGACGTTAAATTATATTACTGGATAGCAAAATCGATAAATTTTCGTTATATTTATTATAGCGATACGATTATCGTAATAAAAGTTACTGAAGCCAGGTACAGGTAAAGTTCGTATAGTATATACTTATCTAGTAACCGTACGGAACCCTTTGTGTGCCAGTCAAACTCGCTTTTTACTGAATTTATTAATTATTTTGTTGCATACTTACCTTAAGCACTGAACGTTTTTAATAACAGCCATACCTGTTACTCTCTAAAGGCTAAGCTTTTTAAAACCTTAATGATAATAAGAAAGCCAAAACTTATAAATACGCATTATTATACCAATATAAATTTTTATTTTCTTGCTCAAATCAAATATTTAAAAAATACACCACTCATTTTAACGCTTGACTTATTTTTCAATATTACGAACTAAATATGTTGTCATAAGTTAGGAAATCTCTTACATATGCTCACTCATTACAACAAAATTGTACACAAAAGCTCTCTCACCATATCTAAATAAATATTTATTCAATAGCTAGGTTACCTTAATAAAGTAACTTTTAACAAGATTAAGTCAATAAATTAAAAAGTAATACATACTTTAAGTCTTACTAGCAAACAAAAGTCCAAAGATTATCAACCAAACCAAATCATGTTTCTCCCCAACACAGGACACCAACATTAGACTCTATTATAAAAGCATTTCGTTCAAAAGGTCGAGCCTCTGACACAAAAATACAATTACTTCAACAAAAACTACGTTATTGATTTGGATTAACCAAAACTTGTGCCAGTAAACTAAACCGAGTTCCATAAAACTTACTGCATATACTTTAGTACTGTTGTAAATATCCTGGAAAAAGAGGACAACGTCATCATCATCAATAGCAACACCTCAAATGATTACCAAAGTGTGTGTTTAACAGTCGATGCCCCAAAAAAACACACTAGCATGTGAATAGAAAAACTAAAACCTCCAGGAGTTGTTTGTTTATTGAAAAATGATTGCGAGTTTCACAAAGATACATACATCCGCACCGAAGGCAATTGCAGTCCCTACAAAGATATTTTCATTATTCACATTACATAAACTACCAAAAGATACACACACACACATACATAGATAGCATATATAGCATACATATGTACATAAGCATGTATGTGTGTATGTTTGTGCGTACAAAGGTATGTGTGGCTAAAAGCATTCAATGTTTGCTCATGAAAGGAGGGTGTTGAAAGTGGTAAGAGTGCTTTTAGAATTGGGAATATTGAATTGAATTTAACTTTAGGCTCACGTACCTTAATATTCAATGAGGCGTGAATAACACCATGATCCTTTTAATGTTTAAGCTTTAGAAAAAAAAATTAAAGAGTATATAAAATTGGAAAATATATTTCTGAGAAATTTTCTAAAAATTTGGACCTTTTTAGTTTGCACAACTCACTGGTTTCGTAAGGAAATTACAGAACGGCAAAACAGGAAAATGAAAATTATTTAAAACCGAAAACTAAATGTTTTGAGTTTTAACCAGGCACATAGATAACAATTAATTATTGTGAAGTTCTAGCTTAAAAGTAATGCTTTTCACTTAACAATAAAATAATTAACCACTTAACATGTGAATTAAAATAATTTCACATCAAATATTGAACAACTTTAATTTCAAAAAAATGTTAAGGATTAAATAATCAATTAAATCATGTTGAATTAAAATTTAATTCATGATGGCATTTGCTTAGTGTTTTTCTAAAGAATGTTTAAGGTTGTGGCGAGTGCTGATTTGAGTTAAAATTTTGGCCGGAAAAGTCAACTATATATAAAGGGTGTTTTTTGTAGAGTGTGACAACTTAGAGTTGGCATCACTGCTTTATTTGAGCACTCATTTAACAGCTGTTGTTCAGTTTGCTTTAATATGATATGAATCAACTTACACCAGAGCAGCGCGTAAAACTTATTAAAATTTTTAATCAAAATAATTGTTCTATTCGCCCAACTCATTCATAGTCCAACGAAGCCTATTTCTGTTTGAATGGGTATAAACCAGCTACGTCCAAACTCACATACACTGATATTTGTATCTGAAGCTTTGAAAGCTTTTAAATTTGGTATTGTTTCTTTGCGAAGTAAGAGCAAGCATTGGTGTCTGCTGTGTTGTTGTTGTGTATGTTGTACTCTCGTCGGTGTGAAAGCACAAAAGGCACTTTACAAAAGTTTGCATATTGTGCATATGGATTGGGCGTAGCTGGTATAAACAGAATTGTCGCAGTTGGAGTGAGGATAATCCAAAAGCTTTAGTCGCAACAAAATTACATCCTCATCAAATTACTGCAGAGCTGCCCATCGAGAGAAACAGAGACAGAAATGTATTCGCGTATTTGTATTCATTTGTATAAAAAGCCAATTGATGTTCGGCACTCTGTTGCCAGTTTGAACAGCCTGGAATTACTGTTTGGTGCGCTTTATGGGCTGGCGGAGTCATTGGCCCATATATCTTCCAAAACGATGATGGTCAGAATGTTACGGTGAGTGGTGAGCGGTAGAGGAGCATGATTCAAAATTGTCTAAAAATTGCTGATATGTGGTTCCAACAGGATGCAGTCACATGCCATATAGAGGGCGCTACAATTGATTTACTCAAAGAAACTTTTAATGAAACAATAATTTCACGTAATCGACCAATTACTTGGCCATCAAAATTGTGTGATTTAACCCCATTGTATTATTTTATTTAGGGTAAGTTAAGTCACTTGTCTAAGTCGATAAATCACAAATAATTGAACACCTGGAGATCAACATTCGAAGAGTTATCGGCGAAATATGGCCGCAAATGCTGCGAAAATTTTTTTAAAAATTGATGTTCCAGATTGCGCTTTCTGCGTGCCAGCAGTGGCGGCTATATTTCAAAAATCATATTCAAACATTAATTTAATAAAATATTATTTCCAATAAAGCCCACCTCATTGATATTAAAAATATATTTCTTTGTTTTATTACAATTTAAACTTGTGTCATTCTATAAAAAAACACCCTTTAAAAGAATCTACTCTAAAACCATTTTCATTTTTTTGGACGCTTTCCTAAAATCGATTTAAACCAATCTTTATCCTTATTTTATCAAAATTCCTTTGTATTTAGAGCACAAGTTTTTGTGATTTTATTTCAAAAATGTTATTGCAGTTGAATGCCCTTCATACAAAAGAAAAGTTGTGCCCGTCACTATCCTGTGATTAAAGATAATAACGGTATTCGATGTTTGATGCAAATGTTCTTGCGTTAGTGCAAATGCGAAATATCGCAGTTTTTGTTTATTTTGTTGTTGGATTTTAAAGACAATCTACGATATTTTGCATTTACACTAACGCAAGAACATTTGCATCAAACATCGAATACCGCCATTGTAAAAATACTTGTAAAAATATTTTATTTTTTTTGCCACACCTACAAATACCGCCTTTTCAGTATTTTGTTCACTGTGGCGCCATCGTTAGTCCGATCATAACATTTTGTATACCGGTGTTCATGGCTCTGTATGAGCTACAATTCTGTCTTTAATAATTTTTTACTACCACATCATACCCCAGTTATGAGTTTTATTTAAATATATTCAGCATTAGGGTGAGTAGGAACCGAGTTTTACATGACTTATAACTAGAATATATTATAACGTGGTAGTAAAAAATTAATTAAAGACAGAAATGTACCCCTTACAGAGAAATGAACACCGGTATACAAAATGTTAGAAATATTTATGGAATTGTTTTTACGTTATCTTAAATCCTAGAGGGTGACTGGCACAATTTTTTTTGAACCACTCTAATGCCCTTGTTATATTTGCTTGTTTTATTAATTTTTTAATTTTATTTGAAAGCAATAGTTTTTTTTTAATTATAAAAATTTTTAAAAACCCCTCAACAGCTGCTTTTTTGAGTCTTCCTAACTTATTGTTACAGTTTACAAAGTAATATACATATACTCGTATATATATAGTAAAAGTAAATGTAAAATTAATGTTAGCATATTTATTTAAGCTTTCATTATGTGTTTTTAAGCATAACGCAGTATTTGCCCTGTTTTTTTTTTCTTTATTTAATTTTAAAAACCCTTCAAACAAGTACCATTTCCTTCGTTAACCTTCCTTATTGTTTTTCATTAACTCCTTCTAAATAGAACAACAAATGTTTTGAACAACTTTAATTCGATTTAATTTCATTAGACACACAAAAGAAGAAGAAAATAAATAAAAGCCCTTTTTTCGGTTTCTTTATCGTAAAATAATTTGCAATATATAAAAATTTAAAAGCAAACCATTTTTTTAAGGGTCTAATATGTTTCTTCTGTTCCTTTTTTTATTTATTTTTTTTTAATAAAAAACCAGTTGGGTTTTTTGCTTGCTATTTAACATTTTTATAAGACAAAACTTCCAGTTGAGTTGCAAATTTTAGAAAATTTCGCTGATGTTATCGTTAACGGACTCTCATAATTTAAAATAAAAAAAAAATAATAATAATGGTTTTTGTTCCAGTGTAAATATTTGTGGTTTTGTGCATATACTTGTAATGATTTTAGTTGTCGTTTAGCAAAAATGGTATGGTAGAGTACATGCGATGAAAATTAATAAGAAGCAGTAGACTCTTCAGGCATGCTGGACTGTGTAAGAACACACAACTGTGTCATAGCACACTTTAGGTTAGAGATAATATAACTTTATCATTTATACTTTCTTTTGAGATAATATATGCAAAAAAAAAAACTGAGAACCACTCTCTCTCCTAGTAACCGCGAGATCTGCTTAGGAAAACATTGATTTATATATATTTCTTTTTACTTGCCTGATATTATCACTGCCTTTCAAATGGAAAACGTTAGGGCTAAATCCTTAACCCTCTCATACACTAAACTTCGTTAAGGCAGCTTTATTTTTTTTCAGGTTTGTTTCTTAGTACATTTCTCCCAAGTAAGATAAGAAAGAAATAAAAATTTCATAATTTTATGCTCAAATTTTACTCTTCTATCTTTTGCAACAACTTCACTTAAAACCAAACAGTTCTATGATCAACTTTGCATAATAAACACATAACTTTTAAACAGACTTGTGTCCAACAGTAGACTTGTATCCAGCGGATCTTTTGAACTAAAATGAGCTGTTTGACACAAGTTTGGCCAAAAGCGTCAATGTAAATTAAATGGGTATGAAACAACTTTTGATTCGAACGTTCTCAACCTAGTTCAAAGAGAACTGTTGCACACAAGTTCGGTCAAAAGCTTCAATGTAAATTAAATGTGTTTGAAACAACTTTTGATTCGAATGCTCTCAAACTAGTTCAAGAAGAGCTGTTGGATACAAGTTCGGTCAAAAGCATCAATGTAAATTAAATGGGTTTGAAACAACTTTTGATTCGAATGCTCTCAAACTAGTTCAAAAAGAGCTGTTGGACACAAGTTCGGTCAATGTAAATTAAATGGGTTTGAAACAACTTTTGATTCGAATGCTCTCAAACTAGTTCAAGAAGAGCTGTTGCACACAAGTTCGGTCAAAACCTTTAATTTAAATTAAATGAGTTTGAAACAACTTTTAATACGAACGCTCTCAAACTAGTCCAAGAAGAGCTGTTGGACACAAGTTCGGTCAAAAGCATCAATGTAAATTAGACTTGTGTCCAACAGTTCTTTTTGAACTAGTTCGTTCAGTTGGACACAAGTCAGGTAAAAAACATCAATGTAAATTAAATGGGTTTGAAACAACTTTTGATTCAAACGCTCTCAAGCTAGTTCAAAAAGAACTGTTGGACACAAGTCTAATGTAAATTAAATGGGTTTGAAACAACCTTTGATTCGAACGCTCTCAAACTAGTTCAAAAAGAGCTGTTGGACACAAGTTCGATCAAAAGCTTCAATGTAAAAGGCAAATTATGTAAATAGAAACGTTTTTTTCGTTTTGAAATTTGTATTGAAAAAATATTTTTTTAAACGAGTTTTCGTTATTTTTCATACAAATTTGAAACGTTTAGAAACGAAATTTTTTACAAAATCTGTCTATAAATTAAATGTGTTTGAAACAACTTTTAATTCGAACGCTCTCAAATTATTTCCAAAAGGGCTATTGGCTACAAGTTCGGTCAAAAGTATCAATGTAAATTAAATCAGTTTGAAACAACTTTTGATTCAAACACTCTGAAACCAGTTCAGAAAGAGCTGTTGGCTAAAAGTTCGGTCAAAAGTATCAATGTAAATTAAATGGGTTTGAGACAACTATTGATTGGAACACTCTGAAACTAAGTGAAAAAGAGCTGCTGGACACAAGTCTACTATTGGACACAAGTCTATCCAACAGCTCTTTTTGAACTACACTGAGAGCGTTCAAATCAAAAGTTGTTTCAAACCCATTTAATTTACATTGATGCTTTTGACCGATCTTGTGTCGGACACCCCATTTTAGTTCAAAAGAGCTGTTGGACACAAGTCTACTCTTAATTCTGATGCCTTTAACTTTATTTTGCTTAGTGTTTCAGCATTATTGTGCTTCTTATTTGTTGCTAAACAGTTTTTATGCTTCATAAAAATTTGTGCTTTGTGAGCTAATGGTTGTTTGCAAGTTTGGTTATTTTGTTGGATTTTTTTTCCCCAATTGAAACTCAAGTGGCAATTCATTTGCGCTTAATTTCTGACGTTTTGTTACGCTTTTACAGACATAAACACACTTGAGATGAGAGAATGGTTTTGTTTTCATTTTCTTTATAAACATACATTTATCCATTTTAGTTTTTATCCCTTAAAATGTTATTTTCACTTTGAAGGACCAAATTATACTTTTTTTTTATAAAACAAAAACAGAGAAATGACAATTGAAAATAAGTTTTTATTACTACCATGGCTACTGGTCGAAATAAATGGCATTAAGTATTTCATAATAATTATTGTATAAAACCAAATATAAAAAGCTTAGTTAAAATTTAACTTAGCTATGACGAATTTAATCCATGCAAAGTATACTTTACAAAAAAGCCTTAAGGTACTTCTTACACAGAAGTAATTTGTTTTGAAAATAAAATTTTAAATATCCATTTAGAGAAATAAAACATTTTATTCCCTCTTAGGTAAGTGGTATTTATGCTTACTTTCTTTTTCCTGAGCAAATCAATCTTAATTGAATTTTACCAATGTACCAGCAAGATCCCTGTATCACTTGCTCTACTCTACGTGCACGTCTTGTGATGAAATGAAAAAAATTTTATATTAGAAATGCCAGGATTGCGGTCAAACCTTCATAGTCAATGAAGAGTCATGAAGAGTGTCAAGGTTATCACTGCATTAGTTTCAAAGATAGTTTTTTTAAGTCAACATTTTCTCTTTTTTTGCAACTCAATTGTCCAATCCCGCTTATTTTCTATCATCAACAGAATCAGCTTTATTTTAAATGTCTTTGTAGCAGATACTAACTCTCATTCATTTGACATTTTTCGGCATCGATATTGCTTCGTATGTGTTTCATGTTAATCTAACATGATTTGCAGTAAACTTCAAAGCAAATTTTTCTATTTGAAATAACTCCATTTCATGTTGATTTAACATTAACATGTAACATACAGACAATTACATATGTATATAGACACTGGAAAATTTCTAAACTACATAGACTAAAATTTAGATAAATCAAAACTAAAAGGCATTTTATCAGTTAATGTAATTTTGCTGCCGTAAGAGGCAAACTCTTGAAATTTTCGAAAACGCACCATAGGAATAAATTTATTATATATATATATATATATATATATATATATATATACATACATGGGAGGTGCCACACCCACATGTTCACTCCAAAGCGTTTTTATTATAAGGCAACGCAAATTGCAAAAATCTTTACATAATTAAAATTTCACGTTTCTTGCTGCATAAGATGCAAAGTTATTCCAAAATAGAAAAAAATTTATATGAGAGCTGTCACGCCCACTTATTTTATTTTGACAGTTTCCTCTTTAACAACTTCTAAGGTTAATGGAGATAAATTTTACAAGTTCTCAGGGTTTTCGCCGTATTAGTTTCCAAGATATTTCAAAATAAATATTTGCTATATAAATGAGCGGTGCCACGCCCACTTCTTCTCAGCTCCTCAGAACTATTTCTTTAAGTTATTACGAATATTTAAAAAAGATTTTAAAAATCGGTTTATCTGTTCTACGTTTTTAGAAAAACTAATAAAGTGGGCGTAAAGTGGGCGTCAATATGTCTTCTCCTAAGGACATTAAAAAAATTAGCGAAATCAGTGCAGCCGTTATTAAGCGATAAAGCTTATTACTGAACGACATTTAATTTTTATTTATATGTATATACATATCGCTCATTTACTCAAATAATGTCATAACTCAAAAAACCCCAGTTTAGCACAAAACGAGTTTAAAGTTTTCAATTTACAAGCAATTTTAAGGAAAGAGAAAATTTTAGTTTTCCCTCAAGAGTTGGAGACTAATATAAGAACTTATTACGCAACACTAACTCAAAAATTGCATTTTTTTTGGAGTTATGATGTTGTTTGAGCAAATGATAGATATGTCTTACTAACAAGATTTTTTAAAATATTTTAAAACTTTTCACGTGAAATAACTGTAATCACTACGATTTTTTTTTATCAAAATATAATATAATTTGTCCGCAATATGAAAAAGAAGTATTGGAACAACTTAAAAATTTTGGTAACGAATTATTTTCTTGCCGAAAGGACTTTTTTGTTGTCTAAACTATTTATCCACAAGCAAGTGCAATTGATGCTAAAAAAAATTTACGTGTGTTAGAAGTCTTATTTCACCCTTGTGTTGTATGTAGAACGTTAAAGCAAAGATTAAAATAACTTGTCAACATATCTTGATTCAGGATACAATACAACTGCTTTTGACATATTAATCCTTAACTTGGTTTTAATATATTTTTGCAATCCCTTTTTTTTAAATCATAAAGCCACAACAACTACTTAAGTGTTTTTTACACACTTACACAAGCACACACATATGTACATACACACACACGTACGTACATATGTATGTATTTACACATATGGCAGCAGCCCACACACACATACATACATACAACTTTTGCTAGGTCCTGCTGTATGTATGACAAATGTGTCATATGCTTATGATGCCTGTGCATCAGATGGTGGCATACAATGTAATAGTGTTTAATAGAAAATATATTGCTAGAGTTGTTGCTCATTGATGCGTTTCTTTACACAACAACAAATACCCCCAGTGACACACAAAACAAACATTGTGTTCCAACAAAGATTGTTGGCTGTCGTAAAGACCACTTTACCTCAATACACAAGCAGTTTAGTTGTGTTGTTTGTGTTGCTTTTGCAAACGTATTGAACCTTTATGTATGTATGCAAGTGCGTTTGAGTTTACAACAATGTGGATTTATTGAATGTTCATGTCACTTTTGATATTAAACATTATAAGCTTATGGCAGATACTGTAACCGACAAACTGAATAGAGAGAAATTAAAATTTTATGTTTATACATTAAAGGCAAATAATTTAAAACTTCCTAAATGTAGTACAATATTTGTACACATTGATGTCTTCTTCAATGCTATTGATGTGATTTCCATTAGCTTTTGCTTTGGTGGCCTGAACAAACACATTATAATTGGATATTTCAATTTCAAGCGATTGACCAGCAATAGAGGAAATTACCCAAGCGTGACTAGGCTGATTAAACACACGCCTACAATTAGATGAACATTTATTTCCATTAATAACTATAAGGGTTGGTATTCAGGAGAGAGTGAAATCCATCTTCATATATAGCGTAATAAAAATAAAGTCAGTGAAGTGCGACTTTGGCCCGCTCCGTGCGGACACTATATAAACAATACTATACGAACCTTAGCCTATATATTTAATAGAACATCTTACCTGATGTGGACGTTTTTAGCTTTTTTCGGTTTTCAGCAATTTTTTTGTATTTTAGCGCTTTTTCTTACTTTTGGCGCTTTTGTTTGTTTTAGGGGTTTTTTTGTTTTTTTTAATTTTTGGCGTTTTTAGTTCTAGCGATTTTTATGTTTTGGAGATTTTATTCGCCTTAGGGATTTTTTTGGTTTTTTGTTCTTTTTTTAATTTTGGCGTTTCTTAGTTCTGGCGATTTTTATATTTTGATGTTTTTTCATACTAGCGATTTTTTTCTGTTTTCGGCGATTGTTTTTAGTTTGGCCCTTTTTTTAACTTTTTCCTATTTTTACGGTTTCGGGCTAATTTTTCTTTAGTTTTTTTTGGGACCTTTTGGTTTTGGTGATTTTTTTTTGCATTTCAAAATTTTTGATAACATTTTTCACTTAAGCGCTTTTTCAGTTTAACGATTCTTCGTTTTCGCAATTTTTTCAATATTGAATTTTTTTTAATTTTTGGCGTTTTTTTTATTTTGTTTTTAATTTGGAATTTTTTTTTCGGCGCTTTTGATATGCCACAAATTTTTAAAATTACATTAACTGTTAAAATACCCTCTAATTTAATTTATTTTTTATTTTTAGTGTCAATTGTTGGTCTGCATAGGATTTAAAAATTTTTCGTTGCTCGCTTTAAAACACCCCATAACTTTTAACTGTCATAAATTTGTGTTTTGTAGCGGCCAAAGTTTCACATATTCTGTGAAAATTGTTAAAGATATGCACTCGAGTATTTTAAGGACGTTTACCTGCTTAAAAATGTTGTTTACATCAGCTACACAGAGAAAAAACTTCCATATATAATCAAGAAGATTTTCTCTATGAAACGTCCTTAGGCTGAAGGGTATCCCAGCAGAAAGAAACGAAGATTTTTTCATAGAGATTCCTTATTGTTTTATGTGGTAAATCTTATTAATTTTATCAAGAAGAAAGTCACATAAAATCAAGAAGAAATTTTATTATTCACAACTTTTCCAAAAAAACAATCCATAGAGAAAAACTTCTTGATTATATTAGGTTTTCTTATAAATTGTAAATTATAGGGGTTTCTTATTGATTTGATTAGGTTGCCTTTTTGATTTTTTTAAAAAGGTTTTCTTCTTGATTTTATTAGGTTCCTATATGATTATGTGTAAGGCATCTTATTGATTTTTTTAATAAGGAAATCTTCTTGATTTTGTTAGGTTTCTTGTTATTTCATATCTATAAATAGACATAGAGACAATTTTTTCATGATATTTTTCATTTTTGTATAAGAATGTTTGCACAATAATTTCAATCGTTATTCAGGCTGCTTGTTAGCATAGTAGTCAGAAGATTTCTGGTTCAATACTTGGTGAGTAAGTTAGTTAAGAATATAACATAATGTGTATGTATGTATGTATAAATAAATAACATCTACAATATACTACATACATACATACATACATGGTAAAGAATTTAAATGAAAATACATAAGTACAGAAAATAAAGACGTAATTTTTTTATTTTTTATGAGGTCGCCTAATAAAAACAAGAAAAAAAATCAATAAGATAACCTCATAAAAACTAGAAGAATTCTTCTTGATTTTTTCCAAAAAGGTTTTCCCTATGAAATTAATAAGATTTAATTTTTGAAAATCAACCATAGATATTTCTTATTAATTTTGTTCTATTTTATGAGGTATTTGGTAGGCACTGTTTTCTCTGTGTACTTTTATACATGGTAATATCGAGTTATAGCTGCCAAAAAGGATTAAGCGAAGTTTTTTTAACTTCGTTTTATAACGAAAATTGATTTGCTGCGATCTCAAATTATCAATTTTCGCCAAAAAAAATTAATATCGAAAATTTTTGCGCTTAAGTTTTTTTTTTGCAGGCTAGGTACGGTTAAAAAATACTTTTTCCAAAGAAGTACTTTTCTTTAAATTTTATGGAATAATTTAGTTAATTGCTGTTGCTTTTTAAAGTGCTGTGGACGTGATCAAAAAAATTCAGCAATAACATAACTAGTTGTGTGCTTACGTTCGCGCATTGGTTGATGAAAAAAGTTTTAATTTTTTATTTAACGGGCAACTCTTTGCCCATTTCCATTATTTGTGATTCCCGCTAATAATGGAGGAGTTTTAGCTTACAATATTCCCTATTGGAATGATTTCGACCTATTTTAATTTCTCTAATATTTGATTTAATTTTGTACTTATGTCAATTCCGATTATTTGACCTGACTTAAGCACGAAACTGTCTAACTTGCTTTTTATTTGTATGTAACAAATCAAAAATATATCTAATAGTGTTTTCAAACTGACTTGATTTTAATATGGTCTATGGGAGGCAGGGGTCAAAAGTTTTAAAACGCATTTAAAAAAGATTTCAAATGCTCAAAAGTTTACGTTTGAAGAGTTTACAACAATGCTTTCACGTATCGAAGCATGTTTAAATTCTAGGCCTCTTTGTCCGATGAACGAAAGTCCGTATGAGGCCACTCCTTTAACCCCAGGTCATTTTCTAATTGGTGCTCCTTTATTAACTCCCCCTGAGCCTGACTTATCCGATGTGCCAGTGAGTCACGCCAATAGATGGCAGAAACTAAAAGTTCTTCATCACCATTTTGCGATTCGATGGAAAGAAGAATACTTAAAGGAACTCCACAAGCGAGTTAAGTGGAAGTATCCAAAAAGGGAGTTTCAAGTAGGAGATGTTGTTGTTATCCGTCAAGACAACTTGCCGCCAAATGAATGGAGATTGGGACGAGTAGATAAAGCTTACTTAGGCTCTGACTCCAGACCACGTGTTTGTGATTTAGGAACAGCTTCTGGCATTATAACTCGGCCTATTGTTAAGCTTGTTCTGTTAACTACATCCGAATAAGTTTAATTCGTTTTCTTTTTTTTCCGTTGTTTAGCGATATGTCTGAGTCCCGACGTCTCGAAGTGCACCGCCCCTTGAACACCTCAGCCTCTACGTCAGCGTCAGGAAGTACTAAAGTGGATCCGGCTTGTCGTATTTGCAAAAAGGATCACCCGTTGCGCAAATGCTACAAATTTAAAAAGATGACAGTCGATAAACGTGTAAAAGTCGTTAAAAGGTTCAAATACTGTTTCAACTGCTTTGTGACAACACACATTCTGCGCAATTGTAGCAGTCGAGATCGGTGCACTGAATGCTTGGAGGAGCATCACACGATGCTACATAGATTTACTCGGCGAAAAACAATATCTCAAAAATCTAGAGCACACTCTTCAACAACAAGGGACCAACCAACCCATAGTAAACCTCGGCGCAATAGAAAAAAACAGCACTATAATGAGCAAAATCATCGGCAACAGCAACGTCAACCATCACGCTCGCGGCATCAAAACACTGCTAATCGTGATGATCCGTACCACCCACCCGCCACCATCGTTATAAACGTCCACTCAGGACGCATCGTTTAAATTTTTAATATTACTTTTTTCTATTTTTTATTGTTAATTAGTTATTAAGTACTTGAATTGTAAATATGAATTTCACTTATGTCCTGCGTTATTCTTCAGCTCCTCTTGTTGCATCCATGCAAGGGGGGCGGGATGTTTACGCGCACAGTAAACGAATAAACCTATTGTAGGCTTAACGAAACTCTCTTTTGGCTAATCCCGTCGCCTAAATGAGTTTCGTTTGTTAAGCTACAAATCATACTGTTGTATACCCCGCTTAAGGTACGTTGTAAAATCCCGCGATATAATAAATTGAATACGTTTTATAACGTTTATAAAAAATTCTAATTCTTTTTGTTTTTATATTGGCAATTTTCGAAATAAATATTTTACGAGAAAACATAAACATGGTAAATTCAGTGCTGCCAAGTTAAAATGACCGGTAGCAGCTGATAATGTTTATGCCAGTGAATAACAAAAGATGTCGCTTGAAAGATTTTCAATTTAAAAATGATGCAGCAACAACAATAAGTAAAAAATTATGGAAAAATAAGAGTTCTTTGAAAGGAAAACAACAAAAAAATTGTCATTGACCTCTGGAAAGTGAAAATAAATGATATGACATATCGATCCACCACTAAAAAGTTGTATTTTGCGATTTATTTGTTCATTTTTTATGTACAATAACTTTATTTCCAAGCATTTCTTCACTTTGTATTACTAGTTCTATAATTTTAAAATATTAATTTACAAAATATAAAACAATTTCCATTTTAGAGCGCATTGTAAAGTTTCTTAGTTTTTCATACAAACAAAAACAGTTGTGCAGTTTGTCAAATAAGTGTTATAAAAAGCAGAAAAAAATACAACAACAAACACACGCATTTCTGCAGGAGATCTATTTTATTTTGAGCAAAGTTATTAGACAGTCTGTGAGTTAAAACCTAAATTTAACAAACTTGCAGTGTTAATGCAAAATCAGCTGTTTATGGTTTTAACGTTAAAACCAGGTTTTAACTTGCAGTGTGAAAACACTATAACACAATTACAGATTTTAAATTATCTAATTACAACAAAAAAATTTTTAAATATTTTTTTTTTTTTAATTTTTTTTATATTATTAACTTGTATGCATTTTAACATAATTAAACAAACAATAAACAAATTACAGCACTTCATTTAATCAATTTAGTAAATGTTAAATTAATGCATTTAATATCTAATTTATATATATATATATAAAGTAAAATATCAGTTATAATTTAATTAAGTTCAGCAAAAAAAAAAAATATTGAATATTGTTATTTAAAAATATTTTAAAAGATTTTTAAATTTTTGTACGTGATTTTTTGCAATTTAATTAAGTTTATAATTTCTTTAAGTTATATTAAAAAAATGTGTATATATTTGGGTGGTTATGCAACTAAATCAATACATCATGATACACTAAGAGGGAGACAACATATAATTGCATCCTCGTTGAAGCTCTTAGTACGTTACAGTTAGAAATCAAGGACTTATGGCCACTTACAAAATTATTTCTGCATGTACATACATAAATACCTTAATGTTTCTTCAGTATTTGCTTCTCCCATAAAATATCGAAAATTCGAGTTGCGCCTTTCTTATATTAAGCTATCGATATACATATGTATATGGGCATACATATGTAAAGGGTGTTTTTTTTTAAATGCCACAAATTTGAGTTGGCATCACTGCTTTCTTTGAGCACCCCTTTAACAGCTGATGTTTACTGTTTGTTTAGTTTGCTTTGAAATTTCATTATGAATCGACCTACAGCAGAGCAAGGCGTACAAATTGTTGAAATTTTTAATCAAAATAATTGTTCTATTCGTCAAATTCATCGTGCACTTTTTCCATTTTTCGACGATGCCCATTTCTGGTTGAATAGGTACTTAATTAAATAAGCAGAATTGTCTTATTTGAAGTGAGGAGAATACACAAACTTTTGTCGAAACACCATTACATCCACAGAAAAATACTGTTTGGTGCGCTTTATGGGCTGGCGGAGTCATTGGCTCAGATATTTTCAACAACAATAATGGTCAGAATGTTGCCGTCCAATGGTGAACGGTATAGGAACATGATTCGATATTTTTATGTATCTCAATTGCGTGGCATTAATCTTGCTGATATGTGGTTCCAACAGAATGGAGCCACATGCCACACAGCGGGCGCTTACAATTGATTTACTCACAAGAAACTTTTGATGAAAAAATTATTTCTCGTAATGACCCAATTAATTGGCCAGCAAGATCGTGTGATTTAAACCCCATTGGATTATTATTTTCTTTATGGTTATGTTAAGTCACTTGTCTAGGTCGATAAGCCACAAGCAATAGAACACCTAGAAATCAACATTCGCAGAGTTATTGGCGAAATACGGCCGCAAATGCTGCGAAAAGTTTTTGAAAATTAGTGTTCCAGATAGCGCCCTCTATGCGCCCGCCATGGCGGCCTTATGGCAAAAATCATATTTAAACATTAATTTCATAAAAACTTTTTTTCAATACAGCCCGTTTAATTGATATTAAAAACATATTTCCTTGTTTAATTATAATTTAAACTTGTCTCACTCTATAAAAAAAACACCCTTTACATACTTACACCTATTTCTGTTATTAAATCTGTGGCAACTAGGAAAAAGTGCTTAAGTCCTATTTTATTGTTTTGCAGTAGAGTACTTTTAAGCTTTCAAGTCGGTTTTCAGAAATTTATTTCTTTTACAACTAAATTTTTAAATTCTCTGTTAATATTTTTTTAAGCAAACATCGTTCTACACCAGGTACGACCCAAACACACAAACACTGATATTTGCATTTGAGGTAAAAATCTTTGAAAGCTCTTAAATTTGTTCTTGTTTCTTTGCAAAGTAAGAGCAAGCATTGTTGTCAGTTGTGTTCTTGTTGCTGTAGATGTTGTACTCTCGTCGGTGTGAAAGCACAAAAGCTCTTTTGTAGAAGTTTGCATATTGTGCATATGGATTGAACGTAGCTGTTCTACATACTATAATTAAGACATTTAAGTTGAAATATAGCAAAGTGTAACCTAGATTAAGCTATTATTCCAAATGAGATTATAAGTCTAAAAGAGGAATATTATAGTGCTACCAACTTCTTGAAAAATCATACAAATAAATTGAGATTTCGTCCAGGGGTACTGCCAAATATGCAGATTACAGAGGTACCATTAACTCAAAATCAGCTTATAGCGGCTTAGGTTTTTTTTTCCTTTTTGCCACAGAAATATAGCGTACATATTGGTTTAACAAAATTTAATAACTTCTTTGGCTTTATTTTGTTTATTTTATAGCTTTTTTAAGTATGATATGATGATATGATATGATGGCCACTACTATAATAAGCAAAGTTAAAAATGTTTATAAACACAAAGCAAAATTACAAAAAACTCCTTTTAAAAATGGTTTAATTATGAGTGCAGCCAATTTTAAAATTTGCTGATTTGCACAAGGTTTATAAAATTTTTTTTAAGCTGAAATTCATAATAGAGGAATTTTAGCGCATATTGCTTAAACAACATTTGAAATGCTGTTTAAAATTTTTATGAATGCGGCTGTTAAAATTTAAATGTATTTATTTTATTTGGAAACATTTGTTTAGCTTTCACATTTTAGAAAAATGCTGATATTTATTTAATAATTATTATAACGTCATGTATTATGGACACGGACAGACACACAGATGCACAGATACACAGATACATAGCCACATAGATACACAGATGCACAGAAAAACAGACACACACTACAAACTTATAACAGCCCTTTTTTTGGTCGGGGGTTAAAAATATTAAAAACTAAAATTAAAAATAATAATAATAATAATACTATGAAACAATTAATAATCTAAAAAGAGAGGTCGAGGTATTTTTAATGAAAAGACTTATAGCACTTTAAAAATAAATTGTTTTATAGATACACATAAAAACACAATTTTTTTTTTAAATTTATTTGTTAATGGCCTTAATAAATACCTTCCAATAGCATAATTAACAAACTTAAATTGCAAATTAATATAATTATTTAGATATTTTTTTGACGCCAATGTATTAACAAGATATTGAATTTGAATTATTTGTATGTAATATTTTCTAATTACGAAATGAATGTTGTATTATTGTTAATTAAAAACTAATTAAAATGATTTAAATTCTTATATTTTATCAACAATTATATAATAAAATACGAATACTACCTGCTGCATTAAAAAAAATTATTTTGGTTTACAAAAGGTTTACAAAACAAATTTTGCGTGGACATTTTTTTGTTAAATGTTTAATAAACCTGAATTATTTTTCTTGAATAAGGCCTTGCATGTCTAAACTGATATTCAAATGTTTTAATCAATCAATCTCTTAAGCTGGATGTACATAAGACGCGTTCTATGCGCTAATGCATTGCAAACTTCTGTCAAAAAAGTTGATATAATAGTGTGTTTTCATAAGGCGAATTACATAGTGAGGTTCGCAACGAGGGTACCTCGCATAAAGTTGAACACTTAGCAACTTCCATGCATTATATAGAAAATGACAAAATGAATTGATTAGAAATTAATTTTTTTTAATTAAAAAACGTATAAAAAAAGGAATTAAATATTTAAAGAAAAATTAAACGTAAATGCAATATAAAAAATAGCTGGCAAAAACTTGAGATTTTACAACAAAAAAAGCCATAAAAGCGTGCTGTGTAACTTTCCATTTTTATAGCGTTAAACGTTTAAGAAACGCAAGAAAAGCCGCGTAACGTGTGGTAATGTACTTCCACCTGAAGTATAATATTATATAAGTATATTATGGCAAATATTTGTGGACTGAAAAATGGCTAAATCCTTATTTTTCAAAGAAAGTAAGGCAATAATTATATAAAGGGTGTTTTTTCTAGAGTGACAAAAGTTTATATCATAATAAAACACGGAAATATATTCTTAATATCAATGAAACGGGCTTTAATGGAAAGAAGATTTTATGAAATTAATGTTTAAATATGAAATCTGACACGTGAGCGCCAAGGCTGGCGCGTAGAAGGCGCAATCTGGAACACCAATTCTTAACAACTTTTCGCAGCATTTGCGGCCGTATTTTGCCGATAGCTCTTCAAATGTTGATTGCCAGGTGTTCAATTGTTTGTGGTTTATCGATGAGGTTAGATCACACGATCTTGGTGGGCCATTACGTGAAATTATTTTTTCATCAGTTTTTTAATTAAATGTTTAATAACTCAGTCAATTTCAAAGCAACTTTTTAAAACAAACCTGCAAATTACTCTTAATTAATTACGCTTTATAAATAAGGTTATAAACAGTATAGTTCCAGTAAAGAAATACTGCCTAACAACGAGTCCAAAGTAGAAAAGTGTCGAAAAAAACCGAAAAAATTATATTTGGTAAAAAAAATACAGACACACATATATCTGAAATTTACTAAGACAATATATTAATGATTCGAAAGGTCTTAGTCTCTTCTTTCTAAATCAGTTTACAAATTTAAAATCGATTGATATTTAACTTAGTTAAAGATTGATAAGTGCCTAGGGGTATGAAAAACTCAAGGTTTTGGAGGTGTTTAGAAAACTTCAAATACAGATTGCTGTTATACTCGACAATAGCTACCAGAAAAATAGTAACACTTCGCAGGTATTTCGATTTCATTAAAATTTGTCACACAGTGTTATTTGTTGTTTTTTGCAAAAGTTTATTATCCTACTGTTATTGTAGTTATGCAATTTATTGAAAGTTTTTTTAGCTTTCAGCTTTTCTGAAACAAAAAAAATTTTAATTCTTTTGGAAGCTAATGGTTAAATATATAAAAGCAATGCATCAGCTAAAATAGCAGTCTTGAGTGAAGAAAGGCGAACAGAACATAGTGGTTTTGTAGAAAGAAATAATTTAACATTGTGTATTTTACATAACATAACACACAAAATTTTATTTTTACTTGTATCATAATTTTTAAAAATTATTTAATTAATTATTAACTCAATCGGTTTGGCTGAATTATTTCCTTGTCAGCAAGCACCAAACTATTTTAGCATAAAACCAGAGATTTTTTGCTGAATGAAATAATTATGTAAAGCTCATGTCTTACCGCCAGCGAACAAAGCCTTTTGTAATTAGTTGAAATAAAAAATTGGCTTAAAATTAATTAAACAATGCAAAGCCTAAAATTGAACCATTAAAATTAAAAATTTATTCAACAACTCATCCCTCTTACAGAACTTCTTACACAAAAGGGAACATATTAAGTGACTGTTAAAAACAAAGGTCAACCAATACATTTTGAAACTTTACAAATTATCATCTTTGTCCAAAACATCATTGTGGAGAAAAAAATAACAAAAAGTGCAAGGACGTACAATTCAACACACAAGGGCGGACAGACAGACAGACGGACAGACAAAAGCCAAAATTAAACATAGTCATAAAAACCGTAAAGGTGCAAACTGTAGCAAATAAGAAAAAACGCAGCTGAATAGAATTGAATAAGTAGAGTATATAAAACAAACTGACACATGGAGCGAGGGTCTAGAGTGAAAACAAAAAAAGGACATGCACTTACCCTGTTTGTGGTGTGCTGCGTGCACATCATCTTTTCAAAAAAGAAATTTTTGTGAAGGAGTTTGAACACGAGCCTTTTATCACTAAATACACAAAGAACTAGACATCATATGTTAAATAAAGCTGGCCATGGTAGGTTTAAATTCAGACATAAACACACACTCTCACCAACACGTTTGAATATTTGTTTGTATGTAAGTATGTAGAAACATACCCTCTAGTCAGCCTAGAACCATATGTCTCTATGTCAACACTCTTTTCTCTAGCGACAATTGAACTAGTTAAAATGTCGACATTTTTTCTTTTATGCGCGAGTAGAGATACGTTAGAGACAACAGTTCTAGTGTATTTCTGGTGACATTGTCAATGAACGCGTCAATAGTTTGTTTTTCTTTTTTATTATCCTATGCAATCATTTTAAAATCTTACGTACATATGTATGTATGTGTGTATGTATTTAAGTTTGTTGCCCCAACCCTTATAAAATTGTAGACGAGGGTCACTAAAATGTACTAGTGAGTCTTTAGTTCAAATGTCTCCATATGGTCGTAAAAGAATGGTGCTAAAGTCTACTGGTATATTTTCAATGACTACCCTATGTTATATGTCAATACGCGATTACATTGGCTGGGGTGCATCTAGTCAGTTGTACTATTGACAATGTCACTAGTTAATCACTACAATTTTACTATTGACATCAAGCGAGGAAATATCGACATTGTGGACTAGAGACCCTAAAATTTACTAGTGAATCTTTGGTGGCAATGTCTCCATGTGGTCCCAAAAGAACTACTTAGATAGTAGTGCTACAGTCTAGTGGTGGATTTTTAATGACAAGATAATGTTAAATGTCAATAGATGATTACATTGCCTGGGGTACACCTGGTCAGTAGTACTACTGACAATGTCACTAGTGAACCACTACAATTTCACTATTCGCATTTCCTGCAGGGATATGTATGTAGAGCGTAGATTGTGCACTATACACTATAATGCAACACAAGCCACATGCCAAGTAGACTAGTGCTGCCTATACTGTTACTTCTCAAATATTGGTGTAATAAAGACAACCTTTCGCTTACTCCTCATAACTAAAAAAAAAAAAAATATGTGTAGCATACTCCTACAATTTGATACATATGGCAGGATATTAAACCAGCAAACATACAGGTATGAGCTTTAATTGAAAATGTTTTAATAGAAAATTATGGATTTTAATGTAACAAAAGATAGATAGTTTCTTTTTAATATCTTAACAGTCTTCTATAGAATTCAATGTATACAAAATAATTCATTATTATCATAACAAAATAAGATTATTTAGCAATTTTTGATTTTTATTTAACACGTGTCAAAATTAATACGAATTTATAAAAAAAAAATATTGTTAGTTAAGTCCTCCTGAATACATTTCGTAGCTGCTATAGCAACTCAATTCAATTGTGTTTGAAATCTACTGATGAACTGTTTGTGCAGCAATAAAAAACATCTAAGTGTGCTTAACCAACAATAAATATTTTTTTTAATTCATATGTTTTTAGGGTTCCATACACCAAAGGTGAAGAGAACCAAACCTATTGTGTTCGCTACGACGTCTGTCTGTCTATCCGTCCGTATGTCTGTTACTGGCTGTTTATTTGAGCAACGTAAGAACTACGGAACTGAAATTTTCACAGAATGTGTAAAATTTTGGCCGCCACAACAACGAATGTATATGACAGTTTTAGTATGGACATTTTGTTTGAACGTACACTAAAAACAGGTATGAAAAAAACCACAAAAAAATAATCGACAAAATTCGAAAAAAAAAATCGCAAAAACGCCAAAAATATGGCAATAACTGAAAAAATTTCCGAGAACAAAAAAAAACGCCAAAAACTTAAAATAAATTCAGTAAAGTACGACTTTGAATTGCGTATGAAGGGTTCCGTACATTCGGTTTTGAGCTTTTTTTAATGAGCCTTTTTTGATTTTTTGAAGTTTCTTTAAGTTTAAACGATTTTTTTTCAGTTTTGTCGTTTTTTCTCGATTTTTTCTGTTTTTGAGGTTTTTTTTCATTTTAGCGATTTTTTTCCTGTTTTTGGTTTTTTTGTAATTTTTACGATTTTTTTCTATTTTTTTGGGGTTTTTTCGTTTTGGCGATTTGTTTTCATTTTGGCGATTTTTTTTCATTTTGGCGATTTTCCGGTTTTTTGCGATTTATTTTAGTCTTAGAAACTTTTATTAATTTTGTGCTTTTTTCGTATTGGCGATTTTTTTTCAGTTAGGCTTTTTTGAAATTTCAAGAGTTTCGCTCTTGCGGTTTCCAAGATACAGGGTGATGGCACACCCTTTAATTTAAATTTTAGTGATAATTGTTGTAGTCTGTATAAAAATACACTAACTTTACAAATTGCAAGGGTATCTTCTATGGTTTAAACATTTTTCGTAGCTCGTTTTGGAACACCCTTTAATTTTTAATTCTCATGTACTTGCTATTGCAGCGGCCAAAGGTCTGAAATAAAACCGCCAAAAATAAAAAAGTGTTGATGCTAAAAATATGGCCAACCAAAAAAAAATCGACAAAAACCTGAAAATCACCAGAAATAAAAAAAATCGCCAAAAATTAAAAAATTGCCATAAGTAAACTAATCGGTAAAACTAAAAAAATAAATATAATAACATACAAAAACAAAACAAATAATCGCCAAGACCCGGAAAAAACGCCAAAACGAAAAAATGGCAAAACTAAGTCTCAATACTGAAAATACTGGCATAACAAAAAAAAAATCGCCGAAGCGAATAAAATGGCAAAACTAGATAAAAATCGCTAAAACTAAAAGTACGTATTGTAAAAAAAACAAACAAAAATCGCAAAAACCCGAAAAAATCGCCAAAACGAAAAAAAACGTCAAAGCTAAAAGAAAGTGTAAGGACCGAAAGAATAGAAAAATTAAATAAAAAAATGCAATAAAGTGCGACTTTGACTCGCGCACGAAGGGTTCCGTACATTTAGTTTTGAGCATTTTTTTAATGTGGTTATTTTGCTTTTTTGAAGTATTTTTTTAATTTAAACGATTTTTTCAGTTTTGTCGCTTTTTTCTCGTTTTGGCGATTTTTTGTTTGTTTTTGGGGTTTTTTTACTTTGGCGATTTTTTTAATTTTGACGATTTTTTTCTGTTTGGCAATTATATAATTTTTTGATTTTTTAGGGGATTTTATAATTTTTTGTTGCTCGTTTTGGAAAACACTTTAATTTTTACTTTTCATGTATTTGTTGTTGTAGCGGCCAAAGGTCTACCCACTGTGTCCGAGTTTCAGAATTGTAGCTCTTACGGTTCTCGAAAAAGTACCTTCTGACGGACGGGCGGACAGCGTAGCGAAAAAAAGTGCTAAGACTAAATAGAAATCGTTAAACTAAATCTATGTTATGCAAAACATAATAAAAAAAATAATTTAAAAAAATCGCCAAAACAAAAATAAACGTCAAAGCTGAAAAAGTGTTTATACTAAAAATTTAACGATAACCGAAAAAAATAAAAAAAAACGCCAAAAACCGATAAAGACGCCTCAAAATTGGCAAAACTATAAATACGAATTCTAAAAAATAAACAAAAAAATTATCGCCAAACCCGGAAAAACGCCAAAAGCAAAAATAAAATCGAAGGCTAATAAACGCTTGATCAGGGGTTTGCTGGGAAATTGATTAGTAGCTTGTATGTATGTGTGAATGTGTTTAAATTTAAAAGTATGCACAGTAAAATGTTTTTTTTTATGTGAATAAACTAACAGACTTTTATAGTTAGTCACTCCTTGAATCACTAAGAGTGTGTTACTAAAATTTTTCGACTGTGTCAATATAAAGACACTGTATTTACATATTGTTGGTTGGGGCATGTGTATTTAAATATTTATGTTCATGTGAGTAAATTTTTCAAACATACGAGTACATACATTCATCATATACATATATGTATATAGAAAGGAGATCCTAACAGTTGAATAAGAGTTTAGTTTGTAACTTGGATTTTGTCAGTAGTGTCAAAGAGTTTTTTCTCTCGACAAAGCATTTAAATTGAAACAAAAGTTCTAGAAATAATTACCCTCAACAAAAAGCGAATAACAACAAAATAATTTGCAAACCTTTTAATATTTTTTTTATTTATTTATTTTTATTAAATTGTTAACAAATTGAATTTGTCATAAATTTTGTAATTTATGGCAACAGCACACTGTAAAGTATGATTCATAAAACTACATGAAACCATCTGCATTTGCGTTATTAATAACAGCGTTTTCTTGGTTCGGGGGTTTTTTTTTAAACAAAAATGTGTGTTACATTGTGTCTTATCACTGTTTTAGATTTCGTGTTCCTATGCTAAGTCCTTGTGGTATGTAGCTGCTCCTTGTAAAAATACATATAAATGTATGTGTACATACCCTGTCGGAGAAAGATTGATTGACTACAAAAATAATTAACTTATAGTTAACTTTTCTTATACTGACTTGAAGCTAACTGCAATGTTATTCAGAACAAATCCAAAATTAATTCTTAAGTTGAGGACGTAATCGAACTCTCAGCTACTTTGAAACTCATTTCAGTCTTATATTAACATTTTGCTGTTATTATTTTAGATCAGAGCTGGCCACAGCGAGAAACACGAGAGTAATGTGTAAGGCCAGGTTTACATTGGTGTGCCAAATTCTACACAAGCGTAAAAAAAGCGTAACCACTAATTACTAATGAAAAACTGTTTGATTCAGACATGTATTTATTAAGTTAAATAGTTCCATACATAACTAATGGACAATTTTATGGAATCCAACATGATTGGAAACTGTCTGAGTCAAACAGTTGGTTGGTCAGTAGTAATTAGTTGGTTATGCAAATGACATACAAAAACTGCCAGATGTAAACTCAGCCTAAGCTTATGGGTTATTCATTTGTATAAGAAGTCGATTGATGTTCGGCACTCTGTCGCTACTTTTGGGCAGCTTAGTTTTAGATGACACATTAGCTGGATAGTAAAGCGTTGAGAACACAACGTGTAATCACACATGTTCGAACCCCAGAAACATTTTTAAATTTACTAACTACCAGCTGATTTAAAAGAAATCAACTTTAAGTTAGTTGAAAAGTAGTGCAGAGTGAGACAATTTACTACCGCCTACAACATGGCAATGTAATCCAAGTGTCCAAGTCAGCACTAGTTGCAAAATAGTTAGCTTAAAGTTAGTTTAAAGTTAACTAAATTTCCGACAGGGTATATACATATATGTATGTATGTATGCATATTTATGTTTTTGTATTTACTTTGTGTGGCATGTTGATTTATAATGACATTTGACGTGTGCCCTACAATTGCTGCTTACCCACCGTTATCATTGATTACTCATGCCATTTGTCTAAATTTTTTTTCTATATGTGGTGTGTGTGGACATAAGGTATACAAACACAACAACACCAACAACACGCTTGAATAACACTCAAAGGAAATTTTTGGTTTATTTCTGGCGGTTACTTCTTGCCTAACTGGCTTCTCTTGCTTTATTTTTTTTATATCCTTAAATGTATTTGATTAGATTTCGTTTTTTTATTATTCGAATTTATTTGTGGTTTGTAATCAGAAAAGGTAATTCTATGTTATTTTAGTGCTTTTTTCTTTTATTTCAATTTCTTTTTTCTTTTTTTTTTTGTTGCTGTTGTTGTTTTTGTAAATGGTGGCAGATTGAAGATTTTTTTCATGTGACAGTTTTCCTA
Source organism: Tachina lurida (assembly GCA_944452675.1). NCBI lineage: Eukaryota > Metazoa > Arthropoda > Insecta > Diptera > Tachinidae > Tachina > Tachina lurida. The sequence goes on along the minus strand of OX101753.1, from coordinate 169,035,353 downwards.
TTAGTCCGATTGACGTGCCATTGTAAACTGATAATGATGATTGTAGGAAGTGCTTGTGTGTTAATAATTCTAATATTTTTAATTGTGGTCGTTACCAACAAATTGGCAGCTGTGCTTAAAGGATTTTTATCTCTTTATAGGTTCTTTTCTATAAAGTAAATATGTCTTACACTATTTTCTCTATATGAATAGTTTAATTAAATAAAATTTTCCAGCTTGAGTTCAATGTTAAAACTACAGTCACTCACAAAAATATATACACAGATTTGCAAATATATTCCAAGTATTAGAAACTTGCCATCCCTCGGTACTTTTAAAAATAAAACAAAAACTCTACAATGTTGTCCTGGCCAATATTTCTCCCTTGAAAATTTTTTAAATGAGCAAAAATTAATTAAACAATTACGAGTTTTATAAATGAACGCTGAAAAGCAACTAAGGCATGAGTAATCAAACACCACTAGGGTTTGGGATTTCCCGGACTTTTGCACTTCCCGGGAAACGGGAATTAAAAAATTGCTTCCCGGGAAAAGCAAATTTTCTAAATTAAATACATTTATTAAATGAAAGTTGGTGAAATTTCGATTGTTTTATTAATGTAAGCATTCTTTTGAAATAAAAGTTAATAAAAAAGCAGTTCTAAGACAAATTTTTAACGATTATATCATTGCAATCATTGATACTTATACAATTTATTCCACTTTTTTTAGGAGATATGGTATGACCTCAATTTAATGGAATTTTTATGAAATTTCAGACTAGATTTGAATAGCTCACATTTTTATTTTATATTAAAAAAAACATGGACATTTTACTTCTTGTTTATCGGAGTCGAAAGAATTCTTTCTTTCTTACAGTTACATTTAAAACAAAAACTCAATTTAAATTTTAAGATTAAAAAATTTCCTTCGAACAAGGTATATGTAAGTGTTTAAACAGACGATGAAAAACGTGTCAACGTTCGTGTAAATTTAGTCATACAATCATTCAAACGAACTTTTGTAATATATAAAAAAATAATAAGTTTTTATATTAAAGTAAAATTGGATTATAAATTCTATATATTTATGAAATAACATGCACTTTTAATTTCCCGTTTTCCCGGGAAAATCTCAAAAATTTCCCGGGAATATTAGACAGACATTTCCCGGGATTTCCTGCCCGGGAATTCCCGTTTCCCAAACCCTAAACACCACCCTTCGTTTTCGGGCAATTTAGTAATATTATTATGATGACTAATTATTTTTTTGTAACTTACATTCAATTACATATAATTTTAATTTTTTTTTTTCATAAAAGGAATATAAACCAACGGTCACTGCTCTCAAGCAATAATTTTAGTTTCTTTTTTTTTGCTGAATGTCACTGAATTTTGAAATATTAAAATGAAGCAAAAAGTAGTCTAAAACATAAATGAAGTGAACTTAAGCGGGAATTGTCGCTTTTTTATTTAATCCAGACACTATTTTTAAATGCAGCTACATTCTCTGGGGAATGCTAAATATGAAGTTGGTATACATATTTATATAAAACATATTGCTCGTTTACTTCAATAGTGTCATAACTCAAAAAATGTGTTTTTTGAGTTTTAATGCAGAATAATGCGGCATTTTGTATTTTATCTTGTGTAAAAATTAATTTAAAATAGCTTGTACTATCAGGTCCTGAGAGCAGAATATTTTTTCATGTCTTCATTGAGTTGTAAAGCTGCTTTTTTTGAGTTGCGACACTATTGTAGCAAATGAGCGCTATGTATGTATGTATTAGTACACTGATGTCCTGTTTAACAACTCACTAAAGGAACTTCAGCTAATCAAAGCATATTTTCAACTATTGAACTAATATCCATATATTAAAGACCTTATTTATCAAATACTTTTATTTAATCAACTGCTTGCAATAATCGTAGACCGGCTAATTCCCTTAACAAATAGCCGAAGGCAGGAAGGAGCAGGCAGGATTTAGAGCAGAAAAAATTTATCACATCCCCATCATGTCCGAATAAGCCCGAAAATTCAACTCTTTGATGTGCGTGCTTTTTGTAAATTTTGAACATGTTTAGTGCAACACCCACGGTCCCCGCCAGAATAATAAACACTGTCAAGCACATGTATGATGGATGGCGCGAAAAATCAGATTTTACTAAAGAGCTGCGTAAGCGAACCATTTTATTGGAATTAGACAAGGATGCAAGCTCTAAGTTTTACTCTTTCTCCTTGCCCTTGATGATGAAGTTATGACCGTCGCCAATATCGAAGCAATGCATGGCACACAATGCACGCCGCACGGTGGTTCAGAGTCAATTTTTATTGGCCAAAACCTTTTGCCTCCAATTTTTTTTCGAAAATCGGAGGTGGGATTTTTTTTTTTTGAAAAGGCTTACCTGCAGTTTGAAGTCATAGTTTTTTTCACCCCTTAAGCACAATTTGCACCCCTTAAGCACAACTCTGTCATTTGTGAACCGATTTAAAAAAAATTGGATTTTTTTGAAGAGGTACATAATTATAGCTATGCTATTTATTGCGCGATTACAGGAGTTAGGAGGTGATTTTTGTAACAAAAATAATCGACGCTGTTACAGTTACAAATTTAGTTTTGTTTCGAGTACGAAAATAAACAAAACTAATTGTTTGATTTTGTTTTGTTTCGTTTTTGACTGAAACAAAAACAATGAGAAGGATTGCTCAATTTGGTTGTTTTTATTGTTTTTGCACATGAGCACAATCCAGAAAACACAGCCGATGAGCTGCATGCCAGCTAACGGCCGCAGCTGGCCACAAGCAAAACATTAATTTAATCGTACGCCACTAGAAAAGAAAATAATGGGAAATAAATGGAAACGTTTTGAAATATTTGCGGCGAATTTGACATCATCATGTAATATAATTTTATTGCATTGTTATTTAATACATTAAATTTGTTTTATATAGCTAAGCAGCATAGCTATAACCTATAAGACACCTCCCTTCTTTTTTTTGAAAATCAGAGGGGAAAATTTGCTCCCCACCATGCATAACTGTGTCATTTGTGAAACGATTTTCAAAAAAATATATTTTTGTCTGTATTTTGGTTCTTTAATATTTTTGTTTTTCGAAAATCGCAAGGGTGTAGCCGTAGTTTGGACCCATAATTTTTTTAAGGGGAAATTCACTCCCCTTATGCATAACTCTGTCATTTGTCAACCGATATTTAAAATTCTTTTTTTATTTGAAAAAGTTTGCTTGCATTTTGGTCTTGCACTTTATTTAAAAAAAATCGATTAAAAAATTTTAGGCTCTTTATTTTGTTCTGGAGTAGAGAAGGATAACAAATTACCCTCCTAAGAAGAAAGTTGTTCCAGTAAATGTATCATTAAGTAGCCTCGTCAGTTCTATAAAATTTTTTGAAAGACTGCAGCTTGCGCCGTACATTAAGTCTTCTGTTTAAGTTGTTTTAATTGCGTGACAAATGCAAACTTTAATACGCGTATGAACGTAATGAATGCTGCTGTTGCGGAAGTTGCTTTAAAAAAGCATTAAAATGGACATGGCTGGCGTTCGCGTGTTAAACTTAATAAAAATTGAAAGTGAAATATATACGTAATATTTTACTTATTTTATTTAATTTTTTTGTGCATATGCAATAAAAAAAGTTTTACTAAAAAATATTACTTTTTTATGCAGTTGAAAAACAGAAGGTTGGATGACGTGGCATTTAGTAATTTTTTAACGAAAGAGATGAAATACCATTTTTTCGTAGTTACAATTATAGGGAGAATGGTCATTTAAAAAATAAATTTACTTAAAGTTTTTTTTATTATATTAATTTTGTACATATCGAAATTTTCGCTTTAAGGGAGTTATAACTAAATTTAGAGATGGCAACTTTGAGCCTTCATTACAAAACACATGAGCAAATTGAAATACGATAAATCAAACCAATTCACATATTCCATTTGCAATAAAGTTTCGTATATAGGGCAGAAATCTACATCAACTGACACCACACACAGTGGACCAAACCACAGAAGAACGCTGATGAGGAAGGTTTAGTGGCCTTCGAAAACGGCTGGCTGTTCCGTTCAACTATGTGTTGTTGTCAGAATATTTACAACTAACTTTGATGTTATTTGTTCATTAATAATTATCACATGTAATTTAGCTTAAAAAACGATACGAACATTGGCCTGTTCAATTCATAAGAATATAGAAATGTTTGCTTTTAAGCTTCTATTACATTAATAAGCTTCTTAAACTACACAATTCTTGAGATGAAATTTATATTTTATTTTGAGTTAGATATGCAAAGCTGCTTAAAAAAAGATAAGTGCAAAGTGCAGAGTTGTAAAAGAACGAAGTCTTCCTCTATCTCCTCCTTCACTACCTGTCCTCTTTATCACTATCTTTTTCCCAAAGAAGCCAACACCAAGTAGTAGCAGTACACTCAGAGAAAAGCTGCAACTTAAAAATAAGAATATAATGTAATAGAAAATGTATATTGAGCGACTTAAAAATAAATAAAATTAATAATTTAATATTTTTCTACATTGAAATAAAAAATTTCAGTATGACTAGACTTTCGTTAATGTTTCTTATTAATTCAATATGGTTTTTTGATTTTAAGCTATTTTTCCCTAGGTGTAGGCCTGAGAGCTACTTCTCTTTAAAAAAAAAATTGTGTCTAAAATTAACAATTGAACGATAGAGCTGGATCCAACTTATCCAGTCGTGCATTTTAAATGCAAACTTATGATCAAAGCCATATAACTTAAATGGCTTTAATGACCGATAGAACGAGTTGGACCCAGCTCTTTTAAAGAATCAAATAGAATTCGAACAAAAATAATTAAAAGAATAATTAATTTAATTAAAATTTTTTTATGACTAAATTTATTTAAAATATAAAGCACAACTTGCATACATTTTATATATGTACCTTTTAAATTTTTTTTTTAATATTGTTGTTTTATCAAAATAAAACATTAAAACTAATTTAAGTTTCACTATCCAAACAGCAACAGCAATCAATCAATAACAGTTTCAATTAATTACTATTCTTCGGTGTGACAAATATCTTGAACTTTATTGTCCACTATCAGCCAAATGGTTTGATTGATTATTCATTAAAAGAACATATACGAATACGAGACCAATCTAAAGCAATCGTGACTGGCAAATAACTTAAATTCTCCACCCTTCTTACCCTCTCCCAAAAGCAATTAATCAGCAATGATAATGAATATTTGTGTATTGCTCACCAACCATCATTCAAAGTCTTTAATAAAGTAATAAATTGAAGTAAAAAAATAATATAAAAAAACTTACGAATACGAGAAATGTGCATACAGGGCAGGGATAAGGATATGCTAAAGGACAAACGTTTGCATATGAACTTGTAGGAATAGCTGTATTTATTCTAACACAGCTGTCAAATTTAGATACGCTTGTTACATTTACAACTACAACAACAAACAAATGAAGGAAAGCATAAACCCAACAATTTTATTACAAAACATAACAATTACTTATTATACACACACATACTTTTTCTATTTTATCTATTATTATTATTATTATTATTATTATTATTATTATTATTATTATTATTATTATTATTATTATTATTAAATTAAGTACAATATAGCTTAATCATTGTAATCATTCTGTGATCAATAATTGAATAATAATTTGGAAATATTCTATTATTTTCATATCGAGACTGTTGATGGTGGATTGTCCTCAATGTAATTAAACTTTGAAAGGAAGTGTAAGGACAAAAAGCTTTTTAGTTTAAGTAAAATTTTATTAATGTAAAACACAAAAGAAAGCTATCAATCAAAATCTACATTAAGAACAAGAACATTAATATGGAAATATTTAAATTCACGTGGCTTAAATAAATCGGTCATTGTATATTATTTCTTTGAAACGTAATTCTAACAAAATACACAAAATTATCTTTAAGAGGCATTTACACATGCACAAAATGTAGCAGATTTTAGTTAAAATCTTTATGAAAATCTGTACCGTTTACACCAACTTTTTTGAGACATTTAGCAACATTTGTTTATCCCAAACAAAACCCTTTAACTGAAAACTTTCCAAAACTAAAACCAAACAACTGCAATGTAGCCAATTCACGCACTTTTTTAAGCAGACCGTAGCTAATTCACTCACCATTTGTTGTACAGGGTAGTAAAGAATAAATAAAAACATTAGATTTTTATTAGATTTCCTACAAATCTACTGAAAACTTAGATTTCATTTTGTATGGGAAATCTGGAAAAAAGCAGCTTGATTCAGCTCGAAATCTCGAAAGTGCTAGATTGTAATTGTCGATATAATTTTAATTTTATTCAAATATATCTACACACACATAAATTTGAATATAAAGTTATCTATTTATTAAATCGCCTAATCTAAAGGGTGCTTTTTTTGTATAGTGACACAAGTTTAAATCATAATAAAATAACGAAATATATTTTTTTAACCCCTGACCAAAAAAAGGTGTGTTATAAGTTTGAAGTGTGTGTCTGTATATCTGTGTATCTGTGTGTCTGTCCGTGTCCTCCACGTACACACCAAACGGCTGGACCGATTTTGATTTAGTTTCTTCTGCTTGAAAGGTGACTTGATCGAGAAGGTTCTTAACTATGTTTGAAGAAAGTCGGTCCAGCGATTTAGAAGATATCACATATTTTCTAGATATATCGGGGGTTTTTAAAATTTCTAATTTTTGTTATTAATATCAATGAAACGGGCTTCAATGGAAAAAAATTGTATGAAATTAATGTTTAAATATGATTTCTGCCATGTGGCCGCCACGGCAGCATTTGCTGGCGTATTTCGCTGATAGCTCTTCGACTGTTGATTTCACTTGCTCGTAGTTTATCGATGTTGACAAGTGACTTAACATAACCCCAAAGAAAATAATCCAATGGGGTAAAATCACATGATCTTGGTGGCCAATTAATTGAGCCATTATGTGAAATTATTTTTTCATCAAAAGTTTCTTTGAGTAAATCAATTGTAGGGCCCGCTGTATGGCATGTGGCTACATCCTGTTGGAACCACACATCAGCAAGATTAAGGGCACGTTATTAACGTACGAAAAAAATTTCGAATCAGGTTCCTATATCGTTCAGCATTGGTAGTAACATTCCGACCATCATCACTTCTGAAGACTTATTGGCCAATGACTCCACCATTCCATAAACCGCACCAAACAGTAATTTCCTATGAATGTAATAGTGTTTCGACAAAAGCTGGTGGATTTCTCACACTCCAAATGCGACAATTCTGCTTATTTACATACCCATTCAACCAGAAATGGGCTTCATCGGAAAATGGAAAAAGTGTACGATCAGTTTGACGAATAGAACAATTATTTTGATTAAAAGTTTCAACAATATGCACACTAGAGCGTCTCGCCCAACAGGCAATAAAAAAAGTGCCCCGTATTACAGCGAATATAAAGTATTGTTCCAAGGACATTTAAAAAAAAAATTTTTTTTTTGGAAGTGATGCCAACTCAAAGTTGTGACACTCTAAAAATAAACACCCTTTACTAAAAATTGCTTTTTCTAATCACTTAAGTACTTGCAACAATAATCTTAGTCAGCCTTATCAAATTCATATTGCTTTGAACACGTCATAAAGATATGCTGTCAATCTACAGGGGCCACATGCATTCAATATCAAGTTGAATGAGTATGAAAATATATATTAACGTACATAATTATATAAAATTTTTTTTTTCTTCCCACAAAATTTCAAGCCAAGGGGCGCTTAATAGCCTTTTAAACAGCAGCAGACAACAAAAGCAAGCGTTCCTTTAACAGAAACATGAGCACGAGCGCAAGCACATGCTGTTTCAAAAAAAAAAAAAGGTGCACAATGTTTTGTCTTTAAACCACTTGTGTTACGTCTCTTTTATAATAGCTGGCATCAGGTGCTTTTTATGTGTTCTTATTTTAAGCCGGTTATTTAAAAAAATAAGAAAGAAAACACTAAAAAAATTCATGTTAAGTAGACTACGTTATAGTGTTTAAAATTTAAAAAAAAAGATTATTTGTTCGATTGAAAATAAGTGTTTTACTTGTAAACTTCTGTTCAGACTTATCACCTTTACAAAAGTTTTTAATCTACTTGGAAGCATTTAAAGCATTATATGCGATTACGTGAAATAGGATTTCCCACCATCTTTGAAAAGACTATGTATGCTATGACACAACTTAATTATGAGAGTCATCGTATTAGGAATTCACCGCAGAGCTGAACATATTTTGTGAAAGGAAAATAGTTTATTTATTTTTTTTTTTTTTGTTATTTTTCGACTAGCCAATTTTGTTTAAAGATTTCATTATAATTCCTCTATATACATATATATTCTCTTTTATTATAAAAAAACAAAAAACTGTCTAGAGTATAGTTTTTACGAAAAGCAACACAAACTACGGCAGGGATGGAAAAGTTGATACGACCATAATTTTAATGATTTGTTTTCGATTTTTTTTTCTCTATTTATGTTTCGATTTGACTAAAGTTATTTTCGCGTCTGTTAGCCAGATTATATGAGGAAATTTTTAAGTAACAAATTGCACTAAGGACAAATGTAAATTATTATAGCAAACACTAGCAGAACGGAACAACATGCTGTTTTCACCATCAGCGTACTTGCATTCGGCCCACAGTGTGTGTGGTGTCAATTAATGTTAGCTTTAGCACCATAATAAAGTCTAAATACATATGTATATGTACATATTTCTATATATAGTCTCTATACATAATTTTCAATACAAATATAGTATGTGAATTGTTTAGATTCATACTAATATAATATGTAAAAAGTTTTTATGCAATGATAGCTCAAATTTCAGCATCGATAATTTACAAAAATATTTGCGATTGTACTATTTGCCGGTAGTTCAATTTGTTCCTTAACAACTATCACATGTAATTTGGCTTACATCCCCATACCAACTTCACCTTACTCGAAACTGAGGCACGATTATAAATTTCTTGATAATAAGTAATATTCAAAAGCCCTGCTTGTAATTACTACTTGTGTAAAAATCTCTGTATTGTACCGACATAGATACATATGTACATATCAAATAAGATGACTTATTCCATATGTTCCAGTTTTTAACTCTCAATAAGTTCTTCTGAAAAAAGTGAACAGAAATTTTTTTCCTTATTTTTAGCAGGAAAATAAAACGTGCATAAAGAAACAATTTTTTTTTTTGGAATAAAATGGCATTAAGATTTATTTGGAGACTCTTAGTTACATCATGCTATATATAAATTAGAGCTATCACCAAGTCTGAATAAGCTAATGGCCAAAAACAGAAGACACCGATTTTTTCTGTTTTTTAGGTTTTTTTTGGTTTGGCGATTTTTTTCATTTTGGCAATTTTTTTTTTCATTTGGCGATTTTTTTCATTTTGGCGATTTTTTTTAATTTTGGCGATTTTTTCTGTTTTTAGGTTTTTTTCGTTTTGGCGATTTCTTTCATTTTGGCGATTTTTTTCATTTTGGCGATTTTCTTTCATTTTGGCGATTTTTTTTTCATTTTAGCAATTTTTCCGTTTTATGCGATTTATTTTAGTCTTAGAAATTTTTTTTTGTAATATGGTGCTTTTCGTTTTGGCGATTTTTTTTTTGTTTTTAGCGATTTTTTACGGTTTGGCGATTTTATAATTTTTTGTTTTTTTAGTTTTACCGTTTTTGAAAATTTCAAGAGTTTTGCTCTCACGGTTTCCAAGATACAGCAAGTTGTCAAAATTGCATAGTCGAAATCGCATTAACTGATGATGTAATATACATACAATTGTATGTATATTACATGGAATTTTAACATTTTTCGTTGCTCGTTTTGGAACACCCTTTAATTTCCAATTCTCATGTATTTGTTGTTGTAGCGGCCAAAGGTCTACACACTGTGTCCAAATGTCAGGTCTGTAGCTCTTACGGTTCTCGAGAAAATACTAATATAGTTTTAGACATCCTTAATTTTACATAACACAAAAAGTTAAAGTTTTCCAACCCTGGAAACGTCTTTTTAATTTTTTTCATATTTTTTTTTTAATTTAAAATTCCAATTTTAGTCATACTGAAGTGTAAAATAAGTTTATTTATTAAAAAATAAATAAAAATTTGTTTCGGTAGTTACTTTTATATGGCAAAATGAAGTTTACGTTTTCCAGCTCTGCAATCGTCTGGTCGATTTTGCTGAATTTCAATACCAATCTATTTTGGAAAATTTTTGACACACCAGTCCAAGAACGAAGTCTCTAGCTTTTCTGGGAGCTTCGGAAAACCGATTTCACGTACAGACAGACGGACAGACGGACATCGCTTATTCGTCTTCCCTATGCATAAGGATCCAGAATATATATATTTTATGGCTCGCTTATTGATATTATAGAAATTACAAACGGAATGACAAACCTATATATACCCTTTTACCATTTTTGTTCGTAAAGGGTAAATAATGAAATTTTCCAACTCTCGAACTATAATTTTTATTTTTTTTATTGCCAATGCCGATTAAATTTTTAATAAAATATAAAGTAGCTTTAATTAGCTTTTATATAATTAAAAGGTTTTAAATTTCCAACCCTGGTATGACTTTTTTCATTATCAATACCAATCTAATTGTGGCTACAATACAAAATAATTTTAATTAATAAAAACAGAAATTTGCTTTAGCTAGTTGCTTTCACATATGAAAAGAAGTTTAAATGTCCAACCCTGAAACCGTCGTTTTGATTTTTCTATATCTGACACATCAGTCCAAGACCAAAGTCTTTAAATTTTGTGAGAGCTTGGGAAAATCAATTTCACCTACAGACACACTGACCAACGGACATTGGTTGTTCAACTTCGCTAGTCATAATGATTCGCAATACATACGTATATATCGACGGTCCCATGCCAAAACATGCTAAGTCGACATAGCATGTTATGCTGGGAATAGCATTTCTGAATTCAACGTTTATTAACTTAGATTCTGTAATATTAAAAAATAGTAATCGGACTATTCTACCAGAAGTTATGAGCAAAAATGTACTTAGCACAATTTGTCAAGTTTAAAAAACCTCCATTTTTAAATGTTTTAAATACACTTAGCATGATTTTGTTTGGAATTAAGTAGTCAAAAAAAAATTAATTTAAATTTGTCTCCAAACTAAAACATGCTCTATGTACTTAGATGACCACTGTAGGTGAGAAATGACCACCAGAAAGATGCCAAGTCTACTGAGAGGACAAGAGGTAATAGATTTGTGTACAATCTTAAATATCCTAAGGCACTTTTAACTATGATCTACAACAAATTAATTAAGTTGAAATAAATTTAAAACAAATTATATTGCAATTGTTATGTATATGATTGCAAAAAGACTCAAGTTTCTATCTCATAAAATTCCCGAGATATCATCAAGAAGCTTTGAAGGCGTTTTTGACTTAGCATGTTTTAGAATGGAGCCGTCGATATGTACTTTATGGGTGCTCATATGAATATTTTGGAAGTTACACACGGTATAACAAACCTATAAACATATGTTTATTCTTTACCATTTTTGGAGCAGGGTTTTGAAACTTTACAAATGTTCCAATTCAATCGAATGTACTTTTTCTCCCATTAATTAAGCCATAAATTTCAGTTCTTCACATGAGAAATTTTAAAAACTTTTTTAAACAAATTCTTTGTTTCATATTCATATTGAATTTACGATTTTTGTGTGTAATAAAATTTTTCCAGCGATGAGTTTCTTTATTATTAATTTCTTTTTCCATCGATAAGCCCACAAATTTTCATCAGCGCTTATTGAGGCAGACTCAGTGCGTTCATAACTAAAAAAAGTATTACTTACATACATATATACGCATTTATTCAGATGTACGTGCCTGTTATCCATAGAATATGCAGATACATACATACATACATACATAGATATGTATCTGTTATTGTGCGAAACGAATTTCATGTTTTTTGGGAGAGAAAAATTCATGTATAAGAAAAATACTAACTATAGCAACGTTAAGTCATTAACAACTGTTGCTACTTATGCACTTGTTTTCTTGTAATGATGGACAAGCTGGTGTGAGAAACACTTGTGCTTTCTTTCCATGCAGATTACGAGGGCAACAATTAAAGCAACTCCCATTTTATATGATGGAGTTTTTTCTTGCGAAAGGTATTTATCCTTGTTGTAGAGAGGGGCAGGACGTAGAGAAAAAATTAGACATATTCGTGTATTTAAAAAATATTCTTTTTATTCTCTCGTTCATTGTTTCAACCATGAAGCAAGCTAAAGCTTTTAATTATATTATTTCTGCAAGCATCAGTTTCCATAAATAAACCAAACTTTGACAATTTTGAGTTAGTGATGAGAAAGCAGTTACTAATTTTTATTTCCTAGAATAGTTTCGAAGTAATATTTGCAACAAGAAGAATTTACAGCATTGTGGATCAAAAAGTAACAAATATTTGGTCCTTTCTTCATATAAAATAAATTTTTACTCACGGAAAAACTCGTATAAAACTCCTCTCTGTCTAAGTTTTACAAATGTAATTAATGTCAACACATGCTAAGGGGATTTGCTCTTAAATCGGAAAAAAAAAATATTCGTAAAATATGAATTGTTCAAAATTAGGTAACCACTTATTTTGTTCCAACCTCGTACATTGGTAAAGGCAAGGTTTGCTTAACAAGGGCAGTAATATTATTATAGCTATGCTATTTATTTCACGACACAGGAGCTAGCACGTGATTTTTGCAACAAAAATAATCGACACTATCACAGTTATAAATTTAGTTTCATTTTGATTTATTTGTACTTACAACCAGAGTTCGAAAATACACGAAGCAAGTTGTTTGAAAAGAAAATAATGGGAAATAAATGGAAACGTTTTAACATATTTGTTGAGGGTGGCGTTGGCTGAAGTAGTTAGCAGGTTGACTACAAAAACCGAAGGTCCTGGGTTCGAGCCCGGTCTCAGACAGTCATTAAAAATAACAACACCACGCTTTTTTCTAATGTGCATTAGTGTCCTTTGTATCAGTTGTTGTGGGAAAAGTTCTAGTGATGCAGGCATAAGGCATTGGTCACTAAAAACTATACCAACTTCATCAGATACTAATCCTAATGTAACATCAGAACGCCCTCCTTCGTAGTGTAGCAGAATCATCGGCGAAGTAAAATAACTAATAAAATGTGTACTAAACACAACTTCAAAATTTAATACGCCTCATTTGACACCAGATGGCGCTGCAACACTGCACTATCAAAAATGTGCAAAGAGCAGAGTTGTAAAAGAATGAAGCTTTACTCTATCTCTTCCTTCACCACCTGTCTTCTCTATCACTATCATTTCCCTATCACCCTCTCTCACAATCTTCTCTTCAATTAACAGGTAGCACAAAGTGATCCATGTATTGGACCCAAGTGAGCTGGACTCTAAATTTCACCCTTCCTTACCAGCAGCCTGCTAACCTAACCTACCCTAACCTAACATATTTGTGGCGAATTTGACATCATCATATAATATAATTTCATTGCACTGTTATTTAACACATTTAGTCCAATTATGAATATTCCCGGGGAGTTTTTTTCTCTCCCCTATCATTTGTTTCCGGAGAATAATTCTCCTATTCTAAATAGCCAGAAAATAAGCAAATACGGGAAATAGTAAATTCTGGATCAGCTGTTTAATTTTTACATTTTATTCTGCAATAAAGCAAGAATTCAGCAATACAAATTTAATAAAATATTTGTGCTTTCATTACCAATAAGATTGTGTGTCAATAATTAATTAATATATACATCTTTTTTGCTGAAATAAAACCATGCGGAATAACTTTATGCTGAGAAAGTGGTGCTTAAATTGCTTAGGTGCAGATGGGAATGGATTAAATTTCCAATGACTGTATGTACAAAGGAAATTGTTAATTTCATAGTTTTTCTTATAGGTCTTGATATTAAAAGAAAACAAATCTTCTGTTTACCTGCTATGTGAACTTAAAGGAGGCGTTTTAGTATTTTTACTAAGAGCAGAAGTAGTAGTTTATGTTTTTGAAGTTTATGTGCGCAGAGCTTGGATAAAAATGCCTCAAAACAAGAGAGAAATATAACATTCCGGTGCTTATTTAAAGTTTTTGTTCTAAATAAATGCTTGCAATATTGTTTTATAACATTTATTAATTTGATTTTTAAATTTTTGCATTAGTTCCCTTCAAAATGTTTGGGGAGAAAGCTCTCGAAATATTCTCCCTCTCCCTCATATTTAGAATACCTACTTTTTTCCCGGACAGATTTTTTCCCTCTCCCTTTTATTTAGAATGCCCACTTCTTTCCCAGGGTAATTTTAATTCACAATAGGAGGCAAGGGATAGGGGAAAATACTCCCGGTGAATTGCTGTTAATAATTGGGCTGATTAAGTTTGTTGCATATAGCTAAGCAGCATAGCTATAACAGAATGTCCTGAGACACCTCTCTTCTTTTTATTTTATTTATTATTTTCTCTGAATTAATTTAAAGATATCCGTGGCAAAATGTTGCTGTTAGCGCCACACACTCCAACATTTCTCATACGTAGCTATAAAATGTACTTATGAGCATAAACTTTATAAGGAAATAATATAAAATTAAACAAAAAAAACAACAACGAAAATAATACAAAATAATGTTGAAAATTATTTTGAAACCATAAAACCTGCACATAAGGGATTCATTCACATAATGTTCCGTCTTTAGATTACCATTAACACTCCGGAGAGTTGAGGGTTTGTTTCCAGGCATTTAATTTGTTTTTAAGGCAAGCAAAATAAAAACTAAAAACCACATATGTATGTAAAAAAACATACTCCTGCATTCATGTATATGTACGTGTGTAATTATGTAGATATATGAAAAACAACGAAATTGAAATAAAATGAGTAACAACAAAGAGATAAGCACTAAAAAAATCGGCAGTAACAACAACAGGACTTGTGAACATGCAGGCAGACTGGCAGTAAAACATAAACCATAACTCCACCATACCAGATGTCTTACCCTGAGACACGCCAGACAGGCAGACCAAAACAAAAACATAATATGATCAACATGACAAACATACTCGTGCATTAAATATTTTTCACATGCTCACTCCAGTTAACAAAAAAAAAAATTATTACTAAAGTTAATGAGACCAACTATACAAATATTCTCTAGTTATGGCAAATGTATAACAGAAATGCAAAACATATGTTAAGGATCTACATATCGAAAGAGCTTAAAATAAAATGCTAATTTCTTAGAGAAAAAATTTCCTATTGGAAGGAATTTTTGAAGGTTTAATGAAAAATTTAAAGTGTGCTGACATAAATTAGAAAGATGTTCATGTAATATTTGTTTCCATATGAAAATAGAAAATTTGCTGAAAAAATAGAAAATTTGCTTAAATTATGCCATATAAAAATATAAAATTGGCGGTTAGCATGGACATATTTCAAGCCTTTAATAGATACATAAAATTAAATTTTTTTTTGCTTAACATTTTTTATAACTTAGGTTTTTAAATAAAACTATTTCTTTAAGCTTTAGGTCCGTAAAATTTTATATATTTTTCTTATATATTTTTATTTTTGATCGATATTTCGTAAACCTTTGGTTTACTTCTTCAGGATATAGTAAATTGTATTTTGAAAAGTCAAAATACAATTTTACGAAATATCGATCAAAAATAAAAATATATAAGAAAAATATATAAAATTTTACGGACCTAAAGCTTAAAGAAATAGTTTTATTGAACATATATAAAAGGTCGAAAAATTAGATAAACAATTTAGGTTTTTAAAATTTTTAAAATCCAAAAGATGGTTCCAGGGTTGGAAAATTTTATTAGTATATAATATTATTATATTATATAATAATTTTATTATTTTGTTACTATTTTAAATTTTGGAAGGTATTTTATTGGTATTGAACATGGGAAGTCAAAAAGATGATTCCAGGGTTGGAAAATTTTAACTTTTTCTGGTATAAAAAAATAACCAACTAAAACAATTTTTTGTTATAAGCTGAATATATTTAAATAATTTAGAAAGAAATGCATTTAAAAAATTAAAATTTTAAATTTTTAAAATCCAAGGTTGGAAAATGTATCGTTTACATTTATCGTATTTAGGTTGGACTCTTATCTGTTCCAAGAAATTTGGGAGATGTTGAACAAGAAAAAAAAACAAAAATATTATTCAAGGGTTGGAAAATTTTAACTTTTTTGGTATAAAAAAGTAACTAACTAAAACTTTATTTATTTTATTTTTTGTTAGTTTAACATATTATATATTTTAGAAAATAAAATTGTCATTGGAAAATTATTAAAATCAAGAAGATAGATCCAGAGCTGCAAGTAATTAAAATTTATATAAAAGTTGACTTATCTTAATTTTATTTCGTATTTAACATATCGTTGGCTTAGTAGGGCAGATTTACTGCTAAGTCCACATATGGCTGCTAAGTCCACATAAGTACAACATATGGCATTTTAATCGCATTCGAAAGAGAAGAAAATGCTGCATCTCATGGCTGAAATATTTATTTTAATTTAAAACTCTACTTGTCTAAAAATGTTTTACGTCCATCAGACAGTTCCGGTTGTTTTGTTGGTGCCAACTAGCTCATAACGCACCGAACAGGGGAGTTTCCAACCCACAACCAGACAGAGATAATAACAAAAAAACTGGACTTATAACTAACTAAACAACAGGGAAACAAATTTTTGGAGGAAGAACGAGATGTCATGTTCTTCACTTGCCCACCTGGGGCACAAATCTCTTCAAAAATATTTTTGTTATGTCCCCCAAAAGTCCACACACTCACCTTAAGATTGGCCCTATATTTGCCTCACCCAAAAAAATAAATTTGGCACGTCAACATATACTCTAAGTCGAAGATATTTAGTTACTCAAGAGTTTTTATATATCGTTTAAGCTTTAATATAAAAATCTGGCTTGACTATATAACAGGTTAGGGAAAAATTCTGCTCGCGAGCACAATTTTTATTAACGCGCTCGTTTTAAAATTTGTCGAGCTTTATTTTTGACTCTTAAAATTAGAATTCTTCTCGCGAGTCCTATTTTCGATTCTCAAAAATTAAATGCGTTCGTGAGTTTTATTTTTTTTTAACTCGCGAGCAGACAAGAGTAGCTCTTTTGAATACAAAAAATAAAACTCGCTCGAATTGAATTCGTTTGCAAGCGAGTTCCGGTTGTTTTGTTGGTGCCAACTAGCTCATAACGCACCGAACAGGGGAGTTTCCAACCCACAACCAGACAGAGATAATAACAAAAAAACTGGACTTATAACTAACTAAACAACAGGGAAACAAATTTTTGGAGGAAGAACGAGATGTCATGTTCTTCACTTGCCCACCTGGGGCACAAATCTCTTCAAAAATATTTTTGTTATGTCCCCCAAAAGTCCACACACTCACCTTAAGATTGGCCCTATATTTGCCTCACCCAAAAAAATAAATTTGGCACGTCAACATATACTCTAAGTCGAAGATATTTAGTTACTCAAGAGTTTTTATATATCGTTTAAGCTTTAATATAAAAATCTGGCTTGACTATATAACAGGTTAGGGAAAAATTCTGCTCGCGAGCACAATTTTTATTAACGCGCTCGTTTTAAAATTTGTCGAGCTTTATTTTTGACTCTTAAAATTAGAATTCTTCTCGCGAGTCCTATTTTCGATTCTCAAAAATTAAATGCGTTCGTGAGTTTTATTTTTTTTTAACTCGCGAGCAGACAAGAGTAGCTCTTTTGAATACAAAAAATAAAACTCGCTCGAATTGAATTCGTTTGCAAGCGAGTTCAACTCGAGCACTCTTCGCACTCCGCTATATAATCATAAGTCTTGGTGGAGTAACCTAAAACATAACATCATTGGGGTATAATGCTTTTTATGCTTTCAGAGCAATTATGTTTCAAATCGACAAATTATGTTTGTCACGTTGACAAAATATTACTGAAATATTTTTAATTTTTAGTTAATGCTAAAGAATAATTCAGAACGACAAAATAGTTTAATGGACATTTTATATTTCATTTTCCTAAAACTGTAGAGAAATTCTGAGAGAATAAAATCTGCACCCAACATCGCGACAAAATTTAAGGTGCAGTATTAAAAGTAGGGCTCATATTAGAACATTTGGAACAAGTCTGTAATAAAAATTGGATAAAAAACTGGAAAATGTGAAATAGACTATTTTTAGGCTGTTTTTTTAACAACAACAAAATATCAATAAAATTTTATTTATGTCAAATTTTCCATTTTCTTATTAACGAATACATACATCGGTTCTGCCTTTAATCCACGTACGAATGTATGAATAAATCGATTTTTTTATATATTAAATACTTGTTTTTTCATAAAAAAAATCATTAAGTACAACATAAAAATGCAACGCAAAAAGATGAGCCAGAAAAAAACACCAGTTAATTCTTACTGCAGAGAACCGGTCAATCTAACAAAACCATATTGACTCTACTACAAAAATATTATCACTGGAAGTATAGAAGCATCCTTTTTGAAAAATATGAACTTAAAAACGAATGAATAAAAAATAATTAAAAACAATTTTGAACGGAAGATGTGAAGTCAAAAAAAAACTCGGTGTTTGTTTATAAACAGTTGCTGGTGAAGTTGATGTGACTGCTGTTGATACTCGTCCTTTTGGTAAGTCTTCATTGCTAGTGTTTCTTTTTTTCTGCAGTCCTTTGATATTATGACACACATGTTTCTTTGAATATCCTTCAATTTCGGTGACTGCCAATTGGTGTGAGTTGGTTTTATTTTTTATTTTATTCTCTTTACTTTTTGGTCATGGTTGCTTGTAGTTTGAGTTGCACCGGAATCGTAATGATGTTTTACAGGTTATTTATGCTCCAAGCCGGTTTCTGTTTTAATTTTTTTTAAGCTGCTGGTTTAGTGAGTTAATAGGGCTTTAAGATATATGTTTGTATGTATGTTAAGCAACTGCTTTAAATTTTACCAGCAATTGTTGGAGTTCTTTTTATGTTGGCCATTGCTTTTTATATGTATGCAACTAAAATAGTTGTTTGAACACGAATGAAAGTAAAGGAGAATAAAACCATAATTAAGCTATAAAATTTTAACAGCTGTTAATTTTAAGTATTATAAGATCGATATCGGCAATTAAGTGGAAATATGAGCAAGACAAAAATTCCACTCAGTTAAATGTGAACAGATGAAGCAGGCAAATGTGTTTGAAATTTTAGATAGAAGTCAAGTGTCTTATTTTACGATTGAATTAAATTCTCGAGGATATAATAGGACTTAATTTTTTTTTAAATCTTTTTAAACATAATTTTTTTTGTTATATGTTGCTGTTATATATATAATTCTCAATAACTTTTTGAGAGTTTTTCTCTAAACATATAAAGTTATTTAGGTCTTTTTCAATCAGGAAAATTGTTGAGCATGTTAAAAACTTTTTTTGCAGCTACTTTTTATTTTTTAATGAGAACCAACAAGAGAGGAAAACTAAATGTATATATTTCTATTTCAACACTCTCCGACATACTAAAAAATTGCAAAAAAAAAAAATGCAAGTCTGATCCAGGACTTAGTGGGTAAAAGCCAATTTGAAGGCTATTGGTCTTAATCCCTCATAACTACATTACATTATGTTGAAAAAAAAAATATGTATGCTCCTCGTACGCAAAATTGTACGAAATATTGTCAATATGCATATCGCATTCTTTCAACAAATTGATATTGCACATTTCCCTCATATTACAATACAACCATTATTTATTGTTATTTGAAACCATTAACATAATCTTCCAATATTTATACAAAAATTTATAAATGTACATGAAAATCTGTCAAAACGTTTAGTTACAAAAAAAAGGTTCTAAATTAAAATATATAAAAATAAAATGTGATACACTTGCCAATGAAATGGTGACATTTGTTTAGTTAACCCCTCCGCCGCCTGACAATCAATATGCCCTTCCCAAAATGTCTGCTTAACAAATAACCCAAACAAACATCAATGGCAAACCAGGCAGCATGCATGACGAGGATGGTGGTTGTGTGTTTGTGATGATGTTGATGATGGTTTTTAAATTAAACAATCAAAACATTTGGATTCTTATCAAGATTTCAAGTAAGATTTTCAAACAATAGAAAAAATAATTTCGTGTGTATTTCTACTATTACAATCCATCAAGAATATATGGGATAAGTAATCTTTAAGCACATTAGAGCAGCAGAAGATGAAGGAGAAAATAAAAAAAGCAGCAGCTACTTTCAGCCTACAGCAAATAAGGAAACGATACAATGGAGAAAGCAGTCGTAAGGAAATAATACAAAAGAAAACAATTTCACTCTTTATTGGTTGCTGAAGAATTTGTGTGTGTTTATTTAAAGGATGAATGGCTTACATAAACGGGTATGTTAGAAGACAAGTGATAATAGAGCAAAACCTAATGTCATAAAATAGTTTTACGATAAATTTAACACCCAACTAATCCATATTTAGGTGCCAAAATAGAGATTCCCATTACAGGCTTAAACACTTTATTGTACGTATTGTTTATTTTAAGTGGTTTTTATTTTTAGTTCATAGAGCATACGCTTGAATACACACATCATACAATATGTATGTATGTATCTACTAATAAAGTATAAAGTGTGTGTGTGAGCATCAGGGTGAAAGATAGAGGAAAGTATTTTGAAAAAGGCAAAATAGACTACACAAGCGATTTGACAAGCAAGATGCAACTTTATCAATGACTAATGACAGCTTTTCTTATCTTAATATAAATGCTCGAATGTTTCTTTTATTTAATAGGACATTTACACCAGCACAAAATCTAGCATATTTTGATTAAAATGTTTATGGAAATCTATACCGTTTACACCAGCTTTTTTTTTTGACAGTTATCAAGGTTTTTTTATCCAAAACAAATCCCATCCACTGATTTCTTTCCAAAACTACAACCAAGCAACTGCATTGTAGCCAATTCACACACTTTTTTTAAGCGGACCGTAGCTAATTTACTCACCTTTTGTTGAAAAAAAGCAGCTTGATTTAGCTCGAAATCCCGAAAGTACTAGATTTCGAGACAGTGTAAGTGCACTATAAAATATGAAATAAATAATTTTTTTTTTAAATTGTGAGAGTCAGAATTTAAAAAATAATTTTTTTTAGTTAATGTTGCAGAATTAATTCTCATATCGTTTTTAGATGTTGTGTAAAAATTTCATACCAATATCTTGCTTACTCAATTCTTGGGAGAGCAGAAAAATAAAAATTTCTTTTTAATTTCAGAAAAAAAAAAATTCTTTTTCCTTTCAGTTGTGTGTTAATTTAAAACTTAAAACGCTTTTTCTGGCAAAACTGGTTTTTTTTGAGTTATGACGTTCTTTAAGTAAATGAGCGATATGTATATAAAAATGTATCGCCGTTCATTAGTCTCGCTAAAACTCAAAAACAGCTTGATCAATTGGGGTACATATTTACTTGGGTCGAACTCGTTCACTAGTTCATTTTGGACACAAACCTAAGATCAAACCCATGTAATTTAAATGGGTTTGATGATTGGTTTGTGGCAAAAATGAACTAGTGAACTAGTTCGACCCAAGTCCAAATGTAGTTAAGTGCTTATGGGGAAACTTTTAAGTAAAAGTGTTAGTTAGAAATTAGTTATAATAAAGATAATTAGTGCAGTTAAATTAAGGATATTTTGGCGCTCTATGCTGTAATGGGAGTTAAGGACTCTTCAAATCACTACTAAATGTTTATTTAATTGCTTAAAATAATTTTAAACTAACAATTTCTTTTTTAGCTGTAAAGCACATTTTCCTGCTTCTAAAGGAGGAGTAGTTTATTTAATTTGCTTAAATTTAATTTTGTTATATTAATTTTATCACAGTTTTGCTTAAAAAATTAAGCAGCAATTGAAAAAATTTTGTTTGCCAATATTATTACTATTTGGCAACTTTAAAGTAACAGCTGTTAGCTGTGCAGTTTCCCTACATAACAATATTTTGTTTATTGGCAACGCAACTATAGTTAAGTTGCCATTCATAATAATTTTTATAGTTTTCGCTAGCAGCAAATTTCCTCAATGTGTTGCGTGCCTGCAATCGTATATTTTATTGCCACTCTAGACTAATTTATATTTCTTTTTCTTTTAGTATCTATTTGGAGCCTGACAATCTTGTTTTTAATGGATATTGGCATTTTGTCATAAGACTTGCTGTACAGATATGTATGTAGCTGCCAAAAAAAAAAGGATAATTTTTTCTAGTCTCAAGTGTTAAAATACACTTACGCATAAACATTTTGTAGAAGAAACATTTAAATTCTTTGAAGTATTAAAAATATTCAAAATACTTTATCTTTTTGAGAATTTGTCAACCACTTGTAATTGAATCCTTTTATTTTATGAGATTTATTTCAAAAGAGTGCCACACTTGAACACTTTACTTTTTGTAACAAGCAGAGATTTTTGATAACTAGAACCCAATTTTATAGATGATATATGCATGTTAAAAGAAGGCTGATAAAACTGCTTGTGATAATTTTAAGGATTTTATTTTTGTTAAAGAAATAATAGTTTCTTAGAACTTATACCAAATCTTAATAATATTCTTCTATTTATGTATGTTGCCTATATAAAGTAAATGTGTCTGTATATAAACTCATGTGTGTATGTATGTATAACATGTAGAAGTACGCATATTAGGTCACTATCTCTTTTTCCCTGTGTTTTTCTTTTTCATATCCTTTATCTAGGTCCTTAATTAGGTATACAACAATAGGCTACGTATCGAAAACTATGTGGCTCTCAATTTTATGATTTCCATTACCTTTCGTATGTGCAGATGTATCCATATATTTATTTATCTACAAAAATGCGTATGTTAAGTAAAAGAGGCAAAAAGTTAACATAACACTGTTAACATATTAATGTATGAGTCCCTTGTTGCATCCAACAAGTTCCATGACAACTCATGTCAAACTTTTATGCTAAAGTTCTTCATTAAAAAATTGCAACAGATGTCGCTTGGTGGAAACTGTTACATTTTCCCCAATTATTTCCAATAGTTTAGCATGTAAACGTTTCCTCTTAATCAGCACATAATGTTCCATTAAACAATTATTTTTATATATGTGTGTATGTGTGTGCGTGTGTGTGTGTGCAAGTGCGTGTATGTATATGTAACTGCGTGTTAAAAGGCATTGTTATTAGTTTAATTGATTGTCATTGCTGCAAATGAAGTGTAAGACTCGTTTAACGACAGCATTTCAATTAAGACACTTATGCGCCTGAAATGGATTATGAGAAAACAAAAGGCGTTTGGAAAATGTTGAAGATATATTTCTTTCTATCTCTTATTACTTTTGCATGATCCAAATTAAGAAAATTTTATGACAGTCATAAATTTAAGCTCATTTTTTTATTACTACTATTTTTAGTAATAAGCGGTTAATAATTAATTACTTTTCTTTGAAAGGATTATCTTAATGTTTCCGCATAACCTACAATTATGAAGGTTAAATACAAAGTATCTCCTTTAAATTACCATATTTTAACGAACACAATTTTCATTTCATTTAAATTAATCAAAAGCAAATAAAATATGGTAAATTTTTGACAGCCTGATTGAACAGAGTTTAAAAAAAATTAAACTGATTTAAAATAAAGTTATTAAAGGAATCGGATTTGCAAGGTATCAGTAAGTCGCACTATGCGTTACATAGTAAAGGTTTTCTTGGCCTTACTGTTATGGAATTTGGCAGTGTAAGTTTTTCCTCTCACTTTATGTGTCGCTTAATTGAAATCGAATGTCCATAGGCACTACTTACTACTAGATTTGTGTCCAACAGTTCCTTTTGAACCAGTTCGTTCAGTTGGACACAAGTTCGGCCAAAAACATCAATGTAAATTCAATGGGTTTGAAACAACTTTTGATTCAAACGCTCTCAAACTAGTTCAAAAAGAACTGTTGGACACAAGTCTATTTACTACCTACTAGATTTGTTTCTAACTCATTCAGTAGCTTTTTTTTGACACAATCCCATGTAATTTAAATGGGTACGACCCTACGTCTTCCACCTCTACAACCTCTTTTCGTAGTTCTAGCACAATTTTGTGTATGCGAAGAGGTCATCCCCTAAGTGCTGGTTTTATAAAATAATACTAACTTCAAAAAAGTCTGTAAGAGTTAAAATTATTTATAAAAAATTAACAGTCTTAATTATAAAACTTTGTAAGACTTGGGTCGAACTCATTCAGTCTGTCGTTTTTGCCACTTGATTTGTGTCCAACAGCTCTCTTGAACTTAGACTTGGGTCGAACTCGTTCACTAGTTCATTTTTGCCACAAACCAATGATCAAACTCATGTAATTTAAATGAGTTTGATCGTTGGTTTGTGGCAAAAATGAACTAGTGAACGAGTTCGACCCAAGTCTACTTGAACTAGACTTGTGTCCAACAGTTCTTTTTGAACTAGTTCGTTCAGTTGGACACAAGTCCGGTCAAAAACATCAATGTAAATTAAATGGGTTTGAAACAACTTTTGATTCAAACGCTCTCAAACTAGTTCAAAAAAACTGTTGGACACAAGTCTACATCAATGTAAATTAAATGAGTCTGAAACAACTTTTGATTCAAACTAGACTTGGGTCGAACTCGTTCACTAGTTAATTTTTGCCACAAACCAATGATCAAACCCATTTAAATTACACGGGTTTGATCATAGGTTTTTGGCAAATCAACCGACTGAATGAGTTCGATCCAAGTCTATAAATTAGGCTTGCACCTAGTCTTGGGTCGAACTCGCTAGTTCATTTTTGCCACAAACCAATGATCAAACCCATGTAATTTAAATGGGTTTGATCATTGGTTTGTGGCAAAAATGAACTAGTGAACGAGTTCGACCCAAGTCTACTTGCACCGAACTGATTCAGTAGCTCATTCTAGACACAAACCTTTAATCTAATACCTTTAATTTCAATGAGTTTGACTAAAGGTTTGTGTCTTAATCGAGCTACTGAAAGAATTTGAAGTCTACTATAAATTAGTACGCTTATAATAAATTCCAACCTTCACTTGTTACGACTTTATTTTAAGTTTTATAAGCAAAGCGGAATGGAAATTTATACGTTTGTAATAAATATTTCGCAAACTATGAACGAATGAAATAAAATTATTTTCGGCGTACGATATTGAAATAGATTTTAGACTTTGGTAAAACTCTTTCATTAGTTAATTTTTGACACAAACATATGATCAAATTTAAATTAAACGGGTTGATCATCGGTTTGTGGAAATAATGGACTAGTGAACAAGTTTGACCCAAGTGCACCAGTTCGGCTCAAGTCTTCTCAATTTAAAAATATTTCAATTGAGCTAATATAGATATATTAAATTTTCTTATCAATATTGAATGCCATGGTTTGTCCCCAGTTTTTTTTTTTAGGAAAACAAAATTAATTATTATGATTTATTAGTCCTTAAATATTTATATATTTCACTGTTGGAAAATAGCTTTCAAATCAAAGAACTTTTGCAATACTAACTTATAAAGAAATATTTCTTTAGTCTATGAAAAAACATCTTAGAATCAGATCACATGCAGTGGTTCGATCTATTCATTACAATGAAAAGGAATTTATTTAAATCACCGCACAAGGACCTAATTTCCTAGCAAATGCTAGTATAAAACACATGCACGATTGCCTTAAATATTTGGTTGAAGTATACACTGATGATTTGCTACAGCAACAATAAAATTCATATAGACAAAGCTGAACCACCAGCAAATAAATTTCAAATTAAAATGTAAAGTTTTATTCATAAAAATTAATATTGTTTTATAAAACATGAAACTAAAAAAATTTCCCTACAAACTTTACTTTGTAAGCTTTTTTTAAAACAAAATTATTTCTTATGAATACGGCATATAATAGCCGATGCTAGAGAATTAAGAATACACCACAATTCCTCAACTGGCGGAAGAGCATTCAATATAAAGGTTTTGCAAAAGGAAATCAGCTATTCAACCTACTATAACAGAACTCCTTCCTACCCAATGTAAACAAAACATACCGTTAGCTTAGAATACTCTCTCCTTCTGAACACACTCTATAACAGTAAAATTTTAGGCATACATAAATGCAGCAACAACATGCCCCAAAAATTCATTTATGTTAAAACTTGTTCTCTCACACATGTTTTTAGATCCCAGCCGAGCCAATAGCAATAAAAGAGCAAACATTTTACGAACGACTAGCTCGTGCCCTCGTAAAATAATTGTTTGCTTACTTTGGGTTACAGTTATGTACTGTTGTTGTAATTTAATGTAAGAGAGAAAAGAAAAAAAAAAACAAATAGTGTACAATAAAACACACACAAAAAGAAGTGTGCAGCAGGCAGCTGGAAGATTAAAATTACAGCTGTTTTTCCCAATAACTTGCTCAGACTGTTGCTAAAACCCAGCAAACAAAGTGAATACAATTTCAAGTGGATTGGAATGGTGTACGTGAGAATTATATAAAAATAATATAATATAAGAATAAATGATATGCTAATAATTGAGGGAACGTGATTTTCACATAAGTTAATGGAGACTTGATCTCAAATAAAAAAATATATATTTAATTGCAGAATCTGTAAGATTGATGGTTGGTTGATTCAATATAAAGAAAAGAAATGTTTTTTTAACCTGATAACTAAGGATTTTTAGAAAATATTAATAACCAGCTGAGTCCAGCAAACGTTGCACAGTGGGAGATTCTTTTCTAAATTTAAATAATAAAAAAAGTTTATAAAACAAACAAACTTTTTGAAATTTTATTTAGTCTTTGAGTAGGTGTCACAAAGCTTGAGTCTGGAATTTAAACTATATGCCTTTAAAGGAACAGAGCCACATACCTTTAATTGGGCTACACCTTGGTTAATGAAAAATTCAAACTGATGCCAAGCTAATATTTCCGATCTTAGAGCTAAACAAAGTCTGCTTTATTTATGGGATTTCGCTTACAGCTTAGGAAATAGTCCAGAAAATAAAAATAAGAATTTTGGATTTTTTATCCACCTTGGTCTACTGTTCTGCTAATGGAGAAGTCAAATCTTATCCAATTTTAAAAAAGGAACTTATTATGAATTTAAAACATTATATTAAATAATAACAAAAATTGGTTTCAAAAGCACAAATATTCAATTTAAAGTAAAATAAATAAATAAACCGATTTTCAGAGTTTTTTTTAAGAAATAAGTGGAATAACTATTTCGCTATTATAAAAAATTTTGCTAAAATTCCAAACCCAAATTTTTTCAAAACAAAAGATCCCTCAAATGTTGCAGTGTCCGCCTTTTTACCATATCTTCCCCTTATTCTATTCTAACCCCATATTTTCACATATTTAAAAGGTAAAACTATGAGAAATATTACAAAGAAATTTTTTGTTCAAAATTTTTGTTATTGAAGAACCCGGTTCGTTTCAAAATAGAATTTTTTTTTTAGTTATAAATATCAAATTTAAGGGGTTTGTTTTCTCAAATTCCAAAGCTGTAACCAAAAAAGTATCATATGACCTTAAGACATGATATGTTTTTTAATATTTCCAAAAATATTCAGGGGTGTTCAGTAAATCGCGCTTTTTGAAATAGCCGAATCTCTAGGAAAGAGAGAGATGAATTAAAAAGATGACATATTGCAGCTTTTTTATTGGTTTTAATATTTTCGATGCTTAAGATATTTTATACGAACTAAATCGTCCGATCAGGAATGCACACGATTTCAAAACGGCCGTTTTACAGAACACCCCTGATTATCTCTGAACGGCAAAAAATAAGTAAAATGCAGCAACAATACTGAAACCCCCATTAATGGGATTTTGGGAATTTTTTATTTTTTTTTTGGGAATTGCCGGGAACACAAAATTCTTTTTGTTTTTTACTTTCTGTGTGTTAATTACATCATTTGCATTTTGATATTGAATATTGATAAATGCAAACTTTATCGCATTTCTGTGGTTTTCATTAATAACAGCGTATGTCCAAAAATCAAATTTTTTCAGTAGGGCCATAAAAAAGTTATTTTTGAAGCTTATTTAAAAAAAGGTAGAAGGTAGGTTGTTATTAAGAAAAAAAAATTATGTATGCATGCATGGTTTTCAAAAATTTCCTAAAACTTTCAAAAAAGTATTTAGAATATAACAATTTGATAATGATGAAAACCACAGATTTGTTTGTGTAAGGCTTCTGTTTTCTTAGAAAAATTATGTATGCATGCATGGTTTTCAAAAATTTCCTAAAACTTTCAAAAAAGTATTTAGAATATAACAATTTGATAATGATGAAAACCACAGATTTGTTTGTGTAAGGCTTCTGTTTTCTTAGAAAACTCTTCTTGTATATTGTATGGATGCTATGAGTTGTGAATATTACTCAAATGGATCACTGGGTGAAAAAAAAATAAGAGACGCACCCATCTCTAGCATGA
Source organism: Tachina lurida (assembly GCA_944452675.1). Classification (NCBI taxonomy): domain Eukaryota; kingdom Metazoa; phylum Arthropoda; class Insecta; order Diptera; family Tachinidae; genus Tachina; species Tachina lurida. The sequence continues at coordinate 169,006,830 of OX101753.1, read as the reverse complement.
ACAATCTCTTGTATCTTTTTGTGCCCTACCAATGCCATCTTCCAGAAGTTTAAGCTTTTACCTAATTCGAAAGACTTTCAAAAATTGTTAGTTGTCAAGTTTTTCAACAACTTCTATACAATCTATTAGGTAAGGTTGAGGAGAAGAGCCATTAACCTGATATCAATATAAGCCAGTATAGGCCTATTATGAGGATACTTGGACTAAGGCCAGTACAGTTTTTTCGTGGATTATGTTTTGGTTTCCCTAAGCGAATACGGCCCTTCACTGAGTGACAAAAAAGATTTTTATTTCATACTTAGCCGAGTGGGAAGTTATATGTATATCTACTGCGTAAATGTGGTTTTTCTCTAAACTGAAATAACTGCTCATCGACCGACAGTGATGTCTTTTACTGTGTGCCCACAATATTAATGTATATTTGCTGCAATTTAACTTTTCTATTTGACTATACCTTCAAAATTTAAAAATTTAGGCTAAAACATAATTTTACTTTCAGTTTATTTATTACTTTATGAGTAAAAAGGAATTATAAAAAATTATGAAAAAGTCATACATGCATGCAGTAATTCCCAGTCCAGACTTGCAATTTTTGTTGCAGCAACTTTTTATTTTTTAGTACAAAAGAGCGAGGGAGGAATACAAAAATTATATATTTCTATTTCAACACTCTCAGACATATTTAAGAATTGCTGCAAAAAAAAATTGCAAGTCTGGACCGGCACTAAGGAATGTATGAAGGTACACAAATGTGCTTAAAATTATTAAATAAATCTTGAAAAAAAAAACTTCAATGAATATTTAATAAATATTAAATAAATTTATGTAAATTGATACTATCTAAATTTAACGGCCTGTCCCACGATGTCACCAGAAATCGTTCGATTTCAAGACAACAATAACATTAGAAAATGTGTTGTTGTTTTCGATCGTACGATTTCTAGTGACATCGTGGGACAGGCCGTAAGTGTTGCGTAACATAATAATATTTTTTTTTATTCATTTTATAAATTCGTTACTTAGACCACTTTTATAATTATGGGCACAATTGTAACTATATTGTTAAATTGTACAGTTGCACGAGGATTAATGTTTGTTAATAATTTAATTTCGCTGGTAAAACATTCGTAACGAAATTAACTTCTGGTTTCTCATTAAGATTGAAAATAATCTATGAGAGTTTGATTTTTTGTTTGTGGGGTATTGTGTAAGTATGTATGTGTATGCTTGTTGTTTGTTTTCTTATGTTGTTGTTTTTTTTTTTTTCTTTAATATTCTGTTAGGCTGCCTGTCGTGTGCTCTTCAAATTAACATTCGTTTTGCTCCCAAACACGAAGCACTTTCTTGCTGTATGTTACGTTTGGCGATTACAAAAATTTACTGTTGTGAAATTTAGTCATTTTAATAGCGCGTCTTCAAACGGTTCACACCTAACGGATAATTCGCCGGTAAAAAGTTCTCTCTGAAATTTTTTTTTTATGTTTAATACTAGAATATAATAACAACAAAATTTTGTGTGTTCTGTGTAACTTATGATTTCTTTCACATTCGAATAAGAAAAGTGTAGTTTTTACTTTCAACGAAAAAAAAATAAATATTCATAAACTACATATTAGAGCGAAGACAAAAAAAAAACCAAAAAAAAACGGTTTTTATAAAAAAAAAATTCGTTAAGCTCTAAGTTAAGTTCCAATTTAAAGTTTTCCAATTGAAAGTTAAAGTTTAAATAAATGAAGAATTTCTTTATGAATAATTCACAAATGAATTTACAATATTAAATTTTAATCCAAAAAAAAAAATTCGAAATAGAAATAATAAAAAGTTCACTTTTACTATACAGACTGCATGCATACACACACATACGCACAGACACACACACACATACATGCATGCATATGTATTTGCTAGCCTAACAATGTTGCCAATATACCAAAGTGTAAAAGGCAAGTGAAAGTGTTGAAAAATTCGTAATTCAACTGTTTGTCATCTAAGAAAAAAAAATTATTTAATTAAAGTGTGGCAAAATTAATGGCAAATTATAAATCATTGATGGAAAATTAATTTACTTACAAGCAAATGAGTAATAAAAGTAGATATTTGTGCAATATTTTTAATTAATTGCCAACATCATAAATCAACAACTAGTTATAAAATACAAATTGTGTACAAAAAAAGCGCAAATTTTAAAAAGTTTAATATTACAACAAATCACATTAACAAGCTCTCACACAAGTACTTAAAACAAAAACTTTTTTAATGCTTATACAAGGGATTTATATTATGTGATTTTGTGTGTGTGTACTTGTTCTTTAATTCAAGTATTGCTTTGGCAAAAGGAAAGTGTTGTTCGTTCACTGCTTATTATAAGAAAGGATATTAAAATCATTTAAAGTTGCAAAACTTTAACTCAGAACAAAAGGTAAAATATATAAATTTATTTTCAAACTTTTTAATGTAGTTTGGCAATTTTATCGTTGCGGTAAGCATTATTATAGATTTTTATGTGTATTTTTAATACTGAAAACTTTTTTGACAAATAAAGTTTTGCTAAAAGTAAAAAAAAAATTATATTAACTTGATTTTTATGAATATTCTACATAATAACCCAGCAAACACAGAAATATACCATATGTATTGCCTGGATAAAAAATATTATATGCAGCAATAATCGATTTCGTTTTCGGAAAGATACTTCTTATGATACGAAAGTGGTTCTTCTAGATCACAGGCAAATAAGGCAGATATTGTCAAAATAGTATTAGCAAAAAAAAAAAAAAAAAAACCAAGCAACTGCTTTGCTTATCAGCACACAGACAAACATTTTGCCTGCAATAAACACGTTCAATTAAAAAAGAAGCAAAAATCAATTAAAAATGTAATTGAGTGAATTAAACTTTTGTTTAAAAAGTTTATGTAATTAAAAGATTAATTGACTCAATGAAATGTTTAGTTGATTTTTTTTATGTGTAAACATCTATACACTAGGGGGTAAAAATCTTATTCACAATACAATCACAAATTTTGAGTAAGATATGCGATCGGTGTGAGCTATGTATGAGTGTATTAGTGTAATCATACGGACAACAAGAAGTACACAGAAACTCAACAGCTGCATAGAAATACACTCAACCGAATTTTAAAGCATACCTTCAGGAGCAATGTTAATTTTAATAGAAATTGCTTAAAAAGTGTAATAGTGTTGCCAGTGGGCATAATTTTGTTAAAAAGTTGACAAATATAAAATAAATATAAACTTTTAAATAAAAGAGCGTTTGAAATGTCAAATATTTGTTTAGAAGATATATAGCAGTATTTATAAAGAACTTATAATATTATATTATAACATATCTTCATTACTCGTACTGTTGCCTTACACTGAAGCTGGTGCACGACAAATAGGTAACAATCTCCATTTCATGCCAATTATTATGGGTAGAGATTTTAATACAAATTTTGCTAACCCACAGTGGCAAGCTTTATCAAAATATTTATGTGACGTTTTCCACTTGCATATGAGCAGTTCTCCACAAACCCCCACAACTAATAATTCCACAACTATAGACGCAGTTTTCCATAGATTTTTAAATACAGTAGAGTCAAAAAGTTATATATCTTATTTTAGTTACCATAAGCCAATATTAAAAAAAATTTTCATTACTAGATGTTTACACATCTCCCCTATGATCGGACTGACATTGAATTTTTTTTTGAATTAAACCTGTTTATGGCGGGAAAATCTTTGTGCTCAAACTTGTTCAAGGATACTTCTAAATATCCTTGGATGTCATAAGATTTACTCAAAAATAACAAATTACCTTTAACTTTATCTTGCTGGAAAGAGCGGACATGTCTTGTTCTTGGCACTTGAGTTAAGTCGTACTTTGTTTAAAAAAAATATAAAATAAAAATTGTTAATAAATTTTGCAGCTTGTCTTCTGCTTAGTTCTCTAAAAGCTTAAAAACTCATCATTGTGGGAATAATTAATTTTTTTTTAAATATGTTTGTATGTTAATAATTAATTTAATTTAAACTTTTTTCTGTCCTTATTGCATATACTTCTAAAAAAAAGAGCAAGAAAATAATTAAATCCAGTAAATTGTGAATTTGACTCGCATTCGAAGGGTTCCATACTGACACTAGATATGTGCGTTTAATTGTGAAAATGGTCTAAATCATATACAAATTTCTATGGTACAGATATTTAGTACACTCAGAGAAAAGCTGCAACTTAAAAATAAATCACGCTAAATCAATAATAATTTTCAAGGTGATAGATAATGTATATTGAGATATTTAAAAATAAATAAAGTTAATAAATTAGTACACTGAAAGAATTTTCGGCATAAATTCTATGAATTTCGACATTAATCTAATGAAACATTCATTAAAATTCAACCAACGTCACGCTTCGTTGGATTAATGAAACCAGTTTCATCAAAATTATTTTATTAAAAACTTCATCAATTTTATTTAACAGTGTAATTATTGCAGTGCTCTAACTTCATCGAAACAATAATATAATTTCATGAAAAGAATGAAATAATTTAAATATAAAGGGGTTTCTTAATAATTAGAAAATATTGCTGTCACAAATCCAATAAAATTTTCTTACGAAACCAGAATACCAACGAAGTAATTCCAATGAAATTCTTTCACAATATTCATAAAATTTTCATTGGATTTGTGAAATTATCATTAGATTTGTGGAAAAAATTTTAATGAAATTGTTTCACTGGACTTATGAAGCAAAATTTTTTCGGTGTATCGTAAATTTATATTCTTCCATATTGAAATAAGAAATTTCAATATGACTAGACTTATTAATTCAATATGGTTTTCATTGATTTGAAGCTGTTTTTCCCCTGGCTGTAGATGACATTGGAACAAATCAAAAAATACTATTACATTATGCACTATTTTAATTTAGAGCTGTTCTAGTCTTGGTTAATATGAAAATATATAATATTTATTAAATATGTATTGAAATTTTTTTTAAAAATCATTTAATGTTTCGAAGCAAAATGTGCAGTTTTAGACCTCTTCGACCACCTTTAGACCTCTTTCATAATTAAGGGCACATATGTAGTTAATACCATATGAACTGTAGCCGGTATATTTGAATATCTTACCTGATGTACAAATTTTATAAATTTTTATTGTTTGGCGTTTTTTTTTTTGTTTTGGCGATTTTTTTCATTTTAGCGATTTTTTTTAGTTTTGCGGTTTTTTTTTTGTTGACTTTTTTCGGTTTCTTGCAGTTTTTTGTAGTTTTTTGGCCATCTTTTTACTTTTTGAGATTTTTTTTTGCATTTTAGTGATTTATTTCATTTTTGGTTATATTTTTCATTTAAGCGATTTCTTGGCATTTAGTTTTAGTAATTTTTTTGTAGTTGTGCTATTTTTCCGTTTAGAAGAATTTTTTTCTTAATGGCGAGTTTTCAGATTTCTGCCGATTAATTTTTTTAAGTGACTTTCATAAAAAATTTTTAGACGAGTCGTCTGCCTGACTTATGGAAACTGCACATAAGTTAAAATATTCACTAATTAAGAATCATGTTGAATCAAAGTTATTTCCAAGTTGGAAGAACATGAATTTGAATTAATGTAGTAATTGTATTTTGTGAATTATTTAACTTACGTGTTGTTGACATAGGCTTAAGAAAAAATTGTGTTTGTATATAAATTAGGCAGTCCGGCCAAGATTTGACCTCGGAACTCATCGCGTGGCAGTCAACGTGCGTGGGTACACACAGATTAATTTCAACCTGAAATCTACGTAAACAAAAATAATCTAATCTTTTTCTGCAATGATTTTGATTCATATGTTTTTCGTTGAATTGATGCAAGGACATGTTTACATCCAATATACATATTTTCAGTGTTAAAAATTTAATATTAACTGCCATTTCGATCAATATAAGCTTAAAAAATATTTTTGTTTGTGAAATAAAACTGTTAAGCCTTCTTGTTAAAAAAAATGTTACCTTAGTCAATGCAAGGATATAACCACGTCCTATATATCATTTTCCTTGGAAATATCATATTGGCTGCAACTTTGGTAAAAATGCTCAAGAGTTTTAAGTTCAACTGTAGAAATATAAAGCTAAGTATTCTTTTAAATTTCAGTACAGGTGATGCAAGGATATGTCTACGTCCCACATATCCTTAATTTTAAAATACGGAGTTTGGTTGATTTTATGATAAGAAAAAAACTTATTTGAAAAATACAAAACCTTAGCCATCCTTTACATTTGACTTGCATTGATCAAGGAAATTTTTTCACACTTTGAATTGTAAAATAGTATCTATAACTAAGCTTTGTTATAATTTTTACTTTATTTGATGCAAGGACATGGGTACGTGCCAAATATCCTTAATTTAAAATACGGAAAGTTGGCTGCTATTATGACTAATAGATTTCATGTTAATTTGAGGTGATTTATAGTAATTTTTAAAGAAAATTTTTCCTTTTGAAATAACTTTATTTCACGTTGATTTAACATTTATGTACTGTTAAAATCAAAATGAAGAATCATGTTGAATCAAAGTTATTTCAAGTTGAAACAAAATGAATTTATATTAATGTGGTAATTGCGTTTTATTAATTATTTAACTTATGTGTGGTTGACATAGGCATCAGAAAAAATTTTGTTTGCATATAAATTGGCTCCACCCCACCAAGATTTCAAATTGGAACTCATTGCGTGGTAGTCAACGTGCTTAGCCCGGCAGCCATAACAACTTTAAATATTCTATAGATGACCTTCTCTGAGAAAAGGTAGACCTAGTGTGTCAAAAACGGGTGTGTGTCAAAATCGATAAAAATGAGGAAAAACATTAAAATTTTATTTTTTAAATGCGTTTTTCTCAAAACTTCATTTTCACACACTAGGTCAATTTTTTCAGTTTGTCGGCTGTGTACAAACTTCAAAAAAACAACAACAATACAAAAAAAAAATCACGCAACTAAGTACACTTAAACAACATATTATTTCTGGTAAAGTTAATGAGTTTGAATGAGTTTGAATCAAATTTTTTGCATGGTGATTTTGCATTGGTATTTTTTTTTCTGTCTGTATAGTTTTATTAATAATGACATTTAATAATTGAAATTTAGCTGAGTGCTACAACTTGAAGAAGAGAATAAGAATATGTAATAAAATGAAAAAGCACTTACGTCAACTTATGCCATTATTATTTATTGCCACAGTGACAATTCAAAAGGTGCATACAAAATATGCATTAACCCCTTCGTATGCTTTCCCTGATTAAAAGTGTCTGGTTCGCTTCACAGAAAGTGTTTGAACTTAAACTGGTCCCTAACATTTTAAGACTGATCATGTGACAAGTCCTTTGCCAGTTCCACTTACCGCAGGATGATTTTAAGATATTCCTCATATTTAACAATATTTTTTCGTATGCCTTAAATAAACCCTGCCACACTTGTTGAAAATAATTGCCGGCATAAAATTTTAATATTTTTTCATTAGCAATTATAATTTAGTGACAATATTTTCCCTGTGCTTTTTTCACTGGCACCAAAGCTTACAACTTTTACAAAGCACAAATTGTTTATTTATTTACGCCATGCACAATAATTCCAATATGCAGCAGCAGCAGCAGGACCAAAAGCTGTTTTAACCCTCTTCTTTTGAAATTATTGAAAGAAAAAAAAATTAAAATAAACAAAAGTACTCTGCAGTATGTGGATTAACCAGCATTTAAACAAAAAGGTAAATAGTCAAAAAAAATAAAACAACTCAAAGGACAGTGAAGCCCTGACTACAGTGTAAGTGGCTGTCGAATGTTTTAAAGCGCAAATAGCAAATTGGAGTTTAAATCAAATGCACAAAGTAAATAGTTAATGAATCATAAAACTGATGTTACACAACCCTAACATTTTCCGTTTCCTTTTTTTTCTAACGTTTGTAAAATTTTTAATGACAATTTTTAATAACATTAACTGCTGAATAAATTAAATCAATGTAATTGTAAATGAAATAAAAACGTTCATTTTGTGTTCAAAGAAAGAGGGGAAGGGAATTGGAAATATCAAGCTGGGGTAAAGCTACTGAAGATTTAATTAAATGGGATTGATATGAATGTTTATATTAAATCAGTTTGAGGTGAAACTTCAATGAAAGTTTATATTTAAGTCAAAAACTTTTTTTAATTTTTTGTCGAATGATAAACAAAATATTGAACAAATTCTTTTATATAAGAAGGGCATTTCCACCGAAATTTCACTTTTGTCACGTGCAACAGCAAGCAATTATGCTTATATTTCAGAACAGTGTTACTCGATTTTGCTTAAAATTTAACCTAATATAGAGCTGCTGATGCCCTATACAAATACCAGTATATAAAGAAAAAAAGTTTCGTTTTTTTTGTTAAGTGTCGCACGCTACAAAAAGTTGACATTCCTGTGGAAATGCTAAGATGTATTTATTTTGCATGGGTTAAAAGGGGCAATGCCGACTTTGATGAAAGTCTGTGTGCGTGTTTTTATTAATTCTAGAAAGGGTATGTGACAAAGTTTGAAGAATTCTGTTTGAATGGGAAGAATTTTAATGGGCGGTAGGTGGTGGGTCTTGGCGATTTTAGTTAAAACTTTGCATGTGTTTTATTTTTTCTTGAAAGTGTATTTGCCAAATTTGAATAATTCCGCTTGAATAAAAAAAATGTTGAGCAGAAAAACTTGTATGTCTTTTTTTTTATTATAGAAAGTGTATGTGCCATATTTGAAGAATTAACTTGGATGGGAGTTTTTTTAGATTTCATGGGCGGTGGCCTGGCCGATTTTGATGCAATTCCAAGTTTTCCTAATTAAGTCAACATAATGCTCTTTGAGAACTTAAAATAATCTAGGAGTAGTCCTCATAGTGTTTTCCCAAATATTTATGAAGTCATCCCACTGTGCAAGAAGGTGCCTTGAAATTAGAAATACTTGTTTACTAAGGTAGCCACTTTTCATTAAAGTAATGATTTTTTTTAATCTACCGCCGCCATTTATATGTCATGTCAGCTAGTTTAGGGACCGCCCTCACTGATCCGCTTCAATGGATCAGTGAATTTGGTCATTAATAATGAGCTAACATAAGAATTTATTGCATTAATGCAGCATAATTTGTTGAGTTTCATGTATATTATAAAATTATAGGGATATAATGAAAAGTTTCAATAAATGAATGAAAAATTATTAATGTTGCTTTAACATTAGCAAAATTAATGTTTTTTCTCTAAGTGTATGTGTATGAAAGTGTGAAACGACACAATAAATAGTCGTTGGAGAATATGAGAGAAATTTATAAACACAAACACAACACAACCAGCAAAGCGATTAGCTTGTTTGAGGAATTTGAGGAAAAGACCAGGATCTATGGCGGGAGTCGAACCCATGACCTCTGGACTGAGAGGTAAGAATCGATACCACTCAGCCAAAGGTGCACCCTGAACTATTTTACTTTTATTCTCTTTTAATCTAATTACAATATTAAATTTGCAACCGAAACACTAGTAGGAACTTTTAACATTAAAATGCGGAGTCTGAACCATTCATTAGGGACTTTTAATAACTTTATTCGTAACATGTTTGAAGATTCTTGATGGGTACACGCTACGCTACCGGGTTGAAGTGCACTAAAGCATTCAGAACTAACAAAATATGCCTCTACTGGCATATTTTAGAATCGTGCACAGTGGTCTGGAACCAACTGTTTTTCGGTATTCTATTAACAAATATTTATTTTGATAGAAATCTTTAACTAAACGTTTAAACAACATATAGCGCTCATTTAATTGCTCAATATCATAACGCAAAAAAGCGGTTTTAAGTTCCCAGGAGACGATCAAATAAAATCATCAAGCACATATTTCCCAGTTTTAAGTTCCCACCAGACGATCAAATAAAACCATCAAGCACATAGTTGTATGCGTGGAGTCGTGTTTCTTCAGCTATACCTACGCCTTGTCGCCAGAGTTTGATAAGAATAAAAAAATTTATAAATTTTTTATTTGATGGGTGATTACTTGATCGTCTCCAACTCTGATTGATGAAGAAATTGCATTTGCTTTCTTATGATATTTGAAAGGTGTGTGGATGAACAAAAAATGTGTTTTGCATTTTATGGAAAATTGTCATTGTTATTTGTAAGAATCGTTAAGTGTTTTAAAAAGCAGAAAAAAATACGGCAAGAAATACACGCATTTCTTCAGGAGATTTATTTTGTTTGGAAAAAATTTATTAGACAACCTGTTGTTTAAGATCTGAATTAATCAAACTTGCAGTATGAATGCAAGATCAGCTGTTTATGGTTTTAGCGTTAAAACCAGGTTTTAACTTTAGGTGTGAAAATAATGGATACTTTTCTATTTATATACCAAAAAAAAAACTTTATATTTTCGAGCCTTGAAACCGTCCATTCCATTTTACTGAATTTCACATATACAATTTTTCAAGCAACATTCAAGGTAAACAAGAAGCCATATCGTTGCCCCAGAATTGTGTTGCTCCACAGACCATTCTTAAAAAAAATTAATTACGTATGAGATATAAAGCATTAATTTTGCTCCATATCCAATATTTTTAGATGTAATAAGTATTGTTTTGCTGTATACGCCACTATTTGGCGATTGCATCGAATTCTTCATCCAAACACGTACGAGGCAAAGTTAACTCTTGGTTAGCTTCATTTCGATAAGAAATTAATAATAATAAATAAATTCAGTAAAGTACGACTTTGACTCGCGCACGAAGGGTTCCGTACGTTGGGCTTTGAGAATTTTTTTAATACAGCGTTTTTTTAAGTTTTTGACATTTTTTCAGCTGAAATAATTTTTTTTTGTTAAATTTTTATGAATTGAATTAGGCTACTGTTCGTAACGCTTTTTAAGCCAAATTACATGTGATAATTATTAATGAACAAATAACATCAAGTTAGTTGTAAATATTCTGACAACAACACATAGTTGAACGGAACAGCCAGCCGTTTTCGAAGGCCACTAAACCTTCCTCATCAGAGTACTTCTGTGTTTTGGTCCACCGTGTGTGGTGTCAGTTGATGTAGATGTCTGCCCTATATACGAAACTTTATTGCAAATGGAATATGTGAATTGGTTTGATTCATTGCATTTTTCAATTTGCTCATATATATGTTTGGTAATGAAGGCTCAATAATTTACCATCTTTCATATATATTACAACAGTCTTAACAGTAACAAACCAAAAAAGTTTGTCTTAAGTAGAACAAAAATAAGCAAATTAACAAACATGTGCATAGTTAGTAAGGAACAAACGACAATGGTAAGACTGTTGTAATATATATGGAAGATGGTAAGTTTTGAGCCTTCATGACCTAACATATATATGAGCAAATTGAAAAATGCAATGAATCAAACCAATTCACATATTCTATTTGCAATAAAGTTTCGTATATAGGGCAGACATCTACATTAACTGACACCACACACGGTGGACCAAAACACAGAAGAACGCTGATGAGAAAGGTTTAGTGGCCTTCGAAAACTGCTGGCTGTTCCGTTCAACTATGTGTTGTTGTCAGAATATTTACAACTAACTTGATGTTATTTGTTCATTAATAATTATCACATGTAATTTGGCTTAAAAAGCGTTACGAACAGTAGCCTAATTCAATTCATAAGAATTTAAGAAACAAATACAGTTCGAAAAATAATAATTAACTATAATTTTTTTTGTTTATTTTTCGCTTTTTTCTCGTTATGGGGTTTTTTTAATTTTGGAGATTTTTTTTTTCATTTTGGCGATTTTTTTTCATTTTGGCAATTTTTTTCATATTTGTTGTTTTAGCAACCAAAGGTCTACATACTGTGTCCAAATTTCAGGCCCGTAGCTTTTACGGTTCTAGAGAAAATACCCTGTGACAGACGGACGGACAGCGTAGCGAAAGCAATAGGGTTTCTTTTCACCTTTGGTGTATGAAACCCCAAAAAGGTGCCGTAAGAAAAATTCGACGGCAAAATTAAACAAAAACATCATCAACCAGACGCAGCTGCCGATTTTATGTTTTAATATTAACTTATTAAACACTTAAATAAATAAAAAGAAACCTTAATTATGCACGTTTCAGTACAACAGAAATCATTTAATTTCATTCTTTATATTAAATACACCTTAATTACTTAATTTTATTGTATAAATGTGTACAAGGATCGTTAGTTAAAAATATTTAGGTGGCGGTTTCTGGGTCTGTCTCGGGACAGCAAGAAAAATAAACAAAACAAAATAATTCTGAATACAGGTATGGAGCACAAGAAGTTACTTTTTTCAAAATAAATTAAGAAAAGTGGTGAATGCGGCACAAAACACATTTTTTAATTTTACAATAAACTAATATTAACTTCTAACTTCATGGGTGGAAGTTCACAAAAATTAAAATTTTCTGCAAAACATGTGTCGCAAGCAGTAGAGCAAATACAAAAGAAATCCTTTGGGAATATTTTGAGAAAAGTAAACATGTTTTGTCGTTTTTCTCCACTTTTATTTTGTGGCGTATGGGCTATACCAATTCTGAGGCGACGATACAACACTTGACATGACTTCAATTCATGCGGCCATTAAGTCACTTCAAATCACACCAAATACTTTTACAATTATTTCCAAAGAAAGTTCTTCCTTTAGAAGTTGATGGAAACGAGAAAATTTTTGTTACTTTTATCATGGCCGCAGGGCTTATGTGCTCCTTGTTCTTTATCACCTGTCAGACCAAATAGATTTTCTATTTTTGTCATAACTTATTACTCATTTTGTTGACTATAATATATATATTGCTCCCAAACTTGGCAATATTTCAAAGCTTTTACCATTTTATGGCAAGCATTTTATTTTGAATATAATTTTAAAATAGTTTTGGAAAAAGTGTTAAAGTATAAAAATAGTTTTGCTTTAATTTTATAAAAGCAAACAAGTTCTCACACAGAAAATTTTGAAAGCCATACATTTCTTTTACACTCAAAGGGAGCCCTCAAACGAGAGATAACAGCGGAAAAACAAATTTCTTAAATAAACTTTAAAGGCCAAGCAGCCTCATGCACTTAAGCGTAACACAAAAATGTACATCAATCTGTCAATTTAACAAACAACACAAATAACAAAACCGAAAAATAAAACAATTGCTGGTAGCATGCCACCCATAAGTGGTTAAAAGCGTTTTAATTTTTTTTTCCTTTAATGTGAAACAACACAATTACTGTGAACAATTTTGTATTTTATTCAATTCATCTTTCTTTTTTTTAGGGAACTAAAAGAAATTTTAAAAGATTTTATGTGGTTAGTTTTATTCAAGTTGAAAAATTTATAAATTTATTTTTTTCTACTCTTGTTTGCTGTCATGTTTTTCACACTTTTTTTTTTAATAAAAATGCTTCATTTTTATGCATAAAAGATTTTCATGAGAAATTGTTTATGCAAATTATTGTGTGTGTTATTAATGTTCAGAAATCATCACCCTCAATTTTTTTCCCTTCCGACTTCTTGAAAAATATTTGCTTTGTTTTCTATTTAAACTTTTGAATTTTATCAACATTCATTCAAAACTCTAACCCACACCTTTGAGCCAACAAAAATCTTGTAACATAAACAATTTTCCAAGTCAAATAAGGAAAAAAAAATAAAAAAATTCGTGCATATTTTCTACTATTTGTGGTTATTTCTTTGACTTAGTTGACAAGGAAAAACAAATAACCACAACATTTTTATTGAAAATAATGCCGGAGGATTGTTAAAAAAAAAAAAAAATCAAAAGAAATTCAATTTAAAAAGGCAGGTCTGCATTTGGTGTAGGTGTGTAAATACTTTTGTATGCGTGTGTGTGTCCTTGCCTAGTTACAATAAATTTTAAATATAATAAATGAAGTTACTATGGTTATTTGTAGAGAATTTATTTTACGAGTAGCATTTTATTTCAATTGAAATTTATTGACAACATTTTATTTTTTGTTTATTGCAAAAAATAAAATATATTCAAAGTATCTTACAAATACGATTGATTATTTTTGTCAATTGTAAGGTCTTATGATGAAATTTTTGATTAAGTACTACTCGTATTTATATGTTGCGCTTTGAAGTCTTGGAAATCGTTAAAAATTTCCAAAATTAATTATGACTTTATTTTAACAAGCACTTAAATGTAACTATGTACAGTTAAGGCCAAAAACATGCATAAAGTTAGACGACGCTATTTGCCACAATGCACATTGGGTAGTTTAAGCTACTTCTTAGGCCAAAATTAATTTCACCCAATGTTGTTCACCAATAGGACTCAAATTCTAAATTTAAGAGTTTTTCATGTGCACGCACAGTCCAGCTTTTTGTTTTTATTTTAACAATGGAAATTTTTAGGGTTGGCACCTTATGAAAAATAATGTTAAAAATGTAGATATCTCGTAAACGAAATAACAAATTTTATTGAAATTGAGAAATAAGGCCATTTTGGTTGATTACTAAGGACTTTATTGCAATGAGCCGACGAAAATCGGTACATTGTGCCGATAGTGGGATCTCGGCATAAGAAGTTGTGGTTTACAAAATGCACAATTGCGCAACAAGTCAAAATTATTGGGCAAACTTCACATGTTTGTGTGAATAAATTTCTATACAATTTTTGACATTTTATTAACGAGAGCCTAAAAGTTCACAATTGCACAGTTTGCGAGACTTTTGAACATTCTCATGAAAACTCTTAATATATTAAAGAAATAAAACAAAAATAAAATAATATTATGAAACTAAGAAATTCGCAACTGAAACAGATGTTTAACACGTTAGAGAAAACAACGAAGGGTTGGACTTTGAACATTTTTTAAAGGGTTTTTTTTTGCGTTTTTGACATTTTTTTTAGCTGAAACTATTTTTTTTTTTGTTTTTTCTCTATTTTCTCGTTTTGGCGACTTTTTTTTCATTTTTTTTGCGTTTATTTTATTTTGGCGATTTTTTTCATTTTGGCGATTTTTTTCTGTTTTTTAGGTTGTTTTTCGTTTTGGCGATTTTTTTCTTTTTGGCGTTTTTTTCATTTTGGCGATTTTCTTTCATTTTGGCGATTGTTTTTCATTTTAGCAATTTTTTCGTTTTATGCGATTTATTTTAGTCTTAGAATTTTTTTTAATTTGGTGTTTTTTTTCGTTTTGGCGATTTTTTTTTTGTTTTTGGCGATTTTTTTCGGTTTGGCGATTTTATAATTTTTTGTTTTTTTTTTTGTTTTACCGTTTTTGAAAATTTCAAGACTTTAGCTCTTACGGTTTCCAAGATACAGCAAGTTGTCAAATTACATAATCAAAATTGCATTAACTGATGGAACACCCTTTAATGTAAATATTTTGAAATTTTAGTGTTAACCTTACAAATTTCAAGTGTATATACATAAAATTGTATGTATATTACATGGGATTTTAACATTTTTCGTTGCTCGTTTTGGAACACCCTTTAATTTTTATCTCCCATGTATTTGCTATTGTAGCGGCCAAAGATCTATACAGTCTTTTCAAATTTCAGGTCCGTAGCTCTTACGGTTGTCACCTTTGATGTAAGGAACCCTAAAAACCAGCTCCAAACCGGATAAAAAATATACTATATTTGGCGCGGGTAATGCAGATTTCCATGGGTGATTTCAAAATCGGATTAGCGATTTTGGCGTAATAGCTTAGTAAACACAAATAATCAGACAAACAAACTCCTACTTTCACATTTTTTAATATTACACCGACAAAATTTTCATTCACAAGTCAAATGAAACAATTTCATTGAAATTTTTTCACAAAGCTAATGCTAATTTCACAAATCCAATGAAATTTTCATGAATATTGTGAAAGAATTTCATTGGAATTGCTTCGTTGGTATTCTGGTTTCGTAAGAATATTTTATTGCATTTATGACAACAATATTTTCTAATTATTAAGAAACCCCTTTATATTTAAATTAATTCATTCTTTTCATGAAATTATTTTATTGTTTCGATGAAGTTATAGCACTGCATTAATTACACTGTTAAATAAATTTGATGAAGTTTTCAATAAAATAATTTTAATGAAACTGGTTTCATTAATCCAACGAAGCGTGACGTTGGTTAAATTTTAATGAATTTTTCATTAGATTAATGTCGAAATTCATAGAATTTAGGCCGAAAACTTTTTCAGTGTAGTATATATGTATTATAATTTAATTTTTAATAGGGCATTTAGATCATCTAAAAATCTAGTACTTACGAGATTTCTAGCTAAATCTTGCTGCTTTTGACCAGATTTGCCATACAAAACGAAATCTAAACTTTCAAAATCTATTATTTTTATTTATTTTTTACTACCCTGTACAATATATTTATAAAAAGGGTGAGTGAATTAGCTATGGTCTGCTTAAAAGGGTGTGTGCATTGGCTAAATTGTAGTTGTTTTGGAAAACTTTCAGTCAATGGGTTATAGATTTTAATAAGGATTTTAATTAAACTCTGCTAGATTTTGTGCAGGTACAAATGTCCTATAAAGGAAACTAAATAAAACTTTCGCTAAAAATAATATCTAATGTTTAAAGTGTACGAAAACTTTTCTAACCAACTTCCTTACATCATTAAAAACAAATAACTGTATATGTGTAAAATATTTGTCAATTTTGTATAGAACATTTCTTTGCACCTTTTTCATGGAATCATATCTGCAAATCCAGAAAACAGTCAATGATGATGTCTCACTTCATCGGCACATCATCATCATCATCATCATCATCACCATGACTATAAGAACTTTTGTAGCCGAAACAACAGCAGCAGCAATATCATCAAAAGCCATAAAGCGCCAAAGAGAAAGAAAAAATAAACGATATTCATCATTAATAAGTGAAGCAAAGTGTTGCCCTCTCAACACCTTGTGGCAATATTCATGGCAAATGCGTTTTAATAGAAATCGAAAAAGAAAAGATTGAAATGAATTAATGCCATAGAAGCATAAACTGACTGATGTGTTCTCTATATGTACGAATACAAATGTAATTCTCATGCAGTTTTTTTGGGTGTAAAATGAAATGAAAGCGGGTGTGACGAGATGATTGTTCAAGTGTTAAATCGTTTTTTCCCTATGGGACTGTCTATGTGTCTGTCTATTCAATATGTTTTGCTTTGTCTGTTTTTATGCTTAAATTTAAAATGTTTAAAACAAATTGGAGAATATTTTATTGAACCGCTCGCTAGTGCTGTTCTACGTGTTGTTGTTGTTGTTGTCTCAAAGGCTTATACTACATAAGTGCTAAAACAATTTTCTGTTTCACCAACGACCCTCTTGGTTACATTAATACAGCTAACGGTAAATAATGGAAATAAATAAATATACATATGGGCATTTCCACAGGAATGTCAACTATTTGTAGCGTGCGACACCAAGCAAATATGCTTGTTTTTTAAAACAAAACGAAACTTTTTTTTAAGTTCCTTATATATTTGTGCAGGCCGTCAGCAGCTCAACGTTAGGTAAAATTTTAATAAACATGGAGTCACGTTGTTCAGAAATACAAGGTTAATTGCTTGCTGTCACATGTGACAAAAAAAAAAAGAATTTCTCGGAGAAATGCCCATATGTAGAACAATAATAACAGCAGCAGGCAGCCAGCAAACCAATCAGCCACCAACAAACTCTTTTCGATACAAAATCTGTCAGTTCCATTTTCGTTCATTGATGCATAGAACAACAACAACAACTCCAAAAATCTCTCTATAATTAAATAAACTGAGTGCTACTGCGGTGATATTAAGCAAAATTGTTGATTGAGATTGTGAAAGTAGAAAAGAACAGATAATATTGTAATTTTATTGTCAATATTTTAAAGGGAAAATGTGCGCTTTAGTGGTTTTAAAACTTTATCATCGGAGTTTTTTCTCATAAAGCATTTGTGTGTGTGTATACACACACACACATCTGTGTTTGTATGTATGTATTTATATATTTAAATATTTTTCGTTTTAATTGATTTAAAAATAATGTACAGCGAACATTTTTATTAATTCTTAGAAACAAGTTCATATTAAGCCTTCATCACTTGCTATTAGACGAATAAAAATACTGCATTTAATTAACATATTGCTCATATACTTGAAAAACGTCATAACTCATAAAACTAATTTGGTTTTAGTTAATAATATAGAATTTTGTCCTAATTTTCAGCAAGATTTAGAACGTTTTGAGTTCTTGTTTTTTAATTCTCTAATACTGCTTTTACATTGTCTCGAAATCTAGTAAAATTTCTTTGAAATCTTTATCGAAATCCATATCGTTTGCACGAAGCTTTATTGACATTTTTCTAGATTTCATATCGAAGACCAAATCCTTTGTCTAAAATTTGTTACTCAAAAAGTGCCGACTTAGCTCATACACACACCTCCAATAGAAAATTTTTGTAGACCGCAGCTAATTCACTAACCTTTAATATAACCATGTTGCACAGGTTGGTAAACAACAAATAAAAATTATAAATTTTGATTTGATTTCCTCAAAATCTACTGACAAATTACATTTCACTTTCTATGGGGATTCCAGATGCTCGAAATATGCCCCATATATTATTTTCCTCAAAAATGGTTGTTGTCCTTGATAATGAAAAATATAAAATATTATTGCCATGTTTCTAATAGGACATTTACATCAGCACAAAATCTAAAATCTTTATGAAAATTTATACCGTTTACACCAACGTTTTTTCACATTTATCAAGATTTTTTTATCCAAAACAAAACCCATCAACTGAATTGTTTCCAAAAGTATAACCAAACAACTGAAATGTAGCCAATTCACACACTTTTTTAATCAGACGGTAGCTAATTCACTCACCTTTTGTTGTACAGGGTAATAAAGAATAAATAAAAACATTCGATTCTTATTAGATTTCCTACAAATCTACTAAAAAATTAGATTTGGTTTTGTATGGGAAATCTGGAAAAAAGTTGCTTGATTTAGCTTAAAATTCCGAAAGTACTAGATTTCGAGACAGTGTAAAAGCACTATAAGACATACAAATTATATTAAAATATTATAGGGCATTTACATTATCTAAAAATTTAGTACTTACGAGATCTCGAGCTATGTCTAGCTGCTTAGTACCAGATTTCCCATACAAAACAACATCTAGTTTGTGTGTAGATTTGTAGGAAATCTATATAAAATCTTATATTTTATTTTTTTTATTTTTTTATATAAAAGATTATTGAATTAGCTACGGTCTGCTTGAAAAGGTGTGTGAATTCGCTACATTGCAATTGTTTGGTTGTAGTTTTGGAAATTTTTCAGTTAATGAACATCGCTTGTTCGTCTTCCGTATTCATAAAGACCCAGAATATATTTTATATTTTATTTTATTAATATTCTGCACAAGTGGATCGATATGGTTGGTGATGACGTACCTGACTGCTCAGAAATATTTTGACATTTCCCCCAGCTTAAATCTAGTTTAATTTTACTCGTCTTCTTTGAAGATAATCATAAATTATCATTCTATAAGAATTGAAAAATGCTGAACTTAAGCCTGAAATCATTCCTGATTGTAACTCATTCCAGTTCAATTAAATTTAATATGTATCACTTGATGATTTGTTTTCAAAATTAATACAAAACTACTTTTCTAGTTTTATTTTTTTGATGTGTAAACATCTATACGCTAGGGTGTAAAAATGTTTTTCACAATACAATCACAAATTTTGAGTAAGATATGCGATACGTTATCAAATCGGTGTGAGCTATGTATGGCTGTATAAGTGCAATCATACGAACAACAGAGAAACTTAACAGCTGCATAGCAATACACTGAACCGAATTTTAAAGCATACCTTCAGGAGCAATGTTAATTTTAATAGAAATTGCTTGTGAAGTGTAATAGTGTTGCCAGTGCAAATAATTTTTTTAAAAAGTTGATATATAAACTTAAAAAAACGAGCGTTTTAAATGTCAAATATTTATTTAAAAGATATATAGCACTCTTTATAAAGAATTTATAATATTATATTATAACATATCTTCATTACGTACTGTTGCCTTACACTGAAGCTGGTGCACGACAATTGGGTAACAATCTCCATCGCATGCCAATTATTATGGGTGGAGATTTTAATACAAATTTTGGAAGTCCACAGTCGCAAGCTTTATTAAAATTTTTATTTGACATTTTCCATTTGCATATGACCAATTCTCCACAAACCCCCACAACTAATAATTCCACTACTATTGATGCAGTTTTCCATAAATTTTTAAATACACTAGAGTCAAAACTTTATATGTCTTATTTTAGTTACCATAAGCCAATATTTAAAAAAAAAAATTCATTACTAGATGTTTGCACATCTCCCCTGTGATCGGAATCTCATTGCTTTTTTTAATTTTAAAAACAATCTCTGACACTTACTACATATAAGCTTAGGTCCCTTTCCTTACTTTTTTTTCCTTTCTAATTATATTTTTCAATTTTCCTTTATTTGCTGTCAAAAGAAAAAAAAACTGGTAAATTTCTTAAACACGTGTTTTATTTTTTTCTTTAAATATGAATATAAAGCAAATATTTGCTAAGTGATTTAGCCATGGAAATGAAAATAAAAAGAAGGAGAAGAAATCCTGCACTCAAAGTGCTTCTGCTTATAATCTTAACAGCTCCTTCTGACAGTTTGCTGGCTGTTGCTACGTTTCCACCTTAACTTTTATTTTATGCATAACTGTGCGTGGTGCTTCTGCCCTGCTTTAAGTATTCCGCTCAATGGCTGTTTGCCATAAATCATAAGATTATCTTAGTTGAGTGATTTAGTGAGAATTGATTTTTATTACGAGTATTTCTTTTCACAATCCTTCTTGATTGGATTTGATAAATAAATCCTACATAATCAGTGGTCAAATTTGAATGATACAGTCATTGGATAAGGCAGGCATACGGCATAAAGTGTAAAATACTCGTATTATTATTTTTACCAGCAAGTTTATGATTCTGTGAAGCGCTTTATACAGATTTCATTGTTTAGGATTTATTTGCTATTTATAGCCGCTTTATCTTAATTGGCCTTCTTTGGCTTGTGTTTGCATGTCGTATTTATCGGCTCTAGCTTCATATTAATGGGCAGAGCTGAATATTTTTTAACATTCTCAGCTGGGCTAATTATATTAAATTATTTAATTAATATTTAAATCCACGACTTAGTGTTCCATTTGTTATTATATCTTCATTGTTGGTATATGAAATTTAAGATTCACTCAGCAGTTAATTAGCAATATCTTATAAAATAATTTTAGTTAATTGTTGTTTATTTTTATTGTTAAGAAGCCAATAAAGTGGAAAAACAAGCGCAGCAAATTAACAGTATTACTTCTGCACACAAGAAGTCTCGTATTTGGCTTGGGTAAATGTGTATTTATTTGTTAAAAATTAGAATTATTAAAGCGTGGCGTTTCTAGAAATAATGATGCACTTGAATGGGTTTCGGGGGACACATAAAAAACCTAAATGCTTCACAGTTCATGCGGAAAATACAAATCTAACGCCCAATTGTTGGAAAATTTAATTTAAAGTCCAGCAGACCTTTGATCATTAGCTATTCATTCCAGTATGAATACGAATATTTTGTGTGATAAAATTATTACAATAACGTAAATAGTCTTTTTTTTTTTTTGTTTTATAATTATAGTTATGTCGACACCACCTCAATAAAACAATAAAAAGGAAGACACTTGTGTACCTGCTCTCCAAAAGAATTTTATGGAATTGAGAGTATATTCTTTTTCCCCCAAAATTCAGTAAAGAGAGACTTCAACTCGCATACGAAGGGAGGTTCCCAACAACCGCTAAAAATTTAATGCTAAACGAACTTTAGCCAATATAATATATGTGACCTCCGAAAAAGGGACATAAAAAGTTTTTATGGCATTTTCTCCAAAATTTAGAAATAAATTCATTAAAGAGCGACTTTGACTCGCATACGAAGAGTTCCGTACAATCACTAAACATAGTATTACATAGAACTTTAGCCAATATAATATACGTGACCTTCTCCGAGAAAAAGGACCTAGTGTGTGAAAATGAAGTTTTGAGAAAAACTCACTTAAAGAATAAAATTTTAATGTTGTTCTTATTTTTATCGATTTTGACACACACCAATATTTTGACACACTAGGTCCCTTTTCTCGGAGAAGGTCACATATAGTTTTTTATTTATTTTTTGTTTTTGGAATTTTTCCAGTTTTTGGCGTTTTTTTTTTTTGTTTTGCCTTTTTTTTTTGGTTTGGAATTTTTTGCGTTTTTGGTGTTTTTTCGGTTTTGGCGTTTTATTTAAGTTTTATAGATTCTTTTAGTTTTGTTGCTTTTTTTGATGATTTTTTTCGGTTCTTGACGTTTTTTTTTCTATTTTGGCGATTTTTTTTTCATTTTGGTTTTTTCAGTTTTTGGTGATTGTTTTTTGTTTTAGAGATTTTTTTTTAGTTTGGCACTTTTTTTCGTTTTGGCTGTTTTCGGTATGGCGATTTTATAATTTTGTGATTTTTAGTTTTAGCGTTTTGGGAAGTTTCAAGAGTTTGCCTCTTACGGTTTCCAAACTACAGCAAGTTGTCAAAATTATTTAAAAATAGTCAAAATTACATTAACTGATAGAATACCCTTTAATTAAAATTTTTGAATTTCATTATTAATTAGTGTAGTCTGCATAAAAATACAAAAACTTTGAAAATTTCAAGTGTCTATGTATAATAGATATTTCAAAATGTTTTCTTGCTCGCCTTAGAACAGCCTAGAATTTTTAACCTGACCCTGTAGCGACTTGAATTGTATATATTCTGTGAAAATTTTAGCTCCGTAGCTCTTGAGATTTTCGAGAAAACAGTTATATTACAGACACACGGACAGACGTATATCGTAGCGAAAACAATAGAAGTACCTTTCACCTTTGGTGTACACACAAAAAAAATCCTGAGATAAACACGTTTACCTATTAAAACACACAAAAAATTCAATTTTCCAACCCTGGAATCTTATCTATATATATAAAAATGAAACGGTCCATGTATGAAATCGCATAACATGAGAACGGCTGGAGCGATTTGGCTGATTTTTTTTTTATTCGATTAGAAATTTTCAGGACATGGTTTGTAAAGAAAAAAAAATTAAAAAAATGCCTACTATTCACTTCTCATTTTTTGTAAGCACAAACTAACAAAGGGGAGCAATCATTAGTAAAAAACATCCGAGCAAAGCCGGGGCGGTCAGCTAGTTTTAGATAAAACCCAAAAACAGGAAAAAATCGCCAATATGAAAAAAAATCGTCAAAATCAGAAAAATCGCCAAAATGAAGAAAAGCCCAAAAACAGAAAAAAATCGGCAAAATTAAAAAAACCTCCTAAAACAGAAAAAAATCGCCAAAACGAGAAAAAAGCGACAAAACTGAAAAAATGGTTTAAACTGAAAAAAAACTTCAAAAAAAGCAAGAAATTATAAAATCGCCAAACCGAAAAAAATCGCCAAACCGAAAAAAATCGCCAAAAACAAAAAAAAATCGCCAAAACGAAAAAAAAAGCACCAAATTAAAAAAATTTCTAAGACTAAAATAAATCGCATAAAACGGAAAAATTGCTAAAATGAAAAAAAAAAATCGACAAAATGAAAGAAAATCGCCAAAATGAAAAAAAATCGCCAAAATTAAAAAAATCGCCAAACCAAATAAAAACCTAAAAAACAGAAAAAAAAATCGCCAAAATGAAAAAAACAAAAGAAAGAAAAAAATCGCCTAAATAAAAAAAAACCAAAAACAGAAAAAAATCGCCTACCTTTCGTGCGCTATTCAAAGTCGCACTTTACTGAATTTTTTAATATTAAAGGAATTAAATGAAACTAAGTTTTTCCTTATTTCGTTCTTGCTTTGTTCACTTAACATATTTTATGTATTTTTTAAAGAACTAGATTGGTACCACTAATC
Organism: Tachina lurida; assembly: GCA_944452675.1. Classification (NCBI taxonomy): domain Eukaryota; kingdom Metazoa; phylum Arthropoda; class Insecta; order Diptera; family Tachinidae; genus Tachina; species Tachina lurida. The sequence goes on along the minus strand of OX101753.1, from coordinate 168,982,884 downwards.
AGAAAAATCCAAAATTATGAGTCCAGGGTTGGAAAACTCACACTTTTTGTGTTATGTAAAATTAAATAGGAAAAAAAAATTTTTCTTTTTCTTTATAAATTGAATATATTTTATGCTTCTGAAAGAAAAGTTTGGCGTATGAAATTTGAAAAATTAAAATTACAGCTCCAAAGATGGAAACTTTAAAAAAATTTTAAATTTTTTCGCAAAACATATATGTATGTACTCTTACTTGTTTATTTTTTATATTTTTCTTTTTTTTTGCATCTAATATTAACCAAATTAAGTTGTTAAGGCCAAAAGCAAAAAAAAATTTTTTTGCTTGACATGCAAACGAAAAGAAAATGTTCATTTAAAAATTCACACCCAAAAGAACACTTGAAAATGTTGTATATGCCAATGGGAACTTCAAGCAGATATTTATTAACTATATCCCTAAGATATCTTTAAACAATATTTGTTTATAGTGCAGCCACACATGCAAAAATATCTCTTTTTGTGTAACAAATGATGGAAACGATTTGATAAACGCTTTTACCACAGTTTGTTTATAACACATAAAAACTTTATTTTCAAGTGAATAAAATTGGGAACAAAAAGAAAATCACATACATAGTATATACAAGTGTAATAAAATGCCAAAAGCGTGCCACATGTTGTAGCTTAAACATTTCTTCAAATGCACTGAGGCCTTTATAACTAAATGGCAAATACATACAGTTGGTCAAAAAAATATTTTCATTGTTGTAAAAAAAAATCAAATACTCCTTAAAGAAATTATTGTTTTGAAGTGAATTACACAAATATTTAATATTATTTTTGTGTAAACTCTCAAAGTTGTTTTCAACCACATGGGTAAAAACAAAAAAATCTGGGGTCTAATCGTCGCTTTCGATAACGAGCTGCTTCGATCACGTTGTTCATTTTGAGATTATAGCATTCGCATTCGAACAATGTAATAAGATGGTTCGATATCGAATGCCATAATCTCAAACTGAAAAAACGTGGTCGAATCAGCTCGTTATCGAAAGCGACGATTAGACCCCAGAATTTTTCTAGAGATTTTCTTTTCGATGGTTTTGAAGTCAGTACCTTCTGCTGCAGTGTCAACAACTTTTCAGCTATTATAGAGCAATCATTTCTGACAGAAAGTCGAATTTTGCTTCGGGTCGTTGTCTTAATAAAATTTTTAATTAAGCTTTAGCTGGTTTCCTGTGTCTTCGAGCATTGGCAGATAATTCACTTTTCAGAATGCCAAGATATACTCCCTTGGTTCATTATGCCTTCTAACATCTGAATTTCACCAACTCCTTTGTGTGATATACAATCATCCAATACCATGACAGATAATTTTCTAAATGTTACTATTGGTATTACATTTGATATTTTTTAGTACCGCTAGAGGCTTGTGCCAAATTTTTTGTAGTCTATTGTCTCATATATGGTCAATATTCCAGTTGTGAAAAATTTCGTCAAGTCATACAATATCAAAAAATTGGTGCTTATTCACTGGCACAAAGGGACCGTTTCAGGGAAATGAAACGGAACATTTCCTTTAATTAATTTTATAGTTAGGACTGTTCTTTAGCGATAAATGTTATTTTTATCTCTATTTACTAAAAATTAATAACAACTCATTACAAACTGTCAACGAAAGACCAACAATTTAAAACACAACTGTGCTGAGAGCATAACATAGCAACATGGTACAAACCTTCATTTATACTTAAATAAAAATTGAACAGATATAAAAAAATCTAGAGTAAATTTCTTCCTAAAACATGAAATAATTTAAGTGGAAAAAAATTGTTTTTGGTTATATTTTTACTAACAATGTTTTTTTTTTTTAATTTCCAACCCTGGCACCATAATATTTATTTTTCTAATTTTTACTATTAATTTATTTCTTTCTAACACATGCAATATATTTATTTACCAAAGAAATAATTAGTTTTATATAATTAGTTTTATACTCGTATACCAGAAAAAGTTAAAGTGTTCCAGGTCTGGAGCTATGAATTTTATTTTTATCATTTTTATGCCAAACTATTTCTTTCTAAAACATCATGTATAAATGATTTATAAACATAAAGAAAAAATAATTTGACCTAATTACTTTTATATACGAAAAAAATTAATTTTCCAACCCTGGAATCATCCTTTTTACAATTTTTTCTGATTTCTTATACCAATCTAGTAGTTCTTAAAAAACAATATAAAGTATGTTAAGTGAACAAAGAAAAAAGGTAATTAAAAAATTTGTTTTATTTAGTTACTTTAATATCCAGAAAAAAAAGTTAAAAGCTTCCAGCTCTGGAGCGGTGGTTTTTAATTTTATAATTTTCTATACCAAACTTTTCTTTCCAAAACGTAAAATACATATAATTTATCAAAAAAAGAAAAAAATTAATTAGACCTAGTTACTTTTAGATATAACAAAAAGTTTAAGTTTCCCAACCCTGGAATCATCCTTTTTTATTTTTCTGATTTCTTACACCATTCTCTTTCCTTTAAGAATATAAGTTTTCCAACGCTAACGCTATGCGCTAAAATAAAACAAAAAGGAATTTGGAGCATTGAAAAAATTTTCTTGACAAACTGTATATAAAAAAAAATAATAATAAAATAAAAAGTAATACTCAAGTACAACGCATGGCACATTATAGTCATGATTATCACCACCACCACCATCATCATCATCATCATCATCATCATCATCATCATCATCATCATCATCATCATCATCATCATCATCATCATCATCATCATTATCACCAAAAACAGCAACTGCTGTGCTTTATTATTTTGCATTATTATGAGCTTTGCTGGTGCTAAACATTTTGGTTGCACAAAAATTGTGTTTACGATGATGAGGCAACTTGTGCCGTTGATGATGACACTAAATCTTATTGGTCGTATTTTGTTGTATTGTATATGCTTCTTGTTTTTAAGGCAAATATTGCTTAAGGGAAAATAACTTTGAAAAACACTATCTATCTATTGATTAAATGTTTATAAGCTTTTTTAAATAGCTGATAGAGTTAATATTTATTTGTATCCTCTCACAGCAGTCATTCACGCTGTCAGTCAATGTGTTTCTACTCAAAAAAATAATATTCTAAATTGATTGCTATTGATGCAAATGTTGCCTGTTTGCCATGATCTCATGCAGAATCATGTTTAAGAAGGCAGTCGCAGAATTGTGCTATTTGTGCAACATATTAAGACTTTTGGGAAAATACAAGGACTGCATAATTTCGATAGTATTACTAAAGAGTAGTAAAACCTTATATTAATTTAAGAGATTTTGGTGACCGATTTTTTTTATAAGCACCCCAAAATTTCGAAATTCAATGCACCCTTAAAAAATTGATGTCTTCAGTTTTTGGCCAACAGCTTATTCAAAATTGTTGAGAGTTATAAACTATTTAGGGCAATAGTTTGTATTGTTAAAAAAATATATATAAATATTTTGCTGAATAAATAATAGTGTTTTCACACTAACATGGTTCTAATAAAAGTTGGTTTTAACGCTAACCTGCATTGCATATTGCCAAAAGCATTTTTTTGTCACAAAACATTTCTTAGCTTCCATAATTGTTTTTTGCTGTAAAAATTTGCTTCATTTGAACTTTAATTTCGTTCAGTGTGCTCAACAAAAATTAGCAAAAAACCAGGGGAAAAAACTCGTACATGCGGGCACAGCTTCATTCGTCACTTTCTCAGTAACGGACGAGGGAATGAAAGATCATAACCATGTAAGTGATTTTCTTGTTCACAATTGTGGTATGGCGTGCGGTTTACTGATGTATATTCATCAAACCAAGTAAAAGTTAAAATAAACTTAAAAAACGTGTTTGTTAAAAAACATTTAATTCTTTTTAGTGAAGGAATAATTTATCAGACATTGCCAACTGCTTGAATGGCTCCAGTACAGCCCTCGTAGTCAATGTTATTGGCTGCAATATAAATTTCATTTACAATTTCAATTGCTTTCAACTTCAAGTGATAAATTGTTATTTAAAATAAAATACTCGTAAAACAATATTCATACACAAACACAAAAAAAAAATCATTTAATTAATTTGCGTCAAATTAATTCACAGATAAACTTAATAAATGGAAAATTGTGGAAATTTTCTTAATCGGCGTTGCCTTTTTTTACTTATTAAAGATATCACAGTGATACTCAATTATTTTGCAATTGTTGCTGGCAGCAAATAAATAAGTATGTATACCTCAATATATTTTTAAACAATTTAAAAGTATTTTTTATTTAATTTATATTATAATTGTAAATGCAATTATTTGACAATATCCTTAAGACGGGCCTTAAGACGAAAAAGAAAAATAAAAGAATACTGAAATGTATTTATTTGACGTGCTGATTATTTTTTAACTTCCTTTTTATGCACAAATTGCAAAATTAATTTTCTTTTATATTTAAACTTTTGAATGTATTTCATGGTAGAAACATAACTACACAAATAATTTGTGTTTATAGCTATTAAATTTTTTTTACAACAAAAGTGTTAAAAATTATGAGCTTTTCATGAAAAACATATTAAAAATTTTTTTCCTACATTATTCAAGAAATTGAGAAAAGCACTAAAAGATATAAACAACACACGTTAATCAAATTATGAATAACAAAGAAAATCCCTGATTGAAATGTAGGTTGCTGTGGCGCCACCAGTTTAAACAACAACATACATATATAAGCAACTACTGCCTGCCACTTGTTGGTTCTTATAAACAATATTTAATTGTTGTTGCTCTAACCCAGCAAACCTAACAGCGATGAAAATACCGTAAATTTTTTAAGTTTTCAGCAAAAACTTTGCTTACGCCGGCTATACACTATACAAGTTCAGTGCTCAAGTCTGGCTGTGCGTAATCCAAGCTTTTGGCGCATACTGTGGAAGTAAACTGTGCAGTTTTTATTTTAATGCGCCATAGTGCAGATTATTATTTGTATAATTCTAGTAACTATGTGCAGAATATTTTATCTGAGCTCATTTTTTGTTTTGAGCTCTTAAAAAATCACGAGACAACTAAGCATTTGCAACATACACTGCACAAGTTCACTGTACAGTTTTCACACTTGAGCAAATATCAAAATCGTTTTGATATGTACTTGGTTCACTGCGTAAATAGCACAACCACCCCGATACACTACACGATCGCACTGTACAGTGCCAGACTTGTGCAGTGAACTTGTGTAGTGTATGACCGGAATTATTAGATAACAAAAAAAAAAATAATATACTCTCCTCAAATAAAAAAAAAAAAAAAAAATAAGGAATAGGGTACACCTTACAAATCATTTATTTACCTTAAAGCAAAAAAGTGTAGCTATAGGATTAAAAGAATGAATAATTTAATTGCCTACAAATATTCCAAAATTAATGAATTATTACATTTTGCCTAAAAATAGTTAAAATTTTTAACAAAAATTATAGTCAGTTGAACGTAATAAGATCAGGATTTATTTATGGAAAATTATAGTATGAATATTCTTTGCTTTAAAAGTTAATTTTCACGTTCAATAAATATTTCATTAGTAACTGGAAAATACTAAAATAAGTACAGTAGAACTTCGTTAATCCGAATACATATAATTTGAGCTTTTGTCCGGATTACTTAATCGTTCGGACTACTATACATTAGAGCATCTCGCCCAGCAGGCCCCGTACACCAGCGCATATAAAATATTGTTCCAAGGACATTTCCAAAAAAAAATTTTTTGCCGAGCGTAGGGGTCGCCTTTTTAGTTTTTTCGTTATATCTTACTTTTTATTTTACTTTGCTTTTTGTTGCTTATTTTTGTTGCTTATTTCTTGCTGTATAGTTCGAGGTATGATGTAAACGTTACTTGAGGTCAAAGACTTCTGAATTAAAAAAATTTGGTCTGCCTCAGGCAAACTCATCGATATATTATACTTTAATATCTGAATATAAATACTGAAGCTATGACAAATTTAAAAAGGTGACCCCTACGGTCTGCAACAATGAATTTATAAAAGCATTTTTTAAATAGTTGTACTGTAATTATCGAAATACTTTCTTAGCAAAAGTCTTATGATTTTTCGCGAGCTATAAGTTTCTAACATTAGGGGGTTTCACTACGGTAGTAGAAAATGAGATTTGGAGGGTAAGTACTAGAACGGTACACTTGAGGTCAATGAACCTAAGAGCAAAAATATTGGCCTCCCTGAGACAAAAAAAAATCGATATATCAAACTTTAAGATCGGACTGTAAATATGGAAGATGTAACGAGAAAGCTAAAAAAGCGACCCCTACTTTCGGCAAAAAATATATTTTTTTTTGGAAATGTCCTTAGAACAATACTTTATATTCGCTGGTCTATGGAGAACTTTTTTTTTGTGATACGGTCTACTATACATGGTTATAATATTGTTTTGTTTGCTGAGATTTTAAAGTAAATACTTGTAGAAAATTATTTGCTGTATATTTTTCTATAATTCCACACAACACAACACTTTGCCTGTATACTTGTAGTGTATATTTCACGTATGTAAGTGAAATATTATGGGCATAGTAAATATAATAAAAAAAATCAATCTCCTTACATTTACTTTCAGTTCACATTAATTCATAAATTTTGTAAGAAATTTGTCTATTTATACTTTTTCATTGAATTAATTTCTCGTAACAAATTTCCTCATGATGAAATTCTCAATTGTTTATTATTAAAATCGTATAGTTTGTGCTTTTATTAGACAATAAACATTTTTTATTCATTAAGTTTCAATTTTATGATTTATGATGTTGCTGTAGTTTTCAGTTTTTCGTTGCAAATCAATAGAAATAGAAAAACACTTGAATTATTATTATTAAAATTTATTTTTTTTTTTTATTATATTGTTCTTTTCTATGATTTCTTTTTAATCATTTATATATCAATTGCTTGTCAATCATTATCAATTTGAAAAAAAAAACGTTTTACGTAAACACATATGTATGGACATACATATCAATTTACTTTAAATGCATTAAATTGATTTGTGGGGCAAGTTGTTGTCAAAGGGATTTAAAACAGATGAAATTAAAGTATTTTGAAAAAATTTTAAAAATTTAATTAAATTTACATTAAGGGCCAATTTCTGCAACTCTATTTAAATATCAATTCATGTTTAAGTGTCGATTTTCGTTTAATTTTTGTATGAAAAAATGACTTTTAAATATTATTATAGTAATTCACCAAAAATTATTTACAGGCTCTAAGTATTTTTTAAGAAATTTTATAAAATTTTTTTATATCAATGGCAGGCCTGTAGAAGCAAATATGATAAAAAAAAATTACTAAAAGTGCTTTAGATATTCATGCTACAGCATGCTTAAATTAGCAAATAGAAAAACTTTCATGAAATTTCTTGAAAAATGCGCACAAAAAAATTCCATTTAAAATCTACATAAACAAGGCTAAATTAACCTTTTTCATCAATGAATATGTGTTTCATGTTAATTCAACATGATTAAGAAATTTTAAAGAAATTTATTTCATGTTGATTTAACACTTCCATACTGTTAAATAAAAATGAAGAATCATGTTGAATCAAAGTGATTTCAACTTGGAACAACGTAAATTTGATACTGAAATAACACAAAGAGCCACTTTGAGTCAAAGCTTTAAGCACCACAACACTTAAACAATAGTTATTTAATGCCCCTATCATGGTTCTCAACTAAATTCAGTTTGGTCGTCTAAGAGTAGACCAAACTTACACACGACCAAACTGTGTTTTAGTATCATGAACCACAACTGTCTTTTAGTTGAAATTGTCAACGTGTTGCCAACTTAAAATATCAAGTTTGACAGAAAACAATTAATTTGTGAGTAAATTTAAAAAACACAAAGTCTTAGAAAATATATTTTTTTAGTGTTTTAGTTCAAAGAAACCATCCCAAATAGATAAAAATATGTGTAAATTTATTTTATGAGGACGAAAATGTGCTACGTATCAAAAGAAAAATTCGTGGTGATTCCAACCCTCTTGAACTACCTAATGCAAGGTAAGGAATAATCAAAATAGGGAACGAATTCCTTAAAAAATATTTTGGTGGGTTTTTTAGTTATTTCTGGCAGAACAAAGAAACGTTTTGTTATAAGTTGGATCACCTAAAATCACATTTGAAGAAATGTTTTTATGTATGTTGCACCCCCGATACTGAAACTGTTAAAAAATTTTGTTATTAAGCATAATAAATATTTCTAGTTGAAATTTTTCCATTTTTTCTGCTTTTTATACCGCACCAACTTATAATTAGAAAATCACAACCACAGACCCAACTACTAAAAAGCAGTTGTGTATACTCAACGTTTTTCTCAACCAAACTTACACTGAGTTGTAAATGACGATACCAAAACACAACTGAAAAGTCAACTGTTAATTTAGTGGAGAATGGCAATGCAAATTTATCAATCCCAACCAAACTATTTTAAAAGTTGAAAACCGTGATAGGGGCATAAATCTTTTCAAGAGATTTCTTTAAAGAAAATTATTAAACCGATAAACTTTCTAAAGTCCTTAATTAACTAAATAAACTTTTACGATTCAGATACTTTTCTTAACTTGAATGCTGCAAATTTAATAAAAATCTTTTAAATTTTCGAAAATCTTGTTTTAAACATCGTTTCCAAATCATTCCTTTAATTTTATAAATTGAAAATAAGCCACAACTTACACCCAAGTCCCTTTAAGGGTTAGAAGCATATCCTTGTTAAAAATTTTGCAGCTAGTGTTCTCTTTTTTACTTCAAAATGACTACCCAAATCAGTTTTAAGGGTTTGTTTAGCTCTTGGACTTAATCAGCTGCAGCTGGAGAAAATTTATAACTTTTGATTGGGCTTCAGTTTAGCGGGAAATCAACATTATTGAAAAATTTTTTTATGTTTGAATTATAATTAATGTGATTAGACCAGTGATTCACAAAATAAAATATGTTTGTATAAGTGCGAAAAATTAGAGTAAAATAAAGTTACACTTGAAGAAAAGTTTTGTAATAATTGTCTGAGTTTTTTGTAACTAATCAATTTAAAAAAAAGCTTTAGCAAAAAGTAAGAAATCTAAGAATCTACTTCACTCTACTCTGATGCATACAAATTTCCTCACGTTTTTTAAATATTTGTTCTCTTTCTTCCAAAATTAAATTTTTTCACAGCGCTGTAAAAACTATTAAAATGACGTTTTAAACTATCTTCGATATTATTTTTAAATTTTCCATAACATAAAATGCATTGCATATTGCCAAAAGCATTCTTAGTCACGAAATATTTCTTAGCTTTCATAACTATTTTTTGCTGCACATTTATTCATTTTGAACTTTAATTTCGTTAAGTGTGTTGAAAAAAAACTAAACGAAAAACCAAGAAAAAATTCGTACATGCGTGCACAATTTCATTCGTCGCTTTCTCACTTACGACTAAATGAAAAACCATAAGCGTATAAGTGATTTTCTTGTCCACAATTGTGGTATGGCGTGCGGTTCACTCGATTAGACCCCTTTCGTACAAGCAGAGTCTAGTCTTGCTTTGAAAAGTCTTGAGCTTGTGGGTAAGTACAGACTTTGATGTATTGCGCTTTGCTGGTTTTTTTTCTCATTAAAATTAAACTTTGAGTATGCCGAAGGGAAAGAAAGAAAAGAAAAAGGAATTTTAAGAGACTTTGTCAAAGTAAACTTTGCTTGTGCAAAGCTGCTCTTAGAAAATATTTCAACTCAAACCCTGTATTTTTAAGCACAAAAATATACACTAGTTTTAAAAAAAAAGTATTTTTTAAATTTAATCATAACTTTTGTTGAAAAACGATTTTCACACCACCTAATTATTTCACACACACACTCACACACACACACACACACACACACACACACACACACTTTCTTTCAAAAGTACTAAATAAATGCAGCAAATGAACGAAATGAAGGAATTAAGGAACATACGAGTAATCACATAAATACATACATACATTCATACATACATATCGTCACGTTAAAAGTAAATGGACGTAACTAAACAAAAATTCGAAATCGAGTTTTTGATTGATTATGGTCCATTTTATCTTCAATCAAAACTGACGACTTTATTAAAGATTTATTTATTTATTTGCAAAGAACGTGCATACGTCGATAAAGCACACAAACAATGGAACACCTGGAAATCAACACTCGAAGAGTTATCGACGAAATACAGCCGCAAATGCTGCGAAAAGTTGTTGAAAATTGCTGTTCCAGATTGCGCCTTCTATGCGCCAGTTGTGGCGGCCACTTTGCAGAAATTATATTTAAACATTCATTTTATAAAATGTTCTTTTCAATAAAGCCCGTTGCATTGATATTAAAAATATATTTCCTTGTTTTATTCTGATTTAAACTTTTGTCGCTCTATAAAAAACACCCTTTACAAGTAAAATTTTCAAGAACTCTTTATTATTATTATTATTAAAAATTTTGAAACGTTTTTTGTCTCTCCTGAAAAAAATTATAAAAGTGTAGTTACGTCCGTTTGCATTTAAGGTGACGATATGTATGTATGTTTTGTAGAAGCGAGGGAACAATTTTCAAATTACTTGCAACTCCCCATTTTAAAAATCCACTTACGAGAAGTAAATGAAAAGTGACACAAAAATACAAATTGTAGTTTACAGCTTGTACGTATTATTTCTATAATTCATGAACTTTTTGTTGACCCTTAAGTAGTTGCTTTCAATGTGTGTGTATATGTATATATATATATATATATATATATATGTGTGTGTGTGTGTGTGTATTTGTATATTTATGTAAGCGCTAGTGGCAGTATTTACTTAGTCGTCTTCTAACATTATCTCTCTTCAAATGCATGCCAGTGATATCCCAGGTAGCATTTTGTATCATAATCCAATCGTTTCCGAATCAGCTTGACGGGAAAAATAACCGTATATGAGCTCATTTTTCGATCATAAATGATACTCCCGTTGTGAGAAAATGGTACCCTACAGATGAATCATACCAAAGAATCAGTTATGATACGATTTGCTGATTATTTTTGAGCAATTTTCATATTAAATCATTTAAATCACCTTTTTGCGGTTTGCATGATGTTCCTCTATTTTCAAGAAATCATTATTTGATCATATAGATTAATCATAAGTGAATCCTCTTTCAATTGCCCAAGTGATAAATCACTTTTTAATCATCAAAAGCGATCTGTAGAGAATCATATAAGATATTTCTGCCAAAAATGATCACCCAAATGCTAGCTGGGATATGGCATATAAAAAAACACACACACACACATTTGTGCATATACAATTTTCATATAAATGCATTTGTGTATGTGTGTGTGTGTGTCAGTATGCATGTACAGTAGTAGTAGTAGTAGTCGTCTTTAATGTCCATAATAACATATGCATTTTATGTGCTAAAATTGTCATTATTATAGTTGTAGGGTTTCTTTTCACATTTTAAGAAAGAGGTCACATATTGAATGACCAAAACGATATTTTACTAAAACTTATTTCATTTTATATATTTCTCTTCTCGTTTTTATTTTATTTTTTTTTTCTTAACTGGACAACTTCAGCATAATGTGTGAAGAAAAATTGTGAATAAATGAAGCTTAAAATAAAGGGTTGTGACATAGAAAAACAAAAAAAAACAAACAACTACTTAAATACTTAAACTAAATGGGTTTAAGCTTACAAACAATTCTGCTAGAACTATCGCTATTTTCGAAGTTGTATGTTATACTCGTATAATGTGATTACCAAAGTAAACTAAAAGCTATAATTAAAAAAATAATGTATTCAACACATAATTTTGAAAAATATTTCTTGCTCTTTATAAAAATTTTGAATGCATTTATTTTAAAACTGCCTTCTTGTTCAGTAAAGGAATTATGTTTTTGTTTAGTACCAATAGATTATAAAATAGTTCTAAAGATCTGATAAAAGAAGATAAGAAGAAGTACGCGAAATATAAAATTAAACTTTAATGGGTGTGCCTGAGCCCTTTTTTTATATCCAAGATTGTGTGTTTTTCAGGGTTTAGGGTGGGTGTTAAGTTTTGTAAAAATCGTTAAAGTAGAACCACGTAAAATAAAATATTAAATTTTAATGGGCGTAACCCCACCCAATTTTGAACTAAAAGATTTTGTATATTTAAGAACTCAATTTGTGTGGTCAGTTGCGTAAAAATCGGTTAAGTAGAACTGCGTGAAATATTATAATAGATTTTAATGGGCGTAACTCCGCCCATTCTTTTAACTTTCAAATTGTGTACTTACAAGAACCAAAGGTGTTTTATAGATTCCACAGCAATCAAATAAGTAGAATATCATAAAATTATATTAAAAAAACTTTAGGCGTCTTCCCGCCCACTTTTTTTTTAAGGGACCAATGGAAGTCAATAACCTTTTAGACAACAAAAAATTTTTACAATCGGTCTAAAATTTATTGAGTTATGAGGTAACACACCAAAAAAAAATAGAGACGAATTGTTAGTTAACCTCCTCCTTTTTTTTTGAAGTCGGTTAAAAATCCTAAAATTAAAAAAATGTCGAAACAAAATTCGATAAAATAAAAAAAGCACTTAAATGAAAAGAAATCACAAAAAATAAAATACATCGCTAAAATGCAAAAAAAAAATCACCAAAAGTAAAAAAAAAAGTTTACTCCGGAGACCAAGCAGCAGTCTAAACAATGGGTATCTCCGGGTGAACCTGCTCCGAAGAAGGCCAAGGTGAGTTTGTCGGCCAATAAGTTGATGGCAACAGTTTTTCGGGATGCACATCGATTACCTTCAAGAGGAAAAAACAATAAACTTATTAGACCGATAAAATGAGGATTTAAAATTAAAACGACCCCATATCGCCAAGAAATAAGTTCTTTTTTACGAGTGCACAATGGAAAGCTCTATGAACTGGGCTACGAATTGTTAACCCATCCGCCATATTTTCCGAATTTAGCCCCTAGTGACTATTTCCTATTTCCAAGTAATGGCTCGGAAGAAAGAGATTTAGCTCCAACGATAAAATTATTAACCAAACAAATGCCTATTTTAAGCACTTCAAAAAACCTATTTTTTGGAAGGTATACAAAAACTAGAGAAAGGTTGGACTAAGTGCATTGAGTTAAAAGGAGATTATGTTAAAAAAAAATGAAATGTGAGTCTGATCCCAGGAAAGATGTGTAAACATCTAGTAATGAAAATTTTTTTTAATATTAGCTTATGTTAACTACAAATAAGATATATAAATTTTTGACTCTACTGTATTTAAAAATTTATGAAAAACTGCATCTACAGCAGTGGAATTACACTGTACAACAAAATAACATTTTTTTGGCTGTCCTTTAGATAAAATTACGCGTACTATATGGATTTCGATGCTTTAAATTCAAATCTGCTGTCAGTTTTTCTCTATCACGTAGAGATTTTTTTTATGGGCGTAGCTAATTTTGGCCCCTAAATTAGTCGGCCATACTAATATATTTTACTATAACTCGAAAACCGCTATTTCGATTTTAATAGATAATAAACTAAAAGACGCGGCACAAAATTTTTAAAAAAAAATTAATAATAATAATTTTTTACCTATCTTTTATGGTTTTGAAGTTATTCAGAATTGAAAAGAGAAAAAAGTTTTTTATGCAAAAATCGCGTAATTTTTTTACATGAAAATTGCAATAAAAAAATCAGAAACTCAAAAGTTTCATATTTTTTACATTTTTCTTAAAACCACATATCCTAGGAATAAAACAAGCTATAAAACGTGAAAATCCAGCTATAAATCTTGATTTTATTCACAATTTAAAGTTCTGTTACCTGCCCGCAATGCCCTTTCAATAGCATTACCAGATGTCAATGATGGGAAATGAGATTTGCATTTCGGTATCAAAAACAAATTTTTTTAGTAATTTTTTGATCCCGAGAGTACCAAAAATTATAATCTTTCTTATTTAAATTTTATTAACAAAAAATTATAAGAAATTCATTTACAAAAAAAAGGAACACATAGGTACAAATATACAAATAGGTGTAGCCTGGATTAGACTTAATACTGTTGGAACATAAAGCTTGCCTCCGTATTCCATAGCTCGCTAAAGCTAAAGCTAAAGAACAAATAGAAAATTTAAAATTTTTGGCGATGACATAAAGCAATAAAATTTCGGCGAACTACATTTTTAAGCCATTACCTGATTTATCAATACCCGTTTGAAAACTGCATTCGTAGCCGAAAATCGACAAATTGATTTTATGGATTCTTAGCGATAGAGATTTAGCTTTAGCGAGTTACAGAATACGATGGCTGTTGATTTATATTTTGTTTTCATGAAATTTTGGTAAAAGAAAATCCTTTCGACATTTACAGCGGAGTGAGGCATGGATAAAATTCCGTAAGCTACTCTCGATATATCAGGAAACATGTATTCATCTAATGCGTTTTTATATAAGCCAGTTCTCTATATTGGTTGTTAATATTTCAAATTATTTTTCTTTTCTTTTTTTTCTTTTCCCTGGGGACATTTTAATTAAAAGTGGTATAATGATATTGGTTTAACAGATAAAATACTTTCAGGGGGAAACTTACTAAACCAAACTAACATTTTATTATCAAAGTCCACTTTTGCCCTTAGAACTTAATATAAACTTCTTAAAATTTTCTTTAAACTGATTTAAAACAGTTGTTTAAATAGATCAACTTCTGTGCGACATAAAATATCATTGAATGAAATATTGATATTAATATTTAATTGTGGTTTACTAATAAAGTTTCGTTCTATTTGTCGAAAAAACAATTTAATTCTTGGCAAAATATATGCATGCGCGAGTCTTCTGACTGCATTTCAAAGTTGCCCGTGAGAGTATCAGAGTAGTACGGTACTTTTTCATGTCAAACAGTATCAAAAAAAGTACGATCGTACCAACTTTCCCATCACTTTCCCAGTAAATGTGACTGCATTTAATGCATTACACACATTTTTCCATTTTTAGGTACCTGCTTTAAATTGTGAATAAAATCAAGATTTATTGCTGGATTTTCACGTTTTATAGCTTGTTTTATTCCTAGGATATGTGGCTTTAAGAAAAATGTAAAAAATATGAAACTTGTGAGTTTCTGATTTTCTTATTGTAATTTTCATGTAAAAAAATTACGCGATTTTTGCATAAAAAAAAACTTTTTTCTTTTTTAAATTCTGAATAACTTCAAAACCATAAAAAATAGGTAAAAAATGATTATCAATATTTTTTAACAAAATTTTGTGGCGCGTCTTTTGGTTTATTATTTATTAAAATCGAAATAGCGGTTTTCGAGTTATAGTAAAATATATTAGTATGGCCGACTAATTTAGGGCCCAAAATTAGCGACGCCCATAAAAAAAATCTCTACGTGATAGAGCAAAACTGACAGCAGATTTGAATTTAACTCATCGAAATCCATATAGTCCGCATACTTTTATCTAAAGCCTATTTTGGCTGTTGTACAGTGTTATTAGTTGTGGGGGTTTGTGGAGAATTGCTCATATGCAAGTGGAAAACGTCAAATAAAAATTTTTATAAAGCTTGCTTGTATTAAAATCTCCAGCCATAATAATTGGCATGAGATGGAGATTGTTGCCCAATTGTCGTGCAACAGTACGTAATGAAGATATGTTATAATATAATATTATAAATTCTTTATAATCTTTTAAACAAATATTTGACATTTAAAACGCTCTTTTATTTAAAAGTTTATATTTATTTTATATTTTTCAACTTTTTAACAAAATTATCCCCACTGGCAACACCATTACACTTCACAAGCAATTTCTTTTAAAATTAACATTGCTCCTGAAGGAGCTTTAAAATTCGGTTGAGTATATTTCTATGCAGCTGTTAAGTTTCTCTGTACTTCTTGTTGTACGTATGATTACACTATTACACTCATACATAGCTCACACAGATTTGATAACGCATCGCACTGATTCCACTAATACACTCATACATAAGATCGCACATATTACTCAAAATTTGTGATTGTATTGTGAAAAAGATTTTTACCCTATAGCGTATAGATGTTTACACATCAAAAACTGTGTTTCATTCAAAAAGTCACGGACTTATTGATCCGGCCTCGTATTATAACGCTGTAGTGCTTCTTGTTGGATATTGAGTAGGCTAGCAATAATTAACGAAACGGTCAAGTAACTTTTGCAGTTAGCTTTCCACGCCTCTTAGAAGGTAAAACTTGTCTGAACTTTTTTAGTTGAAACACTGCCTGTACTGAGACCTGCTGCTTAAATAATAATATTCTTTTTTCAGTCAAAATTTATTACTTAACAATTTTAGTAAATAAGAGTATTATTTCCCCATATTTTATTGAAAAGAATTCATGCATTAACAGAGGGGTATTTCCTTGCTTTAAACACCAGCACCTCAGTCAGGCAATAATTCAAAAACAAAGTTTTTTTTTCCAATAATTACATGGGCTGTCAATTAATTTTCGAAAACATTAATCAGTTATTCATTGTTATGGTTCATTAAAGCAATTTATCTTTAATTCTCATGTGTCACTCGATGGCAGTGAAGTGTAGGTGTCCCGTAGATAAAACATTAAAGCAAACTGAAATTTAATTTGCTTAAGTACATGATTTATATTGTTGTTTGTATAATTAGCCGCTGCCAATCATGCATGACAATACACCTGAGTTCTTGTAATTTTGACTCTAGTTATGAATAAAATAACAAATAAGTTAACTTAAATAAATACTCAGCAAAAGTTTTGTACATATTATACAAAAGCACGCACGTGCTTGTATGGATCTTGAAATATTTATTAAACACAATTAAATCTCTCTAACTCTGCGGGTATAATAAAATAATTACATTTACTTGATTTACATAAAAGGAATTTATTTTGGGTTTTTCCAAACAAACCAAAAATAGGAGTGGTTACATCTACTTTCATGCATTTAGTTTTATAAAATACATAACAATTAATGAAATTTTATATTCTGTTTTCTTTCAGATGCTTAAAATTTGACGCAAAATAAAAACAACCTTAAACTTCTGTCAAATACTTACGAGAACAGATAAACTTAAATTTGTTCGAAAAATCTAAATAATCCCTTCAAAATGTTGAAATATTTGGAATTGTTTTTATTAACATTTGTGTTATTACAAGGTAAGTCTTTTAACTAAATTAAATTTAATTTCTAGATTTGTTTAAAATACTTGGCAAAAGTTAAGCTAAAAATATTTATATAATTTCTAAACGAGATGTGTGAAAAATGTATTATGGCTGCCATTCATTTTGTTGGCGCTCGTTTATTGTATGAATTTCATTTTAAATTGCAATTTTCGTTATAATTTAACTGTTCGAAATTTAAATTGTTTTTGATGAAAACCGACAAATTTTGATGTCACATACTTGCTTGACACACAACGAACGAACGAATGAATGGCTGATTTAAGCGTGGAAGGAGCGGGAGCGGGTGCGTATGAATATTATTGAAAGGCACACGCAATTTCAATCAACAATTAAGTATGAAAAAAAAAGCCTTAAATTGAATGCTGAATAAATATTTGTTGCCTTATAAATGGAATACACAAATGTGTGCATATACTTATAAAGGGTGTTTTCTATAGAGTGACACAAGTTTAAATTATAATGAAACAAGGAAATATATTTTTAATATCAAGCACGAAAATTTTATGGGCCTTGTCACGGGTGTCGTATCACAAGTTCGAATATGACGATTTTGTATTAGACTAAAGAACATTGCAACATTTTTTCTTTAATCTATTACAAAATCGTCGTTGTCGTAGTCAAAATACGACACTCGTAATAAGGCCCATTATTTAAATATGATTTCTGACATGTGGCTGCGTGCTAATGGAACCAGGTAGTTAAGGTACGAACAAATTTCGAATCATGTTGCTATAACGTTCACCATTGACAACAACATTCTGACCAGTGATCGACAATGAATCATTTTTTCGCTACTGGCTACCGACTCATGAAATTTTAAATATAAGTGAGTAGACATCATTTAAACGCAACTACTCTGATTTACGCATACTCACTCGCAACGACATTGATTTATAAGTATAGGTTGAAATAAATATGAATGCGACGTCTACATCTTATGCCAGCCATACACTACACAAGCTCAGTGCTCAAGTCTGGCGCTGCGCAAACTAAGCTTGTGACACATACTATACAAGTAAACTGTACATTTTTTATTTTGATTCACCATAATGCTGGTAATTCTTTGTATAACTCTAGCAACTCTGTCCAGAATATTTGTTTTGCGCTCATTTCTTGTTGTGATCTCTTAAAAAAGCACGATACAACTGAGCATTTGCAACATACACTACAAAACTTCACTGCACAGTTTTCAACTTGAGCAAATGTCCAAATCATTTTGATATTTACTCAGTTCACTGCAAAATAGCACAACCACCCCCCTAACACTACACAAACGTACTGTACAGTGCCAGACTTGTGCAGTGAACTTGTGTAGTGTATGGCCGGCATTAGGCATACCCCACTCAAACTCATAATTCACCTCACTTTGATTTCTTATTTCAGGAAAATACTTATACTACTCACATTGATTCAGCTCACTCAACTCATGCATATACACGTGTGTTTGCTTAAAAGTTTAGTCATTAAACAGTTTGCAAGTAGTATAC
The DNA here is from genome assembly GCA_944452675.1 of Tachina lurida. Lineage (NCBI taxonomy): Eukaryota > Metazoa > Arthropoda > Insecta > Diptera > Tachinidae > Tachina > Tachina lurida. The sequence goes on along the minus strand of OX101753.1, from coordinate 168,964,202 downwards.
AATAGTAGTAAATAGGCTAGTTTTATAATTCCTGCAAACAAAAAACAATAAAAAAGCAACACAGAAACACATAAGCTCATAATGAGAACTTTAATCTTCGTATGCGAAGTTCGCATTGTGAATCATACTTATTTTGCAACGTCCATAGGCATTGAGTTAAGGAGAGTCGACATCAACAACATCATAAATGTTGCTCTAAGTATGAGTTCGATGAGCACTTCAAAATTTTTAGTGAATATGATTCATAGACAACATTACAATAAGTATAAGTGCGCAAAAGTACAAGAAATTATAAGTAATGATTCAACTTTAATCACTTTCTTACTACTCATTGCTGTTCTCTGATTCTGCTCATCATCGTGTTTTGACGACATATGGGCCAATGAGCCCGCGAGCCTATAAAGCGCATCAAACATTAATTTTTTGTGGATGTAATGATGTTTCGAAAAAAGCTTGTGGATTCCCCTCACTTCAAATAAGAATAATAATTTATGCTTATGAATTGAATAGGCTAAAGTTCGTAACGCTTTTAAACCAAATTACATGTGATAATTATTAATGAACAAATAACATCAAAGTTAGTTGTAAATATTCTGACAACACATAGTTGAACGGAACAGCCAGCCGTTTTTGAAGGCCACTAAACCTTCCTCATCAGCGTTCTTCTGTGTTTTTGTCCACTGTGTGTGGTGTCAGTTGCCTATTCAATTCATAAGAATATAGAAACAAATACAGTTCGAAAAATAATAATTAAATTAACTAAAATTAATAGTCATTGGCTTGTGGCAAAAATTAAAAATAAAAATATACTTAATAGTAACAAACCAAAAAAGTTTGTCTTAAGTGGAACCAAAATAAGCAAATTAACAAACATGTGCATAGTTAGTAAGGAACAAACGACAATGGTAAGATTGTTGTATAATATATATAGAAGATGGTATATATATATATAAAAGATGATAGCTTTGAGAGCCTTCATTGCAAAAAGACATGAGCAAATTAAAATGCAATGAATCAAACCAATTCACATATTCCATTTGCAATAAAGTTTCATATATAAGGCAGACATCTACATCAACTGACACCACACACAGTGGACAAAAATATTCCATTTCATAGAAATTTAAGTTAAATAGCTGATGTTAATAATAATCTCTACCCCAGTAGATAGACATGGGTGCTGATGAAGTGCGTGGCTGCACAGAAAAATATCGGTATTTCCCCCAGCTAATAAAGTCTAGTTTAATTTTTCTTCTCTTCTTTAGATACTCATATTAATTAATAAAAATATTTCATTCAATAAGAATTTAAATTACTGAACTCAAGCCTGATTAAGAAATTATTTCTGATTAAAATAACAATTATTTTGACGCGTGGCTCTGTTGTAAGTCGATTCATAATAAAATTTCATAGCAAACTAATTAAAACTCAACTATCAGCTGTTAAATGGCTGCTCAAATAAAGTAGTGATGCCAACTCAAAATTGTGACACTCTAAAAAAAACACCCTTTATGTATACATACACATGTATTTTTTTTTTTTATAAGCAATTTAAATAAATATATAAACGCACAACATCAAATTGTGCACTATTAAAAACCGGCGGGCAGTCTGTATGAAATAAGTTGTTCCTAATGGATATGAAAAATTTATTGAAATACCTTTTACTAATAAAAAAAACTGACTTTAATTAACTTAACAAAAAAGCACAAAAAAACTATACATTTTTGTTTAAAAAACCTTTGGAAAATTTCAAGTTTTCATTAAAAAAATTATGTATGCAAAATCAATTAAAAATATTAGTTATACCCTTCACCAAAAATTGTAAAGGAATGAATAGGTTAATCAGCCCATATAGAATTTATACTACATTAATATGTGACACATAAAGTATGAATAGGGAAGTCGAATAAACGACCTTCCGTCCTTCTGTCTGCACGTGAAATTGGTTTCCCAAAGCACCCAGAAATGATTGAGGCTTTTGTCTCAGCAAAACCGATAAAATAAGATTTCCAGAGCTGGAAATTTTTATTTTTTGTTTTGGTTTTATTAAATATATTGCCATTAGAAAGTGCTGATCTCTGTTATAGTTTTTTCATCATTTCTTTTTAAAAATGGCAAATATTAATAATGTAAGCAAATTTCTGAAATTCATAGTCCACTACCCCATTTCTGTAACTTGTGATAAGTTCTCGCATCGAGAAAAATTAAATAATTATATTGGTTGTCTTATTTTACTCACATAAAAACTTATATAAACTTACAAAAAATATCAACAAATACAGTTTTTTTCTTACTCACCCTGTGTTTCACAGGATGATAAAAATTTTTTCGACTCGAAAAGTTCTCACATCCCTTACAGAAACGAGGCACAAAATAAAATATTTTAATAAATTCTTTAGTCGAAAAATACTGATAGGGACGAGAGAATGACAATGAGTACTCAACAAAAATATACATAAGTAAATAGTCTTAATTTCAGTAACTGCTTATAATCGTAATTGTAGCTAAAATGGCTTGGCGATGTCATTATATTCCAATATTTCAAAAATACGTATGTAAATAAATAAACAAAAAACAATTCGTACGTTCACATAGTTTTTCTTAAGCAACAACATTCCAGCAACATCGTTTATGCAAAAAACTAAAATACGCTACAACTAGACATGGAATGGAAAATGTGTGAATATGTGGGTGACTGTTTAAAAATATTATTTGTGTGTGTGTGTAAATAAAATAGCCCTGTATATATGCATGTGTAGCCGATTAATACTCAAAGTATTTTTATATTTTTCCTTATGATTGTAGCTCACACAGTCTTTAAATTTTAGATATAGTTCTTTGTGCTACATATTTCAAAAAATGTCCATAACTATAGTTATTGGATGTTTATAGTTATAGTGTTTTCATATGAGCATGTTTTTTTTCTTAGCTGTACATGTTCATGTGCACTTAAAACGATATTTTTGTCATTGTCTGATAGGGACCTAAATGGCAACAGAGCAAAACTAAATTAAAAATTGTTCTTTCACAAAACAAATATATATGTTCTTATGTATGTATGTATATACATACGTCATACTTACGTCGGTGAAGTGTAGATATATAAGATTCGGTTCATAAGAATATATCACTCTTAATTGTTTATTATTGTTGTATTGCTTGGCAATCTTAAATAAATATTAAACAAGCTTTAATAAATACTAAATGCATAGATAGTAAATAAATTCTTATTTATCAAGATTAATGCTGTTGGCTGAAATTAATACAATGACTATAAAAAATCTACAAACTTCTAAATCTATATATTTTTTAAATTTTAGTAGAATTGCTAAAAACCTAGAAAAATTCCCAACTTAATAAAATTTTTTTTTTTAATTTTAAAAATTTTTTTTGCGAGTTTACAATATTTTTACAAAAAAAAATTTTTTAAAAATTGATTACTTTTTTGGTGTAATAAATGAGTTTTATGCAAAAGATTAAAATTGTCTTGCATTGTGAAGTAAATAACTGAAGTTTGGCCTCCGTTCCGCTGTATTCCGTAAATATGGCCCCGAATCGGCTTTCTTTACACACTAGTAATTAATATGTCTTTCTAATTTCTTATTTGTATATAAAAATGTTTACACAAAAATATAATATAAATAAATTGTTTGGCTTTGTTATCTTAGTATTAAAGTTTATATTTGAGTTTCTTTGTTTATCGATTTCGCCAGTGAATACACTTAGGATGCCTTACTCACCTGCATAAAGTGAAGCATATAGGCATACATCTGTGTGTACATGGGGAGTGTGAGATTAATTATATAGGATCCTTCACTAATATCTTTAAATTTATATAAAACAAAATTTGTGAGAGATATCATAAAAAATTTATATTCATTTGAAAGGCCTATCGCTGGCATTATATATGTGATAAAATATGGTGCAAATGTCAGCTGATGCTTGACTGGGTGAAGTCCATCTGCAATATCCAGTTCACCTCACCACCGTGTGACCTAGAATAGCTCTTATACAATGTACAATGTTACATGAGCTGTTTGGTACGTGGCGTCGTCTTGTTAAAACTACATGTTGTTAGTGACCATGTTATCCAATTCGGCCATAAGGAAGTTCATAATCATCGACCTATAGCTCTCATGACCGTAAAATGCACAAAGTATGCGCAACGTTGCCTGAACAGAACAGCCCTTTCGCTAAAACAATTTAATTACTGTCGTTGAACGCTATATTGCTGACTTGGTAAAACAGAGCAAATAAACGATATACAACCAAATAAATTTAACTTCAAGAATACGACCGCTAGTAATTTTTAAATCTTGAAAGTCCCATATTGGAGGAAAATTTACATAAAATTGTTTCGAGGCTGACTACTTTACGAATATATAAAAAAATAAAAATATAATCACGATTATTTATTTTTGTTATTATATAATTTCTGTTTGTTGTTGAATATCCATTTATAAATTATCTGCTATTTTCAAATTTGAAATTATTTTGTGTTTTTAATTCACGCTCTCAGATTCTCAAATTTGCTTGCACAAATAATTTTCACAAATGCACAAACATACATGCAAATGTTTTTTTTTCTCTCTATAGTTTCATACAAGAGCCACGCGAATTTTTAATTTATTAGATTCAACCATAACTGTGCGGTTTGGCTTACAAACGGCAGCTAATATTTCTTTCATTTTGCGGCTTTTTTTATTGTTGTCGTTTTTCGTGAAAATATTTCTATTTTTTTTCTCATTTTCCATTCAATTATTTATTTGTTTGTTTTGCAAGCTCGTTTATTTGTCAGTGTATCATCATCGGTGGCATTGTAGTCATAACATGATGATTGCATTTGTTTAAGGCCATTTTAACTGCAACACCCGTGTGTATATCAATTGTTTCTAAAAACAATAAACATTCATGTGCAAACAAAATTAAAATAATAATAAGATTTGTTTGTTTGGCTTTATGCGTTCTCTTGTTTTGAAATAATTATTGTATTTAAGCTCACAGATATTTTAGCAAATCAATTCAACAAAATTATTTTAAACTAAGCGAAAAGAAATAGATGAATGAATTGGTTTTTCCATAAACGACTTCCTAAGAAGTTATAATCATACACACACCGCCCAGCAAAACTGAAATTAATTAAGGGTATCGCAATGGACCCAAGTGGGTCTTCGAGTGAAGGCGTCTTGCAACCAGAGAACTGTATGAGTTGATTCACTTTTACTGTCTACGTACATTTATAATGCTTTTAAGTTGTTTCTTAACATCATTATATACTAATGGTGTTGCTTGCAGTATTAACTCTCTAACAAGTCACTGTCATTAGCTAACTCTTGTTTTTTAAATACTTTTTTCAAATGTAAATAAAAACTCTTACTCTGTTTGATTGCTTCGTATAACAATCAAATTACTCACAAAATTACGCTGGATAGATAAAGTCTTAAGTTAATAAAACAGTGCGTATGCATAAGTTTTAATACATTTTTAAAATAAATTTAAAGAAATCTTGAAAAGTATTTTAAGAAATTTTAACTTAATCAATTCAGAAATAATAATAAGAATAAGGTTTTTCAAGAAGTTTTCAAAACAATCATATTGATTCACTGCTTTTGTGAATCATATGAATAAACAGAACTTGCAACCAATGGCATGCATTTATTAACAATAGTCTTGCCAATATGAATCATGCCTTAACAACTTTTATTTTTTTATGTTAAGTGCTAGATGAATATTAATTTTTCCAAAAGGCAAAATTATTCTGTTTGATTCGTAATCATGCAGATCTCTGGTTGCAACACCAACCTTTCTTACCTAACCCAACCTAACCTCACACTGGAATTTATACCAGCCATTGTCCAAAAAGAGTTAAACATTTTTATTCTAAGCTTGTTAACGAGATTTAAAAAATTCTTAGTTTTTATTTGATTAAAATGTTCTCCTGTTTTCAGAACACATAATTTTTTGTTGGAAAGATCATCGTTTCGTTTAATCTACAAAAGTACTTCTGCAATCAACATGTTTAATTAAATGAATAATAAAGATCAATTAAAAATTTAATTGATAAATTTTTCAAACAAAAAAGTTTAATCAATTAAAAAAAAATTGTAATCAAACTTTTAATCAATCAAATTCTGAAACAAAAGCTAATTTCAATCAATTAAATTTTTAATTGATTATTTGTTTTTAAGGTTCCGTACACCAAAAGTGCTGCATGAAAAATAAATATCAATTAAAAATTTAATTGATATGTCTTTCAAACAAAACAGTTGAAATGACATCAAAAAATTTTTAATTAAACTTTTAATTAATCAAATTCTAAAACAAAAGCTAATTTGACCTAATTAAATTTTTAATTGATTATTTGCTTTTAAGGTTTCATATTGCTTCGCTTCGATGTCCGTCTGTCTGTCTGTTACAGGCTGTTTTCTAGAAAATGGTAAGAAATATGTCACTAAAATTTTCACAGAATATGTAAAAATTTGGCCGCTTAAAAATTAAAGGGCGTTGGAAACCGAAGGAGCCAAACTCTTGGAATTTTTTAAAAACGCTAAGACTAAAAATCCCAAAAATTAAAAAAATACTAAAACGAAAAATCGCCATAACGAAAAAAGCGCTCAAATAAAAAATATCACCAAAAATAAAAGAAATCGCTGAAATGCAAAATATACCTCCAAAAAGTAAAAAATGTCGTCAAAAAATTAAAAACTCGAAAAAAACGATAAAAAATCGCCAAAACTAAATAAATGTTTATTTTAATTTGATCAGGCTGAAAATCGTATCGTTTTGTAAGTAAGTAAATTGTAAATATTCTGACAAACCTTTAGTAGAACGGAACAACTAGCTGTTTTCGTAGGCCACTACACCTTCATCATCAGTGTTCTTTGTGTTTGGTCCACTAAGGGTGGTGTTAGTTGATTTCAATTTCTTTCTGCTTTATATACTCAGCTATTATTGCAAATGAAATATGTGAATTGTTTTGATTCATCGTATTAAATTTGCTGAAAGCGTTTTTTGTATTGAAAAGCTCAATTTTACCATCTGTAAATTTACTACAGTCTTGCCATTGTCGTTTGTTCTTTACTAATTAGGCACATGTTGCAATAATGGCTGAGTATATAAAGCAGAAAGGAGTTAATTGTAATTTTTTTAATTTTTAGAAATTTTGAAAGAAGGAACTTCTTCGTCTGCTTCTGATTTTCATTATTATATTTCAAAGGAAACATATATTTAATTTCTCAAGAAAAAATAGCTACGAACATCACTTTTAAGGGTTGATAGTGTAAGAAAGGAATCAAATTACACTTTCGGATAAGTTTCAGATGTAAGGGTTTTATTATTTTCCAGGGCCAAGTTTCGGTGGAATATATCTAACGACAGGGTGCCAGCAAGGCAGCCCCCCTGAACTTTGATCAATTTCTTTACTTCAAAAGAACTTTTGGATACCTTGCTCTAAACTTTTTTATTTAGTACTTTAAACTTAGTGGCTTATTGTGCAACAAAGTAACTATAATGTATATTTTTCTTTAAGGAAGCTGCCATATATTTTAGTTGAAATATTTTACAACACTCTGTAATAATAATCTACAATCTTTTGGCGGCACCATGCCGTTCACCAGCAGATGTCTTGTTTACTTGCTGCTGCTGTTGCAAAAAAAAAACTCACACACAATACTATTTTCATTTTGCAAACAAAAGGGAAACAATTTCAAACTAAAAGTTGCGTTGCAAAAAGACTCGTAGCATAAAAGTATCTAGCATAGCAAAAAATCAATTTCGGAGGCACAGCAGAACATTAAGATTTTTTTCAGCAGCTACTGTTCTGTAAGTGAAATTGTTTTTTTACTATTTGATATATATTTTCTAGATGAGCAGTTAGCTCATTTCATATGCAAGGTGTAAATTGTATTTTTATTTATTTTATTTTTGCCTCCATTCCTGCTGGCTGTTTGTTTGTGTTGTAAATACGTGCTCTTGCACTATGGCCTGTGTAGCCTCTTACATATCCATCTTAATACAATTTTGTAGTTTTTTTTTCTCTTTCATTTTGAATAAATTGTGTGTAGAATATTTTTTTACGTTTTTTTCTATGAAAGTTGATTTTTTTATTGCATATACATATACAATATTTTTTTTTCTCTTCTTCTTTACGCCCATAAATCCCCTACCAGTTGTCATAAAAGATGAGTATATGAGCATGTAGAAGCTATTTTCTTATGTTAAGCAATATATGAAATAAATAAAGAAGTAAAAAATTGGTTTTCTGCTTGTGATTTATTGGCGTGAAAGCAGTAAAAATGAAAATATTTACTAAGCCTAGACTGACGACTGTTGGCCGTAGAGGCTTCCGCAGCCACACGTACTTTCCCATACGTGGAAAGTATAGACATAGACATTCGCAGTTGTAATACATTTCATAAAAGTTAAATATATTCATGAGTTTTTATAAATTGTTTAGAATGGAAGCGTAGAAGTGCCAACGTTTTACGTTTTTTATGTTTTTTATTTATTTTTTAATGGCATTTTCTGCACAGCGGGAATATTACTTCGTGTACACTTTTTGCACTCTATTGTTGTGAATGGTAATTTCAGTTCTTGACTTAAGTTTTTAATTTCAAAAAAATTTGAAAAAAAACTATTAAAAGTAGATGTTTTATTCTAAAAATTTTAAAACGCTAAAAAAACTTAAAATTATGTATTTAAAATACAAATAAAACGCTATGATTTTTTCTACAAAGTTTGGTCTATTAAACACATTTTGCTCCCTAATTATTGTCTTGCTGATAATAATCCTCTAACATGAGCAGGTAGAGCTAAAAGCCACAATCTTAAATTAAAAAAATGTACCACCAAAAAAGTTCGCCCCATACCTTCAAAACACCTTTTTTTGCCGAACGTAGGGGTATCTTTTTTTTTAATTTTCGTTATCACTTTGACATTTACCGTTAGATCTTAAAGTATGATAAAACGATAGTTCTGATTTTTTTATCAACATAATAATCAATAATTACTGATCACTCAATAATTTTCTTTTATTTCATTGCCGAACGTAGGGGTCGCGTTTTAAGTTTTCGTTATAACTTCGACATTTACTGTCGGATCTTACAGCCTGTTTTTCGAAAATGAATAAGTGTATACGTTCGTTAAAAAAACGAATGAAATCATGTTTACGTTTTGGTAGCATTTATTAATTTTCATGTGAGTCACAACAAAAGAGCTTTCAGTTTTACACACTCATAAAATTTCTTATGTAAAATTAATTAATAATCGGTCTACATATTTTTTTTCTTTAAGTTACAAAAAAATTAAATTAACGAGAAAATGTGAATGACTTTTTCATAAAATTTAAAATAAATTTAAAATGAATTTTATTTAAAATGTTTCATCGAATTTTTTTAATAGATTTTTTTTTTTTATTCTTTCACTGTAATAATTTTTTGAGTTTATATTTTTGGTTATAACTAAAAAGCTCTTTTTATGTCAAAACTAAAGCTTTAGAAAATGTTTTATAAAAATCAAATTTTAAACGTTATCGTTTATAAATGAAACATAAAAACGAAAGGGCTTATGTTTTCGAAAAACAGGCTAATAAAGTACAAAGTATTTATCTTTTTGTTCTGCAGAGACCAATGATTTTTTTCTATAGGCCATAGGCCAACCAACATAGTAATGACCCATCAGATCTCAATTTGTACCAACCACATTGTGCTTTTTTGTAATTCTCAGGTAGTCTCAGCAACCAAAGCAGAAAAATATCATCAAAATACATCGAAAGCTCGAATCTCTTTGTAAGAAATATTTAGTTTTGAAATCAAGTCAAAAAAGAGATATATGTATATGTACATTTTGTATCGTCAGCTGAAGAGCAAAATCACGTAACTAGCAAGAAATTTAAAATCGCATTTTTAATTAATTTAAAACAAAATAAATAAAAATAAAATAAAATAAAATAAAATTAAATAAAATAAAATAAAATAAAATAAAATAAACTAAAATAAAATAAAATAAAATATAATAAACTAAAATAAAATAAAATAAAATAAAATAAAATAAAATAAAACAAAATAAAATAAAATACACTTTAATAAAATAAAACAAATTAAAATTAAATTACATTAATTTGGCTTCAAAAGCGTTACGAACATTAGCCTGTTTAATTCATAAGAATATAGAAACAAATACAGTTCGAAAAATAATAATTAATTAAATAAAATTAAATTTAATTAAATACAAATTTACTTAAATTTAAGTGAATAAAATAAAACAAAAGAAAAAAACTGACGCTTAATAAGTAAAATGGAAAAACGACCTATTGAAGCTGTTCTAATGCTTCCGTCTTGTGTCAACATTTTCCATCATTGAGTTAATATCAGTAGAAAAATGTGACATTTAAGGTATGACAAATTACATGTGACTCCGTCTTAAGCCATTGTGTATTGCTGCTTTATATATGTTTCCTGAAAAAAATTTGTTTTGCCATTGTTACATACACACTACCAAACACAACATACCTTCCGTTTTACGGTATCAGTAGACGTTAACGTTTTTTACTCTCTTATGCCTTTGATTACTAACAAAAATATGCGGGTGAAAATAAAAAGATAAATTCCAAAGGAAAATCTAATAAAATATTATAATTTAAAATATAAGATGAGTTTATTAAATAAAACAAACGAACGGGAAATAAACAAGACAAAAAACAAAAATAAAAATATAAAAAATATATAACTTTATTACAATAAAGCTAACACGCATGAGGAGTTATTTGATGATTAAGGGGAGCAATAAAAAGAAACAAATTCATTCTAAATCTAAAAATTATGTTGACAGTTAAATAACAATAAATAATATTTTAGTATAACACATGATTTATGCAATTATTTTACAAGCTCTCAACGATACTAAAGATATTTAAGGGACATTTAAAATTGGAGTTGCTTAAAAAGTATGTCAGTGCTTACCACTGGGAAATAGGACCAGACAATTTTATATTAGCACTGTGAATAGATTACTAAGGGATGCAAAACAAAAATGTCTGCTTAAATTTTATAAGTTAATTAGAGAGCTTTTGTGCGAGCTTAACTTTGTTGGTTTTTTATAGAATATTTTCGTAAGATTATTTTCTATAACAAATACACTGCCACAAGTCATGCAATCATTATAATGGTTATTGACTTTATTAACACCTATTTACGATACGAGTATTTGCGTATGAAAATAAGAAATATAACGCCTTCAACTTTCAATAATTCCGTACGCAACATTAATAAATCATGGCAGCAATCTGTTGTAGATACTTACCACAAACACATACAAACACACTACCGCAATCACACGGACCTGCTGCTCACTAACAGATTCCGGCATAGAGGAGCAAAGCATCGTAAGTCATATTCAAATTGTGCTGCGTAGAGCCATTGCATCTTCCATTCCGTTGTTCCCCCAAAATAGCCATAAATATTAATATGGCAGGCACAACCCTTGGTTAAGCTGGAAATTTAAGTTCTGCTGTTGTGATTGGTCTTTAAAAGTATTAAATAATTTTCAAATTTACTTCGCTAGCCTGGAACTTATTGCCTGTTATAACAATAAATATCTGCAAAAAAAAGGGATGACTAATCAATTTTTTTTTAATAAAGCTTTCTTGCAACGGCTGTCGTCTTAAACGCTTGTTGCTTTGCATCCAAACATCAAAGCTGTGCTTATTTGGAACAATACGAAATTTAGCTAAAGAAAATAACAAATAAATATGTAGCAAAATAATTTAAAACAGCTGCGTCCAAGCACATATTATGCCATAACCGCAAAAAAAGCTTAAGCTGATTAATTTTCGAGCTTAATTTTTTTTAAGAAAATCGTTTATTTACGACTGTAGATAATATATTTTTTGACAGAAAAAAAACGGAATTCAAGAAATATATCGGTTGAGCTTTTTTGGCGGTTATGGCACCATGACATTTGCATTTGAGGTAAACCGCTTTAAAAGCTCTCACAATTTGTTCTTGTTGCCTTGCACAGTAAGCAGTAAGCATTTTTGTCACCAATGTTTGATTGGCTAGTAAGCTCTTGTTGGTGTGAAAGCTCAAAGCTCTTTTGTAAAAGCTCACTCAGAGCAAAAACAAGGAAATTATTGAACATGTGCATGATTAGAAGAGAACAAATAATACAACGGCAATACTGTTGTAAATAAGGAGGTTTTTTGACACGCAAAGTTTGCTTTGCAAAGCTTTGAGTTTGTAGGAGAGAAGCGAAGAGAGAATTTGAGATCTTATCTCTTCATTCCTAGAAACTCAAGACTTTGGAAAGTAAGTGAAGTTACAATTTAAGCTTTCATTACATTAAAAACTTTCAACAATTGTAGTACTATAAACAAAAACAATTCACATATTCCATTTGCATTGAAAAAAAAATATATATATAGAGCTGAAGCTTACACCAATTAACACTGCATACAGTGGACCAAGCACAAGAACGCTAATCATATGGCGCTAGTGTGGCAGCAATAGCACATTGTTCCGTTCTGCTAGTGTTTGTCTTTAGTGCAAATTGTTCCTTAACATTTTAACACATAAATCTTTTAACACTTTTAAGGCTCTGCATAGACTCTAATAAGTGCGAGTTAAGCATAGACATTTACAATTGAAAACAGCAGGGTCACAACTTAAAATCCAAATAAAGTCATTTCATACTTTTATTGCCATTCAGGGGGTGAAAGCAAAATAAAACACAACTGCATAAATGAAAATTCAGACCTAGCAAATAGATAAAGATACATACATATATAAATCTCAATTGAATAAAGACCAAAATGCTTACTTAGCCACAATACCAGCAAGCACGCAAGTGGGCGGCAAGTACCAAATTTTCATCAACCCTCTTGCAAATAAAGTATAGGAAAAATACTCGACTATACATTACAATGATCTTATGACACTATTCAAATCATAAACAGGCACTTGCAGTTAATCATAGAATTTATTGGTTTGGAAATATTTGCAAAAAAAAATAAATAATAAAGGAAAATAAATAATAAAATGTGGAAAAAGATTTCTGCAGTAACCAAAAAAAATAAATATAGCTATATTTCATCACTAAATTTTGATTCTGCAATTTAAAACTTAAAATGAATTAAAATATTTTATAAGCTGCATGATGTAATTTAAATTGCCATAAAAAGAAAATTTTTATCTGTTTAGTTGAAATTTCATCGAACAGTTTAAAGGAATTTTTTGCTAAATTTTAATCCTCTTAGATCATTACATGACAAAAATATACAAACAGCTTAAAAACACTTGAATACAAAACTGTTTTCTAGTTCAGTTCTACTTGTAATTCATTTAAGGGATTATTTATAATTTTTATTATTTGTTAAAATGTTAAATGATACTTTGCAGTTTTCAGTGTAAAATCCCATGATTTGCTATCATCAATGCTGGTTGGCATGTTGTTGAGAGAAAGATATTTAAATAAAAATACATCTAGAAATAAAAATTAAGAACACAGGCTTTCTCAGAAGAGAAGTTTTAATTATAGAAACAATATTATGAAAAGATTAGTATGGAAACAATGCGTATAAGGAATAGGGTACAAATGTAATCCCTCGAGCTTACATCAGTAATTCGATCGAATAGTAACATTCAGCTTGAGTAATACATTTAATTTCATTTTATTTAAATTTAAGAAACAATAAAATATCTAATAGTGCATTTACACTGTCTCGAAATCTTGTACTTTCGAGATTTCGAGCTAAATCAAGCTGTTTTTTTTTCAAATTTCCTATACAAAAGGGAATCTAATTTTTTAGTAGATTTGTAGGAAATCTAATAAAAATCTCAAGTTTTTATCTATTCTTTACTATCCTGTACAACAAAAAGTAAGTAAATTAGCTACGGCATGCTTAAAAAAAGTGTGTGTGAATTTGCTACATTGCAGTTATTGGGTTGTAGTCTTGGAAGCAAGTCAGTTGATGGGTTTTGTTTTGGATAAAAAAAAAAATATTGATAAATTATCGGTTGGTTTCTGGTTTACTGCAAGCATAATGTATTTTGAATATACTGTGCCGCAAACCAGAAACCAGCCGACGATATGTCAAAAAAATTGGTGAAAGAGGTATAGATTTTCATAAAGATTTTAATCAAAATCTGCTAAATTTTGTGCTGATGTAAATGCCCTATAAAGCTTGTCGACATAGTATGCAATCTTGGGACTTCTTTTTTTTCAATAAAGAGGCAGAATTAATGCTTAAATATCAATAATTGGGCCTATTATCGTTTGAGTAGCAATTAAAAACGACTGATAGGAACGTTAGTTTTACAGACTCGGCCAGTAATGATTATATTTTGTAATTGATTACGCATCAATTTATTAAAAGTTTTCATTTTGGTGCAGATTAACATTAAAAAAATAATTAAATTTAAAAGTAATTGTAGTGGAAAAAATCTTAACTACAATTACATGTAACTGTAATTGAAAAAAAATCAATTATAATTACATATAATTTCAATAAAAAAAATTATAATTAAAATTACATGCAATTCCAAAAATAATTCCTTAGTAAAGTAATTATAGAAAATAATAATTACTTTTTTTTATCAATTACACACTTTTTATGTAATTGCTCGACCTTATTTTGTATATATATGATATCTGATCTATTCAGGCTTTCAAGGTCATTAAATTTCTTTAAAATGTATATAAAAGACGTTTATTTATTTAATTTCTAATGTATCCGACTTTTCGTTGGGATTTTCCAACATCTGCAGGAATAATTATTTTTATTGAAATCTGGTAGCATTGAAACCACAAAAATATTCAATTACAGTCAGTAATAAGCAGGGAAACCAAACATGGGCTGTAAAAAGTGTGTTATGCGCATTCAATAAAAATAAACTAAAAACTTGAATATATGCACTAAAACTTAAAAAATATGCTCTTAAAAATAGCATTAATAGGTTTATTTGTAATTTTTTTTTATTCAATAACATTTGCATATAAAAAAGACAAACATAAAATAAGAAAGGAAACAATAAAAAAACAAAATTGCCATAAAAATTTTTGTATACGGTCGTAAAAATTAAACTTCAACTTTTTACTGTATTTTGAATAAATAAAATAAACTCTTTATTTAGAACTGATATTACAACAAAAAAACCAAATATTGTCTTAGACTTTGAAACAAAAAATCGTTTGCTGTCACATCTAAATAAAGATATTTTATACATTGACAATGTTGCTTGAAGGTCTACGGATGTAATCGGGGCAGAGCCCGTCACAACTAGCAAAACCAAATTTTTGGTGAAAATAACTTCCGTAATAATCACAATGGATCCAACTGGTTCTCCTCCAGGTGCAGGTGCGTTATAACACCACACTACCTAACGTGCGTAATAACTGCATAATTAATAAGAAAAATGTATACACTACATGAATAGAATATTTGAAATGAGATTAATATGGCGAAAAATTAAAATTAAACTTTTGACCAACAGTATTGACTTGCCCTAAAAGCGTCAAATATGCTCTCAAATTAAAAAAATACTAAAAAATAAGCGTGTAAGACTTATATATGCAAAACCATGCTTTAAAGGGTAAAATATACAAAAATATGCAAAAATATGCAAAAATATGCACTAACAAATTGATGCCAAAATTCATTAAAAGTTACAAAACGGTTAAATATCTTATATCCGTATTAATACGCCACACACAGAAAAAAATACAATTGCATATTTGCGGTTTTCCTGGTAAGAAACTAAAGAAATTATATCAATTATCCTATTTTTTATTTTCATTTTTTTAGAGAAAAGTAATACTCAGTTAATGAATGCCCATGACTAATACTAGGTGTTACTGTCCTTAAGAAGGGTATAGTGATAGAGAAGGCAGGTGGTGAAGGAAGAGTTCGAGGAAAACTTCATTCTTTTACAACTCTGCTTTTTGCACGTCTTTTTTTAATAATTCAGTTTTGCAGCGCCTCTGGTGTTAAATGAGGCTTATTAATTTTTTTTGCAGCTGTGTTTAGTAGCCATTTTATTGGTTATTTTACTTCACCGATGATTCTGCTACACAACGAAGGAGGGTGGTCTGATGTTAGATTAGGATTATTATTTGCTGAAGTGAAGTATTTTGCGAAAATTGTCATGTGTTAAACGCTGTTAAAATAATAATTTCCAATTTGCCTATTTCACACAATTTTACATTGAAAATTTACGGTATTATCTCAGTACCGTATTACCTGAGTACCGTATTATCCGAGTACCGCACTATCATTTCAATACAAAATTATCAACAGCCACTTCTAATTATAATTGAAAATAAGAATTGAAAAATCTTCAAAAAGTATTTGAACATGTGGGCGTTACCATGGTATGGTTACCAGAATTATATTATGATTGCGGCTAACAATATATAAATGTAGCGAACCTGCCATTGCTGTCTATACATTATTTTTCTTAAATTAACTTTATTGTGATGTCCTTTTTCTAGTTTCTGTTTTAAGGTCATAAACTAAGAATGTATAAGCTTACAGAAGAAAAAAATATCTCCCAGACTCTTAACAAATAGCTTTTGACTTTTCAAAAAACTAGATTTTATGCTTTTAATCAATCGAATCATTAAATCTTTAAATTTTTCCATTTGTTTAAGATTCTTTTCCTTGTTATGTGCGCTTGAGAGCAATTTTCCTAAAAACTTTCTTTTAGCCAAAGTACCACAAAAGTTTGAAGAAGAAAAGAACAGCAACTAAAAGAAAATTACACACTTTCGTTATTGCTTTTAACTAGAAAACTAGAAGAAAGTCTTGAAAAAAAATGACATCATAGAACTCTTGCTTTTCTTTCGATAAAATTTCCAGCACAACTTGCTCTTTGTTTATGACTCCTTTTAGGGTAAAATATAAAGAAAAAGTCATATACTTTTTTAGTTTTTTTTCTAAAGAACTATTGAATGAAATGCAGGTAGGAATTAAGAAAAAGTCTGGAGATACAAACAACAAGAAAAACTAAAAATGACAAAAGAAGTTTTCCTTAAGTTGAGAGAAGAACATAGAGTTATAAGGAAATAGAGATGGCAACTGGAAAGTTTGCAGTAAACTATTTAGATAAAAACTGAAAAACAAAAATTGCACTGATAATAAACGATAACTTTTGCATTCCCACAAATAGAACATAACGTAGCGTGAGTGCTATAAATTATTAAATTTCCTCCTTTTTTTTAAAGTACGTGAGTTGTAATACTCTCACGATCTTATCTCCATTTCAAAAAAAAAAAAAAGAAATTAAAATCTTTTTTTAGTTTTACAACTTTAAATTAATGTCAGATTCCTTCACCTTTTTAATGCTTAAACATGTTTTCCTTACTAAAAGCTTTCCTTGGCAATCATGCTCCTCGTACTCTTGTTTAACAATAATAAAAAAGGAAAATTGCACAGAAATTAAATAAAAGGTCCTTGTTTTGTTTACATACATTTTCTAAATTTCATTTAGTTTTATTTGAAAAGTTTCAATTTATCTTAAAATAAACATTATAAAAATTTTTTTATACTTTTTATTGTCTCTAGTTGCATATTTGTTTGCTTCTCTTGTCTTGTCTTTAAATGATTTTTTGCGTTTTATATTTCTTCATTTATTTTATGTTCTTCTGTTATCTGACTAATAAATCTTTTTGCTCTAAAAATAAAAATAAAAATTAAAAAAAAATTTGTTTGTTTTTTGTAAATCTTGTCACTTAAACAGTTAAATACATCTGGTACAATTTAATTTCACAATGCTTTCGAGTCGGTTTGATTAAAAATCGTAAAGAAAATATTTTAAAGTTACCCAAAGTGTATTTAAGACATGATAAAATGATGAAATTTATTAAAAAGAGATTTTTCAAATTAAAAATCTTTCGTGCACATGTTGCCACATAAGTGATGGCTGGTTGTTGTTGAAATATAATTTTTTTTTAAATGTATGTATAACAAAAGTTATTTAAAAAATATTTTTTTTTGTAGCCATGAAGCAACCGGTCAGTAACTGCTGGTGAAATTTTATTTATAATAAAAAATTTTATTATATTTGTATTTATGATTTCATCAGGCTAAAGTTCGTATCGCTTTGTAAACCAAATTAAATGTGATAATTATTAATGAACAAATATAACCAAAGTTAATTGTAAATATTCGGACAAACATGTAGTAGAACGGAACAACTAGCTGTTTTTGAATGTCACTACACCTTCATCATCAGCGTTCTTTGTTTTTGGTCCACTGTGTGTGGTGTCAGTTGATGTATATCTCTGCTTTATATACTCAGCCATTATTGCAAATAGAATATGTGAATTGTTTTGCTTCATAGTATTAGAATTTGCTGAAACCTTTTTATTAATAAAAGCTCAATTTTACCATCTATAAATTTACAACAGTCTTGCATTTGTCGTTTGTTTGTTGGTAAAATTTAGCTTTCATTACAAAAAAAAAGCTTTCAGTAAATTGAAATACGACGAAGCTAAACAATTCACAATTCACAAGCTTTTGTGGTATATATAAAAATTCGTATCATATATGGTAATAGAAATTGTTACGCAAATGAATATGAACTAACCTAATACAAAATTTTTCTACAGAATTATCCAAATATTATTAACTAAGGAACCACTTAATATTAAAAGAAACATTCAAAATATAACAACAAATTGTATGTAATACCTTTTGCTTATTAAAAAAATATGCAACCACACAAACGCGTAAGCCAGTGCAGACGTCAGGCTTAGAATGCAATTATAATGCTTTAGAGAGTGTTGTTATGTTACTACGAGTAGTATTCTGATGAAATATTTATGTTATGTCTAAGCACGGTCATGTGTCCGATTAGCAGACAGTTTTATGTAAAGAACAGCAAAGTTAACATTGAGCTGTTATAGCAGTGAATAATCTAACAATGTGTATTAAAAAGCTTTTAATATAAGTGTTGACTAAAGAAAGTGTTTCTATTTAATAAGAAAAAAAGAAAATGGTATTTTAGCGCACCTGGCTATAGCTATGCTGCTTAGCTATATAAAACAAACTTAATGTATTCAATAACAATGCATATGTTACATGATGATGTCCAATTCAGTGCAAATATTTCAAAACCTTTCCATTTATTTCCCAATATTTTCTCTTCTAGCGGCGTACGATTATATTAGTGTATTGTTTGTGGCCGACAGCGGCTGTTAAATGACCTCACGCCTGTATCGTTAAATAAATAGCATAGCTATAAAATGACAAATTCAAAAATAAGGAGTGATTTTTTAAGAGCGTTCTAATTCGATTTATAAAAAAACACATAGACTTTAGAGAAATGTATAAGATCCTTATTTGAATCGGCAGAACTATCCCCATATGTAATTTTTGTCAATTTTGACCAGGGCTATGCCTGATGGGTCCAATTTTAATATACTCTCGCCAACAAATAAATTATTCAATATTGTCTTACGATGCTTCAACCGTTGCGGGCTTGGCCGTATAGACATGAGCTTTAACATAGCCTCACAAGAAATAGTTGGTCTAGGGCACTTAAAGAGTACGATCTAGGCGGCCGATTAAGCGGTCCCAAAATGTTAAATAAACTATTCACCGAACTCACCTTTCAATTAGTTCATTGTTTCGCATAGTGTTTGACATGTGACACCGTGTTGCTGAAACCACATGTCATCCAGGTCTAGCTCTGTAATTTTTGGCAAAAAAAAGAAGCAACAGAGGCCCAAATGCTGCGAATGGCATCGAATCGGCAATTCACCGTCACCAGCATTACTGGCGGATACAGCTACAATATTTTGCTCTAGCCGCACTCTACGTCTGTGTGTTGCTGGTTTAATGTTCAATAATGTAATTTTGACGCGCGGAATTTAGTCACCAGATTCCGAATAGCTGGCTCAGAAGGTCGCCTAAACTGACCATAAAATGGATGTAATGCACAATGCACTTTCTTAACCGAGCATGAATTTTGAGAATAAAATTTAATAATCTGCATTTTATTAATCATGCTTAACAGTAACATGAGACACGAAAACAGCTGAGTTGCCAAAAACAGTGTTGCCAAAAAGAAAGTTTGCTAAAAAAAGCACCCTTTATAAACATAATATTTTTTTGGAAGGTAAGAATGTAACTAATTGTTTCTTCAAAACAAACTTTAGTTTTTGGTCTATGAAAATGTGTTTATTGGTTGTTTGTCAGCCTAAGCTAATTTCAAATTCGATTTATGTTTCATTATGCCCTCCAGTTCCCTTTATGAGATTGCCAGTAATCCTATTTCAAGTGACTGTATGAATATTATTGTACTTTGGTCAACGTATTGCTGTTTGTTTTTATTTTTAATATATTATTTTTGTGTAGTGCCTTAAGAGCCGCCAAATTATACAATCTGTTAGAATTTTTTCAATGATTATGATGATGGTTCAAATAATTTTGCTAAACCAAAGTTTTCTTGCTGTTCTTGCCTGTTTTAAGGCCTAAACTCTTAGCTGTAATGCTGCTTCTATGCTGCAGCCATCAGTTGCCCCTAAACTGTTATAAAATCCAATTTAAATCTTCCGTGGAATTCAACGTTCCCTTTATAACACCTTTGCTGGGAACACTGAGCTTTCCTGCTTGCTCCCTTTCTGTTAACGCCTTATTACTATTGCTCACTAGTTAATGGCTGCTTATTTATTCCATAGTTATGCCTTATGGTTTTATGCCTTTCTTTCCTTTGCAGAGTCTATACGAGTAATAAGCCTTAATTTAACAAACTAATTGATTTATAGTGCACTATAAAATGTGTCGTTTGTTCTGCATGTAATGCATCATATAAAAACAGAAATGTGTGAAAATATAAAAATACGCACACAAAGTCATATAAATACATACAGAAGCTCATAAAATTACAAATATATTTAAAACCAAGCAACAATATGCCAGGGAGCATAAGGCAGACACGATGTTTAAGTAAAAAAAAGAAGAAACTTATGCCTGGTATAGGTTTGTATAAAAATTTAAATGAAATTGAAATGAAAAAAAAAAAAAAAACAAGAAACACCAAGTGGTAATTAAAACCATATGCTTTCGGGTAAAAAAAGTATGAAAAGAAAAAAATTAATTTAAAATATTTGAAACAGAAGAAAATTAAATTTAATGTTTAGCAAAAAGACCAAATGAAATCAGTAAAGTTTTTAATTTATGTTCAGTTTGGTTTTTTAAACTAAATTTGAACTGACCACCAGCCAAACAAGCTCATCAGCCAGCCTGACTAACATATGTTTACTGCTCTGAGTCACTAAATATGTAAATTTGTCATAGAAGATAAAGATAAATTTATTAAACACGAGTAATTGCAAATGTTTTAAGAGTTTGCAAGAGCAAAACTTTCTGCCAAAGCACAGTGGGGCCAAAGGAACCTTTTTTGCTGATGAATTTTTATCTCCACAACTACAATAGAGAGGGTTTCCAATCATTATATGGGTAGCTCCTAAAAGAAACTGCTTGTGCCTTAAAAATCTTGAAGGTATAGGAGGGAGGAGACTGCTACCCCCCAAATACAAAGTTATTATTTTTTTTCCTCTAGCTTTAGTTATGACGGTTACTAAATTTTATATGGGTTGCTTTTAAACAAACTGCATGCTCTAACCAAATATTGGTGGTACAAGAGGGGGGCACTGATACCCCCTAATACAAAGTAATTATTATTTTCCCTATATCTTCAGAACTACAATAGGGAGACAGACACACTTGGAAAAAAATTCAGTTTTCACCAAAGTCTTGGGATATAGGTGGCGGGAGATGGATACCCCCCCCCCCCCCAAACAAATTTGTTATTATTTAATTATTTAAGATATACTGAAGCATGAAGGAAATACATATAAACGGTGTTTAACAAAAAAAAGCAAGCAAAAAACTAATTATTTTTTTATTTGCGCACGCTCCTGATGAATTAATTGCCTGTCATTGAATGATGTCAGGCACGAATTATCCAAAAATAAATGTTTTAACAAGACTAAGAAAATTAGCTAAAGTCACACACATTATGTTTTTTTAAATCATTATTAGATATTAATAAAACCTCTACTCACGCGTGACTAATGTATGACACACGCGTGACTTATGCATGACACACGCGTGACTAATGCATATTGAGTCATGCGACTAATGTGTGACTCATATGTAACTAACGGCTGACTCACATGTGACTAATGCGTGACTCACGCGTGACTAATGCATGAATCATGATATTTTTACATCTCTAGTAAAAGCACATAAAATAATGGCTAAAACAACAGCAAAAGAAGTGTTAGTTGAAGTCGTTAGCACACACCTTTTTTTGACAGAATTACTTTTATTATTTTTATTTATTTTCTTATTATGAGCGTATGAACTTGCAGGACTCCAAAATAAATTTGCTATAAGTGAGCGTAGTTTTGAAAATAATTTCCCTACAGGAGAAAATTGTATGTAAAATATTAATGCAACACTATTGAGACCACAGACCAGAGAAGGGAAACCGGAAATATTCTCTAAAAAAGAAGTTTTATGCGCATTCAATATGCACTAAAAACTTTAAAATATGCACTTTAAAATCAATATTTTTTTATCTTAAAAATAACAAAAATTGATTTATTTGGAAATACGAGTAGAAATATATTTTTAATTTATTAATTTAATAAAATTTTTGGTCAAATATGGAAAAGCACAAACAAATTTATTTCCAAATTCCAAATTTATTTTAGAAAAGTGAGCATTTGGGTCATATTGATGGCCCTTAAGACTACCACATCAGTATAGAGAAGTACTTTTGCACTTCCATATTTGATAAATCTTCTTTATCAAATATAATTTATTGGCACACATACGAGTATCCAACAGCTTGCTTTTATTATTTCATTAAATACCTCTTACAGAAATTTAAAATTCCAAGAATTTGGAATTCTAATCAATTTAGCAACTACTGTTAAATAACTAACAGAGCTCTGTTATGTGCTACGTTAGAAATGTTGGTTTATGTCTCTGCTAGTTAAATTAAAATTTATCTTAACAGACAACAAATGTACATAGTTACTATATACTAGATGCATAGAATATCATATATACATATATCTATATTCATATATGGTCCTTTAACTCCCACTGGAGCATAGGACGCCAACAATACCTGTTCTACAAGTCTGAGTACGCTCCAAGTTAGATTTAGAGATCTGATTTAAGCTTCTTCTAATGTGTTGATATTCCAGAGAAGCTGAAATATCAGCATATTAATATAAAAAAATTTCTATAAAGCATCAAAATATATCCTCCAGGCGTCAAATATGCTCTAAAAATTCGAAACAATTCTAAAAATATGCGTATAACACTGATTTAAAATATGCAAAAATATGCGCCAACAAATCGATGACAAAATGCATAAAATGTTCTGAAACAGATAAATTTCTGATCTCAGCATTAAAACATCACACAAGAAAAAACATACTATTGCATATTTTCAGTTTCCCTGATAATTAATCATTTTATACTTGCACTTAATGCACTATGCAGATAAATACATTAATCTAAAAATAATCAATCTTGTATAATTTTACCACTTGAGAGCGACCAATTTCGCAACTTTTTTTTCAATATTTTTCATAGCCCAACTTTGTTTTTTACGGAAAGAAAAATATACAACTCTAGGCCACTCTTTTTAATTTGACTAAAATCGGAAAATGGCTGGCTTGTATTTTTTTTTTAATAGCCATAGTGATTTAAAGAAATAGTAAGGAGTGTAAAAGTGGGCGTGGCATCTAACACATCCAAAAAATATTTGTGTTTTTAAATCATTTGGGAACTAATACAGCAAAATACTTGACATTTTCATCATTGACCTTATAAGTTGTTCACAAACAAAAATACTGAATTAAATAAGTGGGCGTGGCAGGCAAGCTCACGAAATTTTGTTTAATTTTGGAGTAGCTCTGCATATAAGGCAGCCAGAAAGCTAAAAATTTTTAGAAATAAAAGTTTGAAGTGGTCATATGGGTGTGACAGCTCCCATTAAGAAAAAAATATTTGCATTGAGATATCTGAAAAATGAATATAGAGAGAACGTTAAAATTTTATAAGGTTGACTCTGTTGATAATGTATTTTATCCTTGAAAACAATTTTAGAATTGAAAAATTAGGAGTGGTGAACATTTTTGTTTGACTTCAAAACTAATACCAAGGTACCGATCTAGTTGGTCTCGAAGGAACAGTAGGCTATTACTTGTTTAATGCCTAAATTTGGCGTAGTATCTTCTACATAGAAGCAATATCAACTTTAAAATATCTTGGAGGCCAAAGCAATAACAATTTTTAAAATTTTTCGTAAGCCGAAAGGCCAATAAGGAGAATAGTGTTATAAAAAGGAAATCCGAGAAAATCAAGTATTTATTTTTTAATACCTTGGTATCTGTTACAAACACAGACTTTCAATTTCACCGATTCTACTGATGAAAGAAAATAATCAGGATTGGAGAGGTTAGCGAGGCTACTCTTAAATTGAGAAAATGTTTACTTAGCAAAACAAACAAATGCACTGAGAGCTTTTAAGCTCATTCTGACTACTTATGTTAATAACGAGAATTTTATTCTACAAAATAGTAAATGTTGGACCGTATCGTTACACTTTTAATATTAAAAATTTGTTTCTTATCATAACAACACTTAAATGGGCTGTAGCGAAGCTTTTAGCTAGCATATAATATAAAATGAGTAGCTGAGATATTTTCAGCTTCCCTGCTTCCTTAACCGAATTACACCTTTCGTATCCCTTTTTCTAAATGATTTAAGATGAATTAAATTTATAACATCTTCTTGCTTATTATATATGAGCAAAACTAAAAAAAAGAACAGAAACTTAAAAGCTTTTTTTTAAACATTTTTTTACCAAAGCGTTCTTTAAAATAAAATACTGGAGCACTTGCATTAAAACGACAAACAAAGAAAGAACAGAACTCGCAAACTATAATTGAATTTGTACAACATTTGTTGGTAGTCAAATAACAAAAGAAAAAGGAGCAAATATGGTTTTTATCATTTGTTTTTTGCGGTTTTGTTTTTCCTTTAATGGTTGCTCATATTTCAAACAGTCACTGGGAATGCTCGTACAAATATATTTTACTCACTCTCACTCTACAACTCGTATTGTAATACTTTTTCTTTTCTTTCTTTGCTTTCTTGGAATTTTTTTCTTTTGCATAATTTTTTTTAGTTGTTGCCTTTAAATGTTTAACTAAACTTTCAACATGTTTTATTGCTGCACGCGTTCAACAATTTTTGGTTGACCATTTTAATTTTGCTCTCCAATATTTTTTTTTTTGGTTGGTAAATTTGTTAAACGAGTTTGCACATACATTTATACATATTTCTTTGCAAAACTTTTGTATTAGTGTGTGCGTGTGTGTGTGTTGGGATACTCGTAATTTATCTTCCACAACGTTTGTTCGTTCATGTTTTCATTAGTTTTTAATTTTTGTTGTTTTTGTTTTTCTCTATTCTATTCCATTTCGTTTTTCGTTATTTATTTATAAAGCATTTTATGGCAAAAATTTCCATTTTTTCTCTTTATTGTTTGTGTGTGTGTGTGTGTGTGAATAATGATTTTTAGCTTGAGCAAATATTTAAAAATCCTTTAAATTTAGTTTTCCCTGTTTTCCATAAATAATCCTTAGGTTGTTTTATCGTTTAGGATGTGCCATGATTTTCATTTAAGGTTTTTAGCAATTTTTGGCTTATTTGTTTTTCGTTTTAATTTTAGTTTTACATTCTGCTGGTTAATTTTTTCAGTTTTCATTTGTGTTTTATTCTCTGGTCATTTGACTGCTAGTCAATATATTTCTTGTTATGTGTTTCTGTTAATATCCTCTTTTTTTTTTTGTTGTTTCACTCTCATGCACTCGAATGCATTTATGACTTTTGCCTAAAATAGCCAAAGGAATTGGTTTTGATTTTGCTGCATGGGAAATGTTAAAGTTGGGGGAGATGTTTTAGTATTTCGACTTAGTTGGACCCTGCTTTGGATAAACGATATTATATAAATATATTAAGGAAATTTAATATACATACTCGTAGTTATGTTAGTAGTTAGTTCTAATTTTTTTAAAGTCCTTAACTTATAAATTTAAGCATACATAAATCCTTGTACTCTAAGGACCAATTTCACCAACTCTATTTTAATAACAACTCATATTCAATTCATTTTAAAAAGGCAACTTTCTTCATTGTTTTTGTATTGTTCATATGTGTTTATAATAAATATAGACATACTAGGTGTCAAGTGGTCTAATTTAGACCACCGAGCGATCTTCGTTTAAATAATTTGGTAAAATAGGCTCTAAAAATATTTTCTATTTGAAAATAGAGAGAAAAAAATCAGAATAATAATAATTTCATACCAGTCTGCTTGCGAAAGCTTCCTGTAGAAAGGTTTTTCATAAACAAGTGGTCATTGTAAATTTAAACCACTCAAGCATGTGAAATTATTACACAATCTCCCATACTTTCTATATCCGATCGGCCAACACTACATCGCGAATTTGTTCAATTATTTCGGGTATAGAGACCTCAAGTGGGCGTCCATAATGTGCGGTCGACTTTCGTGCCTGCACGAACACAACGAAATTTACTAACCTATAGTCGCTAAGATAAAAAAAACACCAAATGTAAAAAGGTCGTCAAAATACTTCAAGAAATAACCAAAACTGAAAAAACGAGAGCACTTAAAAATCGCTAAAACTTAAATTATGTATGGTAAAAAAACCCAAAAAAAAATTTTTTTTTAAAAAACTGAAAAAAATTGCCACAACGAGAAAAACGCCAAAACTGAAAAAACGTCAATAGTTAAAATTCACCAAAAGCAACAAGGGCCACCAAAAAGAACTAGAAAATTGCAAAAAATAAAAAAATCGTCAAAACTAAGAAATCGCCAAAACTAAAAAAAATCGCTAAAAATATATATAAGCATTACAAAAAACTTATACCGAAAACCGGAAAAAAACGCCAAAAGTAAAAAACGTCAATACTTAAAAATTGCCAAAAAACAGGGTCCCCAAATAAACTAAAAAAACGCAAAAACAAAAAAAAATTATCAAACAAAAAAATCGCCAAAACTAAAAAAAAATCGCTCCAAATAAATATATGCATTACAAAAAACAGTCACCGAAAACCGGAAAAAACTAAAAAATGTCAATAGTTAAAAATCGCAAAAGTAAAAAAGGACGCCAAGAAACTAAAAAAATCGCTAAAACCAAAAAATCGCCAACAATAAAAAACTCGCTTAAAATAAATATATTCATTACAAAAAACAATTACCGAAAACAGGAAAAAACGCCAAAACTAAAAAACGTCAATAGTTAAAAATCGCCAAGAGTAAAAAAATCGCAAGAACCAAAAAAATCGCCAAATCGAAAAAACCGCCAAAACTAAAAAAATCGCTAAAAATAAATATATCTATTGTAAAAAACAATCGCCCACAAACTCCGAACGAAACCAATCCTATGCGAGTCAAATGAAAAAAAACGCCAAAACTAAATAAATCGTCAGTAATAAAAAATCGCCAAAAACAAAAAAAAAATCACCAAAAGAAAAAAGTCGCCAAAAAACATATTAAGAAAAAACGCATAAAACAAAAAAGCGCCAAAACTGAAAAATCTCTACTGAATTTATTTGATGCTGAAATTGATTGTGAAGTATCCCTACAGTACGAGTATTTATCAAGTTTAGCCTGGGTCGGCCTTTAGTCATGACGCTACATATTGAAATTTTGACAGCTCTTTGTTGAGAGCAGCATGAAATCCTAGAAATCACGGAGTTATATATGCCCTCGTACGATGTCAAAGTAGGGAACATAAATTGCTTGCTCCTATCAAATACCGCAAGACAACAATTTATAGTTGTTTGCGATATGTCTTGATATTTATTAAAAATTGCCTTGATCTTCAACTCAATGTCACAAACAAATATTTCTTAGACACAATTTGTAGTGCAACTCTCAAACTTGAAAAAAAATGGAACATCAGAATAAAAATACTATCACATTGGTCCTGAAAGAAAATATGTGTTTGGCATTTGAAGCCTTTTTTTCATCTTGTGTTTAGCATACAAATGGCTTTTACTGGCACTGCCACTGTTTTCTGCACTCTACTATTTTTTTTTACAAAGAAAGCTGAAAAAGAAAAAAATCCTAGAAATCATAGTTATTTCGTTAGAAACATTTTTTACATTCTGGTTAGTTATTTGCTGATATTGTGTAGCTGTGATTTTGAGCTTGTTATTTCTGTGTAGATATTTGCTTTTTTCTGGTTCTAACCATGATTGGCTTTCCCGTACCACTTTCTTTTGGCTTTAAAATTTCTGCGGTTGAATTTAAATGTTAGTTTTTTTTTTCTTTTGCTTTGTGGGTGTTTAAGATATTTATTTATGTTTACCATGACTTTAATGGTTTTTATTGTAGTTTGTGTTTTTTTTTTTTTTTGTTGTCAATAACTTTATTTGAATTTTTTTTTGGCAATATTTTACCATTTGTAAGTTAGTTTAGAATTTATTTAATCATGTTCCGGGTGTAATCATTTTAATACGATTTTTATGATAATTTATTATGTGGCTGTGGCAGTGGCATTTGTTTCTTAATTTCCTTCTATCAGTTCTTTATATATTTTTGTGCCAGTAAGCAGTTTGTAAAACACAATAGATTTATGGCAATTGATACTCGTATTTGTGGTGATGAAAGAAATTGTAATAAATAAAATAAAATTAATGTTTGATTTTTGTTTTTTTCCGGTGGTTGAAAGCTAATAAATTTTCATTTAATTGCCAAAAACTATTTGACGAAAGCTTTTAAATTACACTTGCTAGTTTTTAAGGCATGTGGGAACATTAATCTCGGTCGGGTTAATCTTAAGCATGAACTAAAATGCTCGCAAGAAACGCTATTACAGACTACTTTCAGTAAAAACTACGTTTCTGTTCAGAATTTTATAATGCCACTATCTGACCCCGATCCGCGTTGCTGGCCCTAAGCAAACATTAGTGCTGTCTATGGCATTGGTGCTACAATATGAAATTGGATTTTGCCCACGAATAAACTAAATATTGCGCCATCTGCCGGACGAACTTCAAACTACACGGAAACACTACTGACACCCTATAGAGCATGTATATGAAGTTTGGTCAAAATCGGTTCAGTAGTTCTTGAGTTACGGTGCAAAAACACAAAAAAACTAAAAATTGCGCCATCTGTCGGATGAATCACTATTTCTGAAAGGGGCGTAGCATTTACCTGGGTAGAATATATATAAAAACACGCACCGTTCTTTTACAAATATTTTGTGGGGTGAAAGGCGAAAATCTGTTGGGGCATTGAACGGTTCACCCCTAACAAATAAACGTGTTTTTGATTTTTTATACCCTTTACCAACAAAAATGGTAAAAGGGTATATATAGGTTTGTCATTCCGTTTGTAATTTCTATAATATCAATAAGCGACCCATATAATATATATATTCTGGATCCTTATGCATAGGGAAGACGAATAAGCGATGTCCGTCTGTCCGTCTGTCCGTCTGTCCGTCTGTCCGTCTGTCCGTCTGTCCGTCTGTCCGTCTGTCCGTCTGTCCGTCTGTCTGTACGTGAAATCGGTTTTCCGAAGCTCCCAGAAGAGCTAGAGACTTCGTTCTTGGACTGGTGTGTCAGAAATTTTCCAAAATAGATTGGTATTGAAATTCAGCAAAATCGGGCAGACGATTGCAGAGCTGGAAAACTTAAACTTCATTTTGCCATATAAAAGTAACTCCCGAAAACAAATTTTTATTTTTTTTTAATAAATGTACATATTTTACACTTCAGTACGACTAAAATTGGAATTTTAAAATAAAGAAATACAAAAAAATTAAAAAGACGTTTCCAGGGTTGGAAAACTTTAACTTTTTGTGTTATGTAAAATTAACTATGTCTAAAACTATATTAGTATTTTCTCGAGAACCGTAAGAGCTACAGACCTGAAATTTGGACACAGTATGTAGACCTTTGGCCGCTACAACAACAAATACATGATAATTGGAAATTAAAGGGTGTTCCAAAACGAGCAACGAAAAATTTTAAAATCCCATGTAGTATATATACAATTGTATGTATATACACTTGAAATTTGTAAGGTTAGTGTATTTTTATACAGACTACAAAAATTAACACAAAAATTTAAAAAAATTTAAATTAAAGGGTGTTCCATCAGTTAATGCAATTTTGACTATGTAATTTTGACAATTTGCTGTATCTTGGAAACCGTAAGAGCAAAACTCTTGAAATTTTCAAAAACGGTAAAACTGAAAAAATAAAAAATTATAAAATCGCCAAACCGAAAAAAATCGCCAAAAACAAGAAAAAATCGCCAAAACGAAAAAAAGCACCAAATTAAAAAAAAAAATTATAAAACTAAAATAAATCGCAAAAAAACGGAAAAATGCTAAAATGAAAAAAAAATCGCCAAAACGAAAAAAAAAACAGAAAAAAATCGCCAAAATGAAAAAAAAATCGCCAAAATGAAAAAAATCACCAAAACGAAAAAAAAACCCTAAAAAACAGAAAACAATCGTCAAAATGAAAAAAAATCGCCAAAACGAAAAAAACCCTAAAAAACAGAAAAAAAACCCTAAAAAACAGAAAAAAATCGTCAAAATGAAAAAAAATCGCCAAAACGAAAAAAACCCTAAAAAACAGAAAAAAATCGCCAAAATGAAAAAAATCGCCAAAAAAAGAAAACAACCTAAATAACAGAAAAAAAATCGCCAAAACGAAAAAAAGCACCAAATTAAAAAAAAATTTCTAAGACTAAAATAAATCGCAAAAAAATTGAAAAATTGCTAAAATGATATAAAAAATCGCCAAAATGAAAGAAAATCGCCAAAATGAAAAAAAAATCGCCAAAATGAAAAAAAATCACCAAAACGAAAAAAAAAACCTAAAAACAGAAAAAAATCGCCAAAATTATAAAAAAAATCGCCAAAATGAAAAAAATCACCAAAACGAAAAAAACCCAAAAAAACAGAAAAAAATCGCCAAAATGAAAAAAGCACTAAATTAAAAGAAAATTTCTAAGACTAAAATAAATCGCAAAAAAACGAAAAAATTGCTAAAATGAAAAAAAAATCGCCAAAATGAAAAATATCGCTAAAACGAAAAAAAACCTAAAAAACAGAAAAAAATCGCCAAAATGAAAAAAAATCGCAAAAAAAAGAAAAAAAATCGCCAAAACGAAAAAAAACTAAAAAACAGAAAAAAATCGCCAAAATGAAAAAAAATCGCCAAAATGAAAAAAAAATCGCCAAAATTAAAAAAATCACCAAAACGAAAAAAAAACAGAAAAAAAAGAAAAAATTGCCAAAATGAAAAAAAATCGCCAAAATGAAAAAAATCACCAAAACGAAAAAAAAACAAAAAAATCGCGAAAAAAACCCAAAAAAAACAGAAAAAATCGTCAAAATGAGAAAAATCTCCAAAAACAGACAAAATCGCCAAAACGAGAAAAAAGCGACAAAACTGAAAAAATCGTTTTAACTGAAAAAAACTTTAAAAAAAGCAAAAAACCTTCCTTTCGTGCGCGATTCAAAGTCGCACTTAACTGATTTTTTTAGTATTAAAGGAATTAAATGAAACTAAGTTTTTGCTTATTTCGTTCTTGCTTTTTTCACTTAACATATTTTATGCATTTTTTAAAGAACTAGATTGGTAACAATAATCAGAAAAATCCAAAATTATGACTCCAGGGTTGGAAAACTTACACTTTTTGTTTTTTTTTCTTTTTCTTTATAAATTGAATATATTTTATGCTTCTGAAAGAAAAGTTTGGTGTATGAAATTTGAAAAATGAAAATTATAGCTCCAAAGATGGAAACTTTAAAAAAAATGATAAATTTTTTCACAAAACAAATATGTATGTACGTGTCTGTATACTATATATATGTACGTACGTTGGTAAAGGGTATATAAGATTCGGCACAGCCGAATATAGCACTCTTACTTGTTATATATATTAAGATAAGATAAGATTAATAAGTGACTGAATTGAGGTAACAATTCACTTCAATCACAGTTGGATATCGATGGCTTAATATAAGAAAGGCTGAACTCGAATTTTCGATATTTTATAGGAGAAGCAAAAAACTGAAGAAAAACTAAAGCATTTCCATGCAGAAATAATTTTTCAAGTTGCCATAAGTCCTTGATTTTGAATTGTAACGTACTGAGATTTTCAAGGAGGATGTAATTATACGTTGTCTCCCAAAAAACGTTAAGAACGCGATTTCGAAAAAAATTGAGATACGCCCCTTTTATATTAAGCCATCGATATGTTTCATAAGTGGAAGTGGTCAATTTTATTTACCTTTTTTTGTAACAGTATGATTATATATTATTTTATTTCTACACATAGAAAAAATTATTATTAAATTTATATTAATATTTTAATTAAATATACGAGTATGTTCATTTTAATGGAATTTACTTATGCAAGACCATTTGCATCAAACACCGAATACCCCTATGGTACTTTTGTGTACTTCAAAGGCAATACGATGCAATAATTATTTTTTTGGTACAGTAGACAAATGTTTCCATTTTTGGAAGTTTTATATGACATCTCCTCTTTATATATTTCATAATTAGTTTTTTTTATTTGTTTTTATATCTTTTATATTACAAATATCGAAGCATATTTATTTGCTATAAACTCTTTAAAACAATCAAAATTTTTTTGATTAAAAAATTTTATAAAATATTTCAAATAAAATTGTTAAGTCATTGCAATTTTATATATGCGATCTTCTCCGAGAAAAAGGTAGGTTTTGAGAAAAACGCATTTAAAATATAAAATTTTTATGTTTTTCTCATTTTTATCGATTTTGAGACACATCCGTTTTTTGACACACTAGGTCTCTTTGGAGAAGGTCGCATATCATTAGAATTTCAGAATCAGTAAGATGCAATACTTAGGTTTTTTGGTACAAAATACAAAATGTTAAATTTTTTGAAGTTTTGAATGATATCTCGTCCTTTTTTAATAGTTTTTTATTTATTTCTTTTTTTATATATTTATATTATTGGATTTTTTTTTTTAATATATCAATTAATATTTTAAATGGATGCTTAATATTTTCAAATTATTTTTAAATTCAATCTTTTGCAGCCTTAAAAATGTTTAAATGTAACTTTAGTTGAATCTTAAAATTTTGCAAATTAAATGTTTAGTTCATTTAGTATTTTTTTTAATATAAAAAAATTCTCATTATAATTTTTATAGATTTTTTTTATATTTTTCAATTATTGGTTTTTTTAACATTTCGATTAATATTTTAATTGAATATTTTAAAATTTTTATTTAATTTTTTAATTGCATCTCTCGAAATTTTTCATTAGTTTTTTAATTTAATCTTAAAAAATATTTCAATAAAACACTTTAATTGAATCTTGAAAAATGCATCAATTAAATTTTCTAAGTACCCATTAAAAAAAAATTAGAAATAATTTTTAAGCAACTAAATTGTTTATTGCTAGCAGAGAATCGATGTTAAAGGTATGCAGATAATAAATAGAAAAAAAAAAGAAAATGTATATTAAAAAATATTCACGATATGTTTTAAAAGAAGACGATTATTTGCAAGAAATTAATGGACCATTTTTATCTAAAATTCTTTAAGTCTTTATTGAAATTTATAGGAAAAATATAGTTGCCTTTAAATTCTCATAAAAATCTAGTTGCAAAAATTTGATATTCTTCTTACCAAAAGAAAATGTTTCTTAAAATTGCTTCGACTCCGGTTATTAGAAATAATAATCTTACGGTGACAATCATGCGAGTTGATCCAAATTTGCCGCGCTACCATATCACAAACGCTACATTTTCATGACTTCTGGGGAATGTAATTTATAGCAACTTTAAATACAGCGACGAATTTCTAATATACATGGATTTAAATAAAACGAACACAAATACAACATGGCAGAACCAACTCTGCACACAGCATTACCAGCATAAAAATCGTTAAATAGCAACTCTGAATTTCAAAAGAAAGTTTGATAGAATTATCCACAAAACTTCTAAGAACAGTAACATGAATTTCAAAGATTATTTAAGAAGAGGCTATTTGGTCACTTGGTTATCAATGGGGAAGCACAATCCAGATCTACTGCCAGGTGGTAACATGAACTCAGCATCACAAATGGTATGGAATAATGCAGATTCTTTTATTTATCTTTGCTTAGTGTATACACATTTAATTGCGCCATCTATGATGCAGTGACAAACATTATAGAAGAATTCTTATTGGTATAAAACAGCTACGTCCACGCCATTTGCACAATGTGCAAACTTGTACAAAAGAGCTTTTGTACTTTAACACAGCCACAACAACCATACAGCAGACAGCAATGCTTGCTCTTACTTTGCAAAGAACCAAGAACAAAATTGAGAGCTTTCAAAGCTGTTTACCTCAAATGCAAATATCAGTGTATGTGTGTTTGGAGGTAGCTGGTATAAAAGGTGTTGTTGTATATGAGAGCCAGTCAGTCTAAATCAGCTAAGCTTAAAGTAAACATTATTGAAAGTTTAGACAACGAATGCAATTATGAATAAAATTACACGAGAAATTTTTCCCGGGGAACAATTCCAACTAATAGCAAATAATAGGGAAAACAATTTTAATTGGATAAGGATGAAATTTCTCGACCCGATAATAAAGATAATAATAATGCTGTATCATGGTTGGCGCTTTTCGAGTTCGACTACAATATTTTCATTCTAGAGGGATATTTAATCTATTACAAAAAAGTCTCAGTGAAAATCAAAATACTTCAACCAAGATAACTGGATTTGAGTAGGTTATTTAAATGTTTGAGCAATCAAAATAAAGTGCACGTTTAAAAATGGTTAAACGTAACAATACGTATACATGCAACTTGCTTTTCTTTTAATCTTATTCAAATTTCTTCTAATAAGTTTCTTGTATGCATTATTTCCTAATCATTTCATTTGATCAGACAAACAGGTTTATTATATCGAGCCATAACCGCTAAAATAGCTTAAGCGATACACTTTTGGACTTCGTTTTTTTTTGACGAAAATGAACTACTTAGGTACTATCGCAAATAATTGATTTTGGTCAAAAAATGAATTTCGAAAATTTTGTCGCTTAAGATTTTTTGGCGGTTATGGCACGATATGTTAAAAGTTTAATGTGCATTTAAATGCAAAAAAAAACAATTTATTTTTATGATGCATTATAAGTTTTATATATTTTCAAATAATTCAACATAAAATATTGATACATATTTCAAATTTTGTTGTGTATGATGTAAGCAGCAAGATGTGCACTGCTTCTATTAAATAATAATTCCTGAAATGTTCTAATCCTTAATAATCCTTAAAAAGGAAAATATTAAAAACTAAATAACGTAGATTAAAAATTAAAAGAAGAAATAAAAAGAAATAGTTTTAATGACTTTGCAGTTTTCAAAACCAGGCAAAAAGCCTTGACCAAATAACTGCACTCCCATCATACTCACAAATGCACACAGAAACATATCAACTTAGTCCTACAGATACATGTGCATCTAGATACCTATAGATACGAGTATATGAACATACATACATACAGCAAAACAACTTGTTCATTTATGTTTAAGCCAGAACGAACACGTTAGACTAAACACACATAACAAGAAACTCTCATTAAAATGTGTTGCTTCACAGATTGTGCAAATCCAAGAGTATGAGTTGGCAAGAAAAACTAAATTAAAATACATAGTAACCCAGTTGGCCATGTCTATCAGACATCTTGAGTGACGTATGCAAGGCAATATAAATTTTGTGGCAAACATATTCACGATATCTCAAATAAATCGTTGAGGAAATTTTCGGAAAACAGAAGGCCACAAAATCATTAAAGACTACACAAGCGATAGTTTCAACCGCCATATCGTCGACAATTATATGTCTATTTTGTCGTCAGCGACTACACAAACGAGAATTTCTTGCATCTTGTCATTGGCAACTATTTAAGCGACACAATATTTATGCAATCGTTGACGACTGAATATATTTTCAATAAACTTTCGTCAACGAAAAAAAAAGGAATTAAAAGAAAAATATTAACATAACGCTCATTTACTCAAACAACGTCATAACTCAAGAGAAACCAGTTGGCCAGAAAACAAGTTTGAAGTTTTAAATTCATGCCCTAATTCTGTTCGACGATTGTATCGTCTTGTCTATGGACGAAAAAAAGCCGTAGTTTTGATCCTTTAAAACAATTATTATTAATTGTCTGTGCACGAACCTTCTCGTGTATTTGCTTTATGATTTTATTCCAAACATTATATCCAACACATATTTTTTCAAACTATTATATAATACTTTAATTTAATTTTTATGTTTTAAAAACATGGCAATAATATTTTTATCTTCCATTATCAAGGACAACAACCATTTTTGAAGAAAATAATTTAGAGAATTAAAAAATAAGAACTCAAAAGTATTTTTAAACAAAGACGTCCCAAATCTTCCTACTGAATTAGGGCATTACACACAACTTCATAGAAAAAGGAAATTGTAGTTTTCTCTCAAGAGTTGAGTGAAAAAGATAGATATTTGTATAAAATTCTTAAACAATATGAAGAACGATACGAGAATTAATTCTTGAGTTAAGACGATCTTTAAGTAAATGAGCGATATGTTAAAATTCTTGAGAAATTCATTTATATATATATATTTTTTTCTATTTTATCGTGTTTACAATGTCGTAGACTAGTGTGTCCAGGACAATTTGGCCAACTGGGTATATATGCATGTACATATGAGCATGACTGTGAAGGAGTAAAATATCACATTAAGTCAATGTTAACGTCTCATTTTCCTAAATAGATAATGTGACATTTGTGGTTTTTAATTTTTTATATTTTTTGTGTGCCTAGTAGTTGCAGACACTTGAAGAAACATGCAAACAGATAATGCATGATTTTGAAATTTTTAATAGGAATAACTTTAAGGATTTGTTCTACTTAAATAATTTTTATCACCACGCATTTAAATTCTTTAATTTATGTGATAAGAGTTTCGCCTCACTCTCTCACTCGTATGATTTAAATATGTCTACAATAAATCCAAGCAAATTTCCTTTAAGAATTTGATGTTCTTAAGGTCTTCACTACCTGTAATGCGATTCACTAATCTCTTTTAACGATAATCGCATCGCTAAGATAATTATAACTCAAATTTATCGAATTTACTATTCAGTAAAATTTTCAACTATATTAGAGGTACGTTAATATCAACAAAAAAATAGCAGCTGCTTACTATCGTTCGAAAGAAGCTACAGAATCACACAATCTTTATCGCAAGCGGCAAAATGTATAGACAAAGATTAAAACTGTCGGATTGTGAAAAGTTGCTGAATCGCACTACTGGATTCTGTAACTTTTTGCGAACCGACAATTGTAATATTGGTTCGAAATATTTATTTGCTTGCGCTAACGATAATGTGATTTTGTAATTTATTTTTAACAATAGTGTACACCATTCAATTCTATATTTTATTTATTTCTTACTTCAATCGACAGCGAACATCGTTAAAATATATTACTGAATAGCAAAGTCAATAAATGTTCGTTATATATATTATAGAGATGGGATTATCGTAACAAAAGTTACTGAATCCAGGTACAGTAGCGCGATTCACTAACTTTTTTTTTATCCATAATCGCATCATTAAAATAATTATAACGAAAATTTATCGAATTTGCTATTCAGTAAAATTTTTAACCATATGCGCTGCAGGTTAATGTCAGCTTTGTCGTTACTAAAGCGACAATAATTTATGTGCTGTTAATTTTATCAACAGAAAATATCAGCTGAGTAATATCGTTAAAAATAAGTTATAGAACCACATAATCGTTATTAGAAACGACAAAGTGTATAGACAACAATTACGATTGTCGAATCGTTAAAAGTTACTGAATCGCAAAGTTATATTCTGTTTGCTTTTTAAACACATTTTTATATAAAATGTTTCGAACAGAAATTTTTTGGTATGCAAAATAAAATGGAACAAAATAAAACAAATAAAATATTTGGCAGCACTTCGTTTTCTCCAAAAAAAGTAATATAATTATATAATATGTGTGCGAAGATAAATATAAATTTAACTAGCAGAGACAAAAACCAAAAAGGTTTACAGAGCCCATTTTGTAGTGGACTGTTATACACTTAACAGTCGTAGTAAAATAAAGGAATATTATTTCCAGGAACGGGGACAGATGCTATACTCAACAATTAATGGAAAATATGGAATAATGAAATTATACAACTTGGATATACAACAGCTATATGAGCCCTTAATTATGAAAGTGTTCTAAGTCATGTGCATTTTTGTTTCAAAATATGAAATAAATATTAAAAAATCTTCAATAAATATTTAATAAATGTTAAATAAATTTGTATTCATCGAGACTAGTTCAACTCTAAGTTAACATTTTAATTATATAAAAAAAGTTTTTGATTTGTTCAAATGTAATCTACGAAATATCTGGGCCAATGCAATATATGACTTGGACCACTATCATAATTAAGGGCATAATATCAATAAGATTGAAACTTAATTTTCAAAGATCTCCTATTTTGGAAGGACAAGTTATCAGTGTGGGAAATAGAAGAATTCTACATATAGTCTACTATATAAAATTGGTGCTCCTGCTGGCTCTTTAGAGATCAAATGATATATGTAATATCATTCTATTTCCCACAATTACCACTACTCTTCTTCAGATATTTTTCTTCAAAAATCACTTTTCTAAAATTAATTTTTCAAAAGTCCCAAAATGATTTCAGAAATGCAACATCAGTTGCTCTTTAAAGAGCCACCAGGAGCACCATTTCTATATAGTGGGATATATGTAGAATCTATTTCCCTCAATGATCAATTTTCTTTATCTGTTGTATATCCAAGTAGTATGATTTCATTATTCAGCTCTCGGACCATATTTTCTATTAATTGTTGGGTATAGTATCTGTCTCCGTTCCTGGAAATAATATTATTTTATTTTACTAGAACTATTAAGTGCTTAACAGTTCACTGTTAACTGCAAAATGGTCTCTGTAAACATTTTGGGTTTTTGTATGTGCTAGTTAAATTTAAATTTATTTTTATACACACATTTGGGGTATTCACAACAGCGTCTTAAGTGTCCTAAGTGTCATAATGTCTAAAACATTTCAACATAGTTAGTTTAAAAAAATTGTTGTTGTGGCTCAAACAAAAAGGCCATAAAGTAATAAGACTTCCTCTGCTACTCGTATGTTTATTATTTGTCATAACTACATGTAGAAATGCGTGAGAGTTTACCAAATAAATTGAGAGAGAGAGGGAGAGAGTAAGCAATGTAGAAAGGTGCTAAAATCAAAGTACAAATAAGTACAATATTTATAATTGTACATTATAAGAGGTTGCTCATAGCAGTCATATTTTTTCGTGTTATTGCTTTAAAACCATTTGAATACCCCAATTATATAGTTGTTACCCGGTCTATGAAAAGGTGGCTTATGACTCAAAATCAGCCGTTAAAGGTAAATCAGCTTAAAGATAAACAATGCATTTCGTCAGTTTCTCGGTAGTTGTTGTTTTTGGAGTCATAAGCCACCTTATCATAGACCGGGTTACAATTATACTTTAAACCTAAGAAATATACATTGTTAAGCACAAAACAAAGCCAACGGCTGAGAGGCGGCTTTGGTCGGCTAAGAGCCGCCGCCGCCAACTTTTTAAGACGGTTTGTTTCTCTGCTCTCCCACCAAATTTCATTTAGAAGTTATAAGGCAGCACCGACATTCTTCTGCTGAATTAATTGATTTAAAAATTTGCAAGCGGCCTCAGTCTAAGTAGGGCCTTAATTCTAAGGGATTGTAAATTAATAACTCAACTTCAACCTGTTTTCTTCGTTTGTGATTCAAACGAAAAAGACATCATTTATTAAGGACACCAAAAGCAAATACCATCTACCTCTAAAAAACACAAAGTTAACAAGGAAATAAAACCCACTCGATATTTTCGACAGCAAGCAACCCTCACATTAAATAAATACTATTTGAATTTCTTATTTAATTATCTTTTAAAACAAGATCTTGGTGACAACCAAGAAGCTTAAATTTCCTTTTGAAATCGTAGCCGAGTTCATTTGCAAAACTTTTCGTAGCACTCAAGTATCTTGCAGACAAAATAATGAAATTTCAATTGACAAGGAACATTAGCAGCAAGTTTATTAATGGACAATGCGAAAGCCTTTATTAATGAAATAAATTCTCCCACACATTTAAGAATACGTTAATAACTGGGTGTGTATGTATGTATGTGTGTTTGTGTGTGTGTGTAAAACCTTTATCAATATTAATTATAAGTGTCTTAATATATTAGTAACAATTACACATGATGTCATATGTCACCCTGAAGACAAAAGATAAAGAAGCCACAAAAAAAAGTTAAAACTTTTTCTACGCCACCACATGACACTTGACAGACAGAACAATGGACGGACAAGGCGACTATGTTTGTTATGTTGCAAGGGTTGAGTCACCCAACTGATCTTTCAGTAATAAAACTTTTTTTGTCTTGCTTTTTGCCTTTTATTAAAGTGTTGAGTCACCCAACTGATCTTTCAGTAATAAAACTTTTTTTGTCTTGCTTTTTGCCTTTTATTAAAGTGGAGTATGGATAGATGGCAAAAGAGCAAACTAAACACGAAAATCAAACAATAAGAAAACTTTCGTGCAGCATGTAGAGAGTTATAAATTAAAAGTAAATGCCGCTAACTGACAAGACCAAGCAAATACTTATGAGAATAAAAAAAATGTCTTTATGCATGTGTGTGTGTATGTCTGTGTGTGTGTGTTAGTGTGCATAAAAAGTTAAAAGACAGGGAGCTGTTGATTTTTAACCTCCCCCAACAAAGCGCACAAAATGAAGACATGGAAACTAAACTGAGGCATACGTACATACGATTATAATTTTTTTTTGTTTATGCAACGCCTACAAACAAAAGTTATAGTCTAGTGCTTGCAAATTTACGATATACTCTACTGCCATTAAGGGAAAATGAGGAGCTTTTAATGCTTTTGAACAAGGTTGAAAAGTAACCTGTTTTCCGTAGAAACTATGTTTTTCTTTTAAATAGAGATTTTAAGGAATTTTAGGTGAATACATAAGCTTTAAAAATCAAACTTCTCTCTGACAACTCCAACAACTGTTTATAGTCAAAAAAAAGTCCTTTTTCCTTGTTATGAAAAAAACTATGATTTTATTTTGAAATTTAATACTAAAACTTTTCGGACAAATAAAGAAGAAAATAAGGGAATATTTTTTCAGTAACTAAATTTTTTTTTATAACCAACTACAAAAAAGGGAAAGGTTATAAATTCGATGGGTGTGTAGTAGAGATCGACCGAAGGCGTTTTTTTTGGCCGAAGCCGAAGCCGAAGCCGAACTTCGGCTAAAATCCTAAACTTCGGCCAAAACCGAAGCCGAAGCCGAATGTTTTAAATTTTAAAAATGATACTTGTTTTATATGAATTAAGAAAAAAGTTTGCTTTTTTGAGATCACTGAAATAGCTGTAATATCTATTGGATAAATAACAAGAAAAATAAAACTATTTTGCAATTTCTAGATTGCTTTTTCATATGATCACTCACAAGAACGTCCAAGTAAAAGAAAATAGAAAGCAACAGAGTTGTATTTCAAAGTAACCCTTTCAAAACGTTAAACACAGTAGAAACTGTCGGCGAGCAACGACCAAAAATAATGTTATTTTTCAAGCTTGGAATGAAAAATATTCGGCTTCGGCTAATCGGCCGATTTTTGCCGTAGGCCGAATGGTGGCCGATTACCAATTTTTGGCCGAAGGCCGAAGCCGAAGCCTATTAATCGGTCGAACTCTAGTGTGTAGTTAAATTTTAAAATGTTTA
Source organism: Tachina lurida (assembly GCA_944452675.1). Classification (NCBI taxonomy): domain Eukaryota; kingdom Metazoa; phylum Arthropoda; class Insecta; order Diptera; family Tachinidae; genus Tachina; species Tachina lurida. The sequence continues at coordinate 168,922,205 of OX101753.1, read as the reverse complement.
ACCCTAGACACAAACTGTCGTGTTTAACAGAGCTCTGTTAACAAAAACACAGACCTCTGTTAACAAAAACACAGACCTCTGTTATAGAATGACAATAAGTATTTTTTAAACAAAATGGACTTGTTACACAATTTTTTAAGCAAAATGAACAAGAAAATTCAAACCTCTTTCTTTCTTTAGGGTTCCGTACACCAAATGTGAAAAGGAACATTATTGTTTTTGCTACGCGTCCGTCTGTCCGTCTGTTCATCTGTCCGTCACAGGCTATTTTCTCGAGAACCGTAAGAGCTACGGACCTGAAATTTGGACAGAGTGTGTAGACCTTTGGCCGCTATAACAAAAAATATATGAGAGATAAAAATTAAAGGGAAAAAAGCGCCAAATTAAAAAAAAATCTAAAACGAAAATAATTCACAAAAAATCGCCAAAATTAAAAAAATCGCCAAAATTAAAAAAAAAATCGCCAAAATTAAAAAAACCAACAAAACGAAAAAAATCGCCAAATGAAAAAAATTTTAAAAGTCGCCAAAACGCCAAAAAAAAAAGAAAAAATTGAAAAAAAAACAAAAAAAAAATCATTTCAGCTGAAAAAAACGTCAAAAACGCAAAAAAAGACGCCATATTAAAAAAATGCTCAAGGCCCAACGTACGGAACCCTTCGTGCGCGAGTCAAAGTCGCACTTTACTGAATTTATTTATATATAAGATTTCGTTTCTGTCGAAATTACAACCCCATTTCTAAAAACAAATCTAATTGAAAAATGATTTCGGTAATTTTTTTCAAAAACTGTAGGAGGTGGAGAGAAAAAATATTAAATACCTCTAGCTTAATGTCCAATAGTCCAAAGTCATAACCTCCTTTTTTTCCTAAAAAAAAAAATTAAGCTAAAACAGAATTTTGGTCAGTTTTTTTAAAACCCGTAGGAGATTGGAAGAAATTTTTTTATATTACATATTGTTACTTATTAGAAAAATCGCCAAAATTAAAAAAAATCGCCAAAATGAAAAAAATCGCCAAAATTAAAAAAAAAACCGAAAAATTGCCAAAACGAGAAAAAAGCGACAAAACTAAAAAAAATAGTTTAAACTGAAAAAAACGCAAAAACACGCCAATTGAAAAAATTTTAAAAACCTAACGTACGGAATCCTTCGTGCACGAGTCAAAGTCACACTTTAATGAATATATTTTTATATAAGATTTAATACCTTCAACGACACCGAAAGTCCATATCTTCACCTACAGTCATAATATGGATTTTGGTCAGTTTTTTTTTTAAACCGTAGGATAACTATTGGGAGAATTTTTTTATATTATGTTTTGTTACTTATTTGGTTGCTATGAAATCTAGCACAAACCTTAGACTCTCGTAATGACACAATCTCAAATTTAAAGGAAATCTTGGCAGAGTCACGCCCTTTAAAATTGAATTCTTACAATTTTTGGTACATAGCCTGAGCTGTACAAATTACACAATCTTGCAATTAAAAAGTGGGCTGGCCCACCACCATTAAAATTTAGTATTAAGTTGCATGTGATTCTATTTATCCGACTCCCACAAAACAAACATTTTGGGCTTTTGGAATGGTTTATTCTTGTGCTTAGAAGCACAAGAGGTTATTGATATCCCGAAAAGGGTGCGTAACCACGCCCATGAAAATTTAAAATTGGCACAAAAAGTTATAAATAAATATTTTTTTTTAATTGAACCGACTTCAAAAATAAACACTAACCTCCATATTCATGAAAAAATAAAATGAGTTTGAAATCCATTTTAGGAAAATTTTTTATGAAAAATTTTAAATAAAATACATTTCAAATTCATTTTAAATTTTATGAATATGGGGGTATAAAGTTAAAAAAAAAAATTATATTGACTTAATAAAATTATTTTTATTTCTTAAGTGCAGACGATCAAATATACTCATCAATCCAATAGTTGAGTGCGTGCATCATCATCGACAATCATTAATGCAAATTCAAAATTTTATTATTTGATGGCTGATACAAATTTGATCGTCTGCAACTCTGCTTGATAAAAAAAATCAGTTTCTTTGTGATTCTTGTTAATGATAGAGCAGTTTCCTTATGAACAAAATTTTATGTTGCATTTTATTGAAAACTACCGTAATCGTCTTTAAGGTTTAAACTCAATTCATTTAAAAGATTTTCATAGCCAAATTTGTATAATTTTTATATATTTTAATAGTTTAATGCAGTTTTTTTCTCAGGTTTTGTACTTTATTTTATTTTTTTGAACAACATTGCACAATCAACATCAATCGAGGACGACATGCTGGGATACGAATGCTAGGAAGTCAAAATAAAAATGATAATTGACAAGTTTATTTGGACGTTTGCTTTTAAACGTTAACCACACGACACTCTTACACATGCACTGATTGACAGATTTATTTGATCGTCTGCAGAGATAATTTTAATTCAGGAGTACTGATATATAAAGAGTTAATAGAATTTTTTTTATGAATCAGTTAAAGCTGGATTGCATCTGCATTAAAAGATAAAGTTCTATCCTATCATTAGAAAAGAAAAAAATTGTTTAAATTTTTTTTTTTATGTGTAAACAAATATACGCTAGGGCGTAAAAATGTTTTTCACAATACAATCACAAATTTTTAGTAAGATGTGCGATGCGTTATTAAATCGGTGTGAGCTATGTATGAGTGTATTAGTGGAAGCATACGGACAACAGAGAAACTTAACAGCTGCATAGAAATACACTCAAGCGAATTTTAAAGCATACCTTCAGGAGCAACGTTAATTTTAATAGAAATTGCTTGTGAAGTGTAATAGTGTTGCCAGTGGGGATAATTTTGTTAAACATTTGAAAAATATGAAATAAATAAAATAAATATAAACTTTTAGAAAAAAGGCGTTTTAAATATTTGTTTAAAAGATATATAGCAGTCTTTATAAAGAATGTATGATATTATATTATAATATATCTTCATTACGTACTGTTGCCTTACACTGAAGCTGGTGCACGGCAATTGGGTAACAATCTCCATCTCGTCAAATTTTGCAAACCCACAGTCTCAAGCTTTATCAAAAATTTGACGTTTTCCACTTGCATATGAGCAATTCTACACAAACCCCCCACAACTAATAATTCCACTACTGCAGATGCAGTTTTAGGCCAATATTAAAAAAAAAATTTCATTACAAGATATTTACACATCTCCCCTGTGATCGGACTCACATTGCTTTTTTTACATACGCTTTAAATTCAAATCATTTCAAATTTATATCATATTCACTTAAATTATAATCATATGGTGAAGCTGTAGACCGTTTCAGTCACTCACGCTTGAAAAGATGATTTCGTTTGTTAATATTTTCAATTGCCGAAACCATTTGTTCATTACAAACTGAAATTTGTTACAGAAAATTAATAATTAAAAATTTTTTTTAAACTTGATTTCGTAAAGGTGTTTCATAGTTCAATAATACCGAAAGAAATACATATTTTATAGTACAAAGAATAATTTCCTGCTACTGACTGTGAAGTATTAATAGATGATTATAATAAAAAAAAATATAGTGGCTTTACCCCATAAAACAAGCAGAGTTATAAAATAAAGGGAAAAATGAACCAAGATGAGTTAAGCAGGGAAGAACAGATAAAAAAAAAAATCGTAATTTTCAGCTGGCTTTTCTTTTTGGTGGGACCCATTCCCTCCCACCCGTTTACACTAATACCACAAGGGCACAACATCACATCACCCCCCTTTCCCAGCAAACAAAAAGTCATTTCGTGCACTGCACACTCATACAACAAGTACATATTTCAGTAACACACAGTTTTTACTCTTAACTATCATCGTTGTCAGGCCTTTGGCAAAAAGTTTTCATGATTTATGGGATTTTATTCCCATTCATACATTTAGTTCTCTTTTATAAATTTTACTTTGCTGCTGCCTTGGCTGGCTTTTGTTGTAATCAAACTCAAGTGGGTTTCACAGTTTTGTCTACATTTACACATGATATTTGGCGTAGAAAGAAAAAACATAAAATAAAATAAAATAAAGTGTTTTTTTTTTTTTGGTTGTGTTTCATTAAATTTGTCCGACTGCAAAATAATTTGTGTTTTAATCACCAAACATGCCTAAATATTTATGTAAGTTTTCCTTGTATGTAATTTTTCAACTTTGTATAATACTTGTTTGTACAAGACTGTGCCATATATTTATTTATTTATTTCTTTTTTTAGCTTAATATCAAATAACTAGAATTTTGCTTTGCAAACAAAATTTCAAAAGAATTTCTGTTATGGATTCTTTATATTTGTTTTACAATTTCTTGTTCTGCTATTTGTATGTTGGATTTTTCTTTCCATCTTGTTAGCAATATGTCAACCAAAGTTGTCATTTTATTTGTCATTGTGCACACAATGTGCAGAAGCCAAGCAAAGGAAAATCCATCCATGTGCAGAATGTCTGGGGAATACTCGTACATAGTATATCCATTATTTTTAAAACGTGATGCAATAGCAGATTTGTTAACAAATAGGTATAATCTTCTTTTTTTTAAATAATGAAATGTCTAAACATTGCAATACACAATACAAAATTAAAGTTAAACATTTCAAAAATAAGGAGAAATAAAAAAAGATACGACAAAAACATTTTGAAAAGGAAGGCCATGGGACATAGTCAGAGCAGTGGTTTCAATTTAAAAATATAAATATGAATGTGTATGTACTCATATACCAAATACATACATATATACTCATATAGCAAAATATGCTAGATTACATTAGCAAATATGCTAAAATATGCTAAGCTATGCTAACAAAAAAAAATATTCCTCACATATGCTTAGAACTTATATTAGCTCAATTCACAACCTGCTGTAGGAGTCGTAGTTCGTACAAACCTGTAAACGTGTGTAAACATTTGTTTATAAACAATGTTTTTATTGAAATTACCAACAACTCCTATACGAACTACGACTCCCACCCACAACAGGTTGTGAATTGAGCAAATGTCTGACTCGTAGGTCGTAGAAACGTTGCTGGTACCCAGCCAACCTGAAATTTAAAAATAAACGAATGTTCGCTGTAGCGAACAATTCTCGAAGCATTCTCGATAAAAAAAGTTTAGCAACAAGAAACAATTTGTTTCTCTCAATTTTTTGTTTTCTTGCATGTACAAGAAATGAGGAATAACGTTTTTTGATATTTAGAAGCGATGAAATTGAACTATTAATGACGTTGTTTTTGATTACATAATGATATTGCTAAAGGTTCGCTATTGATTCGTGAGCGAAACAGCGACGAGTGAGCTCAAGCAGCACTTTCTCTTTCCATTTACGATAGCCTTTCTCGAGTGTTTTGTCCGAGAAATGTTTACGCAACATTCGATTGCGATATTATTAACAAATGTTTTGGTTAGCTGGGTAATTTCTTTATAAACATTTGTTTATAAACAATGTTTTTGATGAAATTATCAAGAATTACCGAGAATTTTATGTCTAGATTGTGGATGGCAACCTAACTTCAGTTGTCATGTCAACTGGCAACGAAAGTTAAATTGAATTAACTACTACGAGTATAATTTCAGTGGCATTATTATCCGGTGTAGAGAAGCAAGCACAAAATCTGTTGAATCTGCTCGTAAAATACAGGACTTAAGGGACAAAACAAATCCTTTAGAGTTATCAACTCCACTGTGAGTAAAATTTATTTTTTAGAATGATTTTAAGCTAACAATTTTTTTATCCAAATGAATGAAGAATTCTGTTTCTTTAATTTAAATTTATATTTTTATTTAATTAATTTTTTATTGAATTTAATTTAATTCAATATTATATTAATTTATTTGTTATTTATTTTATTTAATATTATATTATATTTTTTTTAGTTAATTTTATTTTGTTTTATTTTATTTTATTTTATTTTATTTTTTTTTTAGTTTATTTTATTTTATTTTATTTTATTTTATTTTATTTTATTTTATTTTATTTTACTTTATTTTATTGTATTTTATTTTATTTTATTTTATTTTATTTTATTTTATTTTACTTTATTTTAGTATAGTTTTGCTATTTATCGGGCGATACAGGATTCAGCACTTGATTTTCGTAACAAAAATAATCGACACTATTACAGTTATAAATTTATTTTTATTTTGATTTCTTTGTACTTAAAAGCATAGTACGAAAATAAACGAAACAAGTTGTTTGAAATTGTTTTGTTCTTTAAACCAAGTGAAACAAAAACAATGAGAAGTATTGCTCAATTTGTTTCTGCACATGATCGAAAACCAGAGAACACAGCCGATTGATTGTAAGGCGGCTAACAGCCGTCACCGGCCACAAACAATACATTAAGTTAATCGTACGCTGCTAGAAAAGAAAATAATGGGAAATAAATGGAAACGTCTTGAAATATTTACAGAGAATTCGACATCATCATGTCATATAATTTTATTGCAATGTTATCTAACATTTTAAGTTTGTTTTATATAGCTAAGCAGCATAGCTATAATCTCTCTTCTTTTTTATTTTACTTAATTTTTGACCCCCGACCAAAAAAAGGGGTGTTATAAGTGTGTAGTGTGTGTCTGTGTATCTGTGTATCTGTGTGTCTGTCCGTGTCCACGAACAGCCCAAACGGCTGGACCGATTTTGATTAAGTTTTCTCTGTTTGAAAGGTGACTTAATCGAGACTTAATCGAGACTTAATCGAGACTTAATCAAGAGTTCTTAACCATGTTTGAAGAAAATCGGTCCAGCTGTTTGAAAGATGACATCTTTTATAGATATATCGGGGGTTTTTAAAATTTTTAATTTTTGTTATATTATTTAACTTTTTTATTTACATTTATTTTATTTTATTGTGAGACATTTTTAGATTTAATTGTAACATCAGCTATTTAATGAAAATTTTTATTGAAATGGAATATGAGAAATGATTATTGTGTATACAATTATTAATTTGCCTTTAATAAATACATTTGTAAGTAGCACTATTAATTTTCTGTAAGAAAATATAGAAAGTAGTAGGACTGTAATAAGGCCTGAAGTGAGAAGGTCTTCTTAATTATCCAACTGGAAAAGCGGCATGAAAGTAAGTTTAGTTGAGGCTATCAGCATAGAAGTGGTGTAACCCACATTGGATTGATGATAAATACATTATTTACAATACCAACTATAAAAAAATTTGGAGTAAGCCACCTTTTGTTATTCTAAAGAAAATGGAGCTGAAAAATCATCACAGATCATAATATTGCAAAGTAATAAGGCAATTAAATAATTAAAAAGAGCAATTGTTTAAACCACTATATGTGGGTTACACCACTTCTGCGCTGATAGCCTTACCTGTATGTTATTATATTTTTTGATAAATATTATTAAATAAGTGGAATAAGTATTCAGCATAATATGCAAATATATTTAAAATCATACAAGAAATGTTGATTTATGTTCCTTCAAGTTTTTACCCGAAAAGAAATAGCATAAAACTTTTCATCTCAAATCTCCTGGCGTTTAAAATTTTTATAAAAGTGGCTTATGGCTTTAATTCATTTCTTACATTTTCATACAATGAATTTGTTTCTTTTGTATGAATTTTTTTTTATTATAAATATTTATACTTCTATTCCTCTGGTGCCAGTCGGCTTGTTAAACAATCATCTCTATGTTCAGTGCCTGCTTGCCGTATGTCTTCCTTTAATTTTTTTTTTTGGGGGGGGGGGAGGGTTAAGGGGTAATGCAATTCTTAACTTTCATCACTGCAACAGACACAAAACGAAACTATACTTGCACATTAAAAACTAAATTGCATATACAAGCAGCAAGCAACATCAATGTGTAGGCAGCCTCCTCATCTCATTGCGAGTTGTTATAAATTTGTATTTATTTCATTCATTTATTTACTTCAATGCAGTTTTATGTTCTAAAGGGAGAATTGTAAATTATACATGATACTGCCAAGTAAATATAAGTTCAACAAATATTATGCATGTAATTGTGGTTTGATTTTATGGTTATTTATTTTGCAACACAAAAAAAATTTATGATACAGTAGCAAAATATAAAAAAAAACAGAAGACTTTTTGATTACTTCTAAGGGGGTGTAATAATGCCTTTTTATGCACATTTTAATTGAGGGAAATAATTTTTAATTGCAAATTAAATGCTGTTTTATTTCAGTGCATTCCATTACTTTTGAAGTGCATTCGTAAGATACGAGTACAATTTTTGTTAAATGATAATTGTGAACAATAAATAACATATAAGAGAATTATAATGTATTGTTATCGTAAATTATCAATAACAATCGTTATTTCCAGGAATTGTTTTTTCTTTCAAATACACACAAATTTATGAAAACTATGCCTAAGCTCTCAATAGTAATAAGGAAAATCAGTGATGCCAGTGCAGCGCTTTTCTCCTGATAATTTGGCATTTTCAATAACCACACTACTTGATAACTCCTTTAAAATATATTCATGCTTGATAAAAAAGCACAAGCAACATATCAAAGTATAACTTCAAGCATGCCAAAGAATCAGAATTTTTTATTTTTCATCAAGCATTTTCGGTGTGACACCATAAACTAATTTTCACAAATACTAAGGGCCAATTTCACCAACTTATTTAAATATCAATTGATATTTAAAAGTCATTTTCCCATACATTTAAATATAAATTGATATTTAAATAGGGTTGATGAAATTGGCCCTAAGTCGTAGTTCAGACGGGCAGGAAAAACATGTGGAATTCTGTTTTGTTGTTTCCTTCGAGGTCACACAGACAAAAATGTTGCCGGCCACAGTCCAATATTATTGCCCAAAAGCAAGCATATTTGTACATGTATGTATGTATGTATATGTAGCAAAGAATATGAAAACAATGCGTGTTGCCGAGTACCGAAAACAAAAATGACTCTCTCTTCCCCACCAAACTAAATGTTTTCCTTCCAAATGTTTTCGTGTCTAAAAGCAGTCTAACATAATTGCTCAATTCACAACTTATTGTGGGAGTCGTAGTTCGTACATGAGCTGTTGGTAATTTCAATAAAAACAGTGTTTCAATAGTTTGTGAATTGAGCAAATGATTGATGAGTATTTTGATAGTGCCTAGACCGCTTTACAGTCAATGAAAGCTACCTTGCTCCAGTTTTTGTTGTGTTAAACTACAAATTTTAAAAGCCAAAATTTAAAAAAAAAGTAATTGTTTTTGAATTTATAGAATTTATTTAAAAAGTTTTAAGAAAATTAATTGTAATCATGCAGCCATTTTTGTAACTCTGTCACTTTATACTTTATTGCATAAAAGCTTTTGTACTTTCAATATCAATTTAAGAAACGAAAAACAAACACAAAAGCTTTATTACACACTGCAAATTAATTTAATTAATTTCGTTTTTTAATTTAATCCCATAAATATCAATGATGTGTTTGGCTTCGAATTTTATTGAATTGCTTTGTTAAGTTATGTTAATCGGATTCTATTTTATGAGTAAGAGACTGAGGCGAATGCTGCCTGATGACAATGTCCTGTCCATCCATGCAGCAGTATTAACAAACTTTCAATGACTGAGTAAATAAGTATTTTCGATGTGGTATTATTTTTGCTATAATTAATATGTAACCAAATATCAAAAGTTTAAGTGATTAAAACTGACCATATATAAAATTATAATGGACAGCACACAAACTCATAAAAATATATATATATATGAAACATGAGAGCAGATGTTATCAAGTAAAATATGTAATAAAATTGCATATTATGTGAAATATAATTAATGCATTTTAAAGAGTAGACTAAAGGGACTCAACATTTTTATCAATTATTAAAAGATGTAGTGAAAGGTGAGCTCAACAGCAGGCTAGTTGCTTTAGTAAAGGAATTAACAACAAGAATTTATTGAAAATAATTATAGGCATGCCTTACATAATAAATTCACATCGTTGCTATAAGGAGCCTAGGGCTTCAATTAATTTGCTGAATATGTTCCTGACTTGTGCCATCGGTTTCCTTTACTCCAGCTCTTAAGAGGATATTTCTATGTCAACCTGTCTTCTCCACGTGTGAGCAGATATTGACTCCCTCTGTAACCACTCCATGGCCCAGTTATGTGGTTATCCACTCCCATGTCAGCTTTTTTATTTCGGTATCTATAGGCAGTTGATTGACATACTGCCATAGTCTGCTATTAGACATACATATTTTTTTTTTAAGAACAAACACAACCCGCAAAGCGATTAGCTCGTCTGCGGAAAACACCCAATGTCTATGGTGGGAATCAAACCCACGACCTCTGGACTGAGAGGCTAGCATCGCTGCCACTCAGCCACAGGGGAACCCATAACCCATAAATAACCCTTGACAAGAAGACTTTGAAAAATCCTTCAATCAACAATCAAGCACCTGTATATATTTCTGGCGCCCTTAGTTTTGGAATTGATTTGGGCCTACTTGGTGATGTTGTGGAACCGCTTTCACTTACCACGATGTTTAACTATCTTTTAGCTTCTCCGATGTCCGCCAGTCTGGCGGAAGTAAGAACTCAAAGGGTGCCCTAAAACGAGCAACGAAACATGTCTAAATCCTAATGTTATATACAGACAATTATCTAAAGGCATTTATGCCCTAATTCAGTAAGAAGATTTAGAACGTTTTTGTTTGAAAATGCTTCTGAGTTCTTGTCTTAGAATTCTCTAAATTATTTTTTTCAAAAATGGTTGTTGTCTTTGATAATGAAAAAAAATATAAATATTGTTGCCATGTTTTTAAAACATACAAATTCAATTAAAGTATTATACAATAGTTTGAAAAATATATGAAAAAATATATGTTGGATATAATGTTTGGAACAAAATCATAAAGCAAATTCACGAACCTTCTAGCATAGACAATAAATAATAAATGTTTTAAGGAATCACTTCAATTTCGGGTTTTTTCGTCCATAGACAAGACGATACAATCGTCGAACAGCATTAGGGGATTATACTCTGTTTCCACAAGTCAGGCAGGCGATTCGTGTAGAATATTTTTTTTTTTATAAAAATCACTCAAAAACATGACTAATTTTCAATTTTACTCTGTCTTGTGGAAGCAGGAGGTTAAAATTTTCAAAGCTAGTGTAAATTAAAAAAAAACTCAAAATTAAAGGGTATACTATTAGTTAATGTTATTTTTACTATGTAATTTTGACAACTTGCTGTAGCTTGGAAAACGTAAGAGACACACTCTAAAACTAAAAAATTCCAAAATTAAAAAAATGCCCAAAGGAAAAATCGACAAAATGAAAAAAACGCTAAAATGAAAATATCACCAAAAATAAAATAAATCGTTAAAATGCCAAAAAAAATCACCAATAGTCAAAAGGTCGCAAAAAAAACTAAAAAAAAAGGCTAAAAACGAAAAAAAAATGCAGAAACTAAAAAAAGCACCAAAATTAAAATAATCGCTAAAACAAAAAAAAAACGCTAAAACTAAAGAACAACCAAAAATGAACCAAAATAAAAAAAAACGGTAAAAGTAAGACCGCTTAAACTAAAAAAATCACTAAAACCTAAAAAATCCCCAAAACACGAAAAAAATCACATTAAGGTAAAAAATCGCCAAACCTAAAAAATTGCCAGATGGCACAAAATATTTTTTTAGCACCATAACTTTTAAATGCGACGTGTTTCGGAAAAAATTTTTATAAAAATGTTTGTTTAGAATAAATAGCACAATATCTTTTCTGGACATAATTTTGCCCTAACTAGGGCCTATCATGCACGGTCCTTTTATGTGATGAAAGTAAGTTGTTTGGAAAAGCTTTTTTTTTCAACAGCTCGTGCTAAAAATTGGATAGCGATATTTATAATACATTTAAATATTTTTATATGGTAAGATCTGTAGATTATATAGCCTTATTACATTTGGACCAAATATATATGTATATATCATTTAGTAATAAAAGGATCAAAACATCACATACCAGCTTATTATAAGATTTGTTAAATATTTGGAAATTATTCTGCAGCTTGTCTCCATTGAATATATCTCAAGAAAAGCTAGACACCAAGAAATACGATAAAGGAAAATATAATTTCTTATAAAAAGTATATTAATTAAATTCTCGAACAAATCATTCGATTCTTTGACGTTATAATATATAAAGCTTTATCTTTACTGGAAGTTCAAGCACACATATATTTTACACCTAAAATCGTTTCGCGTTTTGTGTGTCAATGTTGCTTCACACGACTCTATCAGTCTACGCATGAAATCGGATTTTAGTATAACGAAATAAAAACACAACACGCGCCCATCTCTACAGCCAACAATAAAATATATCAGCTTTAATTTACATAAAATTTTAAATAATGTAATTTTTTAAACTTACAATATAAAATTTGCATACTCCTGCGACTGTTTCAATTTTTACAGATGTAAATGGCAAAAAATCAACAACAACAACAACAAATAACTTCAAATTATATTAAAAATAGCAAACAAAGATTGCATATGTTTGGTAGGTGCTTATACCCAGCAAGCATTTTATATCATAATCGAATATTTTCCGAATCAGCTTGACGTGAAAAATAAACGCATATGAGCTCATTCTTCGATCATAAATGATACTCCCTCCCGTTGTGAGAAAGTGTTACCCTACAGATGAATCATACCAAGGAATCATTTATGATACGATTTGCTAATTCATTTTATAATTTCCGGTTTCTTTGCATTTTGTTGCTCTATTTTCAAAAAATCAATATATGATCATAGTTATATATGAATCATAAGTAAATCCTTTTTCAATCACCCAAGTGCTAAATCAGTTTTTAATCATTAAAAGTGATCTAAGGAGAATCATATAAGAGATTTCTGCAAAAACTTACCACCCAAATGCTAGCTGGCTACCCAGCTGATAATTTTTTGCAGAAATCTGTTATATGATTCTTGTCAGATCACTTTTGATGATCAAAGACTGATTTATCACTTGGGTGATTGAAAAAGGATTCACTTATGATTCATATATATGATCAAATAATGATTTCTTTAAAATAGAGGAACCAAATGCAAAGTAACCGCAAAAAGGTGTTTTAATGATTTAATACTACCAGAAAACTGCTCAAAAATTAATAAGAAAATTGTATCATAAATGATTTTTTGGTATGATTCATTTGTAGTCTACCATTTTCTTATAACAGGAGTCTCATTTATGATCGAAAAATTAACACATATGCGGTTATTTTTCCCATCAAGCTGATTCGAAAAAATTCGATTATGATACAAAATGCTAGCTGGGTTATAATTTTTTGCATAATTCTTTTATATGATTCTTGTCAGATCACTTTTAATGATTAAAAGCTGATTTATCACTTGGGTGATTGAAAAAGGATTCACTTATGATTCATATATATGATCAAATAATGATTTCTTGAAAATAGAGGAACAAAATGCAAATAAGCCGCAAAAAGAAACCCAATGATTTAAATACTAGCATAAAATTGCTCAACAATGAATCAGCAAATCGTATCATAAATGATTATCTGGGATGATTCATTTGTAGGATACCATTTTCTCACAAAGGGAGTATCATTTATGATCCAAAAATGAGCTCATATGCGGTTATTTTTCCCGTCAAGATAATTCGAAAAAAATTCGATTATGATACAAAATGTTAGCTGGGTATGTTCAAATGTGTGTACACATATACACACATATAAATTTTAAACGAACGGCAGCTATATAAAACACTGCTTGTTGTTCGTATACTATCTCAAGGAATGTTGCACGTTGGTTGGTTGCACCGCCACCCCAGTGTTGATGTCATATATTATTGTATAATGATATGATTATAAACAGCACGATGCCACATGTTATTAAATATATAGAAAGCTGCTTTTTTTTAACACAATATTATTATTTTATATTATATATACTTTTTTTGCCATAATTTTGTTTGTTGATTAAACCACCAGGTCTGCTTTTAACGACTATCAGATGGATGGTTGGGAATGCCATAAATTGTCACAGTGAATTTTGACTGCCTGTTGTGCGAAAAAGTGTCGCGCACATATTCACATGCAGTAATATATTTTGTGATTATGCTTAGTTGAACATTTATTAAAGTGTGCTATAGAGATACTTAACATATTTTATATATTAATATATATAAGATGATATTTTATGAGTTTGCTATGCGTATTATATTATTTGTCATTTGGAAGAAGGGAAAGAAAAGTACCTAAGCAACGTCTTAAAAATACTAAGACATAAGCAATTAACTCAACATATGTGGTTTCTATAAAAAAATGTAAAGAAAAACACAAACTTGAAAGAATACCTAAAATGGTAAAGGGTATATGGGCATTTGCACAGGAATGTCAACTTTTTGTAGCGTGCGACACCAAGCAAATATGCTTGTTTTTTTCAAAGAAAACGAAAAATTTTTTTACTTCTTTATGTATTTGTGTAGGCCGTCAGCAGCTCTCCTTTAGGTAGAATTTTAACAAAAATCGAGTCACATTGTTCAAGGTTAATTGCTTGCTGTCGCACGCGACAATAAAGTGGAATTTCTCGAAGAAATGCCCATATATAGGTTTGTCATTCCGTGTGTAATTTCATAGTACTCATATGTATAAATACATATATAAAGTATATACATATGTTCCAAAAATCCCAACGATGTCTCCTTGCGGCTTCATCAGTCGGAGATACATATGCTGAGTAGTTGCAAACAACTGCGTATGACGCAAGTATGTGACATAAAAACAAGCAGAACGGTATTTTATATTCTTCAAGAAGACTGTATTGCAAAAGAAATTGTTGAGGTCGTTATAGATTTCGTAAATTAACTGATTTATAAAAAGAAAAAACACTTTTATAATTTTAAGTTGTGACTCTTTATGATTTAGGGTGCGATATGTTCTGGGTCTTTATGAATAGGATATGTCCGTCTGTCCGTCCGTCTGATGTGCGTGAAATCTGCTTTCCAAAGCTCCCAGAAAAGCTAGAGACTTTGGTCTTTAACTGGTGTCTAAGAAATGGCGCGAAATAGATCTGTATTCAGAAATCAGCAAAATCGAGCAGACGATCTCAGAGCTGGAAAACTTAAACTTGCTTTTGCCATATAAAAATAATTATCTGAACCCAATTTTTTTTAATAATTTTTTTTTATGTTTCACAGTATGAACAAAATTGGTATTGCAAATAAAAGAAAATAAAAAATATGATACCAGGGTTGGAAAATTTTAATTTTTTTTGCTATATACGTGTAAAAATAACCTAATGCAACTGTTTTTTCCTTTTTATCTATAAATGAAACATATCTTACATACTTAAAAGAAATAGATTGGTAAAAAAGAATTAGAAAATCTAAAAGTCTAATTCCAGGGATGGGAAACTTAGACTTTTTATGGTACATAAAAGCAACTGGATAGGCCTAATTAATTTTTTTTCTTTTTCTTTATAAATTGAACATATTTTATGTTTTGGAAAAAAAATTTTGATATAGAAAATTAGAAAAAAGGAAACCACAGCTCCAGAGCTGGAAACTAAATAAAACTATTTTTTTTCTTAGTTCCTTTTTGCTTCGTTCACCTAAAATATTTTATATATTTATTAAATAACTAGATTGGTATAAGGAATCAGGAAAATCTAAAATGATGATTCCAGGGTTGGAAAATTTAATTTTTATGTATATAAAAGTAAATAGGTCAAACTATTTTTTTCTTTTTGTTTACAAATTATTTATACTTTATGTTTTAAAAATAAAAATAGTTTGGCATAAAATTTACAAAAATAAAATACATTAGCTCCAGACCTGGAAAACTTAATTTTTTTTTTGGTTTTAAATTCATTATTGCTTCGGTAATTA
Organism: Tachina lurida; assembly: GCA_944452675.1. Lineage (NCBI taxonomy): Eukaryota > Metazoa > Arthropoda > Insecta > Diptera > Tachinidae > Tachina > Tachina lurida. Next base: position 168,906,357 of record OX101753.1, on the reverse strand, counting down.
AATATATTCTATGTTTTAGAAATAAATAAATTAGCATTTAAGCACAGAAAAATCAAAATTATGGTTCCAGGAATGGAAATTTGAAAAAAATGGGTAAAGAAATAGCCAACAATTATTTTTTTTTCAGGTAAACATATTTTATGTTTTAGGAAGATTTTTACTCAAAATCTATTTAATATTTATTAAATTTTTATATGGATATCTAATTGAAGTATATCTAAATGAAGGTTTCTAACATGAAACCATTCTTTTCTGCTTCGTCAACGCTTAGCTTTGTGTAATTAAAAAATAAGGCCCATCGGTTTTTTTTAATTTAAAAATAGCAAGCACCTAATAAAATACCCTTTAATATTCCCATAGAATACCCAGCAATACAAAATACTAATTATGCATATCTGCAGCAGTTAAATAAGCTCATGCCTGCACATAAAACTATTTTTATTGATTTATTTTTTTTACTAAATGTATATTCTCTTCTTTTTTTAATGAAAATTATCTGCCATAAATATAATGTTTATGCAACCAGGAAAAATACCCCATTTGAGTTAAAAATAAATAAATTTGGTAGAAATAATTTTATCTTGTGCTTTAAATTGTTATTTTTTAATATCTTTGCAGTTGGTTAAGCTAAAAGCAGCAATAAAATTAAAACTCTAAAATGAACATGATAATGGTATTATATTACTACACTTGATTAAGAAGCTTTAATGTCTTCTATCTCTCTCTCTCTCTCCCTCAGAGCTTTATGTTTTATGGCTTAAATTATTTTTATTATTTATTTCTTTTTATTTTTATTACAACCATAAAATCTTGATTTAATTACAAAAATTCTTGTGCAATGTTTTTCTAAAAAAAACCATAATAAAGTTATACTTCGGAGTACAACTTTATTTGAATATATAAATTAACGATAATTATGTTTTGTTTAATAATAATAGCTTGTATTGTGCTTAACAAGATTAAGCCATTAAAGTTTAGGTCCAAGTACCCACTAAAGGCAGTTAAGGGCCGTTTGATAATAAACGCCTACTTATGGAAAGTATTAATAAAAATTAAACCATAAAAAAGAAAAGTTTCTTACATTGTTTTTATATTTTAGTTGACAATCTATATTAAAGTCTAAGGGCTGATTTCACCAACTCTATTTAAGTATTAATTCATATTTAAATGTCAATTTTAAAATTATTTTTTTCAAGAACTGATAGCAAAGAGAAAAAAACTTGGACTAAACTCCAAATAAAATATTTGAAAAATTTTTTAACGTTTTAAGCTGGATTTTTTAAATTTGTTACTTGTCACATATCGTTAACTGCAACGCAAAACGTTCTAACTAGCATTTTCATCATTTAACAGAAGAATGAAAAACATTTTAGAATAAAGAATATTTAATCATTTAACGCAAACTTTTGCAAGGTAATAATAAAAACATATAGTATACAATTATCCCTCGATTTACACGATACTTTTTTTACACGATTATTTTGGTTTTCCTGTAAATTGAGAGATTTATGAAATACCTCGACTTACACGATTTTTATGTAATTTATTGCATATTTGTTTAATTTTGTTTTTGTTTTTATGAATAGCATTTATTTTCTTTAATGAATAAAGGTTTCTTTTTTATGCTTTGAGTAAACGCTTCTGATATTTTAAAAACTAAGTTGAAATACATATATAGTTTCTTAATAAAATCAATTTTTTACGCAATTCTGCCTTTATTTTCGATTTACACGATTTTTCATACAAAAATTTACAATTTCGATTTACACGACTTTCTTAGCAACGTATCTATCGTGTGAATCAAGGGATAGGTGTATTTTTTTATATTGATGAAATACCACTAAATTAATAAAAAACGGTCGATTTATTTTTTTTTTTTTTTGATAGAAAGAACCTTTTGCGGTTTAGGTAACGATATATTTTTTTAATAAGGATAAGAAAATTTGAAAATTTTCTTCTATAGACATTTAAAAAAAAACTAGTTTCTAAGCTAAAAGACAAAACAGCTGTTTGGCTCTATCTCTCTCTCTCTCTCTCTCTCTCTTTTGACAAATTTTTTTTGGAACACTCTTCAGTCACAATTATTACAAATTCGTAACAATAATTAGTAAATGAACACACCTAATATAAAATTATTCATAAAAAAATTTAATTTTTTTTGCCAGACTCTCTCTCTCTCTTTCTCTCTCTTTTGGCAAATATTTTTTTGGAACACTCTTCAGTCACAATTGTTACAAATTCGTAACAATATTTAGTAAATGAACAAACCTAATATAAGATTTTTCATTGTATTTATCGCTGTATTGTGAACTTTTTATTTAACAATTTCGTGTTGCACATTTTAAATTGGTAATTTTTAAGGTTCCGTACACCAAAGATAACAAGTATTTATACAAAAAAAAGTCAAAAACCCTCACTCCGATTTTGGCCGATTTTTTATTTTTTTCGTGTTTACAAAATGGCGTCTGTTGGCCGCCATATTGTCATATCTTTACTGACACTCCCGGGATTAAAACAAAGCGATTGACGTAAGAATTATCAAAATCAAAAAATATAGTGCCGCAAAGGAACACACATACATATATACCTACATAAATACACATACACGTACATTCATACATACATACATACATGTATACATACATACATACATACATACATACCATAGCTGTTAAGTAATGATTAGTAATCGTAATGATTACTAATTTGATTATCTTTTCTTAAAGGTGAAGTAATGACTAAATTACGATTATATTCAGTTTCGCAGGATTACTAATTGATTACGATTACTAATAATGGAAAAGTAATCTGAATTACTTAATATTACTTAAAATAATCAAAAAGAATCAAAAGTAATCAAAAAATAATCCGATTACTTCTAAGGATTACTTTTGATTCTTTTTGATTATTTATTAAGAATCAAAAGTAATCGTTGAAAGTAGTCAGATTACTTTTTGATTACTTTTGATTATTCCTGATTATTTATTAGTAATTTTAAGTAATTCAGATTTCTTTTCGATTATTAGTAATCGTAATCAATTACTTATCAGCAAATTTTTTTGAAGGCAATTATATAATCATTACAATTCTTTTTAAAATGTAATGTAATTGATTACTAATCGTAATCGAAATTTAACAGCTCTGATACATACATACATAGACGGATAAACACAAAATCCGTCCGTTCGTCTGTGTGGCATTCACAGCCTATTTTCTCGGGAATTATGGGAGCTATGGACTTGAAATTTTCACAGAATATATAAAAAGTTTGCCGCTACAACAACATATATATGACAGTCTAAAGGGTGCTCTATTAGTTAATTTTTAAAATTTACGGTATTTTGGAAACCATAATAGGCAAACAATCGAAATTTTCAAAAACGCTAAAACTCAAAAAAAAAACCAAAATTAAAAAAATGCCGTAACGAAAAATCACCAAAATAAAAAAAGCGCTTAAATGCAACACTATCACCAGAAATCAAATAAATCGCTAAAACGCAAAAAAGCACCTAAAGTAAAAAAGGTCGAAGAAAATTGCCAAAACCTGAAAAAAAAGCCAAAACGAAAAAGCGCCAAAATTAAAAAAAATCGCTAAAACTAAAAATATGTGCATGATAAAAAAAAGAGTTGTCAACAACTGGAAAAAATCATCAAATCGAAAAAATGGAAAAAAATTGCCAAAACGTAAAAAACGCCGCAACAAAAAAAAAAAAAAGCGTCAATACAAAAAAAAAATCGCTAAAGTGCACATGCGAAACCCTTTGTGTGAAACACAAAATCGAACTTTAATGAACTTTTTTAATAAAAAATCAATCATATTAAATTTTATATTTCCTTAAATCTGTGGCAAAAAGGAAAAAGTGCTTAAGTCGAGATAAGCTGATTTTGAGCTAATGGTACCGCCGTAATCTGCATATCTGAAAGTGCTCCTGGACTAGAGTTCGACCGATTAATCGGCTTCGGCTTTGGCCTTCGGCCAAAAATTATTAATCGGCCAACATTCGGCCAATGGCAAAAATCGGCCGATTAGCCGCAGCCGAATATATTTCATTCCAAGCTTGAAAAATAAAATTATGTTTGGTCGTTGCTCGCCGACAGTTTCTATTGTGTTTAAAACGTTTTGAAAGGGTTGCTTTGAAATACAACCCTGTTGCTTTCTATTTTCTTTTGCTTGGACGTTCTTGTAAGTGATCATATGAAAAAGCAATCTAGAAATTGCAAAATAGTTTTATTTTTCTTGTTATGTATCCAATAGATATTACAGCTATTTCAGTGATCTCAAAAAAGCAAAATTTTTTCTTAATTCATCATCATTTTTAAAATTTAAAACATTCGGCTTCGGCTTCGGTTTTGGCCGAAGTTTAGGATTTTAGCCGAAGTTCGGCTTCGGCTTCGGCCAAAAAAAACGCCTTCGGTCGATCTCTATCCTGGACGAAATCTCAGTTTATTTGCGCGATTTTTCAAGAAGTTATAACAAAATTATATTCGGCTTATCTTTTTTAGATTTCTTAGCTGATTTGGAATAATAGCTTAATTTAGGTTATACTTTGGTATATTCCAACTTAAATGTATTATTTACAGTGTGTAGAACGATGTTTGCGTAAAAAAAATAAATGGTAACAGAGAATTTCCCAATTTAACTGAAAAAGAAATAAATTTCTGAAAATCGACTTGAACGCTTAAAAGCGATCTCCTGCGAAACAGTCAAATATGACTTAAGCACTTTTACCTTATTGCCACAGAAATATTTCGCCAAATATTCTAATAAATATTGCTTATTTTCTTAAAACTTTTTTTTAATGAAATTTTTGTAATTTGCTATAAATAGACGAATAATTCAATCAGTATGTTGTAGAGCACGGTTTTTATCATCAAGCCGTGGCATACAAGCTGCCACTGGCATAATTTTGCTTTGCAATATTTAATTCTATCAAACTTTCGAAGAAATATATGCTGACTAAGTTTGCCAAAGTTGAATCTTCTTCCTGATATTTTGTTTTTTCTAACAAATTACTTTGCAACAGACTGTCATTAGGCACGTTTTGGCAATTTTTTCTTTGTTTGTTTTTTTTTATAATTGAACAAAGAGGCAAGCAGTAAAATTATTATTAGCAATTTTGTATTTTTTTTTTTTTTTTTTGAGAATTTCTTAGAAATTTCAAATATATTTGAAAATGCCAAATATTACATCTCATAAACTAAGACCAGATATACATAAATACTTAAAGCGCACCCATTTTGCTTAATTCAATTAAAAGCAATAAAAGTCAAAAGTACAATACATATTTAAAACATTTTTTTTTTAATCATCTATTGTACAACATACAAATCTTCAACATCATTAAAATTAATTAAGAAAACAAATCAAAACAAAAAATTAAACAAAAATTGAAGAAAGAAAAAAATTAATATTCCCCAGAGTTGGGGTTTAAACAAAATTATGACATCACTGATATTTATTACAAAGGAACAGAGCTACTGTTAAAAAAAATAAACAAAAAATATGTTTTAAAAAATATTAAATTACAAATAATTTAAAAAAAATCAAAGAAAAAAAAAGATATGCAATGTCAAGTTTCTATGAAATAAGGCACGCGTTGTTTCTAATCCCCAAATATTTTTTTAGTCTATTCTCGGTTTATTTTATCACTGCTTTAGATTTTGTTTTATAACCCTGAAATCATTAAACTCATAAAAACGCTGCCCTCTTTTTTTTTTTTTTTTTGCTTTAGGAAAACAAAACTCAACGGGCACAAATGAAAGAAGTCATAAATTTATAATATTTCATTTATTTTAATAATAAATATTTTTTTATTTGCTTTTAGAAGAAACAAGTTGTATATGATCTCTACTGCTGCACTTAAAGCATAAAAATATTTAAAAATCTATTTTTTGTTGTTGTTTAAAAAAAAAATTAAACACTAAATTGAAGCAAGTTATTTTTGGTGCGAGAGTCAGTTTAGTTTTTTGTTATGTTGCACGTTGTTGTTAAAAAAAAAAAATAATAATCTAGATTGAACAACAGCTGTTCCATTTCAATGTGTTAAAAAGTGTTTATTAATAAATTTTCTTGTTGTGTTTGTTTTTATTTCACTTAAAGCAAATGAGAGTTTTATGATGCAGCATAAGTTTTGGAAATAAGAAAAGAATATTATTTAGTCTTTTGTTGTTAAAAGGGAATGAATCAGGTGCGTATTTATTTATGCTGAAATTAATGAAAATGCCTTATGTAAAAAGTATTCACTTCAAAGGTTGCACTAATACAGAAAAGAAAAAATTTATAAACTTAACAACAACCACAAAGAAAATTATTTTGCTTAAATGCTGCAAAATTATTAGGACCTAAGTAAGTGCGAGATTGACCCTGTTCGTAAATGCATCACTGCGCTGCAAATGGAAATTGAAAAGTCCGAAATTACTTCACTAATATAGATAATACACAAACAAATGTCAAATATGGGGAACAAACATGGCTACCACAGAAAAAAATTATCAGCGAACTTGTATTACATTTTAGATAAAAGTTTGCGGTGATGCATTTACGAACAGAGCCATTATTAGAGTAAATTTTGCAAATTTGTCCAGCCTAGCCAAACTAAATTATCAAAAGTTACTTAAAACATCAACTCTTCATCAAATGATAACGTCGAAATATCTGTTTATTGGACCCTGGAGACGATCAAATAATTTGATCAGTCAGTGTTTTTGTGTGAGTGTGGTAAGCTTGCCGCTTAAAAAAGAGATGTTATAATAGACACATTTTTATTTCGACTTTGCAACGTTCCTATCAAAGCATGTCATTGCATGATGATTCTTTGTTAATAGCGGCAACTACAGCTTTGTTACAAAAAAAGCGAAAAAAAATTAAAACAAATATTAATGGAATCCTACGGCCCTATGCTGCTTGTAGGAGTTAAAAGGAATAAATATATATAAAGGAATCTTGGTATAAAAAGGCACTTTTATAAAAGATAATCTTTTACGTGAACTGAAATTAAAATAAATTTAGTAAAGAGTGAGTTTGACTCGTACAGGAAGGATTCCATATGGGCACTACATATCGCTCATTTACTTCAATAGTGTAACAACTCAAAAAAAACCAGTTTTGCAGAAAACGCATTATAAGTTTCCATTTTGCATACAACTCAATGAAAATATGAAAAAATATGTTTCTCTCAAGAGGTGATGGTGCAAGCTATTTAAATGAAATTTTTACACAAGAAAAAATACGAAATGCCGCATTATTTTGCATTATTAATTTAAAAAACTAGTTTTTTTGAGTTATGACACTATTGAAGGAAATGAGCGATATATAGAGCTATACGAACTTTAGTCTGTATAATTGATTATATTACCTGATGTAAAGCGTGTTTTTTTTTCGAGTGTCACAACTTAGAGTTGGCATCACTACTTTATTTGAGCACCCATTTAACAGCTGATAGTTGCTTTTTGTTTAGTTTGCTTTGAAATTTCATTATGAATCGACTTACAGCAGCGCAATACGTGCACATGGTTGGAAGTTTTAATCAAAATAATTGTTCTATTCGTCAAACTCATCGTGCACTTCTTCCGTTTTCCGACGAAGCCCATTTCTGATTGAATGGGTACGTAAATAAACAGAATTGTTTTATTTGTAGTGATGCGAGTCCACAAGCTTTTGTCGAAACAACATTGCATCCATAAAAAATTACTGTTTGATGCGCTTTATGGGCTGACGCAGTGAAAAAACGATGATGGTAAGAATCAGAGAACAGCAATGAGAAGTAAAAAAGTGAGTAGAGTTGCATCATGACTTTTAATTTCCTATACTTATCCGCACTCATACTTATTGCAATATTGTCTATGAGTCATATTCACTCGAAAGTTTGAAGTGCGTATCGAACTCATACTTAACAACGTTTATGATGTTTTTGATTTCGACTCTCCTTAACTCAATGTCTATGGACGATACAAAATAAGTATTAATCACAATGTGAGCTTCGCATACGAACATTTAAGTTCTCATTATGAGCTTATGTGTTTCTCTGGTGCTTTTTTTTTTGTTTTATTACAGGAATTGAAAACCAACTCTATTTACTACTACTGTATACTACTTGCAAACTGTTTAATGACTAAACTTTTAAATAAACATACGAGTACATGCATGAGTTGAGTGAGCTGAATCAATGTGAGCAGTATAAGTATTTTGCTGAAATAAGAAAACAAAATGAGGTGATTTATGAGTGTGAGTGTGGTATGACTATAATGTTGACGTAGCATTCGTATTTATTGCAACCTATGCTTATAAATCAATGTCATCATGAGTGAGTATGCGTAAATCAGAGCAGTTGAGTTTAAATGATGTGTCGTTAGGATCTGATTGGCTGTTGTAGTCTTGTTGGTGTGAAAGCACAAAGCTCTTTCGTGTAAAAGCTTGCATAGGATTAATGCTCTAATTCTGTTCGACGATGGTATCGTCTTGTCTATGAACGAAAAAAAGCTGCAGTTGTGATTCTTTCAAACAATTATTATTTATTGTCTTTGCTAGAAGGTTCATGTATATGCTTTATGATTTTATTCCAAACATTATATCCACCATATATTTTTTCATATATTTTTCATATATAATATAATGCTTTAATTGAATTTTTATGTTTCAAAAACACGGCAATAATATTTTTATTTTTATTTTCAAAAACAACAACCATTTTTGAAGAAAATAATTTAGAGAATGCAAAAACAAGAACCAAGAAAAGTATTGGCAAACAAAAACGTTCTAAATCTTCTTACTGAATTAGAGTATAATTTTAAGAGTTTTAGAGTTAAATAAAGAAAAATTTTTCTGTGCAGTTTACGGCAATAACTCACTATCCTACACATTCTCACGATTTACTAAAAAAAATAAAACCCTGATCTGATATATTGTTATTGTCTTATGAAAATGTTTATAGATTTCATCATACCATTGTGCGATAGTGTACGATAGAGTGTCACGGCTTTTAATAAAATCAAAGTTTGCTTACGAAACTAGCTTTGAATCATAAAATACTTGTGTATGCAAAAAGTATGACGAAATCTCTCTTTCTCTCTCTCTTTCTCTCACTTCAATGAATAGCATAGTTATAAGCATATTCATTAAAGTCTACACAGAGAAAAAACTGTCTCATAGAATCAATAAGATTTTCTCTATGAAACATTTTTAGGCTATCCCAGCAGAAAGAAGCGAAGATATTTTCATAGAGATTCCTTATTGTTTTTATGTGGTAAATCTTATTAATTTTATCAAGAAGAACACCACATAAAATCAAGAAGAAATCTTATTATTCACAACTTTTTTTACTCAATTTCCGCTATTTTTGGCACCAAAAAAACAAACCATAGAAAAAAACTTCTTGATTCTATTAGGTTTTCTTATAAATTGTAAACTATAGGGATTTCTTATTGATTTTATTAGGTTGCCTTCTTGATTTTTTTTTTAAGTTTTCTTCTTGATTTTATTAGGTTGCCTTATTGATTTTTTCAATAAGGTTTTCTTCTTGATTTTAGTAGGTTCCTATATGGCATCTTATTGATTTTTTTAATAAGGAAATCTTCTTGATTTTATGAGGTGTCTTGTTATTTCGTTTCAATAAGTAGACATAGAGATAATTTTGTTCATGGTCTTTTTCATTTTTGTATAAGAATGTATGCACAATATTCCCAATGGTTATTCAGGCTGCTTGTTAGCATATTGGTTAGAGTGCTTGTCTATCAGGTAGAAGTTTGCTGGTTCAATACTTGGTGAGTAAGTCAGTTAAGAATATAACATAATGTGTATGTAGGTATGTATAAATAAATAATATTTACAATATACTACATACATATGTATATGGTATCGAATTTAAATGAAAATACATAAGTACAGAGAATAAAGACGCAATTCTTTTTATTTTTTTTTTATTGAAAAAATCAATAAGATAACCTCATAAAATCTACAAGATTTCTTCTTGATTTTGTCAAAAAGGTTTACTCTATGAAATTAATAAGATTTAATTATTGAAAAAAACCATAGAGATTTCTTATTAATTTTGTTCTATTTTATGAGGTATTTAGTAGGCACTATTTTCTCTGTGTAGTAGCGTAATAAATGATCGACCATGACTAACGATAATTTATCTTTTATGGTATAGTATTTGATTCTAAATCATATAATTAATCACTAAACTTTTATGTACCACAAAAAAAACTGTCTGGCGTCTGGTACAGTATATTTTTTTTAACTTTTTATTATCTAAAGCTAACAAAAAGGAAATTTGTGGTAAAATTCGTTTTAACATTTTTATGCATCGAAAAGCCTCTATTACACTAATCACTAACACAATGCGTGTCTGCCTTTTTTTTCTAAAGAAATAATGTGGGTGTCCAATATTTATATCATTAGCAACATTAATTTAAAAAAAATCCATTCATACTTGCAGTCATGGCAAAAGGCTTCATAATTTAAGACTTTAAGCGTTTGAATAAAAAAAATCATAAAAGTATTAAAAACAACTTAAAGACTTAAATCAATATCATAAGACAAAAAAAAAATTATTTATTAGAATTTAAAAAATTAGTTTTATGAGCCTTTAATGCCCTAAACTGTCCATTGGGTTTTAGATGTTTTAATGGATTTTTTTTTGTTATTGTCAAGACAATTTTAGCTAGAAAATGTTCATAGATACTGCATATGAATGTATGTATGTTTGTCTAGGAGGGAAGTTAACACTCGAAATTATTAATGTGCAAGCAATTTTACGAGGCTTCCGTCAAACAATGTGTCGTTTTTATTGTTTCACTTTGAATTTATTAATAAACTTTTTTCTTAAGTGCCATTTTTGCACTTTTACACGATAATAAATTTTGTGCTGCCGTAAAAAAACCAACAAGAAAATAAAAAAACTCTTCTTGTGACATTTACAGAATTTTTATGAGTTTTGTAAATGAGCCTTAAGATGCCTAAAGATTTGCATTCGAAGAAAAAAAATAAAGATTTGATATTCCCAAATACTTGGGGAAACTATAGTGAATGATGTGTTTAACAATGAATAATTATCAAATGCAATGCAACATGATGAGGTTGACAATTTGAACAAATCGCTACAAAGCCTTAAGGAGGCAAAGAATTAAATGTTGACCAAAATGTTTCTATTGTTGAATAAATCAGTAAATTACAATGAAAGCGACAGGTAGGCAGGCTATTCATATATTTGTATATGTAAAAAGATTACAAAATGATCATATGAGTTATAAGGATGACAAAAGAATCTTGCAACCGAGTTTAATATAAAAAAGGAGAGCTATGCTGCTTAGCTATATACAACAAATGTCATGTGTGAAATAACAATTCAAAAAAATTATATTATATGATGATGCCAAATTCGTTTAAGATGTCGCGCAAACTTTTCTATTTATTTTCCATTATTTTCTCTTGTAACTGCATTAATTGTGGCTGGCGGCGGCTTTTAGCCGGCCTAAAGCCAATCGGCTTTGCTCTCTGGTATGTGCTCATCAGTGATCGGCAATGAATCGTTTCCATTATTTTCTTTTGTAACTGCGTATGACTAATGCATTGTTTGTGGCTGGCTTTTAGCCGGCTTACAGGCGATCGGCATTATTCTCTGGTATGTGCTCATCAGTGATCGGCAATGAATAGGTTTTTCGCTATTCATACTGACTCATGAAATTTTAAATACAAATGAATAGATATCATTTAAACTCAACTACTTTGATTCACGCATACTCCCGATAACATTGATTTATAAGTATAGATTGAAATAAATATGAATGCGACGTGGACATCATAGTCATACCACACTTACATTCATAAATCACCTCAGTTTGATTTGTAATTTCACATTGATTCAACTCACTCAACTCATGCATGTATGTTCATTTAAAAGTTTAGTCATTAAACAGTTTGCAAGTATTAAAGAATAGTAGTAAATAGAGTTGTTTCAATTCCTGCAAAAAAAAAACAACAAAGCAAACACATAACTTCATAATGAGTATTTTAATATTCATGTGCAAGTTCGCATGGTGAATCATATTTTTTTTACATCGTCCATAGGCATTGTGTTAAGGAGAGTCGAATTCAACCACATCATAAATGTTGCTCAGTATGAGTTCGATGCGCACTTCAAACTTTCGAGCGAATATGATTCATACACAATAGACTTGTATCTAGACTTGTGTCCAACAGTTCTTTTTGAAGTATTTTAATGGGCGTTTGAATCAAATGTTGTTTCATATCCATTTAATTTACATTGATGTTTTTGATTGTACTTGTGTCCAACTGAACGAACTAGTTCAAAAAGAACAGTTAAACACAAGTCTAATAGACAAAATTGCAATAAGTATGAGAGCGCATAATATATTATAAGTAATGATTCGACTCTGCTCACTTTTTCACTACTCATTGCTCTTGTCTGGTGCTCATGTGTAAAATCCACACAAAACCATATTGAGCAATCCTTAACATTTTGTTTCGTTTATTTGCGTACTCTGCTTTTAAGTTCAAAGAAATCAACACAAAATAGTTTCGATAATTTTTCTTACCAAAATTACATCTTAGCTCCTATATCACACCATAAATAGCATAGCTCCAAAAAGAAAAAGTGACTGCAGAACTTCCTGAATTTTGTTGTTAGAATAAAAACGAAGGACAAATTACCAAACATTCCTAAAGTAAGTTAACATGACTTCAAATCCCTGAATCAAAAGTGGACTTGCTTTGTGCTTGGCATACGATTGCAAGAACAGACTTGTGGCAAAGTATTACCCCAATTCTAAGTACCAAACAGTATAAGGACCTTAAATAATAAAATTTGTGAAAACGTTTTCGCCTTCATTCCAAATCAAACACTTTAAATCTTTAACTAAAAAAAAAATATTAATAAAAAAAACATAAATAAATTTAAAAAACAAAAATAAATCTACTTTGTTGAAATTTATAATGAAGACAAATGTTGCATTGCTGATGAAAGGCATGGCATAAAAGTAATTAGACAAGAAATTATTTTTTATTTTCCGTAGGAACATTCTACATATATCCATACTTACATACGTACATACAGACATTAAGAAAAAAAGAAAAGAGAAAAATAAATCTACAAATAAAAACTGAATAGAGAACGTCATTTGACACAAACGTCAACAGCTTTTCTTTTCCAGACATTGGCGTTCTCTAGAAAGTCCCTGTATCACACACACACACACACACTTTTAATTTTTTCTATTCAAAATAATAAATAAAATATACTTTGAACAAATACAAATTGCTGCTGCACAAATGTGTTAAAAGAAAAACTATTTTAAGGGCTTTAGACATTTTAGATTATTTTGGCGTTCGGGAAGAACATAAAAAAATACAAAAACAAAAAATTATAATAAAACTCTTAATAAAAATTATGTGTGTGCACATATATTGGCGTTTGTTAATTGTTTCTATCAACACGTTTTAACAATAAAATTTTTCCTCAAATGTGTGCAGTGTGTCTTAAAAGGCGAAATTTGCTTGAGGGACCAAAGAAAGAAAAGGGTTAAGTTTATACAAAACTTGGACTTTGATTCTTGTTTATAAAAAAAAATTTTAATGTTGTTTTTAGTTTTAAATGTGCAAAATTATAAATATCATTTACTGTGAAATTTTGCTGTTGAAAGGAAAATTTAAAACATTTTTTTAAGAAAATAAAAAAAACACAAATTATGGAAATCCGCACAGTTTGCCATTGACTTATTGGGCAACTTTCACTACAACGATTTTGTACTAGCCTAAAGAATATTGCAAAATTGTTTCTTTAATCAAAATTGTCGTAGTAAAAGTTAAAATACGACACTCGTAATTAAGCCAATTATTTCAGGGTGGTAACAGTAAGGGTATTCACGTCAACTTTTAAGATAGCCATACACCATACAATATTATTGAGTGCTTTATGTTCGTTTTTGGCATGAGGCAAACGTGAGTAGCTACGCTGCAAAAAATTATTTGGATTCTCAATTATTAAAAGGCATCTTTGGTATGTGTTGGAAACAAACTTCGGCTTAGATTTTCGTTTAAGAACGGATTCATTCCTAAGTCTTGCAAAAACACTTAAATTTTCGAACAAAACATGTATTTTCGAAAAAAAGCACGAAATATTGAACAAAACTCGAATTTTCGAACAAAACTTAAATTTTCGAACAAAACTCGAATTTTCGAACAAGACTCGCATCTTACGACAAAACTCAAATTTTCGAACAAAGCACGTACATTCGAAATAACCCAAAATTTAAAAAAAAATCGAATTTTCGAACAGAACTCGAATCTTACAAACAAGTGTTTTCGAAAAAAATCTAAAATTTCGACAAAATAACTTAAGTTTTGGAACAAAACTCGAATCTTTCAATAAAATTAAAATTGTCGAACCAAACATGTGTTTTCGAAAAAAAAACCTGAAATTTAAAAAAAAATAATAAAATTTTTTGAACAAAACTCCAATTTTACAGAAAAAAATCAAATTTTTGAACCAAACACGTGTTTTCGAAAAAAAAACTAAAATTTCGACAAAATAACTCGTTTTCGAACAAAACTCTTATCTTTCTATAGAAATTAAATTTTTCGAACAAAACACGCGTTTTCGAAAAAGAACCTGAAATTTCGAAAAAAAAATTATGCAAGCTTTCGAACAAAACTCCAATCTTACAACAAAATTCTAATTTTCGAACGAAACACGTTTTTTCGAAATAACCCGAAATTTCGCACAAAAACTCGAATTTTCGAACAAAATTAGAACTTTCGAACAAAACTTCAATCTTACAACAAAACTAAAATGTTCGAACAAAACACGTGTTTTAGAAAAAAAAAACCCCGAAATTTCGAATAAAGTCAAGTTTTCGAACAAAACTCGAGTCCTACAACAAAACTCGAATTTCCGAATGAAACTTGAAGCTTACAACAAAACACAAATTTTCGAACATAACACGTATTTTCGAAATAAAAGCTTGAAATTTCGAACAAAACTCAGATTTTTGAACCTATCACGACTCATGGATACTATAAATTGTATGATATATTGGATTATTCGAGGCAAGTACCAATTCTAGGGTTAATACAGACTTTCGTGCTAAATTTTAATTGTAAAATATACTTGCGTATTTACTCTTACGGCCTGTCCCACGATGTCACCAGATATCGTTAGATCGAATACTATATTCTAATGTTATTGTTGTTTGCAATACAAGTTGTTGATCGAACGATTTCTAATGACATCGTGGGACAGACCGCTAATTCGATTAACTGCGTATACTCCAAATTGTAGCACAAACTATTTGTTCGCTAATATATATGCTGCCAACCAAGTATGACTGACTATAGCCAATTTCAACACAAAAACGTTTTTCTATTTAATTTATTAAGCAAAAAACTAAAATACTCTACAACACATGTTCATTTTGCCTATTGAGTGTCTGTCATACTCATACTCGGAGTATACTTATACTCAGAATATGTTTATTTATGCGGACAAAATAAATTTATGCATGATATGCAGGGTATTTGTGAATATTAAATAATTCTTCTGAAATTAGCTAAACCTTCATTATAACATTCTCTTAAATCAGATAACGTAAATTTCTAGCTCGCATAAAAATTTTTCTATTGAAAAAGAATACGTGAATTGCTTTAGATCATTTGACCATTTTTTTTAAGAGAAGTAATACTCAGACAATTAATGCCTACTACTAATACTAGGTATTACCTTTATTCGGAAAGAGATAATGACAAAGAAGAGATAGAGGAAAGCTTATCATACTTTATTAAAATATGTTTTTAAACCAAGCTCAACTTTAGCGTTTACTGAAATGATAGCCGCACTATTATCAAAATGACAGTGAAGTTTGCTAACAAAAAGCTTTTTAGTAAATTGTAATATGGTGATTCAAAATAATTCGCGTATTCTATTTCAATTGAAAATTATTTATATAAGGCTAATATTTTAAATAACTGACAACTCACACGAAGGACCAAATACACGATAATGTAGGCGAAGAAGATTGTTAAACATATTTTTTGTTCAGAAAAGAAGTTTTGCCATATCAAGGGGAAGTGGGACTGTACAGCCCAACCTTAATAAATAAACAAATTTATGTTTATAACATTAAAAAAAACATAAATTTAATATTTTAAATGTTAAACTAAAACGTTTTAGAATTTCCATAATATACATATCAAAATATGCATAACTAATTCTCAAATAAATTTTATTTCTATTTGTTTATTTTCAGGTAAATGTTGCTTGAACGAAATTGATATGTCTGAATGTTTATTCTAAACTGCCTTAAAAGGTATATTTAAATATTTAAAATAATTTTCAGACGAAAAACCAAATATGTATATATAAAATATATTATAAATTTATATATAGTTGATATTAGATAAGTTTTAATTGAATAATGAAAAAAAAAACATGTTGAAAATTAGTAAATTCCATGAATAAAAAAACCTCCAGCCCGTTTGCTATAGTTAATACTTAATGACTATTCATTAAGTTTTCAAGTTATTATAAAATATAAAAGAGATGTATAATTAAACAGAATCGTGTTTTCAAAAAAAATTTTTTTAATAAATACTAAAGTTTTTTGCTTAAACATAAATTGATATATGACACTTTAAACCAGGCTAATTGCAAACAAAAGACAGAATTTTATATTGAAATACAACATGCAAATTATATATAATTTTTCCCATTGAATTTTAAATTGTTTTAAAAGCCAAATAAGTAAGTTTAAAAAAAATTAAAATTTATAAATATATTTCATAGTAATTAACTTTATGGCAAGCTTTACTTGGGCTTACAGTAAATACTTTATGGTATTTTAATTAAGAATTGTAAGAAACAAAAATAAAATTTATTTTAAATTAATTTCAAATAATGTGCATAAAAATTCTATGATATAAGCCTTATACAGTAGACTCTATATAAATTGAATTTCATTAATTTGAATCTCTCGATCATTTGAACTATTTCCCAAAGCTCTTGAAATATATCGAATAAATTAAAAAAAAAACATTTGATAAGGTACACTTGGTAATTTGAAATTATTTGAATCTTATCTTGCTCGCCTATATTTTATAATTTGAAGTTTAGCTTTTCCAATTAAACTTTCAATTTCAAGTCGTTTTGTTATTCCCAGTCCAGCCTTGCAATTTTTGTTGCAGCAACTTCTTGTTTTTTAATGAAAAAGAGAGCGAGAGAGGAATACAGAATGTATATATTTCTATTTCAAGATTCTCCCGCATATTTAGGAATTGCTGCAACAAAAATTGCAATTCTGATCGTGTTCGCATTTTTAAAAAATTAAAAAAAATGCGCCAAATCTTTAAAAATACCTAAAATTAAAAATATAAAAGATATCACGAAAAAACGCTTAAATAAAAAAATCTCTAAAACGAAAAAAAAAGTCAAAACTTAAAAAATAGCTCAAATTAAAAATTGCCAAATACCGAAAAAAAACGCCAAAATGAAAAAAAGCAAAAAAAAAAGCGTCCATACTAAAAAAATTTTTAAAAAAAGGTGGCGAAAAACAGAAAAAAAACACTCAAATGGAAAAAGCACCAAAACTTAAAATATAGGCGTTGTTTAAAAAAAATCGCCAAAAACCGTAAAAACGCCAAAAACCCAAAAAAAAAAAACGCCAAAACTAAAAAAAGCGTTAATACTAAAAAAATCGCTAAAAATAAAAAAAAAATGTCGTACGTAACTCTCGTGTGCGAGTCGTGGTACTTTACTGCATTAAGTTTTTGCTTTTCCTCATTTGTGGAATTTATTGCTAAATATTGTAAAATTTAATAAAAAATAACGTGCAATCTGTATATTTTATATAATTCTTTTACTAAAGAATTACTCTATTCAGGTTTCTAAGGTCATTCAAATTATATTTTAGGTGTAAATAGAAGAACATTTTATTTTATTTGTTCATAGCCGACGCACATATGTGGGTCAAAATTCAATATTTACGCATCCCAAATTGAATTTTAAAAAGTAAAGGTAAACACATTTCTGGGTGGAGGACCATTTTGCAACCCGGGCCCTCCTTTTTACTGCTTACAGTTATAAACCAAGTAAAAGTTACAACGTTTATATTCTTTTTTGTGCCAGTTATTGAAGTGAAAGTGATGTATTCTGGTTCGAAGGACCAAAAATAAATATATATAAGGCGTAATGGGAATGATACATCTTTGGCTTATAATTTTTCAAGTAATCAATAAATAAAAGAAAAAAATGTTTTACTTAATTTTTAGTCAGCATTTTCGCACACTGGACATTGTCAGTAAGTCTTGCGCTTTTTTTCAAATATCTTTGTTTTTAATTAAAACGAGTTCAAAGGGTCTTGTCAATATGAACTCTCGATTATTTGAATATATTTTCTCTGGTTCCTTGAATTTCAAATTATCGAGAGTCAACTGTATATTTTTTTTATATGGGTCATGCATACTTTATTGTTTGTATATACTTATATTACTAAGCAATGTATTAAATCATATAAAAAAAAAACAACATATATTTAATGACAATTTTTTAATATTTGAAAAAAAAACGAAAAGAAAATTTAATAACAAAATACTTAAAGAAGAAGAAAAGAACATAAGAAAGAAGACAACAAGAAAATTACCCTAAAATTTTTTAATATAGTCTAATACCGACCGTCCCTCAAAGTCTTTGACCCAAATACATTAAAACTAAACCTCAACAACAGAACCAAGAGCAACAACAACAACAACAACTACAACTGCAGCCCAAATAAATAGAATATAAAATTTCAACTCAAACTTTTTATGGTTTTACTTACGCATAGATTTGTTTGCCTGATTCTTTCAATCGCATTTTATGGATACTTTTTCAAACTCACACACGCGTGCACACATAATTATGTACATACCCTCTAGTCAGCCTAGAATCACATGTCTCTATGTCAACAGTCTTTTCTCTAGCGACAATTGCCACTAGTTGAAATGTCGAGAACTTTACTTTTATGCGCGAGTAGAGATACGTTAGAGACAACAGTTCTAGTGTATTTCTGGTGACATTGTCAATGAAACCGTCAATAATAGTTTGTTTTTCTTTTTTATTATGTTATGCAATAATGTTAAACACCTACTAAAATGTACTATTGAATCTTTAGTTCAAATGTCTCCATATGGTCGTAAAAGAATAGTGCTAAAGTCTACTGGTAGATTTTCAATGACAACCCTATGTTATATGTCAATAGGCGATTACATTGGCTGGGGTACACCTAGTCAGTAGTACTACAGTAGTACTATTGACAATGTCACTAGTAAATTATTACAATTTTACTTTTGACATTGCGCGAGGATATATCGATATTGTAGACTAGAGCCCCTAAAATTTACTAGTAAATCTTTGGTGCCAATGTCTCCATGTTGTCCCAAAAGGACTACTTAGTCAGTAGTGTTACCGTCTACTGATGGATTTTCAATGACAAGCTAATGTTAAATGTACACCTGGTCAGTAGTACCACTGACAATGTCACTAGTAAATCACTACAATTTCACTATTCGCATTTCCTGTAGGGTATATATGTATGTCCGTATGTGTGTATGTGCTGCATACTAACAAAAAATTGTTTTAAAGAAATTAATATTTCAAATTTATGCATGGCATTCGTTTTTTTTTTCTTTTTGAAGCAAGTATTATTGCATATTTCTATAAAGAAATATAAATATTTTAACATTCATGCCCGTAGTTGAATCCATGAATTTAAATTTCTGTATGTGTGTGTGTATGTGTTTTCATTGTTGGCATAACAAAAGAATTTAATTCTATTTATCTATTTATTGATTTGACATCAATATTCCAATAATGAAAATTAAACTATGCAGACTGAAATGTTGCAGTTTAAGGGTTGTATATTTGTTTTGTGTTCGTTTAATACAAACACAATAAATAAATTCTTTATTAATATTCAATAGTTTATGATATTTTTATTCCAACAAAATTAAATTACATTTCAATTGAAAAGTTGTTTGTTAACAAACAAATAAAAAATGAAATGAAACTAATTATTTTCAAAGAGCTTAATAAAATGTGAAATTAAAATTTGCGTAATGGAAAAACTTTTTTTTTAACAAATTTAAAAGTTGAAGACTTATAAATGGGTTTTTGATAACAAAAAATGTACACAGAAAAAAAAATGTCCTGCAATAAACACATTTAATTGAAATAAAAGCCAAAAATCAATTAAAAATTTTATTGCGTCAAGTAAAAAATTAATTAAATAAAATTTTTAAACAAAAGTTTAATTTACTCAATGACGTTTTTAATTGATTTTTGGGCTTTTTTCAATTAAACGTATTTAATGCAGGAATATTTTTTTCTGTGTAAAGTAACAAGGATGAAAGGATGTGGGTATGTATGTATGTGACGTATGGGCCAATTTTGATGAAATTTTCAGGGAATCTTCAGAATATTCAGGCGGGTGACACGGTGAAGTCTGATTTTTGATTTTCGGTCCGCGGGTGGAGGGGCATGGCAAAATCCAATTTTCATATTGCACCACCAATACATATATATATATATATTTTTTTTTTGCGGGGAGAGGAGGGATAGCGAGCACACCGGGTTAAGCTAGTATTATATGGTTTTGCAGAAAAAAACTTTTAAGGAATCAAGTAAATTTTCAGACATTTGTTTCTTTTACAGTTTAATTGGAAAATTCGTTTTATAAAAACATCGTTCTTTATACTGGAAATAATCCATACAATTTTAAGTATACTAAAGTATAAACTGAATTAAGCTATTTTTCCTCATAAGAGTATAAGTACAAATTATATAAGTAGCAATTTATTGTGCTATAACTTTGTGAAAAATCGCACAAAATAATAGAGTTCTTGCCCAGAATTGCTTTTTAATATGCAAATTACAGGGATACCCATTAACTTAAAATTAACCTATCTGGACTTAAGCACTTTTTCCTTTTTTTAAGACAGCATTTATGCGAAAAATTATTACAATTCAATTCCGATACTATAGCAGTCCTTTTAAGGTTTTATATTGAAATAAAAACCATATTAGCAATATTCATATGTGCCCTTTATTATGAAAATGAGACAAGTCCATTTTCGTATATTGTTTTAAGTAGAAAGTTAAATACATATATACAATCGTATATAGGGCAGAAATCTACATCAACTGGCACCACACACAGTGGACCAAAACACAGAAGAACGCTGATGAGGTAGGTTTAGTGGCCTTCGAAAACGGCTGGCTGTTCCGTTCAACTATGTGTTGTTGTTAGAATATTTACAACTAACTTTGATGTTATTTGTTCATTAATAATTATCACATGTAATTTGGCTTAAAGAGCGTTACGAACATTATTCTGTTCAATTCATAAGAATATAGAAACAAATACAGTTCGAAAAATAATAATTAAATTAAATACATATTTAGTTATTTTATTTTTAATTTTTTAAATCGACTTCCCTCATTTTACTAATGAACGGTTCATATTGTTAGTTTCTTTTTTTTTATAGTAAGTTTTGCAGCTGCAATTATTTGTAACTTAATAAAAACTCACTCATTGTACAATTAATATTAATCAGATTAATTTAATTACTTAAAACTGATATCAAGATCTTTTAAACACACAGTGTTAAATAATTTACTGCTAGAATACCACGATGTTAACTTTGCTGTTCTGTATATAATACCCTCTGCTGAGCTAAGCATCGCTTTTTTTTGGAATGCTTAAATAAAAGATGAAAAGGTATACTCTTGTCCGATGTCCGTCCGTCCTTTTATCCCTCTGTGCATCACAGACTGTTTCCTCAAGAACTGTAAGAGCTACTGCATCCTCCTTGAAGATCTTAGTATGTTACAGTTCAAAATCAAGGACTTATGGCAACTTAAAAAACCGTTTCTGCATGTACGTAAATGCTTTGATTTTTCTTCAGTCTTTTGCTTCTCCTGTAAAATATCGAAAATTCGAGTTAGGTCTTTTTTATATTAAGCCATCGATATTGTATGTATAATATAATATATATATATATATATATATATATATATATATATATATTATATAGAAACTTGAAATTTTTAAAGTTAGTGCATTTTTATGCAGACTACACAAACTAACACTGAAATTTTAAAAATCAAATCTAAAGGGTATTCTATCAGTAACTGTAATTTTCACCGTAATAAGTAAACTGATAAAAAACGCTAAAACTAAAAAAATCGCCAAAATAAAAAAGTCGCCAAAACGAAAAAAATTTCAAAAAATCGCCAAAGCGAAAAAAAACTAAAAATAAAATCAAAAATGCTTAAACTAAAAGAAATCGTTAAAAAACGAAAAAATCGCCACAAACAAAAAAAACATCATATTAAAAAAAAACGCAAAAAAACTAAAAACAATTCGCCAAAAACTGAAAAAGTTTACTTTGCACTTACGTATGTTTTAAATGTCTTTATCAGGTATTCTTTTTGATTACATGGGCTAAAGTTCGCAAAGTCTTACATATGTAGATATTTGGTGTATGTTCGAAACCCTACTTGTGAAAGTCAAAAGCGCACTTGATTGAATTTATTATACTCCAGAAACTCTCAGCAATACTCATAGGCGAAGAAAGACCATTCGGGGGGGTGCATTGCTCCCCACCACAAATTTTACAGTTGCCCCTAGAATTATTAAAAATTTCATGCAGTTATTAATTTTAATATTTTTCATGAAAATCGCCAGTCATAATGCCCCCCCAGGCAGTAAAAAAAATTTAAAACTACGCCAATGGCAATACTAGCTTTCAATTGAGTCGCTAGTTCGTGTTATAATTTGTTCTGTTGGTGACGCATCATTGCAAAAGCTTTAAAGTTGTTGTTGTTTGCCTGTGGCATCTGCACTGGCTTATGTGTTTTGTGTGTTTGTATACTCTTCAATAAGCAGAAGTAAAATAAACAATAGTTCCTTAGCTAAAGAAAACTTTTATATAAACATTGCTAGTAATTTAGAAAAATATTCCATATTTATTTCTTGCTAAGAAACAGGGTTTTATTGTCTTTATCCTGTTTTCAGGTAGAAATATAAATTCTGCTTTGCGTTTCCTTTTTTTTAAAGAGCACTAGCTGATTTTATGGAAATGGATTAAAATGCTAATTAACAAAATTATTTACATGAGCGAGTACGCAGATGTGGCATTTTGTATTTATTTTTAAACCTTATAATCAAAAGTAATTAAGGCAATTACTTTTAAAACGTGCGTGTGCCATTTGTTTAGCTCAAATTTAAAATAGATTTAACCACAATCATTTAAATTATCTCATTTAGATTTTAAAAATATTATTTTGTAGTATAATTGCTAATAAATACAAATTGTTTTAGCGTATAAAATTTACCTCAAATGTGTAATAAAATTTTATTTCGAAGTTAAGCACAAGCGTTTTGGGCAAAAAAAAAAGTTTAAAATTTGAATTTATTTGAAAATGCACAAAATAATGTGTGCGTAATTGCAGTTTCGTGGTCATTTTATTTTAACTTTAAAACAAACTTTTTAAAACAGTGTCAGAACAATCAGGGTTCGGATTTTTTTTTTTTTATTTAGATCAGAGATTGGCAATAAACCATGTTTTCGCTATTCATACAGACTCATGAAATTTTAAATATAAGTTAGTAGATATAATTTAAACTCAACTACTTTGATTCACGCATACTCCCGATAACATTGATTTATAAGTATAAGCCGAAATAAATCTGAATGCGACGTCGACATCATAGTCATACTACACTCACACTCATAAATCACCTCAGTTTCATTTGTAATTTCAGGCAAACACTTATACTACCCACATTGATTCAGCTCACTCAACTCATGCATGTATGTTTATTTAAAAGTTTAGTCATTAAACAGTTTGCAAGTAGTATACAATAGTAGTAAATAGAGTTGTTATTCAATTCCTGCAAACAAAAAAAAAAAAAAAGAAAGAGAGAAACACATAACCTCATAATGAGAACTTTAATGTTCGTATGCGAAGTTAGTATTGTGAATCATATTTATTTTGCATTGAGTCAGGGAGAGTCGAAATAAACAACGTCATAAATATTGCTAAGTATGAGTTCGATGCGCACTTCAAACTTGCGAGTGAATATGATTCATAGACAACATTGCAATAAGTATGAGTGCACATAAGTAAAAGAAATTATAAATCATGATTCAACTCTACTCACTTTTTCACTACTCATTGCGCTTCTCTGATTTAGATACTAGTCCAAGTTAAGTTGCAGTAACTCTCGTATAAACAGCCGTTGTTTGGTTTAAAGGCTCTGCAAGACCTAATGAATGAGAAAATGTACAGAAGTTCTTTCTTTTGATTTTGTTTTATTTAAATCTTTTTCTGTGTAAGCCTATAAAACAAACAAAAATCTATTTAAATAAATTTTTTAAAGGGAATTCGTAGGAGCGTGTAATATAATTTTACAAATCTGGATTAAATTACTCCCACAATACGCTGAAATTCAGTTGTATATAAAAGAAATGACGCAAATGATATTTATTATTAAGAGGGGATTATTGGTATTAAAATTCTGTGAAATAGAGATATAAAAAACTACATTGTTGGCTACATATCAATGAATATATTTAAGCTATACAAAATTAATTAAGCTGTACAAAATTACCGCCAATCTCGACAGTAGGAGGTAACAACAAAACAAAATAATAATTATAACTCAAACACATTAACATAACACGTGGTCACCAACAACAACAGCCTAAGTAGAAAAGCAAAGTTTAGAACAAACTGTTTACAAGTGATTTTGATATGATTATTAATGTCCTGCACAAGACCATTTATAAGACCTTTTAAGACATGAGATATTTTCAACTGCCTTACTACAGCGAAATATTCTAAAACAAACGCTAAACAACACTATTGGCAAGGCATTTGTTTCCATTGTTTGTCTTGCCAACAGTGTTGTTTAGCATTTGTTTTAGAATATTTCGCTGTAGTAAAGCAGTTGAAAAATCCTCATGTCTTGAAAAGTCTTATAAATGGTCTTGTGCAGGACTTTAATGTTTATGAAAATATGTCGTTATGTGGCCCTTAATTACGAAAGTGGTCTAAGTCATATATTTCTTTGGTCGAGATATTTAGTAGATTATATTTATATAAAAATCCCAATTTATATAGTTATTGGCGCTTTTTTCGGTTTCGCAAATTGTTTCGTGTTTTGGCGTTTTTTTTCGTTTTGTTAGTTTCGCCACTTTTTTTTTTTTTTTGTCCTAGCGATTTTTTTCGGTTTTTGGTAATTTTTCCGTTTTGGCACTTTTTTTAGGAATTTTTTAGTTTTAGTGTTTTTGAAAATTTCAAGAGTTTGTCTTTTACGCTTTCCAAGATACAGCAAGTAAATAATCAAAATTACATTTACTAAAGGAGTACCCTTTAATTTGGATTTTTTGATGTAGTCTGCATAAAAATGCACTAACTTGGAAACATTTCAAGTGTCTAGATATATTTGTCTGTATATTACGAGTACATTTCGTTTTGTGCTATAGAACACCCCATAATTTTTTACTGTCATATATTTATTGTTGTGTGAAAATTTCAGCTCCATACCTCTTAAGGTTCTCGAGAAAACATCCGGACATAGTAACAAAAACAATAGGATTTCTGTTCACCTTTGGTTTACGGAACCAAAAAAAAAACTCTTTATACATCACTAAGTAAAAATCTTAGCAATTCGCTTAGTATTCGCTTTGGAACACCCTTTTATGTTTAACTGTCATATATATTTTTTTGTTGTTGTTGAGGCGGCCATATTTTGTACAAATTTCAGGTACGTAGCTCATGCGGCTCTTGAGAAAACAACCTGTAATAGACAAACTGACAGACAGACGGACATCGTGGCGAAAACAAAAGGGTTCCTATTATACTTTGGATTACGGAACCCTAAAAAAAATACAAAAAACAATATTCCAAATATTTTTGATTAAGATTTATGGATTTTAAATTTTATATCGTGATTTTATTTATTTATCTATTTTTATTTATTTTAACACACTATACAAAGTAAATTTGCATAATATGGTGTTGCCCAAATATGTGTGGAGTAACTAACACCATATGCCCAAGATGTTATTAACAGTATTTTAAAAAGTTTTGTGACTGACTGTATACGACCTATGCTTTCACATAGGAAGTAACAACGTGGTTGTTAAAGAAGTTCCACAAAAGTTATCAGTGGCAGATCAGTCAACCAGTGCGAGCGAGACGAAAAACTCTCGAAGGCCAAGCAACACACACAAGCCTGACCGCACTTAAGAAATAATTACGATGACGCGAGAGATGTTCTCCGACCCAGAGCTGCTTAACGACTGATATCGTGATTTTAAAAATGAGTGTATATCTCAAATTTTTAATTTTTTTTTTAATTTGTTTTTATATTTCTATCCAGCCACCAACTTTTAAGCCCATAACTAATCCATTTTTAAAAATTTTGATAAATATACACTATTATCAGAAGAAGAAGCGCAGAAGTGCTATAACCCACATTATTTTTTTGTTTGCTGTTCTGATGATAAATACATTATTTACAATTCCAGCAAAAAATGGTGCTTCGCTGGAAGCACCTACATATATAAGTGCTCTTTTGGTAGGCAAGCTCTTACCCGATGCATGAAATTTTTCATGATTTTTATATGGGATTCCTCGCGAAAAAGCTCTGCCACGTCCATCTAATATGTGATTATTTTATGCCTGCCGGAGTGACCTGAATTCAGTAAAAATATTTGACTACCTGGAAGCAAGTCTTTTTCATATGTATATAATTAAAAAATTTGCTCTTTATTTCAGGATTTTATTATTAGATTAACTTTCAATACTTTATTTTGTTTTTATATTTATTACTTATTAAATACAATATCAAATCAAATACTTTTTGTTCGCGCGTTAAATCCGGAGTCGATCGCAGGATTTCCGTATGTTAGGCTAGAACACTACACACTGAACTACCGAAGCACATATTTATTTTTGTACACAATTTATATAAAAAATAAAAAATAAAAATTTCATTCGCATCCAAATTTGTATAGAGGTAAGCGAGAGAGGATGATCTATAAAAAACTTTGAGGGTTTGAGTATAAACAGCCGACTGACGTCGTAATGTTTGTGTTAAATTTCGTCATTCGCTTACGTTATTGCATCCTCGTAAGGCAGAGGGGATGCACTGTGTGCTTTACGGCGCTTCCGAAGCGCTTATTTTTGTGTTATATTAAACTACACTACAACAGAAAAAGAAGCTATAAAAATGCAATAAAGGCTTTTATTAATAAGCAATTGCTTCTAAATCTCGATTGTTTTTTTGCTGGAAAACCAACCATCAAAAAAAGGATAGTAACCTACTTTTCATTATTCTAAAGGAAATGGAGCTCAAAAATTGTTTTTATACAGACCGTAATATTGCAAATTAATAAATAAATTAAAAAAAATAAAAAGAGCAATTTTTTTAATAACTAGATGTGGGTTACACCATTTCTGCACTGATAGTCTTATTCAAAAACCAAAACAAAGTTCTTGTGCTTTTATCATTACAAACGTTGTAAAGAGCCTTATTAATAAAAAATAGTTTAGCATTCAAATTTCAATTATTTGGTAAGTCAAGTTAGGCGGTTACCGCTTATGATTGCATATCTCAAACTTAATATCAACCCCATTCTTTTTTTTGGCAACAGTAATTTTAACATGTATATACATACATCTGTATACATACTGCTGATGTAAATAACTTAATATTAGAGTGTAAATGCAGCCTCGTATGTGCACATTTATGGAAAGATGTCTTAACTGTTTAAACATAGTCGTACCTAACTACACAAAAGTTTATTTGGATTTTCATGCAACATAAGCCAATGCAAATATTATTGAAACATTTGCTTTTGTTTACACAAAAATGTGCGCTGCCTGCTTAACGGTAGGAGTAGTTACAACACGTAAAAGGAAGTTTTCAAATATATGCAAACACACACACACACACACACACACACATCCATATGTTAGTACCCCGTTGGATAATGGGTTGACTAAAAATATAATCAACTCATAGTTAACTTTTAGACGAACCAGAACTGATACAAAATTAGGTTGAATACCTAATGGGAGTTGGTGAGAGCCAACAAATTTACTCTCAGCTACCACGATACAATAATACAGGTAACCTCGGAGCGCCAGCTGTTTTGCTTGTTTCGTGATGTGATCTGCCAAATGTTGTTTATGTTTTACCAATTCACGCGCATAGTGTACTAATACAAACAAACTTTGCAAATACAAGAGAACATGCAATTATGTTTTACCAACACACGTGCACAGTGACTGTACTAATCCAAACAAGCTTTGCAAAGCCAACTTTTTGACAGTTGTCATCACAAAAAAGCAATAAAAATCACTGTTGTTTTATTTGTTGTAGATTCGCCGGTACCTGTTTTATTGTATCATATCAGCTACTTTGAAATTAATTTCAAATTTATACATTAAATATTTGCTGTTATTATTTTAGATGCTACCTCAGCTGGGTAGTAGCGCGTTGACTTTACAACGTGTGATGAATTTTTTGTTAAATTTACTGACTACCAGGTGACTTAAATAAAATCAACTTTAAGTTAGTTAAAAAGTAGTGCAGAGTGATACAATTGATACAAGTGTCAGTCAGCGCACTAGTTGCGAAAAAGTTAGCTTAAAGTTAGTTTAAAGTTAACTTAGTTTCCCACAGGGTATGCATAAACACACACACACACACACTCTTAAACACACATTCACGTTAACGCCAAGCCGTGTTTGTTCGTAGTTACACTACTTGTTGTTCATTTGTGCAGGCAACATTATTGTATTTTTTAAGTTGTATATTTTAAAGGTTGTTTTTGTAAACAAAAAAGGATATGTAGCGTTAAACGATTCTGTTGTATATGTATTGTTTGTGTTGCACAAACAATATATAAACATACATATTGTATTCGGTACATTAAAGGAAATTATTTTGTTGGCATATGGATGTGCATACAATATATTTGGTAGGATATGCATGTATGTATGTAAGTATGTGTGTTTTTTTAACACGTGTGCGTGAGTTTTGCCTTCAATAGAGTTTTTGGCATGAAGTAAATATTTGAAAATAGAAAAACTTTAGCAATATTTTTTTAACGACATCTGACACCTTGGCATATTTTGATTTCATGTTAAAAATGTCAAAAACAGACATTTAATCGCATGCCGGCTTTATTTAAAAATAGTTAATCTTTATAAAATTAGATTCTAAAGAATTTTAATTTATGCCAGGCTGTGATTGGCAGCTTTGGAGCAGAAAAGCAAAACAGAATTATATTGTACTGAAGATGTAAGGATGTAGAAGATATGGAATATTATTGCTGGTATTTTATTTTTGGAATATCTTAATTTGTCTTTATGAATACTTATAAAGAAATTTTAATATTAATTGCTGAATTTTAAGTGAATTTTAAATTATATGTACATTAGGCCGGGTCGATTTGTATGGAGGCAAAAAAATCGCTCAAATTACAAGGAAAATCGTATTCTAGGGATCAAAATAACAAACTTTGCCGAAGGAACCATACCTCTAAAATGTATTTTGATGTCCCGACTTTTGATCCGAAAGGTCAAATTTCCTTGAAGGGTAAAATTTTTGAAAAATCTCACTTTGACCCATTTAGAGTTCCTCAATCGAGTCATAATGTATGACCGACTCCCACTAATTTTGGAGGCCCGACGCACTTATGACAGTGGCACACCCCCTGGAACCTGGGGGTGTTCCCTATACAAATAATTGTGATTTTTTGAAATATTTGTATGGGGAACCCCCCAGGGGTGGTTCCAGAAGGTGTGCCACTAGCATAGGTGGGTCGTCCCTCTACATAGGCTTATTATGGCCTATGTACGTAATTTTCTATAATATATTGCGAGTTAAAGAATATAAAACACAAGCACACACATATAAACTGTGATCTTAAAGTAAATATTCAAGGCATAATATTAACTAAAATGTTGTTCTTTATGCTTATTAAGAAACATACAACCACACAAACATATAATCCAATCCAGAAAAAAACACAAACAACAGCATCCTTAAGCATTCTGTAATGTAAAATCTGCTGACGCATTGCTGCTTTATTGCAAACAGAGGCCAAACTCCAGGTTCTCGCTGCTACAACAGCAATAATATATATGACGGTTAAAAATTAAAAGGTATTTTAAGGCGAGCAACGAAATTTTCAAAGTTAGTGTATTTCTATGCAGACTATACCAATTATTAGACTTGGCTCGAACTCATTCAGTAGCTCGTTTTTGACACAAACCAATGATCAAACCCATTTAAATTACATGGGTTTGATCATTGGTTTGTGTCAAAAACGAGCTACTGAAAGAGTTCGATACAAGTCTATTTAAATTACTTGTATAGACTTGTAGTATAGACTTGGGTCGAACTTGTTCACTAGTTCATATTTGCCACAAACCAATGATCAAACCCATATAAATTACATAGGTTTGATCATTGGTTTGTGAAAAAAATGAACTAGTGAACGAGTTCGACCCAAGTCTATTGTATAGACTTGGGTCGAACTCGTTCACTAGTTCATTTTTGCCACAAACCAATGATCAAACCCATTTAAATTACATGGGTTTGATCATTGGTTTGTGGCAAAAATGAACTAGTGAACGAGTTCGACCCAAGTCTACTATTGTAGTAGCTTATTTTTGACACAAACCGATCATCAAACCCATGTATTTTAAACGGGTGTGATCATAGGTTTGTGTCAAAAACGAGCTATTGAATGAGTTCGACCCAAGTCTAATGTAAATTAAATGGGTTTGAAACAACTTCTGATTAGAAGACGAACAAACTAGTTCAAAAAGAGCTGTTGGACACAACTCTAGTATCTACTGTGCTCCGTAGACTTGTGTCCAACAGTTCCTTTTGAACTAGTTCGTTCAGTTGGACACAAGTCCGGTCAAAACTAGACATGGGTCGAACTCGTTCACTAGTTCATTTTTGCCACAAACCAATGATCAAACCTATGTAATTTATATGGGTTTGATCATTGGTTTGTGGCAAGTATGAACTAGTGAACAAGTTCGACCCGAGTCTAGTCAAAACCATCAATGTCAATTAAATGCATTTGATTCAAACGCTCTCGAACTAGTTCAAAAAGAACTGTTGGACACAAGTTTAATGATCGGTGTCTTTGAACCAGAGCTGTTAAATTTCGATTACGATTAGTAATTAATTAGATTACATTTTAAAAAGAATTGTAATGATTATGTAATTGCCTTCAAAAGAAATTCTGATAAGTAATTGATTACGATTACTAATAGTCGAAAAGTAATCTGAATTACTGGAAATTACTACAAAATAATCAAAAAGAATCAAAAGTAATTAAAAAGTAATCAGACTACTTTCAAAGATTACTTTTGATTATTTTCAAACATTTTGAAATTTATTAAATTAGATGTTTTTTAAGCAAAAAATTTCACTTTATATTTTTCTTTATATTTTTTTTTTCTCAGATTGATATTATAAATGTTGTTATATAATCGAATATGTTAAGAATTTCTTAAACAAAAAATATCTAATTTAATCAATTTCATTCAAAATGTTTGAAAATAATCAAAAGGAATTAAAAGTAATCTTTGAAAGTAGTCGGATTACTTTTAGATTATTTTTAGTTATTTTGTAGAAATTTCAAGTAATTTAGATTACTTTTCGATTATTAGTAATCGTAATCAATTAGTAATCATGCGAAACTGAATATAATTGTAATTAAATCATTACTTCAGCTTTCAAAAAGGTAATCAAATTACTAATCATTACGATTACTAATCATTACTTAACAACTATGCTTTTAACATCAATCACTCGCTTTAATGCTCAACAAAAATTTCGATTAATTTACAATCTTAAGATACAAAACATCACCGAGCATTTAGAGCAACTCTTTATAATAAATTATAATCTACGAGTATGAATTGCTAGAATAATATCTCTGGCCAAATAATAAAAAAAATTGGAGAGAAAAGTTGGTGTTTACGTAATTAATTCTCATTGAAATTTTTGCTTAAACAAAAATTACCTTTTGTAATTCCAAACTTAACTAATGTGAAATATTTAAATTTCTTTCTTTCTTTTATTAACAAGGAATTTAATATTCAATTACTTTGTTTTGAAAGTGAGTTAAATAAACCCTTTAAAATATCTTTTAATTGTTATGTTTAATAAAAAGGTTAAAAATTAATTGACCTTAAGCGCTAATAAAAACAATTACTTAAGCTTTTCCTTTTTGGTTAAGGACTTAATGTTTTTATAATCTCTAGTTTATTAATGAAACAGCAAATATTAAAAATGTTATTAAACCCTTTAAAATATTTATTTTTATTTTTATTTTTTTGTCTGACCTAAAAGTTATAATGAATAAATAAAAATTAAATTGTTATTTTATATCTTTACTTTTGGACACCTTTATAACATTTTTTTATAAATTATCCTTTTTTTTTGCTTTCGAAGTATGAGTAAAAAAGGATCAGCGACAAGCAAAAATCATTTTTTGCCTTATTTATATTGTTACTTCTTGACCTTTAAAACAAATTGACCATTTTGCAAGGCAGCCGACAAAGAATATTAAACTTAACCTTAAAAAAAATTTATTAATGAATAAGGATAACTTTTGTCCTGGAATTGGCTATGATTTCAGAAAGTCATTTAATAAATAAAACAAACAAAAATATTTAGTCATGCTTCTGGTAAGAAAGACTTTTATAAAATTACACAGTAAAGTTTGGCTATAACGAAAGAGTACAAAATAAAAGTATAATTTGAATTTGAATTTATTAAATTTCGATGTTAGTTTAAGCACCAAATCTATTTTATATTAATAACTATTATATTATATGATATTACTGATTTTTACATTTCAGAAAAATTATTGAATCTGATTAACAAAAACTTTCGCAGTTCGTTTTAAATGAACTACACTGTATATTTCATGGTTATCTGCTACTAACTTGGGGGCCACACGTTCAATTTTTGCCTTTCAATTCCATTAAATTTTCAATACACTCACACTTTTTAAATTGAAAACTAGATTGCTTTCAAATTCACCTATCCATTTATGTGGCAATTTCATTTTCAATTTGAACGGCTGGTCACGGCACACATTGATAGAAGCTAAAAATTTTAGTTGTTTCTTCGTCGATGGCATTTAAAAAATTAAATTGACTATCAATTTGTGTCACAGCTTTCAATTTCAAGGAATTTTGACACACAGTATGTGTGATGAAATTGAAAGCGATTTATTGAACGTGTGGCTGCAGCGTAAGCTACTTTTCATTAAACAAATGGCTTCAGAGAAGAAAAATAAACGAATTTGTCTTTTAAAAATATTTATTAAAATATTAATTCTAAGCAAATCGATATAAAGTTTTTCATTTAATGGTTTCTTTACTTTTATATCACAAGCATAAAGTGTATTTACAACTTTTTTATAGCAGCTCTTTTTTAAGCTTTAATCAAAATATGTTCGTTAAAGCAAACATACAAACAAATTTGGTTTTTCAATTTTTATTCAAACACTTAAGTAATAAAATAGCAGAAATAAATTTTCCTTTTTTTTTGCTGCATAAATTTCTATGGAAAATATATTATTATTTTACAGGTGTATATAATAAACCTTTTTCAATGCTCATGTTTTTTTTTATAGCACTTTGGTTATAAATTTATGTTTTTTTCATGCGTTTCATTCCATATCCATAATAAATTTTAATAAATTTAATTTGCTGTATTCATACGTGCCTCAATGAGCAGCCCTTATCAGTTAGGGAAGCATATGCTGTTGCTATGGGAGCAGCAAAAGTCGGTTGGAGAGGCACAAGGCTTCAAAGAATTTTACATGTACATGGGCAGCTAGTCAAGGACTTTACAAAATTCATAAATTATTTTTATCTTTAACTGATAGTCGTCCAGTTCAATTCAAAAGAAGGGAGCGATGACTATAAAAATAAAGAAATTAATAAATTGTCTTGTTTCAGATTATTTATTTATGAAGTTTTTATTGAGAATTGAAAAATGTAGCAAAAATTTAATTTAGTTCTTTATGCAAAAAAGAACCGAATTTTTTAAATGAAAACTAAAATAAATTCAGTAATTTTTCATGATTTTGATTATGCTAAAGTTCGAAGCCAAATAACATGAAATAATTATTAAGAAACAAATAACATCAAAGTTAATTCCAAATATTCTGACAAACACTTAGTAGAACGGAACAACTAGCTGTTTTCGAAGGCCTCTAGCCCTTCATCATCAGCGTTCTTTGTGTTTGGTCCACTGTGTGTGGTGTCAGTTGATGTAGATTTCAGTAAATTTCAACTTTGACTCGCACACGAAGAGTTCTGTACGGACAATGCATATGTACGTAATACTATACAAACTTCAGCCTATATAATCAAAGATCTGAACTAATGCAAACATTTTTGTTAATTTTAAGTATTCGGTAAATTTTTTTCGGGTTGTGGCGATATTTTTTCCATCGGGCGTTTTTTCCTCATATCAAACCCTTTTTTGGGTTTGAGGATTTTTTAAGTTTTTTGCATTTTTTTTTAGTTTTGGCGTTTTTACGCATCAGGCGATTTTTTTGATTTCGGCATTTTAGTTTTCGTGCTTTTTTTCATTTCTGGGATTGTTTTTTTTTTTATTTTTGGTAATTTTTTTAGTTTTGGTTTTTTTTTATTCGTGCAATTTTTAAAAATTTGTAAATTTATTTTAGTTTTTGCGATTTTTTTTTCGGCGTTTTTATAGTTTTGAAGTTTTTTTTTATCAGGCATTTTTTTAAATTTTGGCGATTTATTTAATTTTTAGCGGTTTTTTTTGTTTTGGTGCTTTTTTTCACTTTAGCGATTTTTTGGGTTTTAGGCGATTTTTGTTTCGGCGACCTTATTATTTTGGGATTTTTAGTTTAAACGTTTTTGGAAATTTCAAGAGTTTACGTTTTCAAACATTCAGCACGTTGTCCAAATTCCTTAGTCAATTAGTTTTGATTTTTTTTTAAATTTGGACTTGTGTCCAACAGTTCTTTTTGAACTAGTTCATTCAGTCAAGTCAAAAACATCAATGTAAATTAAATGGGTTTGAAACAACTTTTGATGCAAACGCTCTCAAACTAGTTCAGAAAGAACTATTGGACACAAGACTACTGCATAATATATAAAACGTGTGTTTTTTACTTTGCACCTTTGGTGTATGAAAACCTAAAAAGAAATAATTGTTTTTAATAACGCTGTACAACAATAAAGCTGGGTCCAACTCGTTTGAGCTCGTTCAGTCGTTCGTTCTATGCACAAACCTTTGATCAAACCCAATTAAATTACAAAGGTTTGCTCATACGTTTGTGTCAAAACCAAACGACTAAATGAGTTTGATCCAAGTAAAGTTGTGCCTATACGTGTATTAAACTCTTTCATTAGCTCTGGACTCGTATCGAACTCGTAATTTAAATGGGTTTGATTATCGGTTTGTAACAAAAATTAACTAGTGAAGGAGTTCGACCTAAGTCTAAGTAGCTTGGACTTGTGTCCAACAGTTCTTTTTCAACTGGTTTGAGAGCGTTTGAATCAAAAGTTGTTTCAAGCCCATTTAATTTACATTGATGTTTTTGACCGGACTTGTGTCCAACTGAACGAACTAGTTCAAAAAGAACTGTTGGACACAAGTCTACTCGTTTTAGCCTAGGTTGTAGAGCTGGGTCTAACTCGTTCTGTCGTTGATTTTTGCCACAAACCTATGATCAAACCCATGTAATTTAAATGGGTTTGATCATAGGTGTGAGTGTCAAAAACGAGCTACTGAAGGAGTTCGATACAAATATAGTTGTGCCTAGACTTATGTCTAACTCGTTCACTAGTTTATATTTGACACAAACCTTTGATCAAACCTATGTAATGTAAATGGTTTGCGTTAAAAATAAGCTACACAAAGAGTTCGATACAAGTCTAGTTTGAAAGCCATTTAATTTACATTGACGTTTTTACCGGACTTGTGTCCAACAGAACTTGTTCAAAAAGAGCTGTTCGATACAACTCTATTTTAGACACCCATATAATTTAAATGGTTGGATTAAAGGATTTTGTCTAAAACAAGTTACTGAACAGACACAAGCCAATGATCAAACTCATTTAAATTGCATGGGTTTGATCATAGGTTTATGTCAAAAATGTACTAGTGAATGAGTTTTTCCCAAGTCTACTACTGAAAAAATGCGATTCAAGTCACGCTGTTTCCAACAGCTCTTTGTGGACTAGTTTGTTCGCGTTCGAACTAAAATTTGTTTCAAGCGCTGGGTAATTGTATTTAGACTTGTATCGAACTTATGCAGTAGCTCGTTTTTTACGCAAACCAATGATCAAGCCCATGCAATTTAAATGGGTTTGATCATAGGTTTGTGTCAACAACGAGTTTCTGAAACAGATCGATACAAGTTAGACTTGTGCCCAACAATTCTTTTTGGACTAGTTCGTTCAGTTGGACACAAGTCCGGTCAAAAACATCAATGTAAATTAAATGGGTTTGAAACAACTTTTGATTCAAACGCTCTCAAACTAGTTCAAAAAGAACTGTTGGACACAAGTAGACTTGGGTCGAACTCGTTCACTAGTTCATTTTTGCCACAAACCAATGATCAAACCCATGTATTTTAAATGGGTTTGATCATTGGTTTGTGGCAAAAATGAACTAGTGAACGAGTTCGACCCAAGTCTAGACACAAGTCTAATACAAGTCTAGTTTATATTTAGACTTGTATCGAACTTATTCAGTAGCTCGCTTTTGACACAAACCTATGATCAAACCCATTTAAATTAAATGTGTTTTATGATGGGTTTGTCTCAAAAACGAGCTACTAAATGAGTTTGATACAAGTCTAATTGCATTTCGTCAAAAGTTTTAAAATTTTTCGCATCAATAGTAATTTTTGTCGAAGATTTTAATACGTTTATATATTATCGAAGTGGCTGCTCTACATTAGAGAACACACAAAGAAAATACTCATCCCAAACTTAAGCCTTTTTTCAAATGGTCTTTTAACGTTTGCCTTATTTAAACAAGTTGAACGTATTTGATCCATAAATTATTATACTAGATTTATGTGTAGAAGGAAAACTGTTTGAGACATGCACTTGATTTACTTTTTATAAATAAATTGATGATTCTAGGATAGCACATAATAAATTAAGAGCAATAAAAGTAAAAGGTTAAGCATTACCAATACCCATTATTCTACTTGAAGGTAATCAATTAAACTATAGATCTTTAGACGTATAAACAATAATTCTTAACAATGGCCTTGTTTGTTAAATAAACTGCTTATAAAAAAAAACACAATTGCACAATTTCTTATTTGTTGTTTTGTAACCAGTATTATTATTATTTTTATTCTTTTTTTTAATTTTATTTTATAGCTAAACTTGACCCTCTTGTTTGGTTTTATTTAAGCATCCAACAAGCCATTTAAGACATAAAAATAAATATTGTTTTATGAATGTGAGTTTTCTATTTTCTATTCTGGTTACTTTTTTTTGCTTTTCTACGTAAATCGTACGTGTAATTTCTAAAGTGAAAACAAAGTGTTGCTAATATTATTGCTTCTTGTGGCCCTTTCAACTCACCGCTTTCCTTAAAACGATATTTTATATAAAAGTTACCGTTGATTTCTTTTGCTTAGAAGCATTGCTATGGTCAGAGTGTTTACTTGAGAGGACATAATAGAATTTAATGGTATGAAGAGGAAATAAAAACTCATAAACACGTAAACAGTTAACCATATCCCTTAAACTATCGAATGGCTTAAAGTATGGAAAACAATAATAAAACCACCAGCGACAAAAATATGACTGGACCACCATTTATTACAGCAAACTAAATTGCTCTGGAGGGTATTCTGTAATACACTTTAAATAATTTGTCAGCAAATGTATTATAGATTTTTTGGAATTTGCTATTAAACTGTCTGTAGTTTAACCCCCATATTCATAAAAAAATACAATGAATTTGAAATTCATTTTAGGAAAATTTTGTATGAAAAATTTGAAATAAAATACATTTCAAATTCATTTGAAATTTTATGAATATGGGGGTAAGTGTTTAAGAAAGGTGAAAAAGAAAGCAAGTATATTTGTTCTGTTAATTTAAATATCAGTAATAAATAAATCAGAAGCTAAAAATTTACTCTACTTAAAAAATAGTCTGTAAAAATTAGTTAGTTTCAATTCAATAAGTCGTTTCCATATTTCAGTGTTCAAAATAAAAACTTATATGAATTCAAAGACAATATTGAATCACATCAGATTACCAAAGTTGTTTCACCACAGCACATCCATATATTGTATTCAATTTCAAAAGTTTTTAATTTCGAAAAATACTTTTTGGTAATTTTTTGGACATATTTTATTGCACCGAAGAAGCACCTTAATACACTTTAACCATAATTCAAAAAGCTTACAAAACCTTAGTGCTTATAGAAAAACTCTCACAAGATTAATGAGAATTACAAAACTGCAATCACAGTAGGCTAAGAAATTTTTTTCAAAATAAAAAAAATAATATTATTCAGCACAAATTAATTTTTTTGGTTTTCTACTAACTTTTTACATCAATGCAACCTTTGGATGTCATTGATTGTATTGAAAAGTAAAAATTAAAAGCAAAGCTTATAAAATATTTATTTCAATATTTTATTTTTATTTACCGCGTTAAATAAAATTAAATTAAAAAAAGTTATATAAAATCCAGTACAATTCGACAATCTAATAAAGAATTTTAATTGCAATAAAATAAGTAATTTATCAACAAATCAGAAGGACGATTCTAAAGCTAAAGAATATTTTTCGGGCACGCCTCAAAAATTTGTCAGTTTTGGAATCTTTCATTTTGAAAAATATCTCATTAATTTTTTATTACAATTTTTTTAGACTTGAGTTCACCGGGTTAATTAGAATATTTCCTAGCAATTTCTACAGTTTAATATAAGAAAATAACTTAGATATTCAACTTAACAGAAAATTTTTTGCATTTGTATAAGAAAATAGATGTCTTGCTTTTAAAATATCACTTAAGGCCGTTTCACACTATTATACAAGTATTAATACTTTTGACGAAAATGCATCCCTAATCAAATTTCTGTTCAAAAATTTCAAAAGACAATAACAACTCAACATGTCAGAGTTGCATTTTCCACAAAATTATTAATACTTGTATTATAGTGTGAAACGGCCTTTAGCAGACGTCCATCTTTACCGCCAATTTTCCATTTTTATAAAGGAAAATGTAACAATTTTATCAAATCATACTAAAAGTTGCTTCTATTTGAAAATTTAAGCACCATAAGATATTACAAAAGTAAGCACGTTAAAAAAATAAATAAATCTGGCATTTTCCGAGCAATTTTGATTACACAAATTTTAGTAATTTATTTAAATTTTTAAAAATAAATGCATTTATTTAGCTTGTCAGCGGAAAACACCCAGGGTCTATGGCAGGAATCGAACCCACGACCTCTGGACTGAAAGGCTAGCACCGCTGCCGCTTAGCCACAGCGGCACCCTAATTTGGTTTATTTTAGTGTAAAAAGAATTTGGGAATAAATCCATTTTATTTTGGATTTATCTGTTTTTTTTTTTGTAAATCCAATACTTTTTCGTTCACTCATTTCGAATCATAGAGTAGACTGCCTGCTAAACTTTGCTTTGTATCAAATAAAGCTGTTTTTGATAGTGATGGCAATAACATACGGTGCAGAGTCTGGGGTACTTTATATTAAGCAGAGAGGAGTAGATGTTTCCACTAATAGTAAGTTGTTTTTGTTAAGAAAAAAAGAAGAGAGGTGTGTTAGGACACCTGGTTATAGCTATGCTGCTTAGCTATATAAAACAAACTTAATGAGTTAAATAACAATGCAATAAAATTATATTATATGATGATGTCTAATACACTGCAAGTATTTCAAAACGTTTCCATTTATTTCCCACGATTAAATAAATGTATTGTTTTTGGCTACCGGCGGCTGTTAGCTGGCTTACAGCTGATCGCCCGTATTTTCTGGCTTGTGTTCAGGTGGAAAAATAATTCAAATACAAATTTAGCAATCCTTCCTATTGTTTTTGTTTTGCTTTTGTTTCACTCACTTCAAAAAATCAAACAATTTTCTTTCGTTCATTTTCCTACTCTGCTTTTAAGTACAAAGAAATCAACACAAAAATAAATTTATAACTGTAATAGTTTCGATTATTTTTGTTACGAAAGTCACGTCCTAGCTCCTGTGTCATCACATAAATAGCATAGCTATAATAAAGCATAAAAAGGTATGTAGAATGCAAATAAAAATAGTGTTTTTCCTACTCTGCACGCGGACCCCTTGGATGATTAATACCCACTAACAGTGATGCCAAATTTTTTTGCACATCAGGATTTAAAAAAAGCACTAAAAAGCGTAACTTTGGGATTTCAAAAGCGTAAAAAACAAGTGAAATTTAATAATGTTTAATATTTTCTGAGCTATTCTCTGGTTTACGTGGCTGCCTACTACACGCAGGCATTCAAGCAGTATCTAGATGATTCCTTTTTGAAAAGGTTTTCTCTATTTCAGCAAATAGTATCAAGATCTTTAATAAAATATATCAGACGAAAAATGTATGCTTTACACTGAAAAAATAAATTCAGCAAGTATTTTTTTAAGTAATTTTAGGAAATACACAAATTACTTAAAAGCACTACTCAGTGCTTTTTCTTAGTTTGGCACTTACGCTCAAAATTTGGCGTCTTGAGTCTTCAAAAAGCACTAAAACTAGTGCCAAAAGCACCAAGTTGGCATCGCTGCCCACTAAAGACTAAGGAACTCAAAACTCTTAGATCTTGTTTAAAATGGCGATAGAAAACGTTAAGCATTTCTTGAAGTTTTAAAAACATCATGAAAATTATTTTAAACTTCGTGGCCTTGTTTACAAAGTAAGCAAACCTTTTGTAAAATAAAAGGCTAACTACAAAAAGTCAAAATATAATCAGCATGTTTGAGGCTGAAGTTTAAATAAAAATTTGTTTAAAAAAACCCAAGAAGCTAAAAATTTACTTCTAGGCCTAAACTAAGGCCATATTATTTAAAGTCTCTCACAAAAATATTTGTATTTTTTTATGCAAAAGAAAAGAATGAATACGTACATATTTCCCATTTACTAAAACAATGTCATAACTCCAAAAAAAAAATAGTTTGCCAGAAATTAGGTTTAAAGTTTTCAATTTAGTGTGTAAAAAAGCTTAATGGAAAAAATAAAATTTTAATTTTTCTCTCCATACTTAAGTAAACCAGATACAGTGGAATCTCCCTTAACGGACACTTCCTATAGGCGGACAGCGCTCCATTTAAATGTTTAGTTTTCTCTTGACCACAGTCCCCTTTTACGGACACATTTCAATGGTAATTTCAGTGTCCGCTCAAGAGAGATTCCACTGTATTTGTATGAAATTCTTACACAATATGAATAAAGGGTATGGGGATTAGTTAACTCAAATATTACACTTTTTGAGTTATTACATTGTTTGAGTATATAAGCGATATCAGGATTAATTCTGCATCATTAACTCAAAAATTTTTTTTAGTTATTACATTGTTTTAGTAAATGGGCGATATGTAAATTGTTGACCTAAATAAATAAATACTCGTATATTTTTTTAGTAAATCCTAAGAAGCAAGAATCACATAAAGTAACAAAATTTAATTAAGCGAAGAGAAATTTTCTAAAACTTTTTTTTTATTGTATTTCTCAGTGTAGTCCAGCTGAAGGCAATAGTAATTCCAGCTGAAAAACAATAACCACAATATATGTATCTTGTTAGCAGTAAAGTGAAAAAGTAGCTTTTAATTCCAAAGAAATAGATGCGTGAGCATGGTAGAGGAGTATGTACATATTCGTGCGTAGGGACGTACTACTAGATACTATTGTTTAGGATATTTAAAGAACCACAAATCTTAGATGTTTATGAGCTTATATGATAATAAATTTACTTTTTATTGTTTTATTCTTTTGCACATACGCAACAGCAACAGCAGCAGCAACAGCAGCAGCAACACCAACACCAGCAGTCAAAACAACAATAATAATAAGAAAGCAGGTCAGGGACTTTCCTGGTGTTATTAATTTCTGCTAGAGGTGCTTGCATAAACAAGTTTACTTAGTTTTTAATATAATTAATGGGTGTTTTTTATTGAGGTATAGAACTTTAAGTTGGCATCACTTTTTTAACTGGCGGCCATTTTGTCAGCTGTCAAGTGATTAATATTTAGTTTGGTTTGCCATTTCATCATGAACAGGTTGACAAAAGAACAACGCTTGCAAATCGTGCAAATTTATTTCGAAAATAATGGTTCAGTTCGCGAAGTTTACCGCAAGCTCCGTCCATTTTATGGTCGACATAATCGTCCATCAGAGCAATTAATTCGGTTAACCATGGATCGTTTTCGCACTACGTTTACTCTATGTGATAATACGCATCCGCAGAGACGTCGAACAGTGCGCACCGAAGAAACAATTGCCGCTGTAGAGCAAAGTGTTGAAGAGGACCCGAATGAATCGATTCGCCACCGTGCACAGCAATTGTAGCTTTGTCCATCAACTTTATGGAAGATTTTGTAGATTTTGAATGTGGATGAGTTGTGGTTTCAACAAGACGGCGCTACATGCCACACAGCGCACGTCACAATCGATTTATTGAAGGAAACATTCGATGAGCGCATAATTTCGCGGAATGGACCTGTCAATTGGCCACCAAGATCGTGTGATTTGACACCATTGGATTATTTTCTTTGGGGATATGTGAAGTCGCTCGTCTACGCCAACAAACCAGAAACGTTAGGGGACTTGGAAGCCAACATTCGTGGCGTTATTGCCAACATACGGCCCCATATGCTCGAAAAAGTGGTTGAAAATTGGACCTGTAGAATTGGCTTTATTCGAGCCAGCCGTGGCGGCCACATGCCCGAAATCATATTTAAACATTAATGGCATAAAATTATCCTTCCAATAAAGCCAAATTGATGGATATTAAAACGATTTTCTTGTGTTTTATTTCAATTCGAAGTTCTATACCTCTAAAAAAAACACCCTGTACAATGAGTGTGTGTGTAGGTGGGATGAAGGCGCAATTTGGCACAGCAGTGCTTGCAAAGACAATAGGAAAGGGCAGGCAAGTTCTCTTTATAAATCCCAACAAGTTTTAGGTTGTTGTTTTTAAACGTTTTTCACTTGTTTTCGAGGTAAAAATAATTTGTTAAGCTTTGTTACTTACACACTTTGCTCAGGTTTCTATGTCGTATTTGTTTCTCTTCCCTTTCGTTTTGTTGTTTGATAAAAAGTTTTAGCGTGTGGTTTGTGGTTTGGGAATCTGTAAAGAGGTAGTGGTAGTGGTGGGTATGTACACAGATTGTACTGCCTGGTAAATTAAAGTTTCAATGTAAGTAGCAACTCTCTGGTGTATAGTTAAGTGTACAAGTGTTTTTTGTTTTGTAGCTATCTATTAGGATTTCGAAGGAGAGAGAGAGAGATTCTGCAGGAAAAGGAATCACTAAAATTCACGCTACACTAATTGTAAAAATATGCTAGAAAAAATTTCCCAGGGAAATCTTTTGTGATTAAAAACGTTAAAACTATGATGCCAAGGAGAGCTGGAACTAAAACAAATTCAGTAAAGTGCGACTTTAAGTCGCGCAAGAAAAGTTCCATACGGCGCACAGTGGTTCGGAATCGTTTTTTTTTTTTGGCCAAAACTCTGAAACTTTTGAAGTAATAAAGAAATTTTTTGTAATTTTTTTTAGTGGAAAGACCAAATTCTTAAGCGTTTATCTAGTTATAGTTTGATTAGAATCAATATAATAGTTAAATTAAAAAGAAATTTAAAGCTAAAGTCAAACTTTCGATTTTTTTAATTTTACATAGAAATGCCGGTTTTTTATAATTTTTTTGTGCTTAAAAAGGCTTTATAATGAAAATTAAATTATTTTTTTTAAGCAATTAAAGTAGATTTTTGAAAATTTAAGACATAAGCCCAGTCACTTCAGTCACAAATAGGTTCTAGACTCTATTTATAGGACCTATTTCTAGACTCTATTTATAGTCTTTTTTTTAATTTTACTTCATAGCTCGGTTCATAATAGACCAATTGTAAAAATTATTTTGCTGTCTCAGAGGGTATAGCTTCCCATTGGTCCCATTATAAGAAAAAATTGTGGGCTAAGATACGCCCACAAATTTTTTTATTTGATTTTATGATATTCAACTTATTTGATTACTTTAAAACCTAGGATACACCTTTGCTTCTTGTAATTACACAAGTTTAAAGTTGAAAAAATGGGCGGGACTACGCCCCATTAAAATTTGTCATTTTATATCACGTGGTGATACTTAATCGATTTTAACGAAACTTATCACACACCTTAAGCTC
This sequence comes from Tachina lurida, assembly GCA_944452675.1. NCBI lineage: Eukaryota > Metazoa > Arthropoda > Insecta > Diptera > Tachinidae > Tachina > Tachina lurida. Next base: position 168,861,843 of record OX101753.1, on the reverse strand, counting down.
TAAAATTGACACAATCTTATATTTCAAAAAAAAATGGGCGGAGTCACGCCCATTAAAATTTTATATTTACATCACAACAGATTTTCAATTCTACCAAATATTTGCATTGAAGTCCGTTTTCTTACAAAACTTAACACACACTTTGAACTCTAAAGAACACACAATCTTCTATTTAAAAAAAAATGGGCGGAGTCACCCCCATTAAAATTTCATATTTTATACATCACAACAGATTTTCAGTTCTACCAAATATTTGCATAAAAGTGCATTTTTTTACAAAACTTAACACACACTTTGAACTCTAAAGAACACACAATCTTCCATTTAAAAAGAAATGGGCGGAAACACGCCCATTAAAATTTCATATTTTATACATCACAACAGATTTTCAATTCTACCAAATCTTTGCATTGAAGTCCGCTTTTTTACAAAACTTAGCACACACTTTGAACTCTAAAGAACACACAATCTTCTACCTAAAAAAAAGGGCGGAGTTACGCCCATTAAAATTTCATATTTTATAGATCACAATAGATTTTCAATTCTACCAAATCTTTGCATTGAAGAAAAGCTTCAATGTAGATTTCATGGGTTTGAAAGAACTTTTGATTCGAACGCTTGCAAACTAGTTCAAAAAGAGCTATTGGACACAACTCTACTCTCAGTGGCCAGCCTTGCTCTAGATACATGTCTGCATCAAACTAAAGAGTTGTGTTCAACAGCTCTTTTTGAATCAGAAGTTATTTCAAACCCATTTAATTTACATTGATGTTTTTGACCGCACTTGTAGCCAATTGCTCATTTTAGTTCAAAAAAGCTATTGACCGCAACTCTAACAAATTAGAGTTGTGTCCAACAGCTCTTTTTTAGACTTGCATCGATTTCTTTTAGTAGCTCAGTTTTGACACAAACCAATAATCAAACCCATGTAATTTAAATGGGTTTGATCATTGGTTTGTGTCAAAAACGAGTCTACTCTTTTTAAACTAGTTGGTTCTGTTGAACACAAGTCCGGTCAAAAACATCTATGTGCATTAAATGGGTTTGAAGCAACTTTTTTTTCGAACACTCTCAAACTACTTCAAAAAGAGCTGTTGGATACAACTTTATACCAAACTAAATAGACTTGGGTCGAACTCGTTCACTAGTTCATTTTTGCCACAAACCAATGATCAAACCCATTTAAATTACATGGGTTTGATCATTGGTTTGTGGCAAAAATGAACTAGTGAACGAGTTCGACCCAAGTCTATAACTAAAGTAAACTTGTATTAGTAGCTCGTTTTTGACACAAACGTATGATCAAACCCATTTAAATCACATGGGTTTGAAGATTGGTTTGTGTCAACAATAGTAGTTGTAATGAGGGGCTACGGGGTCACTTTTTCAGTACAAAAGTCTGCTCATGCCTGGATGGGAATGTCATGCATTTAAATTATGTTTATTATATCTGATATGTATACTTGTGTCCAACAGCTCTTTTTGAATCAAAAGTTGTTTCAAACCCATTTAATTTACATTTATGGTTTTGACCGTACTTGTGTTCAACTGAACGAACTAGTTCAAAAAGAACTGTTGGACACAAGTCTACTGATATGTATCTGATATGTATCTGGTCTGTATCTGGTCTGTATCTTGTTTGTATCTGGTTTATATCTGTTTTGTATCTGATATGTATCTGGTTTATATCTGATCTGTATCTGGTTTATATTTGATTTGTATCATAACATAATTTAAATGCATGATATTCCCATCCAGGCATGAGCAGACTTTTGTACTGAAAAAGTGACCCCGTAGGCCCTCATTACAACTACGAACAATAAGCTACTGAATACGTTCGATACAAGTCTAAACTAAAGTATTGCGAAAGTATGAAATCGATGATCGCTTATTGTATGAGAATATTTTTATAATTTTTGTTATACATTATTTTATGTACATCACTGGTTGAATTACACAAACAATGGAGTCATTGCTCGAAATCTCTCAAATTTTCTTTTTGAAACATAAAAAGTGAATGGGATAATTTAAAATTTGCAAAATTTTTCTTTAAAAAATTCAAAAAAATCTAATGACTTAACTAGAACATACAAAAGCATTTTGCATTGTATATACTTGTAGCAAAGTTTTTTTGTGCAAACTTCTTAACTAACTTTTGACAAACTAATTGCTAATGAGATTTAAAGTCGAAGCAAAAAGTTTATTTTTTCCCCAGAAATGAACTTCGGAAAAACACGTTACTACCCCACATGCTTATACGAGTACTAGCACACACAACAACACACACACACACTCACACAAATTATAATTAATTGTAGCAAAAAATAAATAAAAGTTATGTATTCTTTTCAAATGGCTTCAAGTTAAAATAGAAAATAAAGTCATACATACATACATACATTTATCTACTCCTTTATAGATAGACAATAAGCAACAATTTGTCTCAAGAAAGAATGAGCTTGAATAGCTGTTATCCTTGCAGAAGAATACAAAAAGTTATAATAAGTACGAGTATGTACAAGACATACATACATACATACATACATACATACATACACACATAAAAAAAACAAATCCAATTTAAACTACATTTTTCTTGATGTGAAAACTTTATTTGCTGACACACACACACTAACATGAATTAAAAGCTCACAGATGCACACGTACATACATACATATATATATACACACATACATACATACATGCATAAACATCGTTCATGCATATCGTTATCTTAATATAGAAAGGCCCTAACTCACTATTTTTTTTAAATCGAGTTTTTTTTTTATATTTCGTTAGCGGAACATCTAATGTGTCGAAATATGCAAAAATTCCGATTTAAAAAAAAAATAATGAGTTAGGGCCTTCATACATTAAGGCAACGATATGTATGTATATGTGTGGGTTTTTTGTCTAATTATAGCAACACACATGAACAGTAATTAAGACTTGAAATACCAAATAACATTGAAATAGTTTTTGCCACTAATGATATATTTGGTTTGAATAAAAGAAAAAAAAGTTATATTTTTAATGGAAATGTTAGTACGAACAACTCGATTTGTTGTTGTTATATTTATATAAATCACTCACGTTGGTGAACAGATCGTTTTTCTGCAAAAATGTTTTAGTAGAAATTAGAGAAGAAAATAAATAAATAAATGTTGCTATTTTACAAATGAACAACTAAGTAATCACATAAGTTTAACTTTTGCGGATGATTTACTGATAAATAAAATATATTTTATATTTAAAGTTTTCTGCAATGAAACCCAATTTTTGCTCCACAGTATATTTATTCGAATACATGTTAAATGTTTTTAAAAAATCCCAAATAATTTGTAAAAAAAATACTTTTCCCTAGGACTACGACTAACGGCCCTTTTCACAATGTATTCTATAGAATTAAAAGCTAACAGGGACTTTAACATCAACTTTTGTTTGAAGAACTGTCAGTTAAAGTTCACGTACATACATTGTGAAAAGGGACGTTATAACATGTCCATAATTACTCCTAGTTTACACTATGCAAGTCTTATTGCTAAGCTGATTAGTTTGTTGAAAGAGAGAGACAAGGGTAAAAGAAACGTTTCTGTTCCCCTCTCCTAACAAATTAATCAGCTTAGCAGTAGGACTTGCATAGTGTTAACTAGGACTTAGTAAAGAACAAACGACAATGGCAAGACTGTTGTAAATTTAGAGCTGGTAAAATTGAGCTTTCAACAAATTGTAATACGATGTATCAAAACAATTCAAATATTACATTTGCAATAAAGAAAAAATCTACATCAATTGACTCCCCACAAGGTCACAACCTAACAACTGCAATGTAGCCAATTCACACACCTTTTTAAGCAGGCTGTAGCTAGTTCAACCATCTTTTTTATAAATATGTATGTTGCACAGGGTAGAGATTTCGTTTTGTATGGGAAATCTAGTAAAAAGCAGCTACACTTAGCTCGAAATCTCGTATGTATTAGAGGGAATTCGGGGGAATGTAAACTCCCTATGCAAAAGATGAGTGAATTAGCTACGGTGTGCTTAAAAAGGTGTGTGAATTGGCTAAATTCTAATCGGTTGGTTGCAGAGTTAGCAAATTTTCAGTTAATGGGTTGTGTTTTAGACACAAAAATCTTGTGTAAACATTATAGATTTTTATAAAGATTTTAATTAAAAATTCCTAGATTTTGTGCAGGTGTTTATTACCAAACAAAAACAAAATCTACTTCGTAACTCAGCAGCCAATGTACACAAAAAGGTTTGTGAATTCACTACATTGTAATTGCTTGGTTTCAGTCTTGGCAACTTTTCAGTTAATGGGTTGTGTTTTGGATAAAAATACTGTAATAAATTTAAAAAAAAAATTTGGTATAAATAGTATAGATTTTCATAAAGATTTTAATTAAAATTTGCTGGATTTTGTGCAGATTTAAGGGCCCTGCAATTAAAGTCTTGTTTTAAAAAAATATTGTTTTAATATATTAATTTTTCATTATTAAAGACAACAACCATATTTGAAGTAAAATAATGTTATAATTCTGTTTTAACGATAGTGTCGTCATGTCTATGGACGAAAGAGTCGCAGTTGTGATTCTATAACTCTTTCTGGGGCACTAGAGAAATTCTACAAAAATTCAAGAGGTAATTTAAAAAAAAAATATATAAAAAATTTTGTGCTTAAAGGATTTTGCAGAAGGATGAGGTATGATTTTTATACCACCACACTTATGAAGTAACTTTATTTATGAAAATCATTGATCTACAAAAGCTTTATTATTTTTTTAGTCCAATAGTGCTTTTTTATTTGCGTTTCCAGATGACGTGGAGTCTGAGAGAAAAAGACTTGGAATTATATCCAACTTAAAACCTTTTACCCAATACAACTGCCAAATCGGGAAAATGAAAAAAAAATCGATTGATTCAATTCTACTCGTTTTTAAGTCATAATATATGCTTAATTGATCTCACTGCCCAGGCTTTCACCTTTATCAAAGTGATTAGTTTTATTGTCGACTGCAACGACCAAAAACTTCCTAGACTTGGTTTTGAGCAATCTAGGTCTTCAAAATCTTTGACTATTGAATCAGCGTTAAATGGAATCTATTCTAAAACAACTTCATCCCCGTTAGGCCGGGTTTACAAATGCCACACAAGCGTAAAAAAGCATAACCACTAATTACTAATGAAAAACTGTTTGATTCAGACATTTGTTTATTAAGTTAAATAGTTCCATACATAACTAATAGACAATTTTATAGAAATACATGTCTGAATCAAACAGTTTTCCATAAGTAAATAGTTGGTTACGCTTTTTTCGCCAAATGACACACAAGAAATGCCAGATGTAAACTCAGCCATAGCTTTTAATATATAGCAAATATCACGGTCCTTTTTATTGCTTTATTGCTTTCAGCCATAATTTTTAGACCATCAACCTTAAAACTTCCACTAGTTCAACATTTTTATATATTTTTGCTGTTACTGTTTTCAAGCACGTATATTTACTATCTTAGTTATCAAAAATTATAGCAGCACGGACTCTTATGCAGTTGTTTTTAAAAACTTTACTAAATAACGAAAAAAAAAACTTTCAACACTTGACTATGAGCACTCATAAGCTTAAATCTATATACAAAAGTGATATTTAAAACATTCCATTGAACACAAAAGATAGGGGAATTAATTATTCATACTACCCATTAGTTTTATTTTTCATTAGCAAAGACAACAACCATTTTTTAAAAAAGTTCTTTTTCCTGGCATATTTCCTCCCTATCTTATGTATAATTTTTGCTCCAAAATTTCTAAGCTTTTAACTATATTCGGCAATTTCCGTAACTCAAAAAAAAGTGCTAAATATTTTCAATATCATTTATGTGTACATAAATGTAAATTAAAATAAATATGTATACATTCCTATGCAAGCACTTTCGTTTACTTAAATGCCAGCCCAAGCAAACAATTCTGTTTATTAAGGATAATTATTATTATTTGTTATGTATGTGCATAATTATCTAAATTATCTTTAACACGTCCTTTCCTTCTTCGATAGACATACACATACTAACAAACTTTTCGATAGTTGTTGTTATTGCCTGTGGTCATATAAAGCTTTATATTTATGTATTTATTTTTGTTTGGTATTTGTATAATACATACATTGATGACTTTTACAGGGTGTTCAGAAATTCAGATCCAGTTTTAAATATAATTGGAAATGGGGTATTAAATTTCTTATTAAGAGCACATAACATGCTATAAAGCAACTTTGTCCAAACACACATAGTCCGACATTTGCATTTGAGGTAAACAACAAAAAATTTTCAAATATCATAAATTTGAAATTTTATATATAAAGGGTGTTTTTTATTGAGGTATAGAACTTTAAGTTGGCATCACCTTTTTAACTGGCGGCCATTTTGTCAGCTGTCAAGTGATTAATATTTAGTTTGGTTTGCCATTTCATCATGAACAGGTTGACAAAAGAACAACGCTTGCAAATCGTGCAAATTTATTTCGAAAATAATGGTTCAGTTCGCGAAGTTTACCGCAAGCTCCGTCCATTTTATGGTCGACATAATCGTCCATCAGAGCAATTAATTCGGTTAACCATGGATCGTTTTCGCACTACGTTTACTCTATGTGATAATACGCATCCGCAGAGACGTCGAACAGTGCGCACCGAAGAAACAATTGCCGCTGTAGAGCAAAGTGTTGAAGAGGACCCGAATGAATCGATTCGCCACCGTGCACAGCAATTGGAGCTTTGTCCATCAACTTTATGGAAGATTTTGAAGATTTTGAATGTGGATGAGTTGTGGTTCCAACAAGACGGTACTACATGCCACACAGCGCACGTCACAATCGATTTATTGAAGGAAACATTCGATGAGCGCATAATTTCGCGGAATGGACCTGTCAATTGGCCACCAAGATCGTGTGATTTGACACCATTGGATTATTTTCTTTGGGGATATGTGAAGTCGCTCGTCTACGCCAATAAACCAGAAACGTTAGGGGACTTGGAAGCCAGCATTCGTGGCGTTATTGCCAACATACGGCCCCATATGCTCGAAAAAGTGGTTGAAAATTGGACCTGTAGAATTGGCTTTATTCAAGCCAGCCGCGGCGGCCACATGCCCGAAATCATATTTAAACATTAATGGCATAAAATTATCCTTCCAATAAAGCCAAATTGATGGACATTAAAACGATTTTCTTGTGTTTTATTTTAATTCGAAGTTCTATACCTCTAAAAAAACACCCTTTATATATATATGTAATTCTAAATAAAACTTATATATATAAATATATGCGTACACATTTTTTTTAATGATGAATTTAAGTTTTGAAATATTAGTTAGTTTACGGTTTACTATTCCATTGAATTTTTCGGACCTGATGTAACCTGTCAAAAATGCTATTTTGCATGCAAATGCCCATATATGCTTGTATATGTTTGTATAAGATTACCCAGCGGTAAAACTCAGAATACCTTCTTGGTGCAGGCCTTATTAAAGGGTTCTTTCGTATAAAATATCCGATACACCCCCCACACTCCCTTCTATGAGAAGGAAGAAGAGAAGGAGTAACATGTTTTGTTTTGCTGTTTTACCAAAGCAAAAGCAAAATCCATTAATTTGAAGGCCTTCCAGAATCTCTGGCGAAAGAAGCAAGAATAGAAGGCCTGCTCCGCAATGACAACGCGTGTAAAAAACATATGAGTATGGAACGGAGCGAGCAGGCCTTTTACGTCCAATAGAAGGCATACAGAGGCCTTCTAGAAAACATCCTTACTCCTTCTAGTTCCCGCTGGGTATGTATTTACTGTTCAGAGCAATTTTCATACGTACTAGCATACATAAACATACATACATGTATGCAAGTCAGTAGATGGGCATTAATATATATTTATGTGTATATTATATAAGAGAAAAAAAACTATTTTCGCTTGAAGCATAATGATATTTTGTTGTGCATAAACTAAAATTTATTATGTACAGATATTTTTGCACACAAATATTATTGTAATAGATTTCAATACGAGGACATATTAAAAAGGATTTATGGTTTGACATTTAACTAACTTGTTTCTATTCCGCAAATAAGCGAGACATTTACTTTTCTAAAATTTATACTGTAGCCCAAAGAGTGGTAAAAGTGTATACCGTAGCTACTTCACTCACCTTTGATAAAAATATGTTGTACAGGATAGAAAAAAATAGGTGCAAATATTTTATTTTTATTTATTTATTACTAGATTTCGTTTTTGTGGAATCTAGTAAAAAGCAATTAGATTTAGCTCGAAATCTGGAAAAAAATATTTGCTTCGTATTCTAAAATTTTAGTTACTATTTGTTTAAAGCTTTTATTACGCTTGTCATGTACTAATTAATTAAATGTAATGCAAATTTATCCATAAGACTAACATAACAATTGATGCCTAACTAATCTATAATTTGCTACCTAGATCCTGAATTCTAGATAACTTAACACCGATCTGAGCGGTATTATTGGGATAAGGATAAATATGTACATCTTCCCTGGCAATTTTATATTATATTAAGCGGTTTGAGGTGTTCATCTTTACGGCCAATTTTCTATTTTTATATGGGAAAATATATTGTATTCGTAGCAAATAAAAATATGACGAACAAAAAATGCTTCCCTGATTTCAAAGCTTTTCGGATTTAGGAAAGCGTGAGTGAAATCATTAAATATAAATTATATAAGCATTAAATAGGCGTGAAAATGACAAATTCTTTGAACTACTCAATTTGTTTTTTTTTTTTTTGCTGGGCTATGATGTACACCTTTACAGCCAATTTTCTATTTTTATATAGAAATATATGAGTTTTACAAAATCACTTCTTACATTGCATATTTTTTACGGAAGCTTATTATACGCGTACCGTGACAAGATTGTGGTATTTAAGAAGTTGTGTGGGCCCAAGACAAAACTAAAACAACTAAGTCTGTGTTCAGACGATGACAGTCTTATTTTTAAGATTGCTAGTTTATAGGCGAGAGAGACGAGGGGAAAGAGAAACGATTACTCAGCTGCATGTACTGTCGATAAGTTTTGTATAATAATGATAAGTAACACAAAATAAATTTAATTAAAATTAAGAAAATTTAGATTTTTTTGTTGTTTTGAATTTCTATCCTTAATTGAAAACAAAAAATATTTTCAATTCAAAAAAAAAAAATTATGCACAGATAAATCTTTAAAATACTTTCTATGTAAATACATACGTTTGAGTAAATTCCAATATATTTTAAAACGAAAATCTACGTTTGCCTTAATATTCAATAATGTTTATTGAAAAATGATTACTCTCGTTGGGACTGTTAAGAACATTTTTCTTATTTTCTTATTGCATCTATGAATAAATACTTAAGATTCAGTCGAAAGCATGTAATTCAAATTGAACAAACTCTGTTTGTACAATCCATCTGTGCATGCATGTATGTATGTATGTGTTTAAATATATGTATAAGCTGGGGTGCGTATTGTGGGTATCAAAGATGTAATATTAATGATAACCTTTTCTTTTCACAATTTTCCTCTTTTTCATACTTTAAAGTAATATCAAATTTTCCTTAACTCAAAATCTTTGCTCTGTTATACGATGCACAGACACACAATACAACAAACATACACCCGTACGTACGTTCGTACATTCATTTTATTTTTTGGAAGCACAATACCCAGTAGTAAGGTCGTCTTTCGGTATTGATATTATTGTTATACGATGAATGTGTGCATTGTACTGTACGTACTCGTATTGTGTTGTGGGAATGTTTTTTGTTAGCTGTTTAGTTTTGTTTGCTTGCCATGCAAACATTTATGTATATTATTCCCAATTGCTCTATAAGCTGCACAAAAGTTATTTCAAGTTAGAATGACGGCAGTGTATGTGGAATATTTTGTGCTACCCAGCAAACAAAATTTATTGCTTTTATTTTTATACGCACAAGAAAAACAAGATTCGTGGAGGCAACCGAATTTATAACAAATCGAATCTATGCAGTTGCACTAGCTATCACAGAGTTCGGTTGTATTTATAGATATAAATATAGTATTGGGCAAAAAAAATTGCTAAACTAAGACTACCTGATTCATAAAAAATTATTTTGTTTTATAAATGTTACTTTTGGTGCTAAAAAATATACAATTTCCTTAATTTTAGTTTTTTAATATAAAGACTTACCATTTCTTCTCTGCAGCTCTCTCTCTCTCTCTTTCTCTCTCTGGATTACTATATATCTTTCAAAGCGAGAAAAGATGCACTGATTAAGATGGTGGATGCTTATTTTGTCCTCTTTCTTCTCGCTCTTTCAAAAACCTTTACGGTGTTTGCTATTTTTATTCACGATTTAATCACCTGCAAAAATTAATTTTTATAAAAAAATCAATTTGCTTTTAAGCCAACAATTCGTTCAAAAGTGATATATGAAATTCTTAGCGAAAAACTAACGATTGTTAAAGCTAATGCTGGGTTAAATGCCCAGGAGATAATCAAAAAAAAAAAAAGTATGAATCACATAAAAATTTGAACTAAGGAAGTAAATTGACTGTTAAGTGATGAAATGTCAACAATTGAGTTGTTGTCCTTTAACATTTATTTAGTAAAAAGTTGGAAAATTTTAACCATGAAACGCTACACTCTTGAACAAAGAATTTTAATTGTGAAATTTATGAATTCTAATTTTAAAGACTGGTTTAACGTGAACAAATCAAAAACAACTGATGCCTTGAAACATAAAATTTGGCGCCGCATTGACGAGATAAGCTAAGTTTTGTTGCAAAATAAGTTTAAAAAATTTTGTTTAAAGAGCGAACATTTGCGACAAAACACTTATTTGTATGTTAACGAAATATCGAAATACAAAACTAAAAATATATAAATTACCTGATAGGGCATTTACATTACCTCGAAATCTAGTACTTAAGAGATTTTTAGCTAAATCTTGCTGCTTTTTACTAGATTTACCATACAAAAGAAAATGTATTTTGTTAGTAGATTTGTAGGAAAACTAATAAAAATCTAATATTTTTATTTATTTTTTACTACCACCCTGTACAACATATTTATAAAAAAAAAGATGAGTGAATTAGCTACGGTCTGCTTAAAAAGGTGTATGAATTGGCTACATTGCGGTTGTTTGGTTGTAGCCTTGGAAATTTTTCAATTAATGGGCTTTGTTTTGGATAAAAAATCCTGATAAATGTCAAAAAAAAGTTGGTGTAAACGGTATAGATTTTCATAAAGATTTTAATTAAAATCTGCGAGATTTTGTGTAGGTGCAACTTTTTTTTATTGCACATATAAACAAAAGGTTGAAAAATTTTATAAATAACGTAGTCCTATGTGTCATAATGTTTTACAATTTTTGTTTGAAAGAAAACCAAAAAGAAACAACAATATTAATATATTAGAATAATTTAACACATTACGACACTGTGACATTTAAGACTACTGCCTGAATACCCCAAATATATTGCTTAAGTGTGTTGATGCTTGTTTTCTTTGTCCATAGCTTGTGCTCGATTATGTGACTTATTCTTGAGTTGTTGTTGTTTGTTTTGATGCTCGGTTTGAAAAAAATAGCCGAGAAAACTTCCTGCTGCTGGCTGGTAGCCACTATGTTATTCTAGTAAATTTAAAAATTAATAACAATAAATTAAATGACTACTTAATATTATATTCATATTGTTTTAACTGGAAATAATTTTAATTCTACATGATTTTTCATGTTATTTTAAAATAAAATTCACAAATTGACACCACACACATTGGACCAAAACACAGAAGAACGCTGATGAGGAAGGTTTAGTGGCCTTCGAAAACGGCTGGCTGTTCCGTTCAACTATGTGTTGTTGTCTGAATATTTACAACTAACTTGATGTTATTTGTTCATTAATAATTATCACATGTAATTTGGCTTAAAAAGTGTTACGAACAGTAGCCTAATTCAATTCATAAGAATTTAATAAAATTCATGTTGTTTTAACTTGAATTAATTTTGATTAAACCGGATACTTCGTGTTATTTCAGTATAAAGTTCACATTGCTTCAACTTGAAATAACTTTGATTCAACATGATTCTTCGTTTTTATTTAAACGCACTGAAATAGTAAACTGACATCAAAAAAAAAAAGTTAGAGATTACTCTAAATCATGTTGAATTAACATGAAACATAAATGATGCAATATCACTATCAACAGAAATTTTAAATTAACCCTGTTTTCGCAGTTTTTAATATAAAATTTCTGTGTGATGGTAAAAGGGATTTTATCAAAATAATAAGTTTCAGATTATTTGCAAAGCAAAGCATTCATTCTCGTCGTATTGAGCTCAAATACTTCGATCAGCTAAATTTTTCAGCTCAGTACGCCAATTCAAAACTATTATCAGTTACTTGTAGAAAATAATAGCTCAATAAAAAATATTTAATTAGTGTTTTATTTTTGGGAATTGCTACAATTTAAGTTAACGTTTATTAACGCACTAATAATCCCAAATTATTATTTTACTTAATTACTAAAATAACTTTTTTATTAAAAATACATTTAAATTGTTGTTGAACTTCTCATTTGTTTAAATGAAAGTTTATAACATAATAACTTTAGTTGTTCTAAGATTTTTGGGTAAAGGTTCCCTGATGATCTGCATTAGCAACAGTGAAATGCGCATAGGATCCAGCTAAACCCCTCAATAATCAATTTAAATGTATTTTTAATAAAAAAGTTATTTTACTAATTAAGTAAAATAATAATTTGGGATTATTAGTGCGTTAATAAACCTTAACTTAAAAAATATTTAAAAATAAAATTTTTTAGACATTCACCGTCAGGAGATGTCAAAGACGTCATTCACAATAAGGGGTAATATGTCTTCTCGAAGATTGAAAAAATCGCTGCCGCCAAATAAGCCAGATAAGCTCCAATATAACGAATTTTTTTGCATCAAAACCACACAGGATCCCTCTCGGCCGACTGTAGAGCTCTAGCTGATTTAATTCATCTTTCCATCGCTTTATTTAACTACTCGTATCTGTGTTGCGTATATATCAATTACGTGTATAATATATAAAGTTTTATAAAAATGTATTGTGTTGTGTGGGAACACAGACAGATGTTGCTTAAATGGTTTTGTTGTTCACTTAGTTTCGTTAGTGTCTTGGTTATCTTTAAGTCTTCTTGCTGCCTGATATTTTCCATTTACATTTATTTTCTTTATTTTTTTCCATTTTGCATAATATTGATATCAATCTGTTAACAATACTTTCGAGAGGGTTTGTTTTTCATTGATTTTCACACTTAACAAATGTCTTTGAAAATATAAGCATATTTTTCTTTACGTTTCTTGTAAGATGTAGAACTCAGTGTGTCTGTCTGTATGTGTTTGTGTGTGTGTGTGCGTTTGGCTGCTTCAGATTTTCAATACAATTCATATTGAAAAACCGAAACAGTGATTTGTTGTTAAATTTAATATTTTGATGGCTTGTTTTTTTTTCATAAGTTATTTTCTAGCCAGCTTATCTTGTAAGCTATTAATTTTATTTGTTGTCATTTTGCGTTTGTGTTCATTTGTTTCATTTAGCTCAAAAGGGCTTCCTTTTATGAATGCATTCATTATAAATTTGAATAATTTTTTTATATAAAAAAAATTCTTTAATATTAATGGTCATTGAAAGACAGTATTGAAAGTCGTCTCTTTGAAGCTCAAAAACATTTATATTTTAACAATTCAAAATAAATGCAAACTTATCCTGCGACCTGAATGGTAAAGCATAAATATAGCCTTCAGCCTTTATTAAGAGTCAACTCAGTCTGGCTTTCTTCTAGCTCCAGGCGCCACTTGGTTTTTATGGTTTCGCATACTAAAAGTGAAAAGAAACCCTATTGTTTTTGCTACGATGTTCGTCCATCCATTTGTGTGTCTGCCCATCACAGGTTGGTTTCGCCAGAACTTTAAGAGCTACGAACACGAAATTTTCACAGAATAGCTAAAACTTTTGCCACTACAACAACAAATATATGACAATTAAAAAATTGAAGGTGTTGCAAAGCGAGCAACGAAAAATTTTTTAATCACATAATAAACAAACACAGTACTAAAGAAAAATATATTAGCATCAGGTGACAGAATTTAAAAGGGAATAGATCTAAGGCTAAGATGAAAAATTTTCTAAAAACAAGTAATTATAATTTATAGTAAAATATATCATGACAATGGACCCAATTGGGTCTCCCCAATTATACCCTGAAAATGGCCAACCAACTCTGTCGAAAAATCGGAAAATAAATAAACAAAAATTAATAGACAAATAATTTTATTTAATTATTAAAACGGACCTCAAGCCGAACATATACACGCCAAATTTTAAAATTATTTATTATTTTTAAAATTATGCAGACTACACCAATTACGACTGAAAGTTTAAAATAAAGAATCAATATTAAAAGGTATTCTCTCAGTTAATGTAATTTTTACTATGTAGTTGTGACAACTTGCTTCATGTTGGAAACCGTAAGAGGCAAACTCTTGAAATAATCAAAAATGCTAAAATTAAAAATCTCAATATTAAAAAATCGAAAAATCATCAAAATGAAAACAGCGCTTAAATGAAAATTATTGAAAAATATTATCAAAAATAAAATAGATCGCTAAAATGCAAAAAAAAATATTACCGAAAGTAAAAAGGCCGCCAAGAAACTAAAAAAATCGCCAAAAAGCGAAAAAAAATCGCCAAAAACTAAAATAAGCGGCAAAATTAAAAAATGTTCAAAACACAAAAAAAACGTCAAAACTAAGAATATCTATCGCTGCAACTAAAAAAGTTAACAAAAACCGAAAAAATCGTCAAAACGAAAAAAATTATCGAGACGAAAATAAGCGACAAAACTAAAAAATAATTACTCAAACTGAGAAACTAATGGAAAATTGCAAGAAATCGAAAGAAATCGCCAACATGAAAAAACGCATAAATTAAAAAACAAATCGCCAGAACGAAAATCAGCGCCAAAATTAAAAAATTGATAAAACAAAAAAAACCTAAAACTAAAAAAATCGCTGAAACTAAAAAAGTTGCCAAATTGCCAAAAATCGTAAAAAAAATTCGCCAAAACGAAAAAAAAAATTCGTAACGAAAAAAGCAACGAAACTAAAAATAATCGCTCAAACTAAAAAACAATTGGAAAATTCAAAAGAACCGAAAATAAAACGCCAAAAACAAACAAACGCATACATTAAAAAAAATCGCCAAAACGAAAATAAGCACCAAAATTAAACAAAAAGCTAAAACGAAAAACTCGCCAAAACAAAAAAAAAATTCGCTAAACTATAAAAGTTGCCAAAAACCGAAAAAAGAGCACCATAACGAAAAAAAAATCGTCAAAATTAAAAATCGCTAAAACAAAAAACCCTAAAACTAAAAATGTTGCATATATTTAAAAAAAAATAACCACCAAAATTAAAAAATCGCTAAAACGAAAAAAGGGTCAAAACAAACAAAAAATCGCTAAACCAGGAAACTTGCCAAAAACCGAAAAAAGAGAACCGTAACAGAAAAAAATCGTCAATAAAAAAACTAAATAAATCGTTGAAACTTAAAAAGTTGCCAAAAATTAAAAAAAAAAATCGCTTAACGACAAAATATCGTCAAAACGAAATAAAGCGCTAAAGCTAAAAAAAATTGCTAAGACTAAAAAACATTTCAAAATTAACAAAAAAAAGACTTTAAAAAATCGCTAAAACGAAGAAACGCTTAAATAAAAAGTCTCCATAACGAAAAAAATCTTCAAACTTAAAAATTCGCCAAAACTCAAAAAATTGCCTAACATAAATGGCAGTTGAAAAATTTCAAAAAATAGAACCAAAAATTGTCAAAACGAAAAAACGCTTAAATTAAAAAATCGCCATAACGAAAAAAAATATCCAAATTAAAAAAAGCGTTTAAATAAAACAACCGCTAAAAATAATTAACAGTTGAAAGATCTAAAAAAAAACGCCGAAACGAAAAAACGCTAAAAAAACGTTAAAATTAAAAAAAAAATCGCCAAAACAATATAAAACACTAAAACTAAAAAAATTAAAAAAAAACCAAAAAGATCGCCAGAACGAAAAAAGCAAAAAAACGACAAAATTAAAAAAATCACCAAAAACGAAAAATAAAAACGCAAAACGAAAAAAAGCGCTAAAACTAAAAAAACTTTAACATATTCTGAACTTTTTCTTAGTTGTATTTTATCACAAATACAACACACGCCACATTTAATATAAAATATTTTTTCTAAAAACTTCTGTTCGTATTTTAAGTCTTAATGATTAAACAGAATAAGTCCGCAACTTCAGGAAAAATCGCTGTCAAATTAACAAAGCCCATAATAAAAACTACGACAGTAACTTCAAATGCTCTCTAATTTTTGTTTTATTTTCTTTTGTGCTTATTATACCCTTTACCAACAAAAATGGTAAAAGGGTATATATAGGTTTGTCATTCCGTTTGTAATTTCTATAATATCAATAAGCGACCCATATAATATATATATTCTGGATCCTTATGCATAGGGAAGACGAATAAGCGATGTCCGTCTGTCCGTCTGTCCGTCTGTCCGTCTGTCCGTCTGTCCGTCTGTCCGTCTGTCCGTCTGTCCGTCTGTCCGTCTGTCCGTCTGTCCGTCTGTCCGTCTGTCCGTCTGTCTGTACGTGAAATCGGTTTTCCGAAGCTCCCAGAAAAGCTAGAGACTTCGTTCTTGGACTGGTGTGTCAGAAATTTTCCAAAATAGATTGGTATTGAAATTCAGCAAAATCGAGCAGACGATTGCAGAGCTGGAAAACGTAAACTTCATTTTGCCATATAAAAGTAACTACCGAAAACAAATTTTTATTTTTTTTTAATAAATAAACTTATTTTACACATCAGTACGATTACAACTGGTATTTTAAATTAAAAAAATATAAAAAAATTAAAAAAACGTTTCCAGGGTTGGAAAACTGTAACTTTTTGTGTTATGTAAAATTAACTATGTCTAAAACTATATTAGTATTTTCTCGAGAACCGTAAGAGCTACAGACCTGAAATTTGGACACAGTGTGTAGACCTTTGGCCGCTACAACAACAAATACATGAGAATTGGAAATTAAAGGGTGTTCCAAAACGAGCAGCGAAAAATGTTAAAATCCCATGTAATATACATACAATTATATGTATATACACTTTTTATACAGACTACAAAAATTAACACTAAAATTTCCAAAAATTTAAATTAGAGGGTGTTCCATCAGTTAATGCACTTTTGACTATGTAATTTTGACAACTTGCTGTATCTTGGAAACCATAAGAGCAAAACTCTTGAAATTTTCAAAAACGGTAAAACTAAAAAATCAAAAAATTATAAAATCGCCAAACTGAAAAAAATCGCCAAAAACAAAAAAAAATCGCCAAAACGAAAAAAAGCACCAAATTAAAAAAAATTTCTAAGACTAAAATAAATCGCATAAAACGGAAAAATTGCTAAAATGAAAAAAAATCGCCAAAATGAAAAAAAAATCGCCAAAATGAAAAAAAATCGCCAAAATGGAAAAAAATGCCAAAACGAAAAATAAACCTAAAAAACAGAAAAAATCGCCAAAATGAAAAAAAAATCGCCAAAATGAAAAAAATCGCCAAAATGAAAAAAAATCGCCAAAACGAAAAAAACCCCAAAAAACAGAAAAAAATCGCCAAAATGAAAAAAACCAAAAAAAAATCGCTTATATAAAAGAAACCCAAAAACTAAAAAAAATCGCCAAACTGAAAAAAAAATCTCCAAACTGAAAAAAAAATCTCCAAAATGAAGAAAAGCCCAAAAACACAAAAAAAAATCGCCAAAAAGAAAAAAACCTCCAAAAACAGAAAAAAATCGCCGAAACGAGAAAAAAGCGACAACACTGAAAAAATCGTTTAAACTGAAAAAATCTTCGAAAAAGCAAAATAGCCTGCCTTTCGTGCGCGATTCAAAGTCGCACTTTACTGAATTTTTTAATATTAAAGGAATTAAATGAAACTAAGTTTTTCCTTATTTCGTTTTTGCTTTGTTCACTTAACATATTTTATGTATTTTTTAAAGAACTAGATTGGTATCAATAATCAGAAAAATCCAAAATTATGACTCCAGGGTTGGAAAACTCACACTTTTTGTGTTATGTAAAATTAAATAGGTCTAAAAATTTTTTTCGTTTTCTTTATAAATTGAATATATTTTATGCTTCTGAAAGAAAAGTTTAGCGTATGAAATTTGAAAAATGAAAATTAAAGCTCCCAAGATGGAAACAAATATGTATGTATGTGTCTGTATACTATATATATGTATATGTATGTACATACGTTGGTAAAGGGTATATAAGATTCGGCACAGCCGAATATAGCACTCTTACTTGTTTTTATTATTATGAAATATTGAAATTGTTATGGGGATGGCATCCCAATTATAAGAGATGCGAAGCGAGAAAATAAGTACATACTTGACTTTTTGCATTTCCCATTACTTAAGTGAAATGTTAAAACTGCTCCCGTCAACAAAGCAGCTGTCAGTTGTCGCCTATCAAAATTTAAACAAAGTGCATCATACACAAAAGGAAATTGAGTCATAAAATAAAAATGCATATTTTTGTGCGCAAACTAAGATATTAGCATATTTTATTTATAAAATTATTTTGGTTTTTATACCCTTTACCAACAAAAATGGTAAAAGGGTATATATAGGTTTGTCATTCCGTTTGTAATTTCTATAATATCAATAAGCGACCCATATAATATATATATTCTGGATCCTTATGCATAGGGAAGACGAATAAGCGATGTCCGTCTGTCCGTCTGTCCGTCTGTCCGTCTGTCCGTCTGTCCGTCTGTCCGTCTGTCCGTCTGTCCGTCTGTCCGTCTGTCCGTCTGTCCGTCTGTCTGTACGTGAAATCGGTTTTCCTAAGCTCCCAGAAAAGCTAGAGACTTCGTTCTTGGACTGGTGTGTCAGAAATTTTCCAAAATAGATTGGTATTGAAATTCAGCAAAATCGAGCAGACGATTGCAGAGCTGGAAAACGTAAACTTCATTTTGCCATATAAAAGTAACTACCGAAAACAAATTTTTATTTTTTTTTAATAAATAAACTTATTTTACACTTCAGTACGACTAAAATTGGAATTTTAAATTAAAAAAATATAAAAAAATTAAAAAAACGTTTCCAGGGTTGGAAAACTGTAACTTTTTGTGTTATGTAAAATTAACTATGTCTAAAACTATATTAGTATTTTCTCGAGAACCGTAAGAGCTACAGACCTGAAATTTGGACACAGTGTGTAGACCTTTGGCCGCTACAACAACAAATACATGAGAATTGGAAATTAAAGGGTGTTCCAAAACGAGCAGCGAAAAATTTTAAAATCCCATGTAATATACATACAATTATATGTATATACACTTTTTATACAGACTACAAAAATTAACACTAAAATTTCCAAAAATTTAAATTAGAGGGTGTTCCATCAGTTAATGCACTTTTGACTATGCAATTTTGACAACTTGCTGTATCTTGGAAACCATAAGAGCAAAACTCTTGAAATTTTCAAAAACGGTAAAACTAAAAAATCAAAAAATTATAAAATCGCCAAACTGAAAAAAATCGCCAAAAACAAAAAAAAAATCGCCAAAACGAAAAAAAGCACCAAATTAAAAAAAATTTCTAAGACTAAAATAAATCGCATAAAACGGAAAAATTGCTAAAATGAAAAAAAATCGCCAAAATGAAAAAAAATCGCCAAAATGAAAAAAATCGCCAAAATGGAAAAAAATGCCAAAACGAAAAATAAACCTAAAAAACAGAAAAAATCGCCAAAATGAAAAAAAAATCGCCAAAATGAAAAAAATCGCCAAAATGAAAAAAAATCGCCAAAACGAAAAAAACCCCAAAAAACAGAAAAAAATCGCCAAAATGAAAAAAACCAAAAAAAAAATCGCTTATATAAAAGAAACCCAAAAACTGAAAAAAATCGCCAAACTGAAAAAAAAATCTCCAAACTGAAAAAAAAATCTCCAAAATGAAGAAAAGCCCAAAAACACAAAAAAAAATCGCCAAAAAGAAAAAAACCTCCAAAAACAGAAAAAAATCGCCGAAACGAGAAAAAAGCGACAACACTGAAAAAATCGTTTAAACTGAAAAAATCTTCGAAAAAGCAAAATAGTCTGCCTTTCGTGCGCGATTCAAAGTCGCACTTTACTGAATTTTTTAATATTAAAGGAATTAAATGAAACTAAGTTTTTCCTTATTTCGTTTTTGCTTTGTTCACTTAACATATTTTATGTATTTTTTAAAGAACTAGATTGGTATCAATAATCAGAAAAATCCAAAATTATGACTCCAGGGTTGGAAAACTCACACTTTTTGTGTTATGTAAAATTAAATAGGTCTAAAAATTTTTTTCGTTTTCTTTATAAATTGAATATATTTTATGCTTCTGAAAGAAAAGTTTAGCGTATGAAATTTGAAAAATGAAAATTAAAGCTCCCAAGATGGAAACAAATATGTATGTATGTGTCTGTATACTATATATATGTATATGTATGTACATACGTTGGTAAAGGGTATATAAGATTCGGCACAGCCGAATATAGCACTCTTACTTGTTAATTCATAATCTGTTTTATAGACTGGGGTCACATACAGCAATTTTTGCTAAGCAACTTTTTGAGTTTCAGAGAGAGAGAGAGAGAGAGAGAGTGAGAAAGACAATGGGTAGAGGCAGCGTGACCATATTAGCTTATTTTGAGCTAAATTTAGCTTATTTGTTTCAGATTTAGCCTTAAAATTTTCATTTAGCTCTTAGCTTATTTTTTAGCTTTTTTTAAAAACTCATTTAGCTTTTTTAGTCTAAATTGCGTGTTCTCTAAAAATATATTAAAAACATAAACAACTCATAAAAATTATAATTTTTTAGCATTGTAAAATAGTTTACAAAAAATACAAAATGTAAATTATACGACAATTTTATAACAGATATGGAAAGAAGAAAAATAGTAGATAATGGCAGAATGGTTAGAATTCCAATGGAAAAAAATAAATTCATATTAGTGACCAAAACAATTTTTAATTTTTTTGGGTATAAAATTATTTGACTTGAGTTGAACGTTCATTCAGCGGCATCAATTAACTTAAAACAAAAACCTGAAATAGCCTTAAGCCTGGATAACACTATGTATCGATTTTCGTCGGGCCACCTCAATAAAGTCATAAGTAATAAGCCAAAATGGCATTATTACTCAATTAATGCTGGAATAAGTCTATATGGGCTTATTTCCAATGCAGTGTGGCGCAATTATGTCCTTGTATTTCAAGTAGTCGATAAATTAGAGCAAAATCTTTACTTATGACTTTATTTCACTGATCTGACGAAACTCGGTACATTGTGCAGATAGTGTGATCCATGCTTTACCTTAAATAGCATTAATTCACTTCAAAAGCTTTCGTATTTTCGTATAAATGTTTTTACATTTTTAAAAACTTTTTAAGATTATTTTGGGGAAGTTTTTGTTTTGTTCTTCATTAAATCTAAAATATAATAATTAATAAATTTCATTAAGCAAATATTCTATATGTATAATGAAAAAATATGTTTGTGTAATATTTAACGTTAGTTTAGCAATAAGAAACTATTGAAAAGTGATCAAAGAAGTGGAAAAAACTTTAGCTTTATTTTCTAGCCTAAAATGTAACTTTTTAGCTTATTTTAGCTTTTTTTCAAACGTGATTTAGCTTAATATTATTTTAAAATCTGGTTACACTGGGTAGAGGAGACATCTCCACATAGGGCCTGTTCGTTAATGCATCACTGCACTGCAAATAGAAATTTAATAGGCAGATTTTGTAAAAAATTTCGTTTCTAAACGTTTCAAATTTGTATGAAAAATAACGAAAATTCGTTTCAAAAAATATTTTTTCCATACAAATTTTGAAACGAAAAATTCGTTTGAATTTACAAAATTTGGCCTTAAATGTCCTAAAGTGGTGCCCTGAAGTACAGATGTATATAACGCAAAAATAAATGTCAAATATGAGGTATAAATATGGCCACTACAAAAATTGCTGTGCATGAGCCCAGACTTATTTAATTTTTAAAAACACTTTCAGCAATCATTGCAGTTGTAGATTATTATACTTGCATGAAAGTTGTTCGCTTTCGCTTAACAAAACCTACTTTGCGGCTTAGAAACCCTTCTCTTTTTACCATAAATTTCTTCTTATTTTCTTGGCAAATTTCAGTTTATGTTTTATTAGTCCTTTTTCAAAGCTCTCTCTTTCCAGCAGAGCTGGAAAACTTAAACTTAATTTTGCCATATAAAAGTAACTACCGAAAACAAATTTTTATTTTTTTTTATAAATAAACTTATTTTACACTTCAGTAGGACTAAAATTGGAATTTTAAATTAAAAAAATATAAAAAATTTAAAAAGACGTTTCCAGGGTTGGAAAACTTTAACTTTTTGTGTTATGTAAAATTAACTATGTCTAAAACTATATTAGTATTTTCTCGAGAACCGTAAGAGCTACAGACCTGAAATTTGGACACCGTATGTAGACTTTTGGCCGCTACAACAACAAATACATGAGAATTGGAAATTAAAGGGTGTTCCAAAACGAGCAACGAAAAATTTTAAAATCCCATGTAATATACATACAATTGTTTGTATGTATGTATATACACTTCAAATTTGTAAGAATAGTGTATTTTTATACAGACTACAAAAATTATCACTAAAATTTAAAAAAATTTAAATTAAAGGGTGTTCCATCAGTTAATGCAATTTTGACTATGCAATTTTGACAACTTGCTGTATCTTGGAAACCGTAAGAGCAAAACTCTTGAAATTTTCAAAAACGGTAAAACTAAAAAAAACAAAAAAATATAAAATCGCCAAACCAAAAAAAATCGCCAAAAACAAAAAAAAAATCGCCAAAACGAAAAAAAGCACCAAATCAAAAAAAATATTTAAGACTAAAATATATCGCAAAAAAACGGAAAAATTGCTAAAATGAAAACAAAAATCGCCAAAATGAAAGAAAATCGCCAAAATGAAAAAAAATCGCCAAAATGAAAAAAATCACCAAAACGAAAAAAAAACCTAAAAAACAGAAAAAAATCGCCAAAATGGAAAAAAATCGCCAAAATGAAAAAAAACAGAAAAAAAATCGCCAAAATGAAAATAAAACCAAAAACAGAAAAAATCGCCAAAACGAAAAAAAGCACCAACTAAAAAAAAAAAATTCTTAGACTAAAATAAATCGCAAAAAAACGGAAAAATTGCTAAAATGAAAAAAAAATCGCCAAAATGAATAAAAATCGCCAAAATGGAAAAAATCACCAAAACGAAAAAAAACCTAAAAAAAGAAAAAAATCGCCAAAATGAAAAAAAAAATCGCCAAATGAAAAAAAAAATCACCAAAACGAAAAAAAAACAGAAAAAAGTCACCAAAATAAAAAAATCGTCAAAATGAGAAAAATCTACAAAATGAAAAAAAGCCCAACAACAGAAAAAGATCGCCAAAATGAAAAAAACCTCCAAAAACAGAAAAAATCGCCAAAACGAGAAAAAAGCGACAAAACTGAAAAAATCGTTTTAACTGAAAAAAACTTCAAAAAAGCAAAAAACCTTCCTTTCGTGCGCGATTCAAAGTCGCACTTAACTGAATTTTTTAATATTAAAGGAATTAAATGAAACTAAGTTTTTCCTTATTTCGTTTTTGCTTTGTTC
This sequence comes from Tachina lurida, assembly GCA_944452675.1. Taxonomy (NCBI): domain Eukaryota; kingdom Metazoa; phylum Arthropoda; class Insecta; order Diptera; family Tachinidae; genus Tachina; species Tachina lurida. Next base: position 168,838,048 of record OX101753.1, on the reverse strand, counting down.
ACTTAACATATTTTATGTATTTTTTAAAGAACTAGATTGGTATCAATAATCAGAAAAATCCAAAATTATGAACCCAGGGTTGGAAAACTTATGCCCTAATTCAGTAAGAATATTTAGGACGTATTTGTTTGAAAATGCTTCTGAGTTCTTATCTTTGAAGTCTCTAAATTATTTTCTTCAAAAATGGTTGTTGTCTTTGACAATGAAAAGTATAAATATTATTGCCATGTTTTTAAAACATAAAAATTCAATTAAATTATTATACAATAGTTTGAAAAATATTTGAAAAAATATGTGTTGGATATAATGTTTAGAACAAAATCATAAAGCAAATACGCGAACCTTCTAGCACAGACAATAAATAATAATCGTTTTAAAGAATCAAAATTGCTTCTTTTTTTCGTCCATAGACAAGACGATACATTCGTCGAACAGAATTAGGGCATTAAACTTTTTGTGTTATGTAAAATTAAATAGGTCTAAAAATTTTTTTCTTTTTCTTTATAAATTGAATATATTTTATGCTTCTGAAAGAAAATTTTGGCGTATGAAATTTGAAAAATGAAAATTACAGCTCCAAAGATGGAAACTTTAAAAAAATTATAAATTTTTTCACAAAACAAATATGTATGTATGTGTCTGTATACTATATATGTGTACGTACGTTGGTAAAGGGTATATAAGATTCGGCACAGTCGAATATAGCACTCTTACTTGTTTTTCTTTGTAGTTTTGTTCACAATATGTATGAAATTTATTGAAAGTATGGTAACATGTTTGAGAGAATATTTATTTATATGTGAGAGCATAAGAAAAAAAGTTCTCAAAATAAAATAGATTCTATCTATCGACTGCTTTCTGAGGCTAGTTTTTTGTGTCATTTTGTATGGAAAATGTGTTTATGCCCCAATTCTGTTTGATCATTTAAATGTTCAATTATTTTTCTTGTTCCTACAGGGTTTAATTTTAAATTGAAAGTATTTCAATTTAATTCTTTTTTGTTTACGTTATTCATATATTTATCAGATTTTTTGTAGTTAAACCATTTCAATTCAAGTAAATAAAATATGTGCATAAATCATAGTTTCCTTCAAATCTTAAGATAAAGATAACATAAATTTCTCAATTCAAACTATTTAAAAAGAGGGAAAAAAGCAATATTTTTATAAATATGTTGTAATTAGTTGCTTATCGTTTTTTTATTTTATATAAAAAATTCTATTCATTGAATACAAGTAGTCAGTTGGTTATCTTAAAATTGTTCTTTTATATAAATTAAATACAGCTTCTACTATCCTCCTCAGAGCCTTAGCCGCATATTTTTTTAGTCAGCGGTAGGGACGGGGGTAGTAAAAGCGTGTTCTTTAATTCTGCCAAAAAATATTAAAGTTTAATTAAGACTCTTGGGAGTAAAGAGCATTTATTTTATGATTGAGTTGAGTCTTTTGGCTTATCTACGCTTATGGTCTGTTTTTAATATGTCTAAATAGTCATTCCTACATCTCATGTCAGTTTGTGCTGTTTCTTTTTTCTATAATAGCAAGTGTTTTATATCAGAATGTTAAATTTTAATTTGAAAATTATGAAAGAAACAGCTCAAGAGTGTCAGTTGTAAACGAAGGTCTCACCCCATATTAACACATTACAAAACTGCTAAGAATTATATGAGAATATATGAAAGTGAAACTTTAAGAGTTAAAGGTAAAAACTAAAGCTTCACATAGAAAAGCAAAAATTTTTCCTAGACTTGTTTCACAGTTTATCTTGAGGATATTCAACTTTAAAAACAATCACAGGAAAATCCTTAGGAAAAACAGTAAAAGGATAATGACTCTTATAAGTGAAATGCAAGCAGCTTAAATTAAATCAACTACGTCCAATCCATATGAACAATGTGCAAACTTTTACAAAAGAGCTTTTGTGCTTTCACACCGGCGAGAGCACAACAGCCAATCAAATCTTTGCGACTTAATTTGCAAAGAAACAAGAACAAATTTGCAAGCTTTGAAAGCTGTTTATTTCAAAGGCAAATATCAGAGCTTGTGTGTTTAGACCATAGCTGTTAAGTAAGTATTAGTAATCGTAATGATTACTAATTTGATTACTTTTTTTTAAAGGTGAAGTAATGATTAAATTACGATTATATTCAGCTTCGCACAATTACTAATTGATTACGATTACTAGTAATGCAAAAGTAATCGGAATTACTTAAAATTACTAAAAATAATCAAAAGTATTTAAAAAATAATCCGATTACTTTTAAGGATTACATTCGATTATTTTCGATTATTTATTAAGAATCAAACGTAATCTTTGAAAGTACTCTTATTACTTCTTGATTACTTTGATTGTTTTTGATTATTTTTAGTAATTTTAAGTAATTCAGATTACTTTTCGATTCAATTATTTATCAGACATTATTTTGAAGGCAATTATAAAATCATTACAATTCTTTTTAAAATGTAATATAATTGATTACTAATCGTAATCGAAATTTAACAGCTCTGGTTTAGACGTAGAAGGAACTTTAAATTGATGTTTAAGTTGCGAACTTGTAGGCAATTTTGCGGTTCTTAGTCGCATAACTACCTAAAAAATTCATGCAAAAAGATGCCAGATCCCAATAAAAAGATACCCAAAGAATTTTAAATAAATCCCAAATAAATGATTGCAACTATGAAAAATAATTGTGACATATTTTAGGGCTTAAAAATCTTTGGAATAGAATATATTAATCGAGGAGATCGCATCAGGAAATGTCTTTTTTATTTTATCTCTTTAATTATCTCACTTTCTGTTTTTTTTATTTATAGAATTTTTATTTTTCAATTCAGTGTAAAAACTTCCGGTTCTCTACAAAACTAAACTTGTATTTTATTGTTTTTATGATTTAAAGGGAAAAAAGTTCTGTTCCAGTTTTATTTCGTTGTTGTAAAGACTTAAAAGAAAATCAGTACAAAAAAGTTTACAAGCTATTTTAGATTTAAAATAAATAAACTAAAGCAAAAAAAAAACATAAAAAGAAAATAAATTATATTATGGAAAAAATGTTTACAGGATTTAAGGGGAATAATTTATGACTTTAAATACGAAAACAAGATAAACAAGTGAAAAAAAGAAATTAAAACAAAGTTTTACATGACTTGCGAAAACACCCACCCAACTAATTCTGCAAGCATCATTAATTTTCAATGAAAAGGGCACAGCGAATAAATGCTGGGGCTACTACAATTTGTGTTGTACACTGAAAGGAAAATCTTCATTGGGTCAATGAATTTTGTCATTAATAACGGGCTAACGTAAAAATTCCGTGTATTAATGAAGAATAATTTGTTGAGTTTCAGGTATATTATGAAAATAATAAACAATTTTATTTATTTATTTATAGAATTAGTTAATGATGCTGCTTCATTAGTGAGTGAATGTTTTTTCTCTTAGTGTACTATATTAAATACACTAAGTACCCTAACTACTTAAAGCTGAGCTAGGAGTTTGTACTATTCTAAGACATGATGCAATTGATAAAACAGTCTTTAGAATTATAAAATATTATCATATAAATTACAAGCAAAATATTGAAAATATTTCTACTATATATTATATACTTCAATCGGATATTAGAAACATGTTTTTGAGAACTAAAAAATAGTTTCATGTTGATATCTCTTGGGATTGATTATACAGAAAAAGATGAATTAATACCAGGTGGTCTCGATTTGCAATTCTGCATATTCGCCTTGCATTTTTGTTGGTGTAAAATTTCCTGCTGTTAGAAAATTTCCGAACGTTTTGCTGGGAATTGACACAAGAGAAATGAACAGCTGATCATCAGCTGCTCAATTGAGTTCAACTGATATGAATTTGCCTTGATGCAAACAATATGCATAGTTTTTACATATTCTTACAGAAACTAAAAATTTGAAACCTTGTGCTGTCACACATATTCTAACAATCTGCCAAGCAGTTGCTTAATTTTAAACAAACAGCTTCTAAGTGCCAAAGTGGTAATATATATGTATAAAACAATTTAAGTTTTTGGCTAATTCCAAAAATTATACACACATAAAAGTTGAACAAGGAAACAAAATTTAATTTTTTGTGCATACATATCTTTACCTTAATATAGAAAGGATCTAACTTATTATTATATTTTTTGTTAGATTAGATGTTCTGCTGTCGAAATATGCAAAATAAATTGATTTAAAAAAAATTAGTTAGGGCCTTTCTATATTAAGGTAACGATGTGTATTATAACAAAGAAAATTTTGATTTTTGACAATAAAGTTGAATTTTTAGTAGTTAAGAATAGTATCCACAAAATTAAAAGTTGACATATAACAAGATGACGGAAAATGGATAAAGATAAAGTGTATAGTAACGAGCTGCTAGAGAAACCCGATTAGCTAGTTAGCAGCTCTTTGTACACAGACAGCCTAATCGCTTCGCGGGTTGTGTAAGTTAAAAAAAAAAATTTCACATTAAAAGCCACGTAAGCAAGGCTAATGTAGCATTTTCCGCCAACGTTTTTGTTTCATATATGTTTCATGTTAATTCAACATGATTTACAGTGATCTGCAAAGAAAATTTTTCATTTTGAAATAGGATTACTTCATGTTAATTTAACATATTAAATGAAAGTTAATTCAAGTTGCAACAACGTTAATTCAACAGTAAAAGAACACGCAAAGCCATGTTGAATCAATGTTATTTCAAGTTGAAAAAACATGATTTTAATTTGAAGTAGTACTTGTATTTTAATTAATTATTTAAAGTTATTGGCCCATACTCATAGTCGCAAACAAAGTATACTTTAAGAAATTAAAACCAGTATTAACTACCATCCAAAAATACTGGTTTTATACTCTTAAAGTGTACTTTGTTTTGACTATGATTATGGGCCATTGTGTTTATTGACGCAGGCATCAAAAAAAAGTTTGTGTTTTTTTTTTTGCCTTTCCCGTCCAAGACTTGAACTTGTTTTTATTGCGTGGTATTCAGAATACTTACCACTGCAGGAGGTTTATACCGAAAGGCTGGAGAGAGGTTAGGGTCATCTTCATACCCAAAGCGGGTAAGGCAAGCCACTCAAAGCCGAAGGATTTCAGGCCAATCAGTCTTTCGTCGTTTCTTTTGAAAACATTAGAACGACTGATTGATCTGCATCTAAGGAACACAATTGACACCCACGTTATAAGTGGCGCTTAACATGCCTATCGTAAAGGCAGATCTGTTGAGAGTGCGCTTCATGACGTGGTTGGTGTTATAGAGAAAGGACTGCAGCACAAGGAATACACACTGGCTGCATTCTTAGATATTGAGGGAGCCTTTAACAACATAAGTAAGTATAGAGGCTATTAGGGAGTCACTGGAAACTCTTAGGGTTCACGGATTTCTAGTGGAGTGGATAATTATTATGCTTAAAAGCAGAATTATCAACTCAGGTATGGGAAGAGAACGCTTGAGGAGATTAGTGACAAGAGGTACACCACAGGGAGAAGTTTTGTCACCTCTATTGTGGTTATTGGCGATGAACGCAATTCTTATACGTTTTGATAGGAGCGGACGGAAGATAGTTGCATATGCGGATGACGTGGTTTTACTGGTAACGGGAAAGTTTCTGCCTGTTATCAGTGAAATCATGCAGTCGGCGTTGGGCGATCTGTCCTCCTGGGCTAGCAGCAAAGAACTAGGAGTCAACCCAGAGAAAACTGAGATAGTCCTCTTCACCAGGAGATACAAAATAGAAAGTTTTGTATTACCCAGGATCAGAGGGGTGGAGCTGAGACTAGCAGAGGGGGCTAAATACCTGGGTGTTTACCTAGATAGCAAGCTCTCTTGGAAAATGAACACGCAGGAAAGGCTAAGGAAGGACTCAATGCCTACTACGCATGCAGGAACTCCATAGGAAGGAACTGGGGTCTGCAACCGAAGGTGGTAAATTCGATTTACACATCGGTTGTCAGGCCGGTTATCTCCTATGGTTGTGTGGTATGGTGGGAGGCATTGAAGAAGGAAAGTCACAAAAGATTGTTAGCTAAGGTTCAGAGATGTGCCTCGATGGGCATCACAGGTGCTCAGAGGAGCACACCTCAGGCTGCCTTGGACATCATTCTTCATCTACTTCCTATAGAGGATTTTGTGGTGGGGACGGCGGCTAGAAGTCTCCTTAGACTTGTATAAACAGGTTTGGTGAGGACAGGAATATCAGGTCACACATCGATCTTAAATAGGATCGGTTTTGGTGATCAGGAATCCGTAACCCCAGGGTTTACGGACTATAAGGTCGCTGAGATCGATTTTGGTAAGACACCCTTAATGGTAATTCCGGATAGGGACCATTGGGTCAATTCCGATAGGCTGTATGAGGGTAGGGCAGTCTTTACAGACGGGTCAAAAATGGGGGAAGGCACAGGCGCTGGTGTCTATATCTTGGGAACGAACATTCGTAGTTCTTTTAGACTGCCGAATGAATGCAGTGTTTTCCAGGCTGAGATCTTGGCGATCCTCAGGGCCACGGAGTTGGTGGCCGGAAATGTGGCTGAAGGTGAAAAGGTAACCTTCTACGTCGACAGCCAGGCAGCGCTAAAAGCTTTGAAAGGACACAATGTCAAATCGAAGCTTGTTAGTGACTGTAGAAAAGCCCTCAACTTGCTTATGGATAAATATAGTGGATAAATATATATGTTGGGTTCCTGGCCACAGCAGTGTTGAGGGAAATGAAATTGCCGATGAGCTGGCAAGAATAGGATCAGCGTTAGACGAGGGAATGTCTGACAGATCGGTGAAATCACCGATAGGTCATTACTATAAGGAACTCAGTAATTGGGTGGAAAGCAGGACCAACAGTTCATGGCGTAGTAGGGAGGATTGTAGGGTCTCGAGGGGTTTTTGGCCAAAACTAGACTCAGGAAGATCTAAACTACTACTGGACATGAATAGGAAGGCGATGCGAATCATGATAGGCGCGTTGACAGGTCACTGCTCGGTTAGAGCAAGAACCAGCAAGTGGGAAATTGGTACTCCAGATTTTTGTAGGATGTGCGGGGATGAAGAGGAACCAGAAACCATTGAACATATTATCTGTCACTGCCCGCAGCTGCAACGTCATAGGCTTAGATGGCTGAGCAGACGTTTCCATGAAAGCATCACTGATGTCGGGAAGTTTAAACTAGAGGACATCAGGGGCTTCATCATGGGGATTCGGTGGCTTAATGACGGATAATAGCGTTTCTTCTGGCCAAAAATGTGAGGGGTAAATATTACCAGTAATGGGCAATAGAAGGGAGTCACAATGGACCCAGTTGGGTTTCCGAGTGGAGGTGCGGTAGGCACCACCCTTCCTAACCTAACCTAACCTACCACTGTAGTTATAACAATCTTAAATATTCTTTAGATATACACTAAATATATGCCATCATGTATACAATTTTAATTCAACATTATTTAAACATTTAACATGAAATTTATTTGAAATTTAAAAGTTATTGTTAAAAAAAACCCAAACTTCGAAGTTACTTTGACGTGTCTCCAGGATGCGAACCTGCAATCCTCCGGCTACAAGACTAGTAACTGATACTGTAGCAGCCAGCAGCAGCAATTTTTCACTGCTAGTGCGTAGTTTGTCGGCTATTTACAAACATTAAAACAAACAATATTATTGATTTATTGTAGCTATAAATAAAGCAAATAAACACCGTACCAAACATTTCAAAAAACCGATTCCGAGCCGGATAAAAATAACCTTTATTTGAATAGAAGTCTTTCTTAGTTAATCTGTGAATCATACCCATTTTAAAACACATATTCCCAAAAGAAAATGTAGGGCATGGGACTTAAATTCGTTTATTTTAACTCCAATAAGTAAAAAGAAGAAAACAGAATGAAGAAAAAATAGTGAGATATTTACGCAGATAAATTAAAGTTTTAAAAATATTGGAGTCAAGGAAAAGACTAAAGAAGATTAAGAGAAAAATATTCGTGCATATTATCCTCTTTGGCAAAGATAAATAAAATAAATTGCAAGGAATATATTTAAAATTTGCATTATTAATAAAATTTTTCCTATACAAACACACATACATATATTCATTATACATACATACATACATACATACATACATACATGTATACATGCATATACAATATGTGTATATACAATGCAGCAGCCGAAAAAGGAAAGGTTGGGGTGGGAAGGCTATTCAAATATTATTGTTAAGAGGGAAGATTAAAAAAAAAACATATATAAATAAATACATCGTTCTTTTAAGTGTAAATTAAATTTCTTTTTCTTGCAATAAATTAATTAAAATTATGGCATTTTATATAGTTAACCAAAAATTCAAGCAAGTTTTTAATAAAAAATGTTAAATTTTTCTATCTTTACAGGTATGTTTTTTATGGAGATGCTTCAAAAAGTTCATGTACATACAGTCAAGGTAAATAAATGTTTTTGGCTTGGAAATTTGGGTCAATAAAATGTATATGGAAGTCTATTAAAAAGAAAATTAAAAAAACTTTAAAGCAGGTATATAAAATATACTTGTGAATATTCTGTTGGACATAGAATAAAAATGACAAAATAATTGTGAGATTAAACAGACTTATTCAAAATTAAAAGTAGAAATTAATTTGAAGTAAAAATGGACGCACAAATAAGCAAAAGTGCTAAATATGCAAATCAAAAAAATAAAATAGCCTTTTTAACCAAACTCTTTTTGGCAAAAAATTAAAAATTATTTCCAGTCTTAATTTCGATTTAGTTAATCGTAACATAAGCGATAAAAGTTAAATTTTTCAGGAGAAGTTTTTTTTGTAATATTCAAATTTGTTTTACATACATAAATTGTAGTTTACGATAAAATTTTACAACCCGTATCTCAAAAAAAAATTTATAAGCAATTTTGGCATTTTCATAGTTCCAAATTATGGATAGGCTCATAAAATTATAATTTCAATTAAAAAGTATATTTTCGATTACATATCGCTTACCGTAGAATCGAAAATATGGCTCGATATACTCACACACAGATAATTTAAGAGGCACCCTACATATTGCACTACAAACCAATAATTCCAGTAATCTTTACCAAATTATCACAAAAATTATGGCATGTATTTATTGCATTCAATTATTAAATACAAAATATTAAACAATATTTTCTTCTGAAATAGGACTTGTCACAGAATTCGTAAAATTATGAACAAAATTCTTAAAAATTTATAATACAGTGAAAAACACATTTCGATGGCTTAATATAAGAAAGGCGGAACTCGAATTTTCGATATTTTATAAGAGAAGCAAAAAATTTAAGAAAAACTAAATCTTTTACATACAGAAATAATTTTTTAAGTTGCTATAAGTCCTTGATTTTTAACTGTAACGAACTAAGGTCTTCAAGGAGGATGCTATTGCAGATTGTCTACCAGAAAACGTTAAAAACGCGATTTCGAAAAAAAATTGAGATACGCCCTTTTTATATTAAGCCATCGATTTGTTTTTTATTAAAATATTTAGCTTTTACCCGCGGCTTCGCCCGAGTTCATCTAATATATTGGAAACTATATTTAAAATTTATGAATGTTTTATTACTGATAAAAACCGATACACATGGTGATACACAAATAATAAAAATCAGAAAAAAACCGGTTTTGAAACTGGTTAAACAATCAAATCAGACCAGAACGAAAATTGCACCAAACCAGCCCAGAAATGTGCTTTTCGGAAAAATCCGTATGAAATATAAAAAACCGGTTCCGAACCGGATAAATATAGCCGATATTTAACGCTTATAGTATAGCTTTCCATTGCTGAAAGAATTTTCAAAATCGGTTTAGTTGTTTTAAAATTCGTAAGAAATATAAAAAACCGGTTCCGAACCGGATACAATATAAGCGATGTAATGTAGCTTACCATTGATGGAAGAATTTTCAAAATTGATTTAGTGGTTTCGGCTTGTAGAGCGTTATAAGCAACAAAAAAAACTTGCTTTCACATTTATAATATTAGTAAGGATTTATTAAAAAGTAATCAAAACAATTGAAGGACATAATATAACTTAAAATTAGTTTCAAAAAAATGTTTGCTAAAACAAAAACTTATCCAAAATTTACAAATAAATTTGGCCCTTCATGGACAATGCCGGCAATGTGTTAACTAAAGATGTTAACCAACTAAAATAATTGCTTAGATTTTTTTTAAGATCTTAAGTGTAGGCCCCCTTCACAGACACCTCCACAGTACTTAAGACCAAATAATAATAAACCAATTTTAAAGGACGTGACAATCTGTAGGAACCCACCATCTCTTCAAGAAATTATACAAGCCATCAATTAGTTGAGGAATGGTGAGGCCACTGAAATTGATCAAAAAAATATCCCCAGAAGCAGTAAAAGCAGAACCAAATACATACATCAACTCTGGTCCTTTTCCCAGTTTTCCAGGCAATTAAGCACAAATAAAAATTATCCGGTGAAAGGCTAGAGGGAAAAGGGAAAACATCTCGTTCTCTACTTTTATATTCTATTTAGACCGTTTTTGATTTACATCTTTACAGCCAATTTTCTATTTTTGAAGTGGAAAATATGTCAGATGTACAGCCAATTTTATATTTTTGCAAGGGAAAATATGTCAGATGTACAACCAATTTTATATTTTTGTATATTACACAGTGGAACCGTGGTTTTGTTTCAAAAAATAATGTAGCTGGTCCTTATGTATTTTTATCTGCTGATTACAATGACATCATTAGTTTTTCTCTGGCAGCTTTAGTTTTAAAGATATAGTGACATTTAACATTTGCATAATGAAAATCACTTTTTGTATTATATTATCAAGAATGGCCCTCCAAACCTTAAAGTACTTACTGGATTATTAGTCTACATAAAATTGTCTTTCATTTAAGTAGAAATGCATTGAGGATATCTTACTGTTATGGTTCTTAGTATAGTCCTATATTATACTTTTTCTAACCTAAAATTACTAATCCATATGTATTTTTGGCTGTTGATTACGAAAATAGGTTTATGACTTTCCTATATCCCTCTGGTTTCAGAGATATTGAGCATTATATAAAAAAATACTTTAAATTTTTCTTTGCTCACGCCATCCATCCATCCTCCTCTCTTGTCGAGCTGTATTACATAAATATATTACTTAAAAAAAACGTCTTACATATATCAATATCTTGTATATTAACGTCGTTTAATAATTTAATTGCTTAGTTTAAGAAAGTGTGGGATCCCCAAAACCATATCTAAGAATTTATCTAATTTAATAAATGTAGTGGTTACGCTGTTTTGGGCAACTGCTTGCCCAGCGTAACCGTTTTTTAAGGCTTTAATTAAACTTATTTTATATAGTTCAAGAGCGTTATTTTGCATTAGGTCCCAAAACGCTCCTACTCACGTTAGAATTCATTTTATTCACAAAACAAACTTATTTGCTTCTTTTAATATGTAACCACAAAAATAAAAAATATTGGAGAGAAAAAAATCTAAGAAAAAATTTAAATTAAATTGCATCTATGACTCGTAATTTGATAATAAGGATTTCTTTCCTTCTTGCTGTGGCCGCTGCATTCAAATGACTGTACAGGGTAAATTATATTTTATGTAAATTACAATTAAAATGAGCCCCAACCGTAATGCCCAAAAGACAAAAACTTTTTTTATTTACATATTTTTTACATTTCCTTTTTGACTATCCCTGACGTTGTTGTTGTTGTTCTTGTTGTAATGTCTTTCTATTTCCTTTGTAAACTGGGTTCCTAGAACTCTGTATACTCTGGAAGAACTAAGAATATTTTATAAATAAAATATTTTATAAATAATAAAATAAAAATAGAAGAGACGCACAAAAGAAAATTAAAGAAATAGAAGAAATTTTCAGAAAACAAAAATTGTGTAAATAAAATAAAATGTTTTATTCCCCAGCTTATTTAAGTTGCTTAATTGAAAAAATTAAATGTTGAATTTTCATATACATGGCTGACTACAACTGGCGTGTAAAAACTGAATAATTTAAATTATTTTGTAAAAGAAATTTTCTAGTTGATCTGATATAAAGTCAAAGTGGAGTGTGAGGTTTTGAGTGGAATAGATAAAAAAAAGACCACGTTTTCTTAAAATAATGAAATTTGTTATGGAAATTTGCTACTCGAAATAAAATCAGAGAGTCTAATAAGTTTAGTTCTGTAATATAATAAATAAAATTGCTTTTATGGAAAATACTTTAAATATCAAAGAATTTATTCTATCAGGCTTTTGCACTATTTTCTCTGAATATACTTGTATGTTGGTAAATTCAGTGGTTCCAGTGATTTTTCGAATATATCACAAAGACCAACAATTGAATTTATAGTGACAGCTTAATAAAATAAATTCACTAAAGTGCGACTTTGACTAGCACACTGAGGGTTCCGTATGGACATTTTATATGAAATACCACACAAACTTTAGCTTATAGAATCGAATATGTTCACTGGGGTCTAATCATCACTTTCGATAACGAACTGACTAGATCACGTTTTTCCAATTTGAGATCATAGCATTCGCTATCCAACAATGTAATATTATTGTTCGATATTGAACGTCAAATGAAATGGAAAACTTAAAATATCATAAGGCCAAGGAGCGCAAATATATGATTAACAAATAAATAGTTTTATACAAAAACTTTTATATTATTGTTCTGGCAATTCGGAGGCTGTGGGTTAAATATCTGCCAACGCAATAAATAATAATACATCAGTAATAACAAGTATTCTATAAATAATATTATAGAAATAAAATATAAATAATAATGTTTCTACTACAAACAATATTTCTGCTAAGAGTTTTCTTCCAGCAAATTATTAAGTGGAATTACAGAAAATAAATGTTTTCCACAAAAAACAAAAAAAGAAAAAAGTAAATACTTCTTGGTAAATTTTATCTATTAATACAAAAGTGGTAGAGCTTGTCTCAACAATTTTACAGAAAATAGCATAAGCAAAGTTAGAAGCTAAAAAAATATATACATAAATGTTCTTATAAGACAATTGAGTTTTTTTTCTTCTTGGAAACCCAAGATATTGAGAATTTATTAATAAGAGGCTTTTCACATTTATTCCAATTTTATTTTATTATATATAAAATTATATATACATACATATATATTTTCAACTAAAATCCCAAAGTCCGTAACAACCAAAAAATTCAAAATATACTTTTTGATTGAGTATGATGAGTTTAACCAAAATAAATCTTTCTTCAACACTTTACTTCCATATGTTCGAAAATACCGATTTTATTCATTATTCAATTTGGCAAGTAAAAATTAAATTTTTAAATGAACAAGCTAAACTGGCATTTCTGCTGGTCATTCGTTATTTGATCTCCTAAAAACAAAAACTTAAGGTGTTGTAAATGACATAAAAAACTAATTAAGTCAACCCATTTTGCTGCTTGTGGTATAACAAATACCGATTCATTTATTCCCTTACCACACACACACCCACAGATAACATAAGTGAATTAGTACAGAAACGTACATTAACGAACAACAACAAACGACTGAAAGAAATACTAAAACATTACAACGAGTAGAACAGAAAATTAATTAAATAATAAAAAAGGTAATGCTAGAAGTACAACAACAACAAAAATAACACCCGCATTGTAAGGAGTGAGAGAAAACAGGAGCAAACGGACATTCAGTTGTTGCCGTAATACTTGTACAACAGTGAACGAGCAAACAGCAACAGAAATATCAGCAACAATAACCGACAGTTAGGAAAAAATTAAAAGAGACAAGTACAAAAATAAGCAGCAACACAACTAAAGAAGCTGAAAAAAAACAAACTACTAGACAGTGGGTGGAATGAAAAAGGAAAATGCTAAAATTATAACGACAGACATAAAGCTGCTTATGACAACAATCACCCTTTATGAGAGCCAAATAAATGAGTGCATGTTCACACATACATACTTACATACACACATACATAAAAGTATTCCCAAAAATTTCTCACACTCATGCAAGTCGATTTGCTTTCGTTTTTAATAAGAATTTAGGTACGAGTGTGTGTGCCTGTGTTCGTCTGAGTGTGGGTGTTGTGCTCTATTGTTGCCATTGCTGTACTTACATACATAGAAGAAGCTTTAATGAAAATTTGCAATGTGTTGTTGTGTCGTAAAAAAAAACAACAACAAGCACACATACCCTGTCGGAAATTGGGCTAACTTTAAACTAACTTTAAGCTAACTATTTCGCAACTAGTACTGACTGACACTTGGATTACTTTGCTATTTTAACATTGCAATGTCCTAGGCGGTAGTAAATTGTCTCACTCTGCACCACTTTCAGCTAAATTAAGGTTGACTTTTTTAAATCACCTGGTAGTGAGTAAATTAAAAAAAATTTCTGGGGTTCGAACATGTAACATAACACGTTGTGTACTGAACGCGCTACCACTCGGCTAAGCTGCCATCTAAAATAACAACAGCAAAATGTTAATATAAAACTGAAATGAGCTTTAAAATAGCTGAGAATAAATTTGTTGGCTCTCATCAAATTCGATTACGTACTCAACTTAAGAATTAATTTTGGGTTTGTTCTGGATGACTTTGCAGCTAGCTTTTCAGTCAGTCTAAGAAAAATTATTTATAAGTTAGGTATTCTCCGACAGGGTACATACTCGCACATAAGAAAAAATTCATAATTTTCTTATGCATGTGTATGTGGATTTTTTTTTCTTCGCCTTTACCTTTAAGTAGGATACAATTTCATTTAATACCCAAATCAAAAAGAAAGTTGAGTATGTCTGTAATTTAGAATATAAATTGCACTTTCACCTTTTTAACATCCATATTTTGATTTTATTTTATTTTATTGTCCTGAATGCTTTTGTCGTTATTATTTTTTTACTGGCTCCACAAATGCTTGTGCAGGGAAATATTGTCAAATTATATATATATATATATATATATATATATATATATATATGTATATATATTTTTTTTTTTTTTTTTGTGTATTTGAAGAACTGGACGGTGAGCATTTTATACTTTTGGAAGGTTTTGCATAAAAAAATATTTCAATGGTTTTAGATATTTATTTCAGAATGTGGGATAAAATTGTGCTTCCAGCTCCCGAGCAAATCAAAATAGCAGCATATTGGCTAAGGTCGCCTTAAGGGAAAAAAAGACGCTACCAATGTAAAATCACCATGCAATAATTTTGATTGCAAATCATATAAAATTTGCAGGTAATAATATTTTGTTGAAGTATGTTGTAGCTTATTTGCTTTGTTCATAGCAAATACTATCGATAGTTTCAAAATATCGAAAACATCGATAGGAAAAAATATCGACATCGATATTATTATTTCAAATACACTATTAAAAATTCGTAATAGCCATAGTGCCGGGAAAATCCAAAGCAAAGAGTTCACACTTCAGAATGGGGTATAGGAGCTTCATGTGAGCCCTAAAAAAATTAAATAACAGGCGAAACTGCATTAAATAAAATAAGATGGAAATGCTTTGTTTTTACAAAAAAAAAAAAAATTTGTAATAAAAACAATTAATACTTATGCATACACTAAATATTGTACATTGTATGTAAATATTTTATTATCATTATTTTCTAGCCCAATAAAAAATTAATTAAAGTTTTCTTACTGAAATATAAATATTCAGTCGATAGTAACATCGATAGTATCGAAAGTGAAATCTGAACTATCAATAGATATCGATAGTACAAAATATCGATAGTATCCCAGCACTACAACCTATACCAGCAAATTTTATGATTTTGTGGGTTATACTCTCACCACGAATCTGTGTTGCCAGTGAAAGTTCGTCTCAATTAAAATTTAAAATCTTAAAGGGCAAACTTGATTTTTTTTATGGTCAGAAGAAACACTAAAAGTATGGTTTTGTAGAAAATTTTCTTAAAATAGTTTACATATATGCTTGAAAATGCCTTTGTATGTTACGTTTTTTTCATGCATGACTATGCACGTTGTTGGTTTTCTCTGGCAAGACTGATTCTTAACAGTATGCGATACAAATAATTTGTTCTCAACAATGCGGCGCCCTTAATCCGCCGATCACTGGTTCAGAGCTACAAATGAGTCAGTTGTGCTCAGTTGTGTGACTTGTTCTTGTTGTTATTGTTTACTTTGATGTTCGTACATAGCTGACAAGCTTCGCCTTAAAAGTGAATAGTTCCTACTGCTGACAATTAGCCAGTGCACTTGTGTTGTAGTCCGAGAGTCTCAGGTTCGAGTCCTGCAGAAACCAAAAAAGCTTCGCAAATTGTGTTTTTCTTCTTTCATTTCAAATAAATTGTATGTTAAACTATCAATAAAATAATGTTGAATTATACTTGTATTCATGATGCTATATATATAGTGTGTATTTAAAAAAAATTTACGGTCTATTGTGAGTAAGCGCTTTGACTATCACGCAATGAGTCTGAGTTTAAATCTTGTCTGGAAGGTCCAACACACAATCGTTTTCGTGATGCCTGTGCCAATTCATACAAAATTGTAAGTTAAATAACCAATAATGATTAATGATTATATTTAATTAAATTCATGTTGTTTCAACTAGAAATCATGTTGATTCAACATGGTTATTAGCGTTATTTCAGTATCAAATTTTCCTTTGTTCCAACTTGTAATAACTTTGATCAATCATGATTTTTCCTTTTTAATTTAACAGTAATATAATGTAAGAATAACATGAAATAAAGTTGTTTCAATATGAAAAATTTTGTTTGAAGATTATTGCAAATCATGTTGAATTAACATGAAATATATATTTTAGCAAAATCATTGCCAAAAATACCTTAAATTAACTTTTTTTTTCATGGATCTAAATATGAAATTTTTTTGTGTGTACAAAATCAACAATGTCTGCTGTTAATATAATATTCTACGTTATATTTTTTTAACAAAGCTACTTGTCAACATGAGTACTAATTTCATCAAATCTTCTATTTTTATTGCTCCACTGTGTTCTACTTTGTAGCAATACGGGAATACCTTACATTTTTCTCTACACTTGATTTGCTCTTCCATAAACTGGATTTTCTTCCCCTTAAACTAGACGAAGAAATATTGTTTTATATACTGTTTAAAGGCAGGGATGGTAACTTTTTTTTTTTGGTATCCTCTAACATTTGGTTTAACATGATGTACTACATCAGGTTGACATTTACTCCCACAACATTTTGATGGCTTTAACATAAGATGAAATATTACAAAGTTTACCTTTTGACACCAAACATACACACCCATATACTATCCTTATGAATACATGTTCACATATGTACATTCATTATGCCAAGAAGCTTGGTGTGATTAAGTGAGTCATACGAAGAAACAATGGAAACAGTACTCGTACGTTATTATAATATGACAACTCGTAGACGTTGTGTAATCTTAAACCCCACAAAACCATAAAGTTATGAAAAATTCTTGTTGTTATTGCAAGGGCCTCATAATTTTGAGTTTAATTTTCACATTTTACATTAAGTTGCTGCAGACATACATACATACATACATACGCACGCATTTAATTATAATCATAAGGTTTCCACAAAATTATTTCGTTGTTTCTTGTATTTTTATAATAAATTTAAGGCTATGCTGTTTATTAGACAGGAAAGAAACAATAAAAATTTAAGTGCTATTTTTGGTTGAATTTTAAAAATTTGTTTTTTCTTGTCTTGTATTTTTATTTACGGTGTAGCATGACCTAAAAAAATGAGAGTTAAAATTATATTTAGCTGACGGCGGGCTGTTAACCTATACAGTAGGGATGGGCAAAAAATATCGATATATCGAAATATCGATATTTGAGAAAATAAATATCGATATATATTGCCGATATTTCAAAAACCTATATATCGATACATCGATTCTTATTTACGAGTATGGGATTTCGATACTTTTAAGAGCTATAGCCGTTTTTTAACTGTGACCCAACTAAGGCAGGTGACTTTTTAGATTGTGTGGGTATAAACGTAAAGGCATAATTTGTTTTTACTTTCAGTTCTGTTACGAATCAGCTGACTTTTTTTGGTTTATAAAAATCATATACACATAAGCCATTCGTTTTTCTCTCCTTAATTCTGTTATGTTGCGTACACATTCCTCGATGCATGTCGGTATTCTCTTTATGAATGCGATGGTAGAACTATACCTAAAACTTTACAACAATTATGCCCGGGAACTGAAATTGTATTATTTTTTTGACATGTGTTTATAAACGTTAAAAACCGAAAAGTTGTTCCTACTTTCCCAGGAAATGAAAAAGTCCGGGAAAAGAAAAAATCTAATAACAATGGACGATGCAAAACTCATCACTTTAGTGGAAAACTGAGACCATTCTGGTCCGAAACAGCTGACAATTTATTACAAAAAGAGTAACTATTAAAATTTAGAAACAGAATAGCACAGCACAGAGCAGCAACAGAAAGTAAACACTAATGAAGTCTTAAGGAGCTACAGTAGGTTACGTATAACTTAACATAAATAGTTCTTTTGTATTAAAGTTCTTAAAGTAAGTAATTGGACATTCGAAATTAATGAAGCAAAAAATATCGATGTTTTCAAAAAATATATATCGATACTGTTCAAAAACATCGATACGATATATATCGATACATTTTCTTCATTTGCCCATCCCTACTATACAGTTTTTTATTTTTATTTTTTTAGTTGTTTTAAAAAATTACAATGCCTGTACTTGTAAGTACGTGTGTTTACTTTGTTAAGTACATGTTTCAAAGTCATTAAATATTTATGTTTTATGACACATGACGTTAACTAATAACGAAAACACATATTAGCTTCCGTTGTAGCTTTTCTTACTTAGGAGCTCAGGAATATAAATGAGATATTTTAAAGAAATAAAATTAAAAGAAATGTTATATGTATGTATGTATGTACGAGTATGTGTGTATATGGATTTGTAATTGTCAAAAGGTGGTGGAAAAGAAAATGTATGCCAAATCGATTAAAGATGTTTGTTTTGTAAAGATTTTTGTTTGAGGCCTTTAAACTTATTATGTTTGTATATTGTAATTCTCAATAACGTATTAAGAGTTTTACTATAAACATACGAAGTGTTTTAACTAATTTCAAAATCTTGTGGGCTTCAGTTTACTGAGCAGTTCAATGAGCTGGAATGAAATGCATATAGAATCTATTATAGATGTATAGAAGGTGTAGTGGGCTTCGAAAACAGCTAGTTGTTCCGTTCTACTAAGTGTTTGTCAGAATATTTACAATTAACTTTGGTGTTATTTGTTTATTAAGAATTATCACATGTTAATGGGCTTACAAAGCGATACCAACTTTAGCCTGATAAAATTATATATATAGAAAGAAAAAAAACTGATTTTGATACTGGAATAAGCCAGGGGATCACATTGAATCAAAGTTTTTTCAAGTTGAAATAACTTGAACTTATTTTAAGAAATTATTTTATTTTATTAATTATTTAGCTTACATGATTGTTTGTATTGGCACAGGCATCAGGAAAATATGTGTGTTGTATGTATGTATGTATGGCCAAGATCGTGCCACAAAAAGTTTAACGGACCTTTTCACAATGTACAATTAAAAGCTAACAGGGACTTTAACGGCAAGTTTTGTATAAAGAACTGTCAGTTAAAGTTCACGCTAACTCTTAAACTTACATTGTGAAAAGGGCCGTAAATATTATAGTCATCCAAAGTGGCACCAGAATGCTGAACTTCAATCGGTTTCTTCTTCAATTTCTCTGGGTGGCCAATAAACACACATACACGAATACATTTCTCTCGCTGGCCAGACTGGTTTATATACACACTAAATATATACATATGTACCATCATGAACTAAATTTAAATTCAACATGAAATCAATTTTAAAATTAAATTTGTAGTTTTAAAAAACAAAAACTGCAAAGATACTTTGGCTCTTCTGCAGGATTGGAACCTGTGACCCTTCGACTGCAGGGCTAGTACACTGCCTAATAGCCAGCAGCAGAAAGTATTCACTGGTTATGCAAAGTTTGTTGGCTATTTAGGAACATCAAAACAAGCAACAACAACAACAACAAAAAAGCACAAGTCACACAACTAAGCACAACAGTGAATAGCAGCTATGAACAAATCAAATAAATACCAACACACTTAAATAACAAATTATTTCTAGTAAATTTAATATGATTTCCAATCAACATTTTTTGCGTGGTGATTTTACATTGTTATTTTTTTATGCGAAATTTTCATCAAAATATATCTCAATATAACCAAATTACTTGTAAAATGTTTTCAGAGATATTGTTTGAAATTGTTTCTTTGAAATACTACTTTAAACGATACAACCTGGCTTGTGAATTGAGCAAATATTTCCTGTTTTAAAAAAATTTTTTACTTTGAAATATATCAAATATCTCTTGATTGATTTTAAGATTCTGAAATTAAACTCTTTTTAGGGTACATTTGTAAAGTATGCTAAACATGTAATATATTTCCATATTCATTTATCTAATATGGAAAGAAACAAAATGAAACAAATTATATTGTAAATGCATTTATTATATCCTTTTCAAATATTTTAAACGATATACACACAAATATATAAAAATAATAATTCTCTTGAGTACAACATTTCAGCACTTACATATATAAAAACAATAAACATACAAGTGCATTTATGCTTATTTTCATGTGACCGTATTACACAACCCAGCAAACATGTGGTTGTATATTAATATAAAGACATTATTAAAAAAATTATAATACTTTATAAAGAGTTTATAAGACAGTTCTCTGATTAAAAAAAGACTCCCTTCGAAGCTTTTTTTAAACAAAAATATTTCAATAATGTTTGCTGGGTTACACCTTTAATGTGTACTAGAAACTTTAAAAGTCTTTATATGTATTTATGTTGAGAGGCTTACGTGTATGCATGCATGTACTTGCTCCTTTGAATGAGTGTTTATTTTCATATGGAAATTGGAAAAATATGTTCTACATACATACGTACATACGTACAACATAAAAAATATGAGCCAACAAAACTGAAGCAAAACTGTGCCCTTAAGTATTATTTTCACACTTAACACAAAAAGTACATAAACATCTTATTTGTTAAAAAGGGATAGTATGCTTAGGGAGAGAAAGCAGTCTTTAGTAAATTGTTAGTTTCATAGCAATTATGTCAATGCGATAAAAATGGACTTAGGTGAACTATGCTCAAACCAAGTGATAAGTCCTTGTTTACACTATGCAAGTCTTGTTGCCAAGCTGATTATTTTGTAGGGGAGAGAGAGAGGCGAGGGGAAAAGAAACGAGTACTCAGCTTCATGTACTGTCAATACGTTTTGCTATCTCATTCGTAATGTTAAAAAAGAGCTGAATAATAAGACTAGCATTGTGTGAATGACGATGAAAGTTCAAAGAATAAAAAGTGATAAGCTTAGCAATAAAACTTGTTTAGTGTAAACTGGGACTTATGTGACTTATGTGGTAAAGAAAAGTTTTATAAATTTGTTTTCTTTCTATATACAATTTTTTAGAAAATTTAGACGTTGCTTATCCTTTCACTATACAGTAGAACCTCGAAGAAACGCTCGGCTAAGTTAAGTTTCTATTCTGTCTTAAACTCCAAAAAAAAACTATGATCATCTTCGTTGTCAAACAATAGATTTAGTCAGTGCTAGTATGCAAAAATTTAGTATCCATCCCTTCAACTAAATGACAGTAAGTATTTGACAGTAAAAACTTTCAAAAAATATATAACAAAAACCTGAAACTGCCAGAAGAACAACGCATTTACAAAAGGTAATGTTTTTGTTATTTTAATAAATTGCCCTGGGTTAACAAATCCTTGTTTGTTCTCCTTCACCCCTTTTCATATTCATTTAACGAAGAGATGAAGACATAACTACTGCCTGCCACTTGACATCTTTTTACTCTTCAAAACTGAAAATTAAAATAGCAAACATTTGGACATAAATGAACTCTTCTTTATTAATCTGCGACTAAGATTGGTTATCCTTTGTTAAGTTTTCATTTGAGTGGCAATACAAGAATATAGAAACTTCCAAAGCAAGTGTTTTAAATTGAAGCCAACGAAGGAAGAGCAGAAGTGTTAGACACAATTGACTACTACAGCTTTAAAAAGCAAATAAAAGAAAATATGTTTTCGAATTTCATAAAAAAATATATAAAAAAAATAAACAAACATCTTGTTGTTAAAAAATGGTGATCAGGGCAAATGCTGTTGTTGTGTCTTATATGGCAGAGATTTGTTTAAGTGACACAAAGATTTGTTTTCTTTTTAAACTTTGTGAATCAGGTAAGAATTTTGTTGAAACATATTTTCGAATAAAGCATTTTAGGATTTAGTTGTTGACAATTTATAAGCTGTCAGTATAAAAGAGTATTTGAAGGAGCCTTGTTACTTCTTATATTTCCTAGATGGATATACAAAAATCCTTAAGAAAATAACTTTAAGGTTTTTGGGAATTTTGTTTGATGTTTAATTTTTAAATGGGTTCTAATTTACTCGTATATTTTTGTATTCTGGACATGTGGATAATTGACTCTCAAGCAGCACTTATTTTAAACTAAAAACTAATATGTCAAATGATGATCATTTCTTTATGGAAACGCACATAAGTTTCTTGTTGAAACACTTGTAGTGGCCTGTACCAGAGAAAAAAAAATAGTCCTGCAATAGAAAGCTGCCCCTGTGGCTAAGTGGTAGCAATGCTAGCCTCTCAGTCCAGAGGTCATGGGTTCGATTCTCAGAGACCCTATACGCAAAGAAAAGATATGGTTGTAAAATGGTTGAGAAAACAATATTATATTCTCTGAAACAAATGTGTGGTCGTTGAAAACTAGTTATTAATATTTTAAACAATAATTTCGTTACGATAAACAGAGTAATGTTTGAATGTGATGTAAATAACAATATAATGTTATCCAAAACCATACTATGTTAAGTTTTTAAAAAAATCTTTTTCAGAAACATCTTCTGTCAGTTCAGTGTTTCGTTTGTAAGCTATCGGTAGTGCACACGTAGTGTTAAATAAATAAAAAAAGTATAAGCAAAAGGGTAGATAAATAAAAATGATGTATACATATGTATGTAAGCATATCTCTTTATGCAGATGTGTCTGTATTTCGTGTATACACATATATGTATGTACATATTCCTATATATACATACATTTTATTTCAACAATATTAATTTATTTATATTTCGCTGTTTAAAAAAAAAAAGATTTACCAATAAATATATGATTAAAAAACAAAATATTATTATTATATAAAATAATACTGTGGTAGTATTTAACAATATTATTATAATATTAGAACATGGTATGGTAAGTCTCAATTATATTTTAGTCACGTTTAACAATAGTGTTGTCTTATTTACAATAATAAGATTAGGTATAACAAAGTTAATTGTTTTTGTAGATAATATTATTATTAACTCAGAAAATAATATTATTTAAACTTTGCTTTTCTATTGACAATAATATGATTTGACTGCAACCATATAATTCAATCATAGCATGTTGCTGTTTGATTATGGTTACCTCAACCATATTTTTTCTTTGCGTGTAGGTGTTTTTGCAGACAAGCTAATCCCTTCGCGGGTCGTGTTTCTTAAAAATCAATTAAAAATGTATTTAAGTCAATTACACTTTTGTTAAAAATTTTAATTATTTACAAAGTTTAGTTGATTAATTTAAATTGTTAATAGATTATTATATTATATTTAATTAAAGTTGTTTATTGCAGAGATATTTTTTTCTGTGGTGGCAGCTGCTGCAGCATCAATTGATTATTCTGTTCCAACTGTTGGATTTTCTATTGTAAACCCTTGGAGAAACCAAGCAATATTTGGCAAAAAAAGCTTACCAATCTTGTTATTGTCTATCTGCTTAATAGCAGTGCTTCCGAAATTGCGCCAAAACGTTCATTTCATTATTGATTGGAGTAAGTGATAGTGATCTAAATACGAATTTGATTCTCAGAAATCTACATTAACTGAATACAAAGAACACTGATGATAAAGGTGTTGCTACCTTCAAAAACAGCTAGTTGTTCCGTTATGCTAGTGTTTGCCAGAAATTTTAATATTAACTTTGGTGTTATTTGTTCTTTATATATGTTATATATATATAACATATGAAGTAATTTGGCTTACAGAGCATTCTGAACTTTAAACTTATCAAATCATAAGTGTTTAATTATTTCGAGTTTTAGTTTTTACTGAATTTAGATAATGACATTGAATTGCAGAATAAAAGTTATTATATATTTATGATTTAAACAGGCTTAAGTTCGTATCACTTTGAAAGCCAAATTACATGTGATAATTATTAATGAACAAATAACACCAAAGGTTGTTGCAAATATTCTGACCAACAACACATAGTTGAACGGAACAACTAGCCGTTTTCGAAGGCCACTAAACCTTCATCATCACCGTTCTTTTGTGTTAGTTATTATATTTTACTCATTATCTCTCTCTCTCTCTATAACACAACTAACCACCTTCTTATACAAGAAAATATATGAACCTAATTATAAACGAATTTAAAAAAATTCTCATTTTGAAGGATACGAAAAAGGATACGAGTCTTTTTCTAAATGATTTTAAAGAAATTCTACCAAAAACTATTTGTCTTATAATTTAATTGTTATTACGAAAACAAGTTTTGTTATTTGTTTTTTTCTTAAATTTAATTGCACTCTTATAAAACATTACATATGTATGTATGTATGTATGTATGTATGTATGTATGTATGTTTAATTTATAACATGCCATGATTGACAATTTGGTTGCTGCGTAAAACTCTACCACATGTCTTTTACTTTTCCTTAATCACGAAATTGTCAATAAAACAATGTGAATTTA
Organism: Tachina lurida; assembly: GCA_944452675.1. Classification (NCBI taxonomy): domain Eukaryota; kingdom Metazoa; phylum Arthropoda; class Insecta; order Diptera; family Tachinidae; genus Tachina; species Tachina lurida. Next base: position 168,813,127 of record OX101753.1, on the reverse strand, counting down.
ACTTCTCTTATGTCAATCGTGTTCGAGCCAAAAGCTAAAAAGTAATAAAATGAAAAATTGAAGTAGTAAAGCAACAAACTGAATAACAACAACATAAAGGCAAAATAGCAAAAAGCTTTGGAAACAAGAGTGTAAATGGCATTCGGGCAAAATTTTATGCATGTTAAACACAAAAACCAGACCGCACACTCCCAGAAGACTGACAGCCATATGTTTGTATGTATGTATGTATGTGGGACATAAAAGGACTTTTAAATACACATAAAGGATGCTTGCCGGAAAGAATAGCATACAAGCAAAAGTTATATGAAAATATTTATATTTGCTTAAAGAAAATATCTACGTGTTTGTGCAGGTTCATAAAATGTGATATAAAACAAATTAATATAAAGGAAAATGTTGCAACATATTGTCCTTGTATTTTATTTTTTTTTTAACAAATTAATCACTTTAAATAACATTCTCTTGAGCTTCATTTTGACTCAAATTTAAAAGCAGCCAAAAAAATAAATGATACGTGCTTTTGTTTTTGAGAGAAGAGAGTCGTCTTGAAATTAGTTTCTCTTTGCTTAAAAAAGGATAAACTTATAACTTTCTTTTTTAATATTATTATTATTGCCCTCGTCTGGGGACTTTGCTTATATAGATTTAAAAGTTTTTATATGCTTAAAATTTAGTTGTTGTTATAACTTTTATGTTTGTTTTATTGAAAGCTATAAATTTTATGTTCTACATTTAAGACATGTCCTCAAGGAATTCTGTTGTATTTATTTCATTTTTTTCTTATTCTTCATCTTGTTTTGTTTTTATGATAAGTCTGTTCTTAAGGTGTTTCCAAGAAATATTTGCCTTTGGAGATTGTTAGCAAAATGCTGTTAAATTGAAAGGAAAGTTTGACAAAAATGAACAAAAAGGGTTATTTCAATTTATTCCCATTTGTTTTAAACTTTTATGGCCAACTAAATTCTAGAGAGAAAAACGAGGGTGGCCAAAAAAAAATTTTTGTTGGAAAAGATTTAGAATTTTCTTAGAAGAAAAAACTTTGAAGAAAGTAAAAAAAAAAAATAATATGGAAATCATGAAGTGGAATAATTAAATAAAGAATTACGGCTAAACGTGTTTAAAGGATGCTTTTAATTTTAATACAGTTAAAAAAATGTTTAACAAACACTTGCACTTTAAGGAATGTTATCTTAAATGAAAAATAAAAAATAATTTTCACAATATTAATATGCGACACATAAATTATATACTCGTACATGAATAGGGAAGACGAATAAGCGATGTCCGTCTGTCTGTGCCTGAAGTTGGTTTTCCGAAGCTCCTAGAAAAGCTAAAAACTTCGGTCTTAAGCGGCCCACCCACTTGCAATATTGTGCAATTTTTATTTTTGTACAATAATATCGCCAATGTGTATATCTTATTCGAAGGTGGCACAATATATTGGAAAATATCAAAAGACTTTTAATTTTTATTGTATCATCAAGACAACTGTGTCCAGTGGTGGCAACATTGTTCAATGTTGTTTATGTTTTTCCTTGTCAGGAAAATAGAAAATTATTTTCTTTGAAAATATTGTGCCATCTATTGCATAGTATATGTGAAAACGACAATAATATGTACAGTAACATACGCAATAATATTGTGTAATGGATAGCCCCCTTTAGACTATTTTTAGAAAATTTTTTATAAATTTTTAAATTTTTTTTAGTATTGGAAATCAGCAAAATTGAAGATACGGTTTCAGAGCTGGAAAGTTTAAACTTTTTCTTCCCATATAAAAGTGAAGAGCTGAAACTTATTTTGGTTTTTTTGTTAATTAAATCTCTTTTGTATTTCAGTTAGAACTAAATTGGTATTAAAAATTCCAGGGTTGGAAAATTTCAACTTTTTTGGTTGACATACATATAACCCATTAAAACTATTTTTTTTCTCTATAAATTACACATATTTTATATTTAGAGAAAAATATTTTGCTAAAAGAAAACTGAAAAAAGTAAAAGGCTGATTCCAGGGTTGGAAAATTTAATTTTTTTTGTATGTAAAAGAAACCATGTCAAAGTAATTTTTTCACCGAAAAAAATTTTATTTATATAAAAGTGAAAAAGTAAAAATCATAACTCTAGAGCTGGAAAACTTATTTTTTTTTTTAATTTTACATTCTTTTACATAAAAGTAACTAACTAAAACGAATATTTGTTCTTTATTAATTAATTGCTTATTTTTTATAAAAAATCAGAAAAAAATAAAGTTCCAGGGTTGGAAAGCTTAAAAATTTTTTTGGTTGACATATGTATAATCTACTACAATTAATTTTTTTTCTCTATAAATTAAACATATTTTATATTTAGAGAAAAATGTTTTGCTTAAAGAAATCAGAAAAAACTAAAAAGTTGATTTCAGGGATGGAAAATTATTTTTTTTTTATTTTAAAGAAATCATTTAACAAAGTAATTCTTTCACCGAAAGAAAATTTCAGTACACAAAATTGAAAAAGTAAAAAGCACAATTCCAGAGCTGGAAAACTTATACTTTTTTAGGTACATAAAAGTAACTAAATATAACGATAATTTTTCTGTTTGTTGATTAAATACATATTTTCTACATTAAAGAAGGAAAGACATGAGTGCTAAACATTAGAAAAAATATGTAGTTCCAGGGTTGGAAAATTTAAACTTTTTTTGGTATATAACGAAATAAAAAGAATTTGTTTTTTCTCTGTATATAACACATATTTTATATTTATGGAAAAATAGTTCGCTAAAAGAAATCAGAAAAATCGAAAAGACTGATTCCAGGGTTGGAAAATTAATTTTTTTATATAAAAGTAACCATGCCAAGGACACTTTTTTACCAAAAGAAAATTTGGTATATGAAATTAGAAAAAACAAAAACACATTTGCAGAGATGAAAAACTTAAAAAAATTTTTAAAATACTTATTTACAAACTTTTTTCTTTGTTATTTAAATAAATTTTTTCTATATTAAAGAAAGATATAAGTATTAAAAATTAGAAAAAGAAATATAGTTCCAGGGTTGGAAAATTAATTTTTTTATATATAAAAGTAACCATGTCAAATTTTATTCTTTTTCTTCAGAAAATAAAAAACAATATGTTTTAGAAAGAAAAGTGCAGTATACAAAATTGGAAAAATAAAACAAGCTCCAGAGCTGTAAAACTTGAATTTTTTTTAACCTTTTTCTTTGTTAATTAAATACATATTTTCTATATTAAAGAAAGAAAGACTTTAGTATTAAAAATCAAAAACGTTAGCAAAAAAAATACAGTTCCAGGGTTGGAAATTTTTAACTTTTTGTGGTGTATGAATAAAACTAATTTGGTTTCTTTTTAATTAAACATACATATTTTATATTTTAGGAAGGGCTTTCTTTGCATTGGCTTTGTAACTGCTGGTGTGTAATTAGTTAGATCAATATGGTAAAGGGTAATCTCTATTGAAATCATCTCTAATTAATTTATCCTCATGCATTTTAAAAAGGAAAAATATTAATTATTTATAAAAAAAATCTTAAATACAAAATGCGGAATAAAATATTCAACTATTGCTAAGATCGAAAATAAAATCTTTGAAAGAAGTTCTTTAGTCGAAAAACTCCTATAGGTAAATACATCATATATTGTTTTCAATTACTTCTTTGAAAGGTATATAAGATTTGGCAAAGCCGAGCATAGCACTCATACTTGTTCTTTTTTTTTTCTTCTTTAAATTGATAGGAGCGAAAATTACCTTGAGACCGCAAGATTTTTTAGTTACTAGAGTAAATAAAAAAAATCAATTTTGCCCACTGAAATTTAATTTTTGAAAATCAGGATATATGGAGTGCACATGTGTCCTTGCTTCACTCAGAATGCAGTTATATAATCTATAACTCTATAGTTATTGCTAATTATTATCTAACTATCTTCTTTATGTTTAAGAAATTTATTATGTATTTATTATTGTTGAACCACCAGCAAATAAACATATTATTTATATATAAAAATAAGTCGAGAACCACTCAACCGACTTAAAGCCATTTCTTTCAAATTTTTATAATAATCTCTTTAACAATTTTAAAACCTTTAAAAGTTTAAAAAAGAAAACAGGAAATTAAAAAAAAACATTTATTGTTTCCTTTAAAACTTTTTGCCTTAAGTAATTTTTAAATTGCTGTCACCTTTTAAGTCGTTAAATTCCAAAGACATTAAGTTTCAAAATTACTTTAGTGCTACTAAATTTGCCTTTTGCCTTATCTATACTCAAATCTTAAAACTTAAGAAATACCAACAATAATAATATCTGCACCATCATAACAATTAGAACTCAATTAGCTTTTGTAAACTATAAGTATTGTATCTAATACCTGTGACGACATTGTTTTCATTAACTTTTTAGAATTTCAATTACAATTACTTTTTATGCTGCAGGAAATGTTTGTATTCTAACTATACAGAACTAAATTGCAAATCTATTCTCGCAATATAAACTTTCATAATCAAGGAGGTCGTAAAAGTCATAAGTAATTATTTTACGACCTTTTCATGAACTTTGAGCAAAAGATGTTGCATCAAGTAGAGAAGAATTTTTATAAAACAAATGAAATACCTGTGGACTGTTTTTTTTAATATTATAGAAAAGAAACAAAAAAGTTATACAAAGCTGTAATAATTACTTAGAGAATTACTATGTAGTGTACATAATAATGTGTAATAATTATTACTTAATTTTCATTGATGAAAGTTTTATTTTTATCTTGGCTTGAAAAGAGAAAAACATCTCTTGCACCATAATAAAATAAGTGATTAATAATGGCAGGTGAAAATACAAATAATTCTTTCCGCCAAAAAAAACGCACTTCAATGCAAAGATATGATAGAAGAAGATAAGAAGAAGTACGTGGAATATAAAATTAAATTTTAATGGGCGTAACTTCGCCCATTTTTTAGATGCAAGATTGTGTGTTTTTCAGGCCTTAGAGTGTGTGTTAAGTTTTGTAAAAATCGATAAAGTAGAACCACGTAAAATAAAATACTAAATTTTAATGGGCGTAACTCCGCCCATTTTTTTTGTAATTTTGAAATTGTGTACTTACAAGAACCAAAGGTGTTTTATAGGTTTTGCAGCAATCGAATAAGTAGAATATCATAAAGCTATACATAAAAATTGTGGGCGTGTCACCGCCCACTTTTTTTACAATGCGACCAATGGGAAGCTATACCCTCTCAGACAACAAAAAATTTTACAACCGGTCTAAAATGTACCGAGTTATGAAGTTACACACCTAAAAAAAAGAAAGAAACCTCCTCCTTTTTTTGAAGTCGGTTAAAAATGAACCTTTATTTTTATAATTTATTGTATTATATAATTTATTTTTTCATGATTTGATTCGATTAATAAGAACGGTGCACGATAAAGTCTTGAAAACTGTCCATAACAAATTTATGCCACTTTGATTATTTATTTTTTTCTTTCGAAGAAGCTCATACGATGAATAAAATTATTCACAAAGATTTGAGGGTCGGCGTTAGACAAGGAAATGCGTAACAGATCGGTGAAATTTCCAAATGGTCATTACTACTTTGAATTAAGTAATTGGGTGGAGAACAGGACCAACCATCGTTCAAGGGAGTCTCAAGGTTAAATGTGCCAATACTTGACTCAAGAAGATCCAAACTGCTACTGGGTATGAATATGATAGGTGCGTTGAGTGGTCGCAGCTCTGTCACAGCAACGACCAGCATTTGGGAAACTGGCAGTAGAGCTGAGCGCATGACGAATTTTTCCAACACGACATGACACGAACACGAATATCACAACGCTCAACACGTACGAAATACACACGCGTAAAATTTTCTCAACACAATACTGCACAGCACGCACGAAATATTATTGGTATAGTATTGAAGATCAGAAAATTTAATTTATTTTTTTCAAGAGTCTCTTTTTAAAATATGGCACCGAGTTGGCACTGCCAGCAGCAGTTGTATATTACCAAGTCTGTCCCAATTAAAATGTTAAATTCTTTAAAATTTTTGGAAATTTTACACTCTGTCACCACAGCTGATACTAATATCTGTTTAAGTACAGAACTTTAAGCTTCAGAGGATCATACAATATCAACAAATATACTGCTGTTGAGTGTGACGATACAAAATATTAAATTTTTTCTTTTATGTATATTTTACATCTCAAATTGTTTCGTATTTTTTAAGTAAATCGTGTTCAACACTAAACGATCCGAGCATGCACGAAATCACGACACGCGCCCATCTCTAACTGGCACTCCAGATTTCTGTAGGATGCTTGGAGCTCAAGAGGAGCTAGAAACCATTGAACACATTATCTGTCACTGCCCGAAGCTGCAATGGCATAGGCTTAGATGGCTGAGCATAAGTTTCCATGAGAGTATTAGTGGTATCGGTAAGTGTAATCTCGAGGATATTAGGGGCTTCATCATGGTAATTGAGTAGCTTAATGGCAGATGTTTTTGTTATCCGTCAAGACAACTTGCCGCCAAATGAATGGAGATTGGGACGAGTAGATAAAGTTTACTTAGGCTCTGACTCCAGACCACTTATTTGTGATTTAAGAACAGCTTCTGGCATTATAACTCGGCCTATTGTTAAGCTTGTTCTGTTAATTCGTTTTCTTTTTTCCCCCATTTTATTTTCCATTGCTTAGCGATATGTCAGAGTCCCGACGTTTTGAAGTGCACCATCCCTTGGACACCTCAGCCTCCACGTCAGCGCCACGGAGTACTAAAGTGGATCCGGCTTGTCGTATTTCCTGGCGCTGACGTAGAGACTGAGGTCACTGGTCCATATCCGGTTCGAAGGACCAAAATGTTTTCTCGTAAAATGTGTCTGAGAGGAGGTGTGTTACAGTACCACCCTTCCTAAACTAACCTACCCAACCTTCGACTGTCTGAAAAGCTGAAAATATTTTTCATGAAATTGGTGGTACGAAATTATAAATCCATATGAACGAAAATTTATTTTTTGAAATTTACAAAAATGGCATTCACAACAAGGCTGAGTTAACTGTGGCCGCTCAGAAAATTTGATGGCTGTTTAAACAAAGAAAAATTTAATTTAACTTTTATCTCTTTCCATTAGACTTTAAGAATAAAATTAATTTATAGTCCAAAAAAATTACATAATAATATTAAAATTAAATTTAACAAAACAAAGAACGAAAAATTACTTTTTTTTAACTAGCACAACACAACCCGCGAAGCGATTTCCTTGTCTAAAAAAAACAGGATCTATGGCGGGAGTCGAACCCACGACCTCGGGACTGAGAGGATAGCATGGCTACCTCTCAGCCACAGGGGCACAGACAAGTAAGTCTTGAATGACAATGAGTCAATTCAACACGAATACCACAACGTCCATCCTCCTAGACCATAAAAACTATCCATACATTTTGTTGTTTTAAATTATAGAACAATGTGACCTTTTACCTTTTCACACATAAAGAGTTCGAAATACATAATATAAAAATATAAAAAGTAATTGCACAATATTTAGTTTCAATGAATTTTAATTTCCGAAAAATTTGTAAGTATATTTTTAATACCAACAACTCGCGAAATATATTTAATTTTTTCAACTTTTAAACATAATATATACTTGTGATATGCCTGTGAGCAATAACATCCACACTTCTACATTTGCCGATGATACAGCCTGTTTGAGTATTCACAAAAATCCTGATGAGGCATCCCGCAATCTCCAAGCACACATTACCCAGCTTGAAATATGGTTGAAGCTATGGAGAATTAAAGTCAATGAACAAAAGTGTGTTCATATAACGTTTACCCTAAGAAAAGATACCTGTTCCCCCATTCGAATCAACAATCAAAATATTCCTCAACATTCTCAAGTCAAATACCTTGGCATACACCTTGATCGAAGGCTTACATGGAAATATCATATTGACTCTAAGTTAACCCAAATGAAACTTAAATTGACTCAAATATATTGGTTAATTGGCAGAAATTCAACACTCAGCCTAGACTGCAAACTTTTGATATACAAGTCGCTTTTGAAGCCAATATGGTGCTATGGAATTCAGCTGTGGGGCACTGCTTCAGCTTCAAATGTCGAGAGAATCCAACGAAGGCAAAACAAAATTTTACGTTTGATAACATCTGCTCCATGGTACGTTAAAAATTCAAATATTCATCGTGATTTAAATATGCCACTAGTGAGTGAAGAAATTGCAAAATACGCAGGCAAATATTTAACTAAACTCGAGTCACATCCTAATCCGCTTGCCCGTAATATTTTGAGCTTTACTGGACACATCCGCTTAAAAAAAAGGGACACAAGGGCTCTTATACCCAACACTCCAGATGGGACTGCTTAAAAATACTTCTTTTTGATTATCACTACTTATGTATTATTTATAACTATCACTAAGCTTATGTCCGATATTGGTCGGGGCTAATAATTATATTTAGATTTAAGAATTGATTACTTATTGTTAGTTCATTTTTGAAGATACAATAAATAAATATGAAAAAAAAAAAAAAAAAAAAAACTTTTAAACATGTCGCTTTAGTACTTTTGTGTTCTGTTTATATAAAGCTGAAATTACACTTCCATAAGACAGAAATTAAAAGAAGAGAGGTGTCTTCGGACACCCGGTTATAGCTATGCTGCTTAGTTATATTAAAGAAATTTCATGTGTAAAATAACAATGCAATAAAATTTTATTATATAACTAGCTGACCCCGGTCCGCGTTGCTGGCCCTAAGCAAACATTAGTGTTGTATATGGCATTGGTGGTACAATATGAAAATTCGATTTTGCTCACGAATAAACTAAATATTTGCGCCATCTGTCGGACGAACTTCAAACTACACAGAAACACTACTTACGCTCTATAGAGCATGTATATGAAGTTTGGTCAAAATCAGTTCAGTAGTTCTTGAGTTACGGTGCAAAAACACGAAAAAACTAAAAATTGCGCCATCTGTCGGACGAATCACTATTTCTGAAAGGGGCGTAGCATTTACCGGGATAGAATATATATACAGGTCTTTTACGAATATTTTGTGGGGTGGAAGGCGAAAATCTGTTGGGGCATTGAAGAGTTTACCCATAACAAATAAACGTACTTTTGTATTATATATAATAAGATGATGTCAAGTTCTCAAATTCTATTTCAAAACGTTTCCATTTATTTCCCATTATTTTCTTTTCTAGCGGAATACGATTAAATTAATGTATTGATTGTGGCTGTTAGCCGGCTTACAGCTGATCGGCTGTGTTCACTGAGCAATTGAGCAATCGTTCTCATTGTTTTTGTTTCACTCACTTCAAAGAACGAAACAAAACAAAATCAAACAATTTGTTTTGTGCATTTTCGTTGTCTGCTGATAAGTACAAAGAAATCAAAACAAAAATAAATTTATAATTATAATAGTGTCGATTATTTTTGTTACAAAAATCACGTCCTAACTCCTGTATCGCGCAATAAATAGCATAGCTATCAAAATTACATTTCTTCGATACTTTTATTTCATTACATATTGTTAGCTGTATAATGTTTATGTTGCGTGACTCTCTGTCGCTACAAGACTCCTTGATGCTGTCAATGCAATTTCTGTCATATTGAAGTTTTAATTTTCTTTCGCTATTTTCTTCAACCATCATCAATTTTAGTTATTGGTATTGCAATTTTTCTTAATTGACGCAAATTTTGCTGTTGATTTTGTTTCCTTTTGTGCTTGGTATTTGTCTTGTGTGTGTGTGTGTGTGTGTGCGTATGAAGTTAAATTGAAATGAAATGTAAGGAAAATGTAATAAAACCAAAACAAACTAATGTGACATTCAATACAATTGAAGAAGAAACTTGAACAACCAAAAAAATAATAAAGTAAAGAAAAATAAACAAACGGAAGGAATGCAGCAGAAGTGAAATGAAGACAAATTTAAGCTGTAAATGTATTGCATACTGCAGCTAAATGTTAAAAGAAAGCCTGCCATAAAAACAATAAAATATGGACACGAACCAAGCACTAAAAACATTTTAAATAAAAGAGTGTACAAACATACATATAGAAGCGATTTAAAAATCAATTTTTTTTCATCCAAGATACGCACTTTAAACAAGAAGAATAACTCAGATGGACAGATAGACAGACAGATGGACAGAAGTTGGGTCAAACACACACATCAAGTGTAATTGGAAATGTCTTATGGCTGCCGCACCGCCAGTGAACTGACTGTCACTTGAATGTGGCACCATTATCAATACCATGAGTATCATTACAGCCATCATGCGAATCTTCTTCCCGTCTGCCAGTAGTATCAGTAGCAGCACTAATTTTTGGTTGCTCTAAATGTAGTGCATGCACACTGTTGCTGCAACGTACAATTTATTTGTTTTATTGACATTAATAATGATGCTACAGTAACTTCTAAGCAGCTTTTATGCAGTTTCACTTCTCCCTTTGGTGGCAACGTGTGTCACTTAATTTAAGTGACATGATGCAACCTATTTTTCATTTTGAAATCGCAGAGGCGTTCTAATAAAAAAATTTTAATTTAGCAAAGCATTAATTTTTATATCTTTAGTATTGTAAATTAACCAAAATATTTTTTTGTCTGATGTTAATATCCAAAAGCTTCCCCTTTTTCCATGCTACGCTTGTGCTTTTACTTCAATTTTATTCTTAGTTCACCCCAAGCGTGCGTTTAAATTTTTGACACAAACTAAATATTAGCACTTGCGAATCATTTATGCAATACCAGTCAAAGAACAAACGTTTGCACATGAAAAGTGTTTTGTGTTTTAATTTTCTCTTTTTCCATTTCAATCTCGTAGTGGTTAAATGTACTTTAAACACTTTAGTTTGTAATTGAATTGAAACAACTGTAAGAATTTCTTTAGACGACGCAACATTTACCAGAAATGCACTCAAAAATATCTCCCTTAAAGGAATTAACTAAATAAATTGGTGTTGTTGTATTGATGTGATGCCAACAAATGGATATTTGGTGGAAAATTTAAGAAAGAGTGTCCTCTTGGGTTGTAGGAAGTCTACTAGCAAATTAGTTGGAGAGTTGGTTGGGTTCGCTTCCTGTTGGAGACATTGGCTGCTTCTACAAAACAAAGAAATAAAACTTCACAGTTTGTTATGTTCCAAAATAATATAAAAAAATATCAGTGAGTCCCAAAATTAGCCAACCTGACGGCGACGCTTCTTCTGAATTTGTGCCCAATTCAGGAGAAGCATTCTAGAAACCATAACTTTTGATTGGAAAAAAATTTTGGATACACGATTGTTAGAGTTCCGTGCACCAAAGGTGAAAACGAACCCTATTGTTTTCGTTACGATGTCCGTCCGTCCGTCTATCTGTCACAGGCTGTTTTATCAAGAACCGCAATAGGTACGGGATTAAAATATTCACAGAATGTATAAAACTTCATCCGTTACAACAACGAAATATATGAAAGCTAAAAATTAAAGGGTGTTTTAAAGCGAGCGACGAAACATGTTGAAATCCTAATGTAATATACAAACAATTATATATTTATACAGACGCTTGAAATTTTCAAAGTTAGTGTATTTTTATGCAGACTACAAACACTTACACCAAAATGAAAGGGTATTCTATCAGTTAATGTAATTTTTACTATCTAACTTTGATAACTTGCTGTATCTTGAAAACCTTAAGAGGCAAACTCTTAAAATTTTCAAAAACGCTGAAACAAAAAAAATCCAAAATTAAATAAATCTCGAAACGAAAAATCGCCAAAGAAAAAAATCGCTTAGATGTAATAATAACACCCAAAATAAAATAAATCGCTATAGTAAAAAGGTCGCCATAAAAGTACAACATTTTGCTACAACCGAAAAAAAATCGGCAAATAAAAACTCCAAAAATAAAAAATCACCTGAAACCGGAAAAATCGCCAAAACTAAAAAAGCCAAAAACCAAAAAAAAATCCTTTAAATGGAATAAGCACCAAGACTAGGAAAAAGCTCTTAAACTAAAAAAACGTCTAAAAACAAAAAGAAGTTATCCGGGTACTTGAATTTTTTTATTTCAAAACTAAGTACGATATATGATAATATATGCTAAAGTTCATATAGTATTACATATCTGGTGTCCGTACGGAGCCCTTCGTATTAGAGCCAAAATCGTACTTTACTGAATTTATTCTATTAGTTTTGTAAGTGAGACTTTGAGCTTTGTTTTTTCTTACAAAAACGTAAAAATCTACTGATAAGAAAAAAAGTTGTGCAGGACTTAAAATACATTTTCGTTTTAAGTTGAATTTAAGTTTATAAATGAAATGCTAAAACATGTTAAAAAAGTTTTTAAATGTAGATCTAGCTTTAGTGCATCATAGTTTCAAGTTGCTACGTTGTATACAGTGGGATTTTTTTTTTGGTCCAAAAGCGCCATTTTTTTACTACTCAATATCAAAAACCAAATGACGCAGCTTTGTATAGAATTAAATACAAAATAGGCATTAATGGCTTTTAGGTAAAAATTATATTTAATTTTTGAAAAATTGAATTAACCCAGCAAAAAATTAATGAACGCATTCCGAATAAAAAAGTGTTTTCATGATTTCTCAAGCACTTGTTTCTTTCAATGCGTTCTTAATACCATCGTGAGTCTTAATAAATTAGTAATTTTTGAACTCTTGAAGAATTTAGGTGACATTGTTAATTAATCATATATAAAATATTGCATTAAATATTTGGCAAAAAACAGTCTTGTAAAAATATTTTAAATTATTAACATGATATGATTTCCAGTGGCAAGTGAGTTTAACAAGCCTTAGCTCATAATTATATAAGTGAAAAATGTGTCCGTTACAGGGAACATATCTGCAAGTCCGAAAAAGGAATTGGAAATTGGAATGTCGATTGCTAAACATCATATTTAAAAAAAATTATAGCTGTATTTTGTATTTGTTTCAAGGGCGATGGGCGTGACTGATTTTTATGAAACTCGTTGTACGGCTTTTTATAGCTATGCTATTTATTGCGCGATACAGGAGTTAGGACGCTATTTTCGTAACATAAATAATCGACAATATTACAGTTATAAATTTATTTTTGTTTTGACTTCTTTGTACGTAACAAAAAAAAACAAATGATATGCTAAGAAAATCGATTTGGATTGCATGGGCGGTAGGAGTGGTAAATTTTTATGAAGCATGATATGCTTCTTCTTTTTTATTCTAGACACTATATGTAACATATTTGAAGACTTCTGCGGGGATAGAAAAATTCTATACCAAGAAAATCGATTTGGGTTGCATGGGCAGTGGGATGAAACTCCATTTTTCTTGATTTCATCAATATACACAGACAAAAAAATTCCTGGTATAACACGTTTAATGGAAAAAATATATATCAATTAAACATTTTATTGATTCAATTAAACTTTTATTTAAAAATTTAATTAAAATAAAAATTTAATTGACTCAACAGAATTTTAGATTGTTTATTGTTTTTTTTTTCAATTAAAAGTGTTTATCGCAGTAAAATCTTTTTTTCTGTGTAATGCTCGGTGCCAATTTTGAACGAGCAATTAATACTTTTTATTGTTTTTGCAAAAAATTTATGTAGTCATCCCATAGTGCGTGGATTAGCATAAATTCGTTTGGATCAATCAAAAATTTAAAGATGGAAATACTGGTCAATGGTTATGTTAATTAATACTTTATTTTGAAACGTTGCAGCTCAGCCAATATTAAAGCATAGGAAGATTCTCTTCTGGGGAAGTGTGTCCCTTCCTGTAAAATTTGCATGTCAAAGCTTAAACGTAGTGATCGAGCAATGATAGAAAATGAAAAAGCTAAGTTATCTTTAACAAAAAAGTTGGAAACAAGCTTGTTGTATATAACTATTGTTTTGAACTAATTTCTAAAACATTTCCTTAAAATAAAAGACAAATTAATGGGCAAAAAATCTTCACTGGAACAATGATTAAACAATTGCTGTAATTTTCTTATTACCCTGTTTTTTATTTCTTCTTGGAAACAAAAACTACACTCTCATTGAGTTATCTTTGAAAAGCAATTGAAGTAATAGTAATTCGTAATAAAATTCAATGGAAGTGTATCTTTCAACTTATTGGAACAATTTTAAATGACATTTCGTGGAAAAGCGAAAAGATGCTGAGACATAATAATCGATAAAGGCAAAGAAAAACGAAATAAAATAAAACAAAATGGAATGAAATAAATAGAAACTTCTACAATTGAACCTTAAAGACTTAACGAGGAGTTACAACATAGAATTGCTGGTGACATGTTGACTTATTAGATAAAATGTGTCCAGCATAACGTTGTGAAAAAATATAATTGAAGAAATAAGTATTTTTTCTTATATTTTTGTGTGAGTGTGGTGGACAGATGTCATAAAAACATTTTTTTTCGTTTTGTTGAAGGAAAAGCTATTGTAATGCTTGTTAGTGAAAGTAATGTAATAAATTATATTATTTAAGGGAGTGTTAAGTTTAAATGTAATTGGTATACAAAAAGGGATTAGAGGAAAAAGAAATTTTATAAAGATAAATAATAAAAGTTAGTTATGGCAGCTTTTAGTTTAAGCAGTTTTATGAATTATATGATATGCTGTAGATTTCATAATGAAAGTTTTTATTAGAATAAATTTTATAGTTACATATTATTCTGGAGTAAAATTGTATTTAGTTAAGCAATCTACTTAACTTTTTAGGTTTAAAAACTTTATTAAATGTCAAGATACTTAAAAATCTAATATAACTTAATTTAAATTGAATTTATGTATAAATCTCTTTCCATTTTCTAATTTATCATAGTTATTTCTAGAAAAAGTTTTTCGTTGACTTTCATTTGCATGTACTTGTTGTATGGAAATAGTTGAAACCAATTTTCATTTTCTGCAGTTAATTTATTTGAATTTAAATGCTTTAACTTTTGACAGCCCAAAGTCATTAATTTAAATTCGAGGCTGCTGCAGAAATTACTGTGGCAGTTGTAGTTTTAACAATAGTAAAAACAGCAGCAATAGCAATTACACACACATACACACAGTAACAACTTGTAGAATGACTGTAGTACATGCATACATATATAGTTCTAGTGGGCAACCCAGCAAACATATTTCTTTCGATCTCAGAACTAATCACCTTAAATTAATATTATTGTGTATCAAGAAGTTTTTATTATTCAAAATTTCTTTTGTACATGATTTTTACAAAAAGAGCTCTCACAAAACTTAATATTGATTCCCAAAATATTCACTGGGAGAATATAAATAGTTTTTTGTAAATACAATTTCAAGCATTTAGTTAGTTACACACACACATCCACAAATACATACATCAAGAAGGAATATGAATTGGACATTTAAACCAATTGTTTGAACGTTTTGGGTGGTCTAACCACACTGACACTTAGAATCTATTTAAGAGGGATAATTTAACCAAAAGACAAGTAAACTTTCCGACACACGGACAGACCAACATATACTACATATATGTATGTTGCCAGAAGGATAGGCTGATGAATGCATAGATTGAGCAAATGTATGACTATGCACTACCACCATAATCATCATCATCATCTATTATTAAGAGAACAGAAAAAATAACAAAGTTACACAAATTATGTGGCAGAACTTTTATTTAAGGTTCAGTTTTTCATTTCTTGTTTCTTTTTGGAACTTAACACAAAATGCTTTAAAGCCCAGTATTTATTGTCCTTGTGGGTGGCCTGTGTTTTCCAAATAATAATACATCATTATCGATGTGGGCAAAGTGAGAAGAATTTAAAGAGTGCTGCTTCCAGTTTGTTAAAGGATGCTTTAGCTTGAGGGCAAAAAGACACAAGGGAACCGTACAAAAAAAAAGTTAATAATGATTAATGTTTATGTTTTAGGTATAATTTTTGCGACTAGAAGAGTGTAGGAAATGAGTTGTGTGAAATGTGTATTTCCCAGGCATTTAAATACAATTACATTTAAGGAATATATTTAAAATTTTGTATTAGTAAAAATAATTAAAGTATATAAAGCCCCAGTAGTAGAAATTAACATTCTTGAGATTTTTTTTTGGGTACCAGACCCAAATAGACTTCTTAAAAATTTAAGTTATACTATATATATTTTTGATGTGTAAACATCTATACGCTAGGGGGTAAAAATATTTTTCACAATACAATCACAAAATTTTGAGTAAGATGTGCGATGCGTTATCAAATCGGTGTGAGCTATGTATGAGTGTATTAGTGTAATCATACGGAAAACAAAAGTACAGAGAAACTCAACAGCTGCAAAGAAATGCATTCAAACGAATTTTAAAGCATACCTTTAGGAGCAATTTTCATTTTAACAGAAATTGCTTGTGAAGTGTAATTTTGTTAAAAAGTTGAAATATATAAAATAAATAAAATAAATATAAACTTTTAAATAAAAGTGCGTTTTAAATGTCAAATATTTGTTTAAAAGATATATAGCAGTCCTTATAAAGTATTTATAATATTATATTGTAGCATATCTTCATTACGTACTGTTGCCTTGCACTGAAGCTGGTGCATGGCAATTGGGTAACAATCTCCATCTCATGCCAATTATTATGGGTGAAGATTTTAATACAAATTTTGCAAACCCACAGCCGTAAGCTTTATCAAAATTTTTATTTGACGTTTACCACTTGGATATGAGCAATTCTCCACAAACCCCCACAAATAATAATTCCACTACCATAGATGCATTTTTCCATAGATTCTTAAATACAGTAGAGTCAAAAATTTATATATCCAATGTTTACACATCTCCCCTGTGATCGGACTCATATTGCTTTTTTTAATCAAGAAATAACATTTCTCATGCATGCTCTTGTTATCAATTCTTTTGTTCATTGAAAAAGTTAATTCAGAAGATTTTACTTAAGCAGACAGGACAATTCAATTTAGGCTGACTGAGGATAGGCTGTATTGTTAATATCACCAGGCACTTTCTCAAAAAGTCGACGATTTTATATGTTTGGGCAGGAGTCAGTTATTTGAATCATTTATTTAACATGACAAAAACTCTTATTAGAAAAGCAAAAACTAATTTACCATCATTAATTGTAGAAAATTTTTATGAAAATCCCTAAAAGAAATGAGTGCTTTTCATATAAATTTTCTACGCAAGTCAACCGTCCGTGTTATGGAAACAGGGGGTAAGTCCTTAGTTCTGATTCAATCCTTATATTATATTCAGGTTTGTATTACGTTATGGTATATCTAGTGCGCCAGGCCAAGTCACGGCCTATGCACACATTATGCATATATTTACACGAAGCTATCCATCCTATTTCTACCCCTCTACCCATAACTTTGTTCCCCTCAAGCGTGCATGGTGATCAGAACTACGAGTAAAATGAATTTTTATTTTGCCAGGAACACGCCTATTAATATTTTAAATTTATATTTTGAGCAAGAAAGCTAAAATTAGGCTAGCCAATTAGGCCAAAAGGTATTATTCAACAAAAATAAAATCTGAAAATCCAAAATTTTTAACTTGAAAATACCCTTTAATTTTTTTTGGAATACCCTTTAATGTTTAACTTTCATATATTTGTTATTGTAGCGGCCAAAGTTTCATATAATCTGCAAAAATTTTAGGTCCGCAGCTATCGCAGTTGTTGAGAAAATAGCCTGTGGCAGAGAGACAGACAGACGGTCGGACATCGTAGCGAAAATAATAGGATTCTTTGTTACCTTTCGTGTACAAAATTTCCAAAAGAGTATGGAGGTAAAAATTTCGACAAAGCTCTTATTTGGCACAGTAACTTTTACTACAATCTGCCATCTTATTTCTAGGCAACCTGTAACTTGGCAATATTTTTACCATTTTAGTACACAAGAGAATTAAGTATAGCTGATCACTTCTTAATAAGGGGAAAAATGTTGTCAAGTGGTTAGTTGTCTTAAATTTTGTGCCACTATAACGTGCCCTAACCGCCAAAATAGCTTAAGCGACATTATTCTCGAACCTCATTTTTTGACCAAAATCGATTATTTGCGATCGTAAATAGTCGATTTTCGTCAAAAAACGAAGTCCAAAAGATGTGTCACTTAAGCTATTTTAGCGGTTATGGCTCGATATGGGAGCATATACTTTATGCAACTGTGCAAAATCATATCCATGTTAATAGTGGACTTATGTGTCTAGCATAACCAGTAACCAGATTGAAGCTACTTGTACACTGACCAACACCCCACTCGTTTATTCACTGACACTCCTGTCAGTTTATTTGCAACCACAGACTACACAATATTGAGCAAGGAAAAAAAATATACGAGAAAACTAATTTTCTGTACAAACTAAAACAGTTTTTATGTAACCACAAAGGCAATAATTGTGGCTTTGCCTCTAAAGTTCATATAAATGTTTTCAAAATTACATTTAAATCCCAAAAGCAAATAAGGTTAAAGCATAAATAAAACAAGACTTATATAGTTTTAACCTTGTCAAAATAAATAGCATAAAAAAATAAAATAACAGACTTCAGCAAATATTCAGCAGCAATATGTGTATGATGTATGATTATCCACATAAATACTTTAGTATATGAGATTGCAAATCCTCTAAAGGTTAACATAACTATCCCCTCTCAGCTTCTGATAACAAATGCTTTTTGTTTAGCCGGATTCTTAATGAGCTTTTTAACGCTTGAGCTGCTAAATTAATAAGGATATATATGTGATTGTATGTTTATATGCATGTATGTATGTGTGTATGTATGTGTTTGAGTTCACATGTTTTTTGTTTGCCTACATTTGACAGTGATGCTTTAAGTCACTTCTCATGTCAAAAGGAATTCATCTCAAGGAAATTAAGAAACATGCCAAGCCACCACCACACCACCACCCTTCTTGACCAGTAAATAAATAAAATATAATTTAAATACTCGTATAAAACTAAAGGGAGTCAGTCTTTAAAGAAAAACTAGAATTTTTATTTTAATTTTATTATTGTTTTCCTGTGTGGAAAAGAGTGTGTGACAGTGATAGAGAGGGAGCGCAATGTGTTAAAATCTATTTTATTTCGTCCTTTTCGTCCATTGTTTCCATGACATGTATTTTGCTTGAGTTTATTTTGTTTGTAAATTTTATTTTAACACAAAGTAATTATTTTATTTCACGCTCAATATATTTGTTTGGTCTTTTCATTGTCATTGTGATGGCATAATTTCATTTGGCCTTTATTTTTATTTTTATTTAATTTATTTTTTTTTTTTGCTCTACTTCATGACAGTGTCAGTCAATAGGCCTGAATGACTGAATTTACTCTGGCAAATGCGAAACATTTGTTGTTTTTTGTGGTTCTTTATTTTTTTTTTTTTTTTTTGGTAATTCTTTTTTAACCTGAATTCATCCCCTTTTTAATTTAATGGGTGTGTGTTGGCTTGTCTTCTTTGCATTTGTTTAGCAGATCAGGGTGAAATTTAACACCCCCAGAGATTAAAGTTTATGCATGTTGGAATAAAATGAAATTGTAGACCTTAATTCTATTAGAAATTGTTTTCTCATTATGTTTAAAAAGAAATTTAATTAAATTACTTGTTTTGTGTTTGAGAAAAGGATTTGAAGGATTTGAACTAAAAAATAAAAAATATCTAGAATTGAATTCAGAGATCTTGTTTTTGTAAAAGAACAGCAATATTCTAAATAATTTTTAATTATTCCAAAAAAATGTAAATTACTTCTTAAATCATTGCAAACAATTTCAAGAATTTGAAATCATAATATAAATATTTATAAATTTCATTACAAAGAAGACTTGATAAGTTAAGAAAGTATAGAGAAAAATTTTACCACCATTAGCATAAATATATTATTATATTTTATATAAGAAATAAAGCAGCATATATATTTGAGACATAGGGCTAATTTCACCAATTCTACTTAAATATCTATTCAAATTTCAAAGTCGTTTTTTATAGGAAAAAAAATTTAAAATATCTGAAAAACTTTCAAATAAGAATTGATATTTAAATAGAATTGGTGAAGTTGTTCCTAAATGTCAAATATATACATATATTAACCGGATTGGGAAAATTGGACCTAGGTTAGGTTAGGCTAGCAGGGTGCTGGTAAGGAAGGGTAAAATTTAGAGTCCAGCTCACTTGGGTCCAATACAATGATCCCTTTGTGTTACCTGCTAATTGAAGAGAAGATAGTGAGAGAGGGTGATAGGGAAAATGATAGTGATGGAGAAGACAGGTGGTGAAGGAAGAGATAGAGGATAGAGGAAGGCTTCATTCTTTTACAACTCTGCTCTTTGCACATTTTTTGATAATGCAGTGTTGCAGCGCCATCTGGTGTCAAATGAGGCGTATTAAATTTTTTAAGCTAAGCACAGCTTAGCCATTTTATTTGTTATTTTACTTCGCCAATTATTCTGCTACACAACGAAGGAGGGCGCTCTGATGTACATTAGGATTATTATCTGATGTAGTCGGTATAGTTTTTAGTGACCAGTGCCCCACAGCTAAATTCTGTAGCACCTTGTATATTAAAAATTTACAATAGAAAATGTTGGAATATTTTTTTTTTGTGAAGCCTCTATATTTATTTTGTTGCTGCAGACTCATACAGTAAAAATATATTTTTTAATCAGTAGAGTTCAACACAAAACTATTTGAAATAACATAAAAACTTCTCATGCTTATAGTAAGACTCTTAAGATGTTATTGAGAATTACAAAGTACAAACATAATAAGTATTAAAGCCTGAAACAAAAATTTTAAAAACCAACTTAAGCCTTCTTTGGCGCTGATTTATCCCGAGAAACTCACTCAACCATATTGGGGTTGAAAGAGGTGAAACAGTTGTAAAAAGTTGCCTTACGATTCAGTTTGTGGTGGATTGTTAACAAACGGGGTGTCACGGAAGTTTGGTGGAAAAATGTTTTGGAAAAATTTCTGGAAATTTTTCTAATTCAGAAATCATGATTCTAATTGGAACCATTGTACGATGACCATGGCCTGCACAATTTCTCTCACTTTTGTAACTTCGATCGGCTAGCCGTCATTTGGCTGCTGGTTTGCCGCACAGTATATCAAAAGTACATTACTACTGCGGCAAACCAATAACCAAGCGACTTAATACCATATCGTAAAGTTTTTTCAATTGTTTCGGGAGTGGAATGACAAAAGTAACGTTTTAAGTACTCTTTGAGTATTGGCCGTCAAAAAACTATGAATGCGTACAGCTAAAAATAAAAAATACGTTCATATGAAAATACATGCATTTATTTAAAGCCAAATACATATTGAGCAAATATGTTTATACACATTTTTTAAATTACGCAGCACAAGCAACTATAGCTAAAATTTATAGGCTGCATAAGCTACAATCATACACATGAGTATAAAAGTATTTTGACTATTAAACGGCTACACATGAGTATATACAGGGATATTTTTTTAAAGCATGTTTTTAAATAGCCACACATACACCCAAATATTTTCCATTCCATTTTATACATGTACACAAATGTTTGCATACGTTTACGAATGATGAATAAATATCCTGAGTATCACGCGTATATTTTTTTTTGTCCGATTAAATATCCATAGCCTAAGTATAAGCATAGAAGCGTTTGATATGCATGTGCCTTTTTATAGGTCGTGGTAGAGTATTTTATTTTTCCCCATAAAGGAGGTAGAGATGCTCCTATGTGCCGGATTCGGCTATAGTCATAGTTGATTGAGAGAAAATATGTGAGCGTACGAATTTTTTTGGGCTACAATTATGATTATACTCTGTTACTAAAATTGAGATATTTACTTATGTATATTTTTTTTAGTACTCATTGTCATATTCTAGGGGAGACCTCAATTGAATGTCTAAAATGTTCGACCCATTCTGTGCTTGTCTGGCCACAATTATTTTCACTAAAACACTTTTTTACCATTGAAATTGATGGTAAAGAGTCGCCGTAGTAATTTTAAGCTTTGCCTTGGTTTGAGTGATGGTTTTATATGCAAATTCACTTTATTCCTTTTTCTATTCAACTAACGCGTTAGTATGCTACGAATAAGCTGTTAAAGACAGACTAAATGATGTAGATTGTTCGAGTTTTGACAGCAATCACAGCTGATAATTGCCGGTTGAGCAACAAGATGCGCGAAATTCAAAAAGTCCCGTACTTATTGATCAGCTCTTATTTAAAATAAAGGCTGCGTTCGTAAGTGCATCACTGCGCTGCAAATGGAAATTTAAATGTTCTAAACTGGTTCACTGAAGCAGAAAACGCACAAATAAATGTCAAATATGGTGTACAAACACGATTACTATTAAAACAGATTATCAGCGAACTTGTATTATATTTTAAATAAAAGTTTGCACGTTTGATGCAGAGCAGTGATGCATTTAGGAACACACTTAAAATCTTTTATTTTCTTATCCTTTTTTCAACTGTCAACTATATTCATATACTTAAATATTTTTTAAATTTTTTTATACCTTATAACTTGGTCTCTAGTTTTATTACGAAAATGTTATCACCATATTTTTTTAATTTTTTATAACAACCTCAATGAGGAATTTTCTTCTACAACAAAAGGCCGAAAATCTACTTTTTTTAAGCAAAAAAATTGTAAGCTGACTATAAGAAAAATATTAAATTTTACGCCTCAAAAATTTTAAAATATTTTTCTCCAAATACTACTCCACTAACTCTCCATTGCTTATGAATTTCATTTACAACATTTTGCAAAAGTCAGCTTAACCAATTTTCATTGATATCGCACAGATTTTTCATATTAGATATTAAAGGATTTCAGCAAAAAAAATAAATAAAAAAAAATTTTGTTTTCATTTAATCTGATGTTATTGAGAGTTATAAAATTTTATTATTATGTTCTACATATTATTTGTTTATGTGTTAAAAATAAACTTGCAATGAAACCTATAAAAGCGAACATTCAAATTGGCAAATGGATTTGCATATGAAAACTTGTAAAAATAACTGTTGTAATAATAAAAAATGAAAAAATATAAATATTTTAAAAACCGTATGTATGGCTGGTGTAATTTCTAGGAATAAGGAGCAAAAAATAATAATTTCGAGTATTATTGCTAGGAAAAATCTGTGAGAAATTTTTACATTTATGTAATATACATATTTAAGCAGATTATAAGTAAGTTTATCAGAAGGGAAAAGTGGTTTATATATGTACAAGAAAATAATAATAAAAATTTTATTATTCAGAAACCACTTACTTTTTAGTGAATATGCAGTAAATTTCACAAAAACCTCCAGCGCAGAGTCCAACAAGCGATAATGTTATAAATTTTACGTCCAAGTGTTTTTATGATAAACTAATTATATCTCGTGTCTTGGCAAGGGTTTTGCCTTTTTTTTAGACAAACTAACCTAAAACAAGTAAGAGTGCTATATTCGGCTGTGCCGAATCTTATATACCCTTTACCAACGTACGTACATATATATATTTTGTGTAAGAAAATTTATAATTTTTTTAAAGTTTCCATCTATGGAGCTATAATTTTCATTTTTCAAATTTCATACGCCAAACTTTTCTTTCAGAAGCATAAAATATATTCAATTTATAAAGAAAAAGAAAAAAAATTTTAGACCTATTTAATTTTACATAACCCAAAAAGTGTGAGTTTTCCAACCCTGGAGTCATAATTTTGGATTTTTCTGATTATTGATACCAATCTAGATCTTTAAAAAATACATACAAAAACGAAATAAGAAAGAACCTAGTTTCATTTAATTCCTTTAATATTAAAAAATTCAGTAAAGTGCGACTTTGAATCGCGCACGAAAGGTAGGCTTTTTTGTTTTTTTGAATTTTTTTTCAGCTTAAACGATTTTTTCAGTTTTGTCGCTTTTTTCTCGTTTTGGCGATTTTTTTCTGTTTTTGGAGGTTTTTTTCATTTTGGCGATATTTTTCTGTTTTTGGGCTTTTCTTCATTTTGGAGATTTTTCCCATTTTGACGATTTTTTTTCATTTTGGCGATTTTTTTTTGGTTTTTGGGTTGATCGCCTGAATAGGCGATTTTTTTCTTTTTTTTTGTTTTTTTTTTAATTTTGGCGATTTTTTTGGGGTTTTTTTCGTTTTGGCGATTTTTTTTCATTTTGGCGATTTTTTTTCCTTTTGGTGATTTTTGTCTGTTTTTAGGTTTTTTTTTCGTTTTGGCGATTTTTTTCATTTTGGCGATTTTTTTTTCATTTTGGCGATTTTCTTTCATTTAGGCGATTTTTTTTTGTTTTTATTTTTATTTAGGCGATTTTTTTGTTTTTTTTTTCATTTTGGCGATTTTTTTTTTCATTTTGGCGATTTTTGTCTGTTTTTTAGGTTTTTTTTCGTTTTGGCGATTTTTTTCATTTTGGCGATTTTTTTTTTCGTTTTGGCAATTTTTTCTTTGTTTTTGGCGATTTTTTCCTGTTTTGGGTTTTTTTCATTTTGGCGACTTTTTTCTGTTTTTTTGGGTTTTTTTCGTTTTGGCGGTTTTTTTTTTCATCTTGGCGATTTTTTCATTTTAGCGATTTTCTTTCATTTTGGCGATTTTTTTTTTACATTTTAGCAATTCTTCCGTTTTATGCGATTTATTTTAGCTTTAAAAAATTTTTTTTTAATTTGGTGCTTTTTTTCGTTTTGGCGATTTTTTTTGTTTTTGGCGATTTTTTTCGTTTTGGCGATTTAATAATTTTTTGTTTTTTTAGTTTTACCGTTTTTGAAAATTTCAAGAGTTTTGCTCTTACGGTTTCCAAGATACAGCAAGTTGTAAAAATTGCATAGTCAAAATTGCATTAACTGATGGAACACCCTTTAATTTAAAATTTTGGAAATTTTAGTGTTAATTTTTGTAGTCTGTATAAAAAGTGTATATACATATAATTGTATGTATATTACATGGGATTTTAACATTTTTCGTTGCTCGTTTTGGAACACCCTTTAATTTCCAATTCTCATGTATTTGTTGTTGTAGCGGCCAAAGGTCTACACACTGTGTCCAAATTTCAGGTCTGTAGCTCTTACGGTTCTCGAGAAAATACTAATATAGTTT
Organism: Tachina lurida; assembly: GCA_944452675.1. NCBI lineage: Eukaryota > Metazoa > Arthropoda > Insecta > Diptera > Tachinidae > Tachina > Tachina lurida. The sequence continues at coordinate 168,788,069 of OX101753.1, read as the reverse complement.
TAGACATAGTTAATTTTACATAATACAAAAAGTTAAAGTTTTCCAACCCTGGAAACGTCTTTTTAATTTTTTTCATATTTTTTTAATTTAAAATTCCAATTTTAGTCGTACTGAAATGTAAAATAAATTTATTTATTAAAAAAAATAAAAATTTGTTTTCGGTAGTTACTTTTATATGGCAAAATAAAGTTTAAGTTTTCCAGCTCTGCAATGGTCTGCTCGATTTTGCTGAATTTCAATACCAATCTATTTTGGAAAATTTCTGACACACCAGTCCAAGAACGAAGTCTCTAGCTTTTCTGGGAGCTTCGGAAAACCGATTTCACGTACAGACAGACGGACAGACGGACAGACGGACAGACGGACAGACGGACATCGCTTATTCGTCTTCCCTATGCATAAGGATCCAGAAAATATATATTTTATGTGTCGCTTATTGATATTATAGAAATTACAAACGGAATGACAAACCTATATATACCCTTTTACCATTTTTGTTGGTAAAGGGTATAAAAAGTCAAGTTTACTTTTTTTGCATTGACTTGTATATAATAGCCTATTGTAGTTATATCAAATATTCTTACATCTTACACCTTTAAAACGTTACATTTGTTGGTTGAAATTCTTGCAATTAATTTAGTGCCCTTATATAACAATTAATTTATTCATTTTTGGCCATCATTTTGCTTCATATGTGTTTCATGTTAATCTAACATGATTTATAGTAATTTTCAAAGAAAATTTTTCCTTTTGAAATAACTTTATATCACGTTGATTTAACATTTACGTACTGTTAAATTCAAAATGAAGAATCATGTTGAATCAAAGTTATTTCAAGTTGGAACAAAATGAATTTAATTTAATTTAGTAATTGTATTTTAATAATAAATTAATTTATGTGAGTTTGGCACAGGCATCAGATTTTTTTTTTACTTCTACGGCCAAGTTTTGAACTCGGAGCTCATCGCGTAGTAGTCAATGCGCTTACCCCTGCAGCCATAACAGCTTTAAATATTCTTTAGATACACATTAAATATATAGCATCATGAATAAAATTTGAATTCAACATTATTTAATTGATAATTTAACATACAATTTATTTGAAAACTTTTAGTTTAAAAAATATATGGGCATTTCCACAGGAATGTCAACTTTTTCTAGAGTGTGACACCAAGCAAATATGCTTCTTTTTTCAAAGAAAACTAAACATTTTTTACTTCTTTATATATTTGTGTAGGCCGTCAGCAGCCTCTACATTAGGTAAAATTTTAAGAAAAATCGAGTCACTTTGTTCAGAAATACAAAGTTAATTGCTTGCTGTCGCATGTAACAAAAAGTTGGAATTTCTCGGAGAAATGCCCATATGCAAAATACTTTTACTTGAACCTGTGATCCTCCGACTACAAGACTAGTACACGGCCATACCAGCCAGCAACGTTGGTATTTTTTTGTATATGTAAACAGTATACTAGTCTAGTAGTTGCAGTGCTGTGCATTCGATACCTGCGAGAGCTTCTGCAGACAACCCAAAGTCACTTGGCGATTTATGTTTGTTAAAAAATAAAAATAAACAAATACAAGAACAATTTTTCTATCAAATCAGAAGACTTTATCTGCTTAACATTGGCATAATGTTAAATTTATATATGCTAGAATACCACGATGTTAACTTTTCTGTTCCATACACAAAACTGTATACTTGGCTAATGCATGATCCTTTTTATACTTAACATAAAGCTTTAAGAATAACTCACATTCAGTCCTTTTCATTTATTCGGATCATTAGTTCGTGCCACAATTCATACCGTTAATTTTTGTGTATTTGCATTGACAATAGAACATTATGGTGCAAGCACTACACAGTGCAACCCAAAAAATATATAACCATATACGGACACCACTACGTGATAAAAGACCAAAAAAAGCACCCGTGTCTCCCAGTTTTGCCCCAAGTCAGGCAATTTTTTTAAGGGTCCCCCAATAATAGGGGCCTCGGAGTCATTTTTGCATTTTCTCGGAATTTTGATTTACGAGGGCGGTTCGGAAACTTCTTAGCCTATCAATGAAACAGAATAGTGAGTTTTTCAAAAATATTTTTATTTTTCAATGTAATCTCTTGAAACTTCAATACACTTAGTCCAACGCTTTTCTAGCAATTCTATCCCTTGATTAAAATAGTTTTCCTCAAGGTCTTCAAAATAGTGGTTTACAACTGTAATTGCATCTTCATTTGAGGTAAAACGCTTGCCAGCAAGGAATTTTTTTAGATTTGGGAACAGGTAAAAGTCATCAGGAGAATAAAATGGGTGGTCAAGCAACTCGTACTTTAATTCGTTGATTTTAGCCATTGTTAAAACACTCTTGTGCGCTGTTGCGTTGTCTTGATAAAAAATTATATTTTTGTGTTGTAAGCCAGGACGTTTTTCTCGAATTTGTACATTTAATTGATCCAAATGGTTGCAATAGTACTCTGAATTTATTGTTTTACCCTTTTGCAGATAGTCAATCAATAAAATACCTTTGAAGTCCCAAAAAAAACCGTTGCCATGACCTTACCAGCCGATTGAATTGTTTTTGCCTTCTTTGGGGCACTTCCTCCAGCTTCAGTCCATTGTTTGGATTGTTCTTTTGTCTCTGGAGTATAGTGGTGGATCCATGTCTCATCAACAGTTATGAAACGACGCTTAAAATCCATTTTATTTCGCTTAAAACGATCCAAACAAGCTTGAGAAATGTTCATTCTTATGCGTTTTTGGTCGACTGTTAACAAATGCGGCACCCATCTTGCAGAAAGCTTTTTCATCTATAGTTCTACATGCAAAATTAAATGGACTCGATCATTTGAGATGCCCATGATATTAGCTATTTCACGCACTTTTATTCGTCGATCATTTAATACCATATCATGCACTTTGGCTACAATTTCTGTTGTTGTTGCTGTTTTTGGACGTCCACTACGTGGTTCATCTTCAAAACACTTAACTTTTTTCTGTTTATACCGCGCTTTTTGTGCTAGGCTAAGAAGTTTCCGAACCGCCCTCGTACTCTCTAAAGAAAAGTTGTAGCTCTTGTCATTGAGAACATATAAAATTAAAAAAACTTCATCTTCAAGAGCAAAATCGAAAAAAATTTTAAGAAATTAGATTTTTTTACTTTTTTCTCTGTTGCGGTCCATGGGTAGCAAACCGTTCAAAATTCAAGGAATTAATCAACTACAAAAATGTACCTAAGATCTCAATAAACAACTTTCTAAAACATATAAACTTCCTACGAATGATGCTTAACATCGTTTAGGTAGCGCTTAGGTAGCCGCAAAAATTTCCCGAAATTTTTTTTATTTCATTTTTAACTTATGGCGGCTATATAAATGTGTATTGTTGTTTGTGTGAATGGGGCGTCTGCACTGGTTTATGCATTTGTGTGGTTGTATGTTTCTTAATGAGCAGAATATATAACATTATAGTTGTTATTAGGCTTTGACTGTTTAATTCTAGATTTAAATAAAAAATATTTCTGCAATGTCATGCCATAAATGCAATGCATGCCTATAACAAATTCTGTAGAAATATGTACATATGTCAGTCTAAAATGTTCTATTAAACAAAATGAAAGATATCTGTAAGTCTAATACCAAATATAAAGAGCTCAAACAAAAATATAAAAGCAAATGAGACTGTTCCTTTATATGCTATTTATATCTTAATAAATTTTCTTAGCAGCAATATGGTTCATGCTATAGCTTCCTTTGGGCCATGGATATAAATGCAAGAATAATGCTAATACGTGTACATGTGTGTATGTGTGTGTGTGTATGTGTCTATGTGTGTGTGTTTATAAGAGACCCAATTGTCTAACATCTATTGGTCAATATTATGCAAATAATAATCTTGTCAATGACATGTACAAGATATTAGTAACGTTAGACAAATGAATATGTATACATATACACACGTATGAATATAGAAACATAAGTAAGCATACATACAAATAAGGATACTTAACAATGTGTGTATGTACCTTATACATACATACATATGTAGGTATATACATCTGTTTCATGTTTCTGCTTTGTATCAAATATTGTTTAAACTTACTACTCTACTATTCCTTTTACAAAACACAATACAATATTGTCATGGTAATCAACAGGACACAAACTAACATGTTAACACATATCTACTCTGCAAACATACATTTGCTCAAGTGTATCTATGTGTTTGCGTATGTATGTATGTGTTTGTTTAAATTTGTCTTGTATACCAGCATGCATATGTTATCCTTCGTATGGTTTTTTATTAGTTATATTTGCACAAACTTACACATGCATGCATATTTAAACATATCCATCCTTACGTGTCCTTACTTACATCTATTTTAACATTATTTTTATTAAATATTTATTTATTTTTTTTTTTGCATAAAACATAGAACTCTACAAAACTAATAAAGAAAAAGTTTTCCAAAAATTAAGAAGCCAACCCTCAAACCAAAGTATAAACAGAAACAAAAATAATAAGAAAACGTAGAGAGAGGCAATATGGAAAATATGAAAACATGCCTCATTTTTTTTCACAAGGATATAATAATTTGTTGGAAAAAAGTCATATTGTCATCTTTACTTATACGTATTTGTAAATCAGAGAAAAATTTTGTAAATTGTTTTTCTTTTAAGAACAAAAGTTTAAAGTATGGTCTAAACCAAACAAATTTATAAGAACGATAAAGTTGTTGAACTGGTAACAAAGGTATGTAGAAAGCTTATGAAAAAAAATTGCTAAGTTATATCGATAACACTGAAATAAGTCATGTTAGTAAACACTTAAAAAAATATAACTCAATTATACAGATTTAACTATGTAAGAAGAAAGACAACTGCACAGTTTATAAGTGGACATGTGCGATATGTTGTTTGTAAGAGTTTTGAGGAAATTTTATTGCTTTTCAGATGCACTTCGAGGTTGCATAAAACTCAACTCATTTTCTAAAATCAGTTGTAAGTCCTTTACTTAAAATGTGACACAATAATTTCACATTCAAATCTATGTAAACCAGGCTAATTTAAAATTGTTCCTCAATGATTCTGCTTCATATGTGTTTCATGTTAATTCAACATGATTTACATTAATCTTCAAAGAATATTTTTAATATATTAAGTAACTTTATTTCATATTGTTACTACCCGTACTTTTAAATCAAAATTAAGAATCATGTTGAATCAAAGTTATTTCGAGTTGAAACAACGTAAATTCGACAATGAAATAACACGCAGAATCATTTTAAATCAAAGTTATTTCAAGTTGCAACAACGTTTATTCGATAATGAAATAATACGAAGAATGATGTTGAATCAAAATGATTTTAAGTTGAAACAACATGAATTTAATTAAGTGTAACTAGTCATTGTATTTTATTATTTATTCAACTCACGTAATTTTGTGTCATTGGGAAAATGTTCCCTTGTCAAGATTTGAACTCTAACTCATTGCTTGGTAGTCAAAGTGCTTACCGCTGCAGCCATAACAACCTTATATATACTACTTAGATATATAAAAGCAACCATTTATATAAAAATAACGTCTGCTTGAAGTATAAGCTTAAACCCGGGTTTTCTATGGAAATTATGTTTTAATGTATACTTCAAGGACACGCTATATGGGGTTCATTTGCATTTCGTTCTCTACTCTTCTGGCCACTAAATAAAAATTTTAGCAAACTTATTTTATAAAAATTTTGTATCTAATTAATTGTATAAAAACTTGTAATACTTATATTAATTTTAATATAAAGCAAATGAGAATCCTATCATACTATATTACCCATCAAAAAGGTCTAAGATATATTTAGGGAACAAAACATGAATTTTTTTCAGAACATCTTCATCTTTTCGAATTATTAGAAGTTTAAAATAAAACAAAACTTCCAGAAAAAACTTCCTTTCTTTGTAGTCTACACTGAATGCAGTAGCGATACCAACAAAAAGAGAGGTTATTATTATTATTACTTATTCTGCTTTAGTCTTACATTCTAAAAGAGAGTAACAGCCTGTGCAGATTCTGTGATTACGAAAGTGAAACTCCAGAGCATATTCTGAAGGACTGTGAAGCGTTATGCCACAGAAGATATAGCCAAGTGGGCAAGCACCTATTGGAGGATTGGGAATTGCCAACTCTGGACCCACTAGCAATTCTGAGATTCATCAGGAAAGTAGGTCTAGATGATAGATCTATTTTGGTCGCAGTGTCCTGTGCTTCCCATTTGACGTAGTTGATTCATTCATTCATTCATACATTCTAAAAATTACTTAAAGTTGCGCCCTAATAAAGGGTGTTTTATTTAGAGGTTTAGAACTTTGAAATGAAATAAAGCAAAGAAGAATTTTTTAAATTCACATTAAATGTACTTTAGTTGAAAGATAATCTTCTGACATTATAATTTATATATGACTTCTGGCATATCGAGCCTTATTTTCGATTTTATTATAAGCGACAAAAATTAAAGTTTTCAGGAGAAGGTTTTTTTAAAATGTTCAAACATGTTTTTGTACGTAAATTGTCGCTTACGATAAAATTGAACAGCCCGTATCTTAAAAGTTATCAACAATTTTGGCATTTTGATAATTCTAAACTATGGATAGGCCCTTAATATTTTAATTTTAATAAAAAAATATATTTTCGATAACATGTCGCTTACGATAAAATTGAAAATAAGGCTCGATATGATCGCCACGGCTGGATTGGAAGTAGTCTAATCTGGAGTTGCAATTTTGGATGACTTTTTTCAACATTTGCGGCGAATGTTGTCCTCCAAGTGGTCAATAGTTTCGGGCTTATCTATGTAGACTAGCAACTTCACATATCCTCGTAGGAAAAAGTCTAGCGGCGTTAAGTCGCACGATCTTGGAGCCAATTCACGGGTATGAAGCGAGAAACTTTGCCGTTACCACAAGTTTCCTTCAATAAATCAATTGTAGTACGAGTTGTGTGATATGTTGCGCCGTCTTGTTGAGCTAAGAAGTCGGTAATCATGACATAGCTGCGGATAGACTGATTCGGGTCTTCCTCTATTGTACGCTATACAGCAGCAATGACTTCTTCTGTACGCCCTGTACGTCATCTCTGTAGATGCGTATTATCAGTTAGAGTAAACAAGGTGTGAACACGTTTCATAATTAGTCGAATTAATTGCTTTTTTTGACCCTAAAAAGACATAATGTGCGATACGTACTCGTATTTCGAATACAAATATGATTTTCAAAATAAATTTACACAATTTGGAAGTATTGTTCAGACGTCAATCTTTCCATGTTGCAATATCAAACCAAACCAAACATAAATCACTTAACAGCTGTTAAAATGGCAGCCAGTTAAAAAAGTGTTACCAACTTAAAATTGTATACCTCTATAAACAGCAAGCACCCTTTATATGTGAAGATCTTGTGCAAAAACTTTAATAAAAAGAAATAAATCCTTATGATAGGAACACAACTGGAAGAAAGGATGCATTCCGCTTACAAATGACAAATTCGTCGATAAGAATTTGCTGTTGTGAGCGACGAAGAAATAACAGCTGTTATAATTTAAAAAAAAAGTTGTTTATTGTTTGTGCAAAAAAAATAAATAAAAAAATTGATTTTTCGTCGTTCGCCGGCGTAAGAAATAGAAATAAATCTATTGGAGGGTATAGCGAATTTAAATTAACGCTATGATTTTGTGAATTTTCATAAGCACGGATATGCTTTATTGTTGGCGACGACTGTTCGCTTCGCCAGTCGTTCTAATTGTGTTCCTAGCATCATGGGACAAAATTCAACACTCTTTCTTTTTTTTAAGTGTAATAATGTCATAAAAGAACAGTAAAATGCACATGGCCGTATAATAATAACATAAATGATATTTTAGTCAGTTCATTGCTTATGTATTACAGTATGCTTTAGCTGTTTTATGCTTGTTATTGGTTCAGTAGGCCTGACAAAACACATCCCCTGGTAATGGAGAAGTGGAAAAGGTTGCTAAATGTTAAGGCAGATAACACTTTTTTGCTGTTGCAAACTATACCAACTGATATTATTCACATTTTAAGCAATTTCGAAATAAATTAAATCAAATTTTATGTTTATATGTACAAACAAAATATTGCATATTTAATATTGCCTTAATTAAAAAATTTATATATCAAACAAGTAAGGAAGTGAAATAAAATTCATCAAGTTTAGCAAAGTTTTAAAGGCAAAAAATTTACTAACAGAAATTATTTAAAATTTTATAACATATAAAGAATTTTTGTTTGTTAATTATTAAGCATGCTTATGTGCATTTAATTGCTGCTTAAGAAACTCATTAAAAAAATGGATATGCATATACGAGTATTTGGAGAAAAATGTTATTGAGAAAAGTTAAAATTTAAATCATTGTTTAGTCATGAAATTTCAAATATTTGTTTGCTTTGTTATAATAAATTCTTAATACTGTTACGCAAAAATACTCGAACAAAGCTACTAAATGTAAATGTTTTCGTAAAAAACAAATATTCGGTAAAATTCAGAATTGAAGCACAGCCGCGAATAACGTTGTAAAAGACAATTTCTAAAAAACCAGGTTTTTCACAGATTACCATTAACATAACTCTCTTGCGTTGCTCAAATATAAAACCATTCAAAATTATGCATCTTATCGCCGTCAAAATACAATTACAAATCGTTTAGTCTGAGCAAAACTTTGTAAGTAACTAATAAAATCATGCAAACGAAATTGCCGAAAATAGTTGATAAATGTAGCAGAGATACAAAAAGAAAAGCTAATGCTAGTTATCATTATATTCGATAAGCTAAAAAAATTTTAACGAAAAAAGCAATCTTTCTTCAAAATACGTTTATTGGCTCTCCTGGAAAATTATGGCGCTATGTATAAGCAAAAATTGGCATGAAGTTAGCATAAGTGGCAAAATTGAACATGATCTTAAAGAGTTTTGGCATGAAACTTCATATTAAAAATCATACTAGGACTTAGAGGTGGGTTAAAATTATGTAATGCGACCATTGTTAATGTCAAATTGTATGGAGGAACTCGTTAACACATAATTCAATTTCGTCACTTATGCTAGCTTCATGCCAATTTTTGCTTATACATAGGGCCGTTATTATTTTGTCACTTAAAACGTTATTCGCGTCTAACCTTCAATTATTGAGCGAAAGAACTAAATACATATGCCTACGCACATATAAGCATATAATTAAATAAACATAAAAACTATAGCAACAACAATAATGAAATAGCTTCTGCTTGTTAAGACTACACATCCAAACAAACACACATGGCAGACATGCAGAAAACAACCACCGTAAATTGCTGCTGTAATGATGCATATACACACACATACACACACACATACGAGGGCGGTTCGGAAACTTCTTAGCCTATCAATGAAAGAGAATAGTTAGTTTTTCAAATATATTTTTATTTTTCAATATAATCTCCTGAAACTTCAATACACTTAGTCCAACGCTTTTCTAGCAATTATATCCCTTGATTAAAATAGTTTTCCTCAAGGTCTTCAAAATAGTGGTTTACAACTGTAATTGCATCTTCATTTGAGGTAAAACGCTTGCTTGGTCAAGCAACTCGTACTTTAATTCGTTGATTTTAGCCATTGTTAAAACACTCTTGTGCGCTGTTGCGTTGTCTTGATAAAAAATTATATTTTTGTGTTGTAAGCCAGGACGTTTTTCTCGAATTTGTACATTTAATTGATCCAAAAGGTTGCAATAGTACTCTGAATTTATTGTTTTACCCTTTTGCAGATAGTCAATCAATAAAATACCTTTGAAGTCCCAAAAAACCGTTGCCATAACCTTACCAGCTGATTGAATTGTTTTTGCCTTCTTTGGGGCACTTCCTCCAGCTTCAGTCCATTGTTTGGACTGTTCTTTTGTCTCTGGAGTATAGTGGTGGATCCATGTCTCATCATCAGTTATGAAACGACGCTTAAAATCCATTTTATTTCGCTTAAAACGATCCAAACAAGCTTGAGAAATGTTCATTCTTATGCGTTTTTGGTCGACTGTTAACAAATGCGGCACCCATCTTGCAGAAAGCTTTTTCATCTATAGTTCTACATGCAAAATTAAATGGACTCTATCATTTGAGATGCCCATGATATTAGCTATTTCACGCACTTTTATTCGTCGATCATTTAATACCATATCATGCACTTTGGCTACAATTTCTGTTGTTGTTGCTGTTTTTGGACGTCCACTACGTGGTTCATCTTCAATGCTTGTACGACCACGATTAAATTCAGCAACCCAATTTTTTACTGTTGCATATGAAGGAGCACTTTCACCTAATACACTCACCATATCATTATGAATTTCTTGTCCCGATAAACCTTTTTTATGTAAATATTTAATGACACCACGCGTTTCTAATTTTTCCATTGTTAAAAAATCGCGGATGCGTCTTTTGTGAACACCTGTTTCTATATGAAGGAGTTGCCAAATCGAAACAAAATTTAACATATTTTCATAGCAGAGATGGAAGTTTCCAAAACACTTAACTTTTTTCTGTTTATACCGCGCTTTTTGTGCTAGGCTAAGAAGTTTCCGAACCGCCCTCGTAGTTAATGCCTGAACTAATGAGCATTCACGATGCTGCTGAGCTTATCTAGATGTTGCTGTTATATTCTGGAAGCCTGTGTGAAGTATAAAAAGGTCGACGCGTCTACTGGCAGTTCAGTCTATTGTGAAATCAGTCTGAAGTCTAGTTGTACAAATATCGAGTTGTCTTGTGTGAAGGGTAAAGTGAACAATGCAGTTGGCAGTCGTACAAAATTGTGTAGAAGTAAAGCCTGTGAATCGTTATTGTTGTACAAAAAGTGAGCATCGGCGAAGTGAGTCTTGTGTGAAGTACAGTAGAGAGGGAGTTTTGCTTCAAGACCAGCGCCTTCAAGTACTGTGTGACGTGTATATACAACAGACGAGTAGGCATAGTGGTATCCACTTCTGAAGTATTTATAGAATTTAAGTGCCTTGTATTTAAGCTATTGGTTGTATTAATCTAAGTCCATTTAGTAAATAAAGTAACATTCTTAACCCTAATTTGTATACGGGGATCTTTAATTAATTAGCAAATCTTCGAGTCAACAGAAAAGCGTAAAAATACTTTTATCTCTGATATATAAAAAATATATAAATGAATTTGTGATGAATCAAATACAGTGATATTCACCCGTATTGCGTATGTCGAGTCGAATATTCGTCTACAAGTTTCGTGTACAAGTTTTCTTTATTCTCGTAGACGAATATTCGACTCGACAGGATGTGTGTATGTATGTAACGTATGGACTCCAAAACGGCTGGGCCGATGTTGATGAAATTTTCAGGGAATTTTCAGAATATTTAGGCGGGTGTCACTGTAAAGTCTGATTTTTTATTTTCGGCCTGCGGTTGGAGGGGCGTGGCAAAATCCAATTTTCATATTGCACTACCAATGCCATATATAAAAAAATTTTTTTGCGGGGTGGGTGAAGGGGTAGCGAAGCACACCGGGTTAAGCTAGTTTTGTATAAAAGCAAAATAAATAAATTAAGTAAAAATCGAAAGCAGCAAAGATTTTCTTAAACCAAAACCATTTAGACTTAATATGTGTGGTTAAGTGCAAAAAACCAACAATTCTTGTACAATCAAAATAAATGAAATCTCACACACTCATGTTCGTGCTGATGTGTAACGTTCAATGAAACCCTTTAAAGCCAACTCTTACCCGTATTTCCGTACTCCACCTCAACACTTATGCAATGTAGGTATTAACATTTAAGCCACTTTATAATCATTACTGCTAATTAAATTAAATGATTCTCTTAACAACGGAAAATGAACAAAAACAATTATAAGAAAAGTAGAAAAAAATTGCTATAAAATACTATATAAAAAATCCTTTGGTAAATTAAAAATCAGCCCGAGAGTTAGAGTAAAATGAAGCAGAAGCCCAAGCACAAATGTCCAAATTGCTAAGGAAACACTTTAAAGCATTTAATACTGCAACCTAGTGTGAGAAAGAGTAAGAGAGACCATGAAAAGCACTAAACCAAAAAAAAAAAAGTTAAAATCAAACACTGACCATTTTACTTATCTAATGTGGCTGGAAAAAAAGAAACACACTCACTACCGGCAATATTAAGTTTAATACTTTTTACCTTGGTGCTCTTCGAAAAAAAAAGAAAAAAAAATACGGATAAAAAAATATACAGACAAAAACAAATTTACTACCAAAAACTTATTTATCTTTAGCGTTACGAGCTTAACTTACAAAAAAATAAAATTTTGTTTCTTTTTTTTCAATTTCATTTGCAGATTTTAGCCAAAGTCTACGTTTGCTGGAAGTACGAATACCAAAGTACGTTATTAAGGGCTCAGCGGCACAATTGGAATGCCTTTACGACTTGGATGGCGAAGCATTGTATTCGGTGAAATGGTATAAGGATGGCAATGAATTTTATCGATATATACCCAGGGATATGCCGCCAACGCAGACCTTTTTACTGCCAGGTGTTTCAGTTGATGTAAGTAGATGGTTTTTTTTAAATACACGCGCCAGCACACACGCTCTCATATACTTAGACAATTTAAACTCATTTATTGTACACACATGCAAGGTTAAGTGTTGGACTTAAAGGCGAAAAACTGTGGGAACTGTGGGACAGGAGATAATATTTTGTTTAATCAATTAATGGTAGAGGGCGGGTTAATAATTATGTGATAAAAATTTGAAAATTTGTTAACTCAGATACTTCTTACAACTACAATTCGAGCTGAAAAAAGTCAGCCAATACAGCAAATGGTAAAGCAAGGCAATAAAAGAAGATTTTGATTATCGAGTTATTGTTTCAACTATGATAATACATTGAACTTCTCATTTATTTAAATGAAAGTTTAACATAATGGGACATAACCATAGTCACAGAATAAAGACGGCTCGTTTTAGAAACAACTTAAAATTAAAAACTTGTTTCTAAATATTTATCTACTATAGTCAAAAACAAAGTGTGTGTTAAGTTGAACCGACTTTAACTGGGTGTCACAACAAATATGGGAAATTTTTCATACGATCTCATCTATCTCTCATCTGATACTGTGTTATGAAAAAGGGTTAAATTTAATAAAAAGATAAAATAAAACAACCGAACATAAAAACAACTTAACAAATAAATAATATAGAGAAAATTTAAAAGGTATTGGTATTTTGTATTATTTTAATACAATAAACTATTCAATAATTGGATTATAAATTATTTATAGGAACAATAGAAGCCAAGAGATAGAAATTCATACATACATACATACAAATGTGTACATACATACATACACATTTTCTCTTTTATTTTAATGCGTTTTGTCTCGAACTAAAGAGCCAGAGTCGATGCTAATCTAGTTAAAAACAGCTTCAGCATGTTTTAACTTTAGAACCGACTTTTTCCTTTAAAGTGCAGTTTTTCTCGTCTATGGTAGGTCGAAAGTTCATATTTTTAAAAAGTGCATTCTAAAACTAAAAAAGTATACTTTTTTGTTGACTATGGTTATGGCCCAATGTCTCTAGTTGATCTAAGAAACTTTTGGGTAAAGGTTCCCTGATGATTTGCATTAGCAAAAGTGAAATGCGCATTGGATCCAGCTGACGCCCCAATATTGTGCTGAAGAAATAAAATACATAATTTGAACAAATTTTCAACTTAATAGTAAAAATTCCAACAACAAAAAAACAAAACTACAAACAATCATTTTATTTTTTAACGTCGTAATCTCTCTTAAGCTCTATGCACTTTGTCCATTATTTCCCCAGTTTAGCCTTTCCCAAAAAAGTTTGTCGATTTCATAAAAACAATAATGGCAAGACTGTTATAAATAAGAGATGGTAAAATTGAGCTTTTATTACAAAAAAGCTTTCAGTAAAAATTTTTATACTATGAATCAAAACAATTCACATATTCCATTTGCACTGAAAAATTAGACATACTGCGTTTATACGTGCACTATTTTCAAAGAGAAATATTTGAAATAATTAACTTTAGTTAAATAAAATATTTGTATACATATGTGTTATCTAATAATTCTATTCGAACTTGAAGCCAATCAGGTTAACAAATTCTCTATCTATTTACCATTGCTATTGTCACCGACTTTGAATATCATTATAAAATGTCATGATATCATGAATATCATAACTAAATCAAAATAAAATTTAATTTTTTAGGGCTTATTTTTGAGGTGAGTTTTAACTCTTTTAAGTTTTATTTTTTTATTTCCGGTGCCAATTTGATATTTTTAGGTGCGCCGAATTTGGCATATATTAGAGTTTTCTAAATTTAACATCGCGTCACTTTCAGAGTTCAAGGTGTAATCCAAGTTTCGTTAAAATCATTTAGGGAGAAGTAAGTGAAATATACCTAGTATTAATTTTTAATGAGCATGACCCTGACCACTTATTTTAGGACAAAATTATGTCGTTATAAGGGGGAAAATTCTTTGCCAAATTTCATGGAAATTGAATAAATAAAAGTACATATATTTTAAGTCTAGCGTTTCATGGGTGTGACTCCGCCCACATTTTTTGTTTCAGAGCTCAAGGTGTGTACCCAGTTTCATTAAAATCGGTACACCGGTCCCTTTTTTGGATGAATTATTGACTTTTTTAACGTTTAGGGTATGTGGTAAGTTTCGTAAAAATCAGTTAAGTACAAGCACGTGAAATAAAATATTTATTTAAATGGGCGTGAGCACGCCCACTTTTTTTGAAAGCAAGATTGTGTCCTTTTAAGAGCTCAAGGTGTGTGCTAAGTTTCGTAAAAATCGATAAACTAGAAGAACGTGAAATAATAAATTAAATTTTAAAGGGCGTGCCCCGCCCACTTTTTTTAATGAATTATTGTGTTTTACAAGCTTTAGGGCAGGTATGAAGTTTCATAAAAATCGGTTAAGTATAAGCACGTGAAATGTAATATAAAACCTTAAGGGGCGTGGCTCCGTCCACTTTGTCAATTTCAAGATTTTGTTGTTATGAGAGTAGATATAATTTACTTGGAAAGTTTCGTAGAAATCGGATAAGTAAGATATCATAAGAGCAAAGATAAAAATTAGTGGACGTATTCCCGCCCACTTTATTGACAATGAAATCAAGTGGAAGCTGCACCCTCTTAAATAAAAAAAGAATTTTTACAATCGGTCTTAAATATACCGAGCTATAAAGTAACAATTCCAAAAAAAAGAAGAGAGGTGTCTTAGGACACCCAGTTAGAGCTATGCTGCTTACCTACTCGTATATAAAACAAATTTCATGTGTTAAACAATAATGCAATTAAATTATATTACATAATGAACACATTTTTATTTAATTCCCATTGTACGATTAAATTAATGTATTTTTTGTGCTCATGTGCAAAAACAACAAAAAAAATTGAGCAATCGTTCTCATTGTTTTTGTTTTGTTTTTGTTTAACTCACTTCAAGGTTAGGAAGGGTGGTGCTATACCGCACTTCAAAGGACTGAAGAAAAATAAATCAAACATTTTTTTTCGTTTATTTTCTTACTCTGTGCCTCGTTTCTGTAAGGCATGCGAGAACTATTCGAGTCGAAAAAAATTTTATCATCCTGTGAAACACAGGGTGAGTAAGAAAAAAAACTTTATTTTTATATAAGTTTTTATGCGAGTAGCCCTGTATAAAACAGGACCACAAATATAATATAATGTTATATAATTATTTAACTTTTCTCAATGCGAGAACTTGTCACAACTTACAGAAACGGGGTACTGGTTTTAAGTACAAGGAATCAAAACAAAAATAAATTTATAGCTATAATAGTCTCGATTATTCTTGTTATAAAAATCACTTCCTAGCTCCCTTGTTTGACATAAGGAGCATAGCTCTAAACAATGCAGATGAATTGATAACTTTTTATATAATGTAAGTGTATAAGATAAAAAATTATTATTATTATTATTTTCTTTTATCAATGCTTTTCGTGCAATATATCGTTAGCTTAATATAGAAGGGCCCTATCTCATTAATTTTTTGGAAATTAAGATTTTTGAATTTTTCAATACCTTAGATGTTCTTGTATCGAAATACACAAAAAAGGCGATTTCAAAAAATATAATGAGTTAGGGCCTTTCTATATTAAGGTGACGCTATGTATGGATGTCTATTTATTATTTTTATTAGCAAAAAAGCTGAAATTAGCCTCAACTAACACTGTGGACCAAATACTAGAACGCTGATGATGAAGATGTAGTGGGTGGCCTTGGCAAATAGCATGTTGTTCCGTTCTGCTGGTGTTTTTCCGAATATTAAAAAATTAACTTTGGTGTTATTTAATCCTTAGTAAATAATTATTACTTGTAATTTGGCCTAATCAATTAAGTTCGAACAACAATAATTAATAAAAAATTTACTAAATTTAAAACAATAACTTAAAGTACCTCAAATTAACAAATTTTGAAAGACTTAAAGGAAAATTTTCCCCCTTCGTGTCACTGTGCAAAATGGCAATTTGTATAAAAGCTAGCGTTTGTAGGTATTTTATCATGTGTAAAAAATTTCAATATATACGTGAATTTTGTATGGTTTTAAAGTTTAAGCATTGATTTTTTATTCCTTTTTTTTTGCATTAGTCTCTCCACTCCGAACGAACCCAATGAAATACGTGTATTTAAAGTTAAACATTGTAGATCGCAACCATACAATATAGACAAAAAAAAAACTATGGCCAAGCACATATCTAGTAAAATCATGCAGATAGCGAGTTTGTGTAAGGTTTACATGTATATGAGGCAGCAGAGTCCTTCTCTAGTTACAAAGTTCACTGCTATAACTCAAAGGCAGGCAGGCAGCCGTTTTTTGTTGTTTATTTTACTTTTTTTCTGTTTTTTTTTTTTGCTTTCATTTCCTTCATTCACTTGCAGGATAAATCCATAGTAATATTCGTTAAAGCAACAACAATATGCGATGATATGTTTGACTGCCAAAGTGCTAAAATTGTTTCACTATCATAAGTAATACTTAGCAGAGAGTGTTAGTCATAAAAAATATGTTAAGGTGTGTTTAGGTTTAAATGTAAGAGCAGCGCCACTATCACCTCTTCTCCATGTTCTTGGTTAAGAAAAATCTATGGCAATAAATTTGCCATAAACTTTTTTGCTTGCTTTTTGTTCGGCATATGGTACGAATTAACCCAGCAGGGTAAAGAGGATTTTCAAATCCCTAAAACACCTTATTTTATCCAAAAAAAAATTTAAGGCTGGCTCAAGCAACCCTTTAAGGATATCCTTTTCAGCTTTCAATATGATTGCAGTAGGGAGCTGATTTGGAGTGCACACTTGAATTTATATATTGTGGTAGAAAAATGTTGCTGATTTGGTTTATCAAAATTTTTTTATGTTACCTTAAACCTCATCACGAACTTAGTGGGTTAATTTCGATGGCTCATTTCGACTGCCAGTAATTTATACCATTTTTTATATGTTTTTTTTCCATTGCATATCGTGATATTTAACTTTAGATAAAATACTAACGTTAAAATGTTTGGCTACTAGTTACACGTTTTAAAACTGCACTAAATGCAGCGATTGATGGTTGGTTTGTTGGTGTCTACGGGTAACTTTAGCTGCCTTCAAACACATTGTGCTGCTTGTTTTATATTCACTGAACAGCTCCTTGTACAATTTCCTTTCAGCCCTATATCTACAAGACTTCTTTGTTGCTCTTTTGGCTCCCTATATAAAAAAAACAAGAAAAGGAAATTTACTACGAGCGCTAAAAAGACACTAGCAGTGAATATGGATTTGTTGGCTGTCTGGTAGTTTATTTAATATCTTTTTTTTTTATTTACACCGGATACTATTTAATTTTAATCGATTTGATGTGAAGTCTTTGAGCAAACATTAGAAAAGATTTATAGACAAATACATACGAGTACCTAATATAAATTTGAAGCAAGCAGCAACATATTTGTAGGTAACTCTTGTAGCGCTAAAATTGATAAAGGCAACAGGAAAGGGTTACTGTAAGTTTTTTACATACAGAAAAATTTCATATTAAAATCTTTTTTCTTTTTTAAGAGAAGTGACACTCAGGCAATGAATGCCTACTACTATTACTAGGTGTCACTTTCTTTAAAAAAGGGCTAGTGATGGGGAAGACAGGTGGTGAAGGAAGAGATAGAGGAAAGCTTCATTCTTTTACAACTCTGCACGTTTTTAATGAGGCAGTGTTGCAGCGCCTCTGGTGTCAATGAGGCGTATTAAATTTTCGAAGCTGTGTTTAGAAGCAATTTTATTTGTTATTATACTTCTCAGATTATTCTGCTACATAATACCGCTGAAGGAGGCTACTCCGATGTTTACATTATGGTTAGTATCCGTTGAAGTCGGTATAGTACAGTGATCAGTGTCTATACCTTTATGACTTGAAGTTTTCTACAACTGATGCAAACCGACACTAATGTCAATCATAAAAATGTGTGGTGTTGTTATTTAATAACTGTTGGAGACTGGCTTCGAACCCAGTACCTTTGGTTTTGTAGTCAACGTGCTAATTATTTTAGGCAACGCAACAATCTTAGAAAACAAGGTCAATTTAATATGTTTTGGCAATTATTTTGCTTCATATGTGTTTATGGTTAATTCAGCCTGGTTTATATATTAATCTTCAAAGAAAATGTTTCCATTTAAAATAACTTTATTTCATGTTGATTTACTATTCCCATACTGTTAAATCAAAATCAAAAATTAAATCATATTAAATTAAAGTTATTTCAACTTAAAATAACATGAATTTGATACTAAAATAAATTGCAGAACCATGTGGAATCAAAGTTATTTCAAGTTGAAACAACATGAGTTTAATTTAATGTACTCAGTTTATTTTTTTAGCTACACTTGTTGCATAATGAAGAGTTTTGGAAAAACACACAGAGTGGACAATATAAGTTCAATGGTACTTATCAGGGGTAGTAAGACCCTATACACAGTTTGGCAATTTTGGTGACCAATTTGTTTTTATGGGCCTCCAAGGATTTTGAAAATCAGTGCGCCCTCAAAAACTTGTGTCTTCAGTTTTTAGCCAACAGCTTATTCAGACTTGATTTTAGCTCTAAGCTATATATAGCAACAATGTAGCTTAGAGTCCATTTAACAAATTTTGTTCACATTTGACGCCAAAAGAGTAATTTTTTTGTGCAGTTTTCTTTGCAAAAAGTAAGGGTAGCGTTGGCTGAAGTAGATAGCATGTTTACTACAAAACTGAAGGTCCTGGGTTCAAGCCCGTTATCCAATAGTCATTAAATAACAAAACCACGAATTTTTCTGGTGTACATTAGTATGCCTTTGTATCAGTTGTTGTGGGAAATTTCAAGTGAAGAAGGAATATATGAGTAAAGTAAAATAACCAAATAAAACACCGCTTCAAAATTTAACATGCCTTATTTGACATCAGAGGCGCTGCAACGCTGCATTATTAAAAAAAACAAGCAAAACACAGAGTTGTAAAAGAATGAAGCTTTCCTTTATCTCGTTCTTCACCACCTGTTTCCCCTATCACTAGCCCTTTCCTAAGAAAAATTAATACGATTAACTATTAGTAATAGTAGTAGTACTGCCTGAGTGTTACTTATCCTTATAAAAGAAATAAATAAAATAAAAAATTAAGGATCAAGTTGAATCAAAGTTACTATAAGTTGAAACAATATGACTTTGATGCTGAAATTACTTGAAGAACCGTGTTGAATCAAACTTATTTCAAGTGGAATAAACATGAAGTTGACACTAAAATAACATGAAGAACCATGTTTAATCAAACATATTTCAACTTGAAATAACATGAATTTAATGTAGTCAGTTTATTTTGACAATTATTTAGCTTAGGTGATTGTGCATTTTAGCTATGAAGAAAGCCAATAAACAGCAACACACAACCAACATACCATTCCTACTTAACTAATATGATTTCAAATCCATATTCTTCCATAATGATTTTATTTATTTGTTTCTGTGTGTACTTTTATTTGTATCATTAAGTAAATAAATGTTATTATTTATAAATTTTAATTTATTTAAATTCATTTTTCAGGTTCACAACTCCAGTGATGCCATTGTAACGCTACGCGAAGTACATCTACAATCTGCAGGACGATTTCGTTGCGAAGTATCGGGAGAAGCGCCATCATTTCACACTGTCACAGAACATGGTGACATGGTTGTTGTGTGTAAGTATGAACAATAATTTTTTTTTTTAATATTAAAAAAGTATCAAATGTCCAGTAAGAGTTCATGTGTACCTGAATGAAATTTATTTTGGATATGCATGGAAAAAATCTAACGAAACTGATTGATATTTATTGGGTGTCAGTTGAATGAACATTGGAGTAAAAAAAACAAAAATTCATGGAAATTTAGTTTTTTAAAAATTTTATGAAACGTTAGATTTTGTGCAACAAATACGCAATTTGAAATTTATTTTGTTTTAAAATAAAATACTTCCAGTCAATAGCAAAAAAAAGAGCAGCAGCTGCTCTTTCAGCTGTCAGTTGGTTAGAGAAAAAAGAAAAATGTTTATACATTTTGGCAGTTTTAGTAATTGTTAATGCAACGTAAATCCTCAAGTGTTAGTAGAGGCGCCATTATATGAATGTATATTTTTTTTAATATTTTTTAGTTAAATATTTTTTAATTCAATAAGTTTTAACGTCTGTGTATTTTACACAAAGCCTGTAAATAAAAATTAATTTAAGCTGGCAACAAAACACAACTCAAATGGCTTCTGCCACAACAAATTTTTATAGGAATACTTTGTTTCGAAATGGAAGAGCATGAAAATTGTGGCATATAAAAATAAGGATTTTTTTTTTGTAAACTGCTTTTCTGTTGCATTATGAGGTAATTGAAGAAGTTGCTTGTTCTTTAACTCAGATATAGAATTATTTTATAAATTTTCATACTGTTAATGAATAAATTATTTTGTCTAAAATGTACTTAATTTTCAATAAATTTATTAAATCTTTTTTTTTTTATTTTACAAAGTATTCCCAACTGAGCTTTATAAAATAAACATGCATTTGTTTGTCTTGCAGCGTTCAGTAAATCAATCAGACCAAAAGCAATTAGAAATAAATCAACAACTTTTTATTGGTTCCAAAAAATAAAGGATGTAAAAATTTTCTCTAATTCAAATGTGTGTGTATCTACACCTGTGAGTACTTCCAAAAATACAAAAAAAAAAAAAAAAATACATAAAACTTTAATTCAGTAGAACAAATATGTAAAACAAATCGAAGTAAAATATACAAATAAATTTACATCAATAAATTGGAATCACTCTAAAGGAATGTTCCACAATTTTATTAAGCCTAAATCAACTTTTATGTGGGAGTAGATTTTGAATAACTTTTGATTATACACAAAAATATTCTCAACAGCCAACAGTAATTCAACTAAAAGTTTCAAATATAATGTTCATCGAAATGCTTTGGGAAGTTACTCGTATCATGTAGTTGAATGTGTGTGTGTGTGTGTGTGTGTGTGTGTGTGTGTGAGTGTTTGTGTGGGTGTGGGTTTGGGTGTATGTCCAGTATACACTTAGAGTAGAAACAAACAAACTGAAAGCCAACAATTTAAGTCTTTGTGACGTGCAGTGCAAATTCAATTTAATCTATTTCCGGTTAAAAGCAAACTGCAAACTAAATAACTGAGATCTGTTTACAGCAGTTTTCTTGTTGCTAAAGTGACATCTGCTTACACACAGACACACACACACACACACACAAACACTTACACACACAGATTTTATAACAACTTTTATGATTAATGGTATATGGAAAGTTTGTTTTAGCTAAGATTGCTCTTCGCAAATAATATTTAAAAAAAAATACTATAATTTGTGTATTTCAGCTTTGCCGGATCAAGGTCCTCCCAAAATTATTGGTGGTCGTCCACGCTATCAAATTGGTGATTGGGTGCGCATTAATTGTACTGCAGGCCGTTCGAAACCTGCTGTGCAATTGTCTTGGTTCGTGAACCAAGAAGCAGCCGAGCCTCATACATTACGAAAATATGATACGATAATATCGGGACGAGAGGGCCTAGAAACTTCGATATTGGGCTTGCAGTTTCGTGTGGAACAGCATCATTTTCGTAATGGGGATATGAAATTGAAGGTAAGTTTAAATCATCTAAGAAATTTCATAGAGAAAAAAGGGCATAACATTTCATTTCTAATATTGTATTTATATCGAGCAATGGCCGCCAAAAAAAAAGCTTAACCGATATATTTTTCGGACCTAATTTTTTTACGAAAATCGATTATTTACGATAGCAAATAATTGATTTTGGTAAACAAAATCAAATTCGAAAGTTATGTCGATTAAGCTTTTATAGCGGTTTTGGCATGATATTTTAAAAATCTCCATAAAATTTTATGAAATTTATGGCATGAAAATTTTTTTTTGCTTATAGTAGAGCTAAAAAACATTTAGGTAATGGGCTAGTAGAAATCCTTCAATAACACTGTGCTACAAAAGTTGAGAAAAAAAATATTCAGGGATTCTAATGTACCAATTCTGTTTTGTTGGAGTCCATGGACGACGAAAATACCGTTGGTTTTTTTAGGTCACTTCATAAAGTGATTTTATAACGGTAAATGTAGTGAAAAACAGGGTTTCTTAGCTTTACAGTTTTAAACAGTTTTAACTTCTTTGTTTCCCAACGGATTTCTTTTAACTTTTCGTTGGTTAAAAGGCTCGAATATTATCTTTCAATAAAGATATATTTTTTGTAAATCGACTAAGAAATGGCTAAGTTACAGTCGTTGAAGTGTACAAAAAACCAATTAAAAAAGTATTCTTTTGTTTTCCTCAGGCTATAAGTTGCTTATGAGTTACAAAAGAATACTTTTTAATGGATTTTTTGTACACTTCAACGACTGTAACTTAGCCATTTCTTAGTCGATTTACAAAAAATATATCTTTATTGAAAGATAATATTCGATTCTTTTCACCAACGAAAAGTTAAAAGAAATCCGTTGGGACACAAAGAAGTTACAACTGAAAATCTAAGAAACCCCGTTTTTCACTACATTTACCGTTATAAAATCAGTTTATGAAGTGACCAAAAAAAACCAACGGTATTTTCGTCATCCATGGACTCCAACAAAATAGAATTGGTACATTAGAATCCCTGAATATTTTTTGTGTATCACAGTGTAATTTTTGGTAACCCTTTTAAAAGTAAGATTATTCCTTTACCATGTCTAGTTTTGAAAAAATAAAAGAGCTTAAGGCAGCCTCTGTAATTGGGAGAAAAAGATTTTCTAAAAGCAAAGTCTTGTAATTGTTATTTATCACCTCAAATAAGTCCAATATAGTACGAGTACACTACGCATAGAAATATTTCATTCAATCTATTTAAAAAAGGCTAATTTAACATCTTTCGGTACTGATTTTGTTTCACATGTTTTTTATGTTAATTCTACATGAAACAACAACATGAAATTTTCAAAGAAAATTTTTCCTTTTGAAATAACTTTATTTCATGTTCATTTAACATTCCCGTACTGTTAAATCAAAATGACGAATCATATTGAATCAAAGCTAGTAGTGTGTTTGTGCCGGTTCTGGATCACTTTTTCAGTAGAAAAGTCTGCTCATGCCTGGATGGGAATGTCATGCATTTAAATTATGTTTCTTGCTTCATATATTTTATGAGCATTTATTTATAATATGAGCTTTGCAGCCCTGGATGGGAATGTACATGTTAACTGATAAGAACACATACGCGTGAACTGTGGTTGTGAAATTCAAACGCAATCTGTATATGATCTGTGATCAGATGGGCTTTAAGCCAACTAACAGCAAACGCTGGCCAAAATCGTTACATTTATTTAATCGCAAGCCGCTAGAAAAGAAAATAATGGCAAGTAAATGAAAACGTTTTGAAATATTTGTGGCGATTTTGGCATCATAATATAATATAATTCTATTTAACACATGAAATTAGTTTTATATAGCTAAGCAGCATAGCTCTAACTGGGTGTCCTAAGACACCTCTCTTCTTTTTTCTGTTCTATTTCGTATTTTTTTTACTTTGTATTGGTTCTTACGCAGTATTTTTTTACAGGAACAATACATTATTTATAATTTAATTTATAAAACTTACTTAATTACCCAGTAAAGTGCAGGTTTGTGTTGAAAAATTAAAAAAGAAACCATACGATTGAGGTTGTGAATTGAACAAATATTTAGGTTTAAATGAAATGATATTTTTTACAATATTTTGTTTTTGTTTTTGATAAATAATTAGATTATGTAAATTAAAATCAAATTACATTACTATTAACTTAATTTTCAGCGAATTGCTAACTAATTTTCCCCTCCTTTTTTTCTTCATCACTTTACAGTGTGTTGCCTCACTGTCCACATTCTACTGGCGCAGCAATGAAGAGTCTGTAGAGGGTGATCGGCCACAAAAGGCGCCCGTCCTAGAGTCACGCGAGACAGTTTACGCTAGCAATTCTCGTGCTGATCCCGTACAAGGTATGTCATTGCGGGAAAGTTTTGTTACCAAAATTTTATCGTTTTTCATTCAACCAAATGCAGCCAATAAAACGGATTCAACTCTTAGCATTAAGCCTGTCACAATAGTGTTGCTCATAGCAATGGCTTTAATGACAACAACAGGTTATTTACAAGATTTTTACTTAAACAATTTATTACGAATTATCAGCAACAACGATAAAGTTACAACTGACGAGCATGTTTGTGCAAATATAAAAGATAAAAACCCCCAGCAACGTCAACAAGATAAAGTTACAAGAATTTTAAATAATAAAATTATGTTACATGACAATAAGGAAATGTCAAGTCTGCCAGTAATAATGAAAGCAACAAAGATAAATGTGCATTTTCCAACTAAAATCACATCAATATGTGCACCACAACAAATGAACTCAACTTTAGAGACTTCCGTTTCCTTTAAAACAGCCACAAACAATTCATACTCCTTTTCTACATCCTCTTCACCAGCAACAATATTAACTGCATCGTCATCAGCATTATGTTGTCCTTTCTCAACGTCGACAAAACCTTATAGTGTAGAAAGTTTTAAATCAAGGTAGCTATTTAATTAAATTGATTTTCCTGCTATTCACTTTTTTTTTCCTCATTTATTTTGCTTTTAAACACAATTTTTTTATAAACAAATATAAAACAAATTTAAAACGTTAGATTTTTTTAGTTCCTTAAAATTTTTAATTTAAAAACTTTTTAACAAAAGATAAAAAATCCAAAAAAAAAAAAAAGAGAATACAAATTTTTTTTCCTTAAATTTTAATTATTTCAAGCAAAAACTTTTGCCGTAATACAAAATAATAAAAAAACCATTGTACATAGCCCTTGTTAAATATTAAGAGTTTTAAAAATGAATCAACACTAAAAGCCATATAAATTTTTAATTTATACAAAATAAAAATAAAAATATATAACAAAAATGAAAGAAAACTATTGTTTCCTTTTTTTTAAATCAAAATGTTGTACTTTTATGCGTAATTGAATGTGTGTGCATAACAAAACTAAATAAATATGCTCGTAAAGTGGTCGATTTTTTATGTCCCTAAAATAAATAAAAAAAAAACTTCAAGTATTTTAAGTAAGACCTTAGGTAGTCTGATATGATAAAAGATGTGAAAACGAGTATGGAAAATTTATTTTCAAAATATATTGACTATAGCGGCTAAATTCTTAACTCGAAAGCTATGAAAATTGCTCAAGTTTAAGTGAGACCGAAAAAATATTTAAGGAATCTTCTTTCAAAAGCTTATTTTTGTGATTTGTTGTGGTAAGGACGAGATTTCAGCAAGCGCATAGGAAGTAGTCTGGAGCAAAGAAGCCGATTCCAACATACAAGAGCATCTTTACTTCATTTATGCGAAAAAGTCAAATACGCTGCAACTAAAAACTAGTCTGAGTATGCTTATACTTAGAGTATGGATATTTAGTCGGACGAAAAAAATATACGGGATATTCATTCATCATTTTCCACCGTATATATACATTTGTGTATATAAAATGAAATAGAAACTTTGTGGTGTGTGTGTCTAAGGCTGTTTGAAAACATGCTCTATGTGTGTATGTATAAATAAAATAGCCCTGTATATACGCATATATAGCCGATTAATAGTCAGAGTATTATACTCATGCGTATGATTGTAGCTCATACAGTCTATAAATTTTAGTTATAGTTGTTTGTGCTGCGTAATTTAAAAAATGTTTATGAATATAGTTGTTGGTTGTTTATAGTTGTACTTATGCGGTTTAAAATTAGTGCGTGTGTTTGCATATGAACGTGTTTTTTATTTTAAGCATCCATAGCTTTATGACGGCCAATACTCAAAGAGTACTTAAAACGAAATATGGCAGCCAATTAAAATTGTTGCCTTTTTTTTGCGACACCTTTTAAAATGTTTAATAACTTCTTAGTGTGATTCGCCTTAAAAATAAAATTTTAATTCATTCAGTAAATTGGTAATGAAAACTTGCTCACTATTTAAATAACTCAATTGTTAAAATACTTCACATTAAAGTATGAAAGATAATTTAAAAAGTCCGAAAAATATATCAAAGAATACTTATTTCGACTCATGTTTAATGTGATTTTCTGCAATATGAAAAAGTAATCCAGCCTATTCTACGTTGAGTATCATTTTCAAGCGGTAGAACGAAAGTTTTACCTTAAAAAGATACTTTTTAAACCTGTAACCGTATTACCATTTCAATATAACATTGTCGTCATACTTATAACATATTTGCAATTTCAATTACTTTCTGTAATTCTCTAAAAGTAATGTTAAAACTTCCAACCAATTTAACAATGAATCATGTTAATTAAAATCGCCATATTGTGTAAAATATACTAAATATCCCATAGAAGGCTTTTAAAGAAAAGTTAAATTCACTCATTTAGTGG
Source organism: Tachina lurida (assembly GCA_944452675.1). Taxonomy (NCBI): domain Eukaryota; kingdom Metazoa; phylum Arthropoda; class Insecta; order Diptera; family Tachinidae; genus Tachina; species Tachina lurida. The sequence goes on along the minus strand of OX101753.1, from coordinate 168,761,072 downwards.
ATCTTAAAAATATCTTTGAGAAATATCAATCGCTTTTTATATTTCTTTATCCTGCAACATAATTCTGCATTCTTACGTCAATCAACCACATCTAACGTTGTAAATAAATTACTCTAGCTAGCTTCTATTCATGGTCCATCGAACCACACGCAATGTTATTAATAGGTCACTCTAACAATCTTCTAGGAAAGAAGTAATTATATTCAAGCAATACAATCTATTCTCCGTTGAGTATCGTTTAAAAATGCCAGAACATACATTGAAAATGTACTGCTTTAACCTAACACCGTATTACAATTTCAATATAACATTGTTGTTTTACTTATGTATAACACATCAACTTGTAATTTAAACTACTTTCTGTAATTATCTAAAAGTAATGTTACAACTTGCAAGCAATTTAGCAATGAATCATGTTAATTTTAATCCCCATATTGTATAACATGTACTAAAAGCCAATCAACCACATCAAACTTTATTAATAGATTTCTTTAGCAAGTTTCTATTCATGGTCCTTCGAACCACACGCAACGTTATTAATGGGTTACTTTAACAACCTTCTGGCAATGCAGTAATTATATTCAAGCAATACAATCTATTCTTAATTGAGTATCGTTTAAAAACACCAGAATATATATTGAAAATTTACTGTTTTTCCCTAGCACTGTATTACTATTTCAATATAACATTGTCGCTTTACTTATAACACATGAACTTGCAATTTAAATTACTTTCTGTAATTCTCTAAATGTAATGTTACAAGTTGCAACCAATTTAGCAATGAATCATGTTAATTTGAATCGCCATATTGTATAAAATATACTAAAGGCCATAGAAGATACTTCTTTATGCCAATCAACCACATCCAACGTTATTAATAGATTACTCTAGCAAGCTTCTATTCATGGTCCTTCGAACCACACGCAACGTTATTGATAGGTTACTCTAACAAGCTTCTGGCAATGCAGTAATTATATTCAAGCAATATAACCTATTCTCCGTTGAGTATCGTTTAAGAACGCCAGAACGTACATTGAAAATTTACTGTCCGCTAGTTTAATTTCACGTGGAATGCAGAATGTTTGCAATGAAGAGCTTAAACTTTAGCGATTTTTAACAAAGTTGCCATATTTAATATATATAAATTTTTTTTAACTTAAAGATTTCTCTTTACATAATACTTGTAAAATAAAATATATACTCTTCACTGGATAATGAAAATCAAAACTAACTCTCACAAACAACTTTTTTTATATATCTACTGTGTTATAAAACTTTTTAAATGATTAAAACTAAAACTCGAAAAAGAAAATCGTGTTGAAAACGATAAGGAAATACAAATAAAAGTCTTAAATTATAAACAAAAACATATCGTAAAATTTAATAAATTTGCCAAAGTTTTTCTTTTAAATTTTATTTAAGAAATATAAATTTAATTTATAAACAAAAATAGCATTTATTATCCAATAAAAACTATTTTAAATTTAGCTTAAATTAAAAACACATAATTTTAAACATAAAGCCACACACAAATAAATAAATGTAAATCAATTAATTCTTTTTTCAAAGGCTTGTTTGTAAAGAAATCATATAAAAATATTTCGTTGAGCCCCAAAAAAATTTATTAAAAAATAAAAATAATAACATTTATTTTTGAAATTTTTTTTAAGAAGCCAAGTTTCATTAATTAGCTGCTACTAAAAACATTCCATATATTTTGTTATAAAAAAAAAGCTGCATGCTTCATGAATTCAAGGTAGCCAGCAGCCAGTAGAGCTTAACGAATTTTAAGAAATTCATGCTTAGTCCTGGTTTACATTATGCAAGTCTTATTGGTAAGCTGATTAGTTTGTTAGGGTAGAGAGGCGAGAGGAACAGAAACGCGTAGTTTACCCTCATATCTTTCTCTTTCTCTCCTAACAAACAAAGTAGCTTAGCAATAAGACTTGCATAGTGTAAACTAGGATTTATTGGCAATTGCATTTACATAAACCGGCATAATTCTTATTCTAAAGCAGAGATGCATTTTTTCGTAAGTGAATGTTATAGCAAAATTTTATGTGATTTTATCCATGTACATATGTATGTATGTGTTCGTGTACATAAATGTCTTCATGAAAAAATTGTTAATTTTGTTAATATTTAAAGTACATATCTTTACCGTAATGTAGAAAGGCCCTAAGTCATTACTTTTTTGCAATCGAGTTTTTTGTCTATTTCGATAGAAGAACATCTAAATATCTCGGTTTCCAAAAAAAATAATGAGTTAGGGCCTTTTTATATTAAGGTAACCATATAAAATGTATTATTGCAAATCTGTTTTGTAAACTTTATTAAGCTGTTGTAAATTAAAAATTATGGCAAAAAGCTGGGGAGATTTTGAAAGTTTTCCTTCAAATTTTAGCGATAGATAGGCCCCTTAGTCCTAGTTTACACTATGCAAGTCTAATTGCTAAGCTGATTAGTTTGTTAGGAGAGAGAGACTAGGGGAACAGAGACGTTTCTTTTCCCTTCGTCTCCCTCTTTCCTAACAAACTAATTAGCTAACCAATAACACTTGCATAGTGTAAACCAGGACTAAGCATGAATTTAATTTTAATTTGAAGATAATGATACACTATCCCACACAATCGTGCGATTTTTGAAAAAATACAATCCTGGTATGATGGAGTCTAATTCTCCAAAAGACAATAGATATTCATCAGATCAGGGTGGTATTTTTTCCTAGGTCGTGCGATTGTGAGGATAGTTAGTCGTGGCCTTAAATAAGTCTTTCTGCATTGTAATTTGGTATAGAGTTGATTTTTTAAGTACTTTTTTAATATTTTGTTTGTTTTGGCAATGCTATGCACAAGTTTGCAAGATTTACATACTCAGATTACGATAATCTTGCACTATTTGTGCAAAATAATTTTCTATATGGTTCTTGTTAGATTTTTTCGAAAACTTTCAACTTTTCCTTTTCCGCGGCAGAGTAAAGCTTAAATTAGACGTGACAGAGCCATAATCATAACCAAACCAAAATTCAATTGGTTTCTATGGTGAGAGTTATGGCGTTATGGCGAGTCAGCTATAATCAAATACAGTGTTGCCCATTAGTTTGAATCGAACGGCTGTTTTCTATGGATATGGTAATGTCACGTCTGATTGAGTCTTAACTTATCACGTGAATACCCTTAATGCTTACATTCTCAACGAGAAAGAGTAAATTTTGGGTTCTTTGGTAGGGAATATTTTTTCAAAGTTCTTTTTTCTCAAACTTTTCGAGAAAAATCGATTTTTTTTTTCAATAAAAAAAATTTATTATAAAATTTTTTTTTAAGCTTTAAAAATTTCCTCAGCTAGTTTTCATAAATAAAACTCTCGAAAATCTTCAGCAAATGTACAGCTAAACTAAGATTCCAAATAATATATAAGAAAAAAACACAAATTATATTTCTATAAGAACAATTGCCAATGGATCTTTATATGTCTTTAGGGTTAAAGGTTAAAAAAAAACACAAACAAAATTGCCATTTTATTATTATAAAAATACTAATAAATATACTTGCTTAAGAGAAACTGTGCATATTTTAATGGTGAAAAATGTCTTTTAAAAAGTTTGTAAAAATTATTAATTTAATACACTAAAACCAAAATTATTACAAAATTAAAGAAATAATAATTACCTGTATTTAGTAAACTAAGTGTATATTTGTTAAATATTTTAAAAACTCAACCAACAGTTTTAGAGAAAACATGCCATAAAATCGCAGAATTTAAACTTACGAAATAAAAGTCTTTCATAAACATTCAAACAAATAAATAATTCAACATCATAAAAAAAATTAATACATAATTAAAAACAAAAACAAAGAATATAAACAAATCTCTTACTTTTTATTAACAAATTCAAGCCATGAAACAATTAAATAAGCGAATTAAAGAACATTAATGTAAATATTTAAAATGCAAATCATTAAAATTAATAAAAAAAACAAAATGTTTAATATACAAACATGATTGAATAAATTAATAAGATAAACAATTTAATAATATGAAATCAAATTAGGCCTAAAAAGCTTAATTATGATTAAAATTTAAATTTAAAAAAAAATATTTAAAAAAATATAAAAACTTTTATGTAAAACATCACACATCACACAACTAATGAATGAAAAAAGAAATGGAAAATTTAATCAAAAATAAAACAAAAATTTACTAAATAAATATTTGTTTCATGAAAAATCAGCATTCAACTTGTTGGCTTTGTATTTCATTTGGTATTTGTAAAAGAGACAAGGTAATATTTAAGGCTTTTGTTTTTCTATATACACAACTTAATTTTAAACACACATTGTTACGTATTTGAAATGAAATTTTTTACCCCAGGATTTTTTTTCCATTTAACAAAAAGTCTGCAGTGGATAATTCTTATCAAATCAAAACACTTTATTTGCCCAACACTGATACTAAGAGCTTTTAAGCACACAAGCTTAAATTATTCACTGCATGAATACCACAATGTTAACTAAATGTCTTTCAGACTCCCGGACTAACGCAGCATACTACAGGCAGATATATCTGCCATTAAAAGAGCAACACACTGGCTAAGGTCTAATCAGATATCAAATAGAGTTAACCATATCATAACTGCCAGTCAGTCTGCAATTCAGTCCCTCAAAGGTGTGTACACTATATTGTTTTTTTAAGAGAAGTGACACTCAGGCAATGCATGCCTTAACATTTTCCCTTCGTTAGGAAAGGGATAGTGATAGAGAAGACAAGAGATAGAAGTAAGCTTTATTATTATTTACAATTCCGCTTTTTTGCACGTTTACAATAATGCAGTCTTGCAGCGCCTCTGGTGTTAATGAGCCGTATTAAATTGTCGAAGCTTTGCTTAGCAGTCAGTTTATTGGTAACTTTACTTCGCCGAAGATTCTGCTACACAATACCGATGAAGGAGGGCGCTCTGATGTTACATTAGGATTAGTATCTGCTGAAGCCGGTGTAGGTAGTTCAGTGACCAGTGTCTATGCCTTCATCACTTGAACTTTCCTTCGGTCTTGCAGTCAACGTGCTAACTACTTCAAGAGAAGCGCAAAGTCCTTGATAAACTACTATTTTATTGATAAACTACTATTTTAGTTTTGTTTTATTTTGACTATTTTAAGCAACATAGTTGCGGATAACCTGGCGAAGAGCATTTCGACCATGCCTGTCTTTAAGCAGCTAAAGACAGATGGCGTAATTTGCCCACCTGAGAAATAGGGAGATCTCTCTGGCCACATCTAGCCGCTCATAAAACTGAAAACCTCTTGAATTTCACTAGGAAGCACTTGAGGAATCTCTTGGTCACACTGACCGGCCACTGCACTTTCGGAACCCATGCTAAACATAGCGGTCGCCTGTACAATGAAAACTGCTAGAGTTGCAATGATAAAAGAGAAGAAGATGAAAACATTTTGCATCCCTTCTGCCTCTGTCCCACTCTTGAAGATCGCCATCAGCGCTTTTCTTAGCAGATTATAGTTTAGCAGCCTATCCGAGTTAATAGAAATGATATTCAAGAATGTAAGACTTTACAATAGGAGCAGCAGGAGGTACGGCCTTTGACTCTCTCTATAGCGTATGCACACACATTGTCCATTCTCTACCCACTTCCTCCTCTCCCCTAGCATCTAATATCTCTGTTAATATACTACACTCGATAACTAAATTTTCATTTCTCCCCTCATTTAACACCTTCTCTTCTCTATTTTCCTTCCACTTTACAGGTAACACAATGGGATCATAATTATTGGACCCAAATGGGCTGGATACTTTCATTCTCTTTCAACCTTACTTGCTATCATATCATTAGTTTGTATTACAATTCATTCTATAGAGCTTCATGGTAGATGCATTATACTTGTTATTTGTGTCCTGCATCTGCATTGCCTTATGTGTTTGTGTGGTTGTATATTTTGCAATATAAACAAAAGATATAATATTGTAGTTGTTGTTATGCTAATAATTTTTACTTCAATATCGTCTGGTATGTAATATTATTGTCAAATATTTTTATGGAAAACATCTTTTTCAGTTTTCGGTATATTTGCGTTAGCATATAATACGAGTATCTTAAGGTTTTACCATTATACAACATTCTTCTCTTACTTTTAAAAATCCTGCTAAGAATTTTAAATTAAAATTAAAAATCAAATAGGTGATGCTATCTTAGAAAAAATATTTTATCTTTGACAAGTTTTGCCTTTTTAAATATCTGCATGGTTAAACAAATTATGTAGGCTATTGCAAAAATACATGTTTATTAATTTAAAATAACCTTTAAGCTAAAATACTTCAAAATAAATAATTAAATTACAACCACAAACAATTCGTTTAAATAAAAATCCAAGCACTTGATGACTAAATGTGGTTAGCTAAAATTAACATTTTAGCTGGAAAAATTTTTTCCTTTACAACAACAGCAACAACAACAAAAGAGTGAAGTGAAATAATATTTTATTTCAATATTAATTTAAACTTTTTTGTTTTAAATAAACTATAGTTTAATATTACGGAAATAATGAGGAAACATGAAGCTGTGAGAATGAAATAAAACAATAATGTGTATAGAAATGTTTGTATGTAAAAATTTAATTGAAATATTTTAAAGAGGGAAATGATCCCAGCATAAGATTAGACATTACCATCAACATTACTTGCTATATAATGACTTGCTTTTTTATTGCCAAATTGCATTACTCGCTTACAACTCTCAATAGAAAAAATTAAAAAAAAGTTAAGTAGAAATTCAGTGATAAGAAGGACGGTTATTTTAGTTTTAATAGATTACGTGAACATGTTGCCAAATAAAAAAGAAGTAATTAGTTCTCAAGAACCGAATATTCTAGTCTCATTAAGCTTGTAATCCAGTAGGAAGAGCTTGCATAATTCCAAGTCCGGTTTTCTTCAAATATTTTGCTGGGCATAAAAATTTACTCATCTACGGGTTTTTGCTGAAAAAGAGCTGAACTTATGAGTTCTATAGAGCACTTACTTTAAATTTGAGCCAACATATGCATGAGCAGGCCTGCTCAACCACGACAGTGCAGAGTTGTTTCTTCCAGTCCGATGGGAACTAATCTTTAGCTGAATATATTGATACTCAGTTTCCATAACGACATTTTTCTCTTCCTTATCTTATCCATTGTTTGAAGTCCTTCATTTTTGTTCTTGTACTGTGTTATAACCAATCTTGAATTTAAATAAATAACGTAGAAAATATTGTCTGATGGAGTAATTTTATAGCGTGTCCAATACCACGTATATATAATTACGCCAGGTGTCTCTTTGTAACAGTTGTTGTAGGAAAGTTCAAGTGATGAAGTCATAGTCAGCAGATGTATTATCCTAATGTAACATCAGAGCGCACTCGTTCATCGGTATTGTGTAGCAAAATCATCGGCGAAATAAAATAAAGTGGCTACTAACTAAACACGCCTCATTGACACGAGAGGCGCTGCAACTCTGCATTATTAAAAAAAAACGTACAGAATGCGGAGTTGTAAAAGAATGAAACTTTCCTCTGTCTCTTGCAGTACCACCTACGTGTCTTATCCATCACTATCCCTTTCCTGAAGGAAGTAACAGCTATTAGTAGTAGAGAGTGTTACTTCTCTTTTCAAAAAAAAAAAAAAACTTGAAAAACGCAGAGTTGTAAAAGAATTAAGCTTTCCTCTGTCTCTTACTGCTTCACCTGTCGTCACTATCACTATCCCTTATCCCTTAACCATCCTTATCCATCACTATACCTTTCCTGAAGGAAGTAACAGCTATTAGTAGTAGAGAGTGTTACTTCTCTTTTCAAAAAAAAAAAAAAAAACTTGAAAAACGCAGAGTTGTAAAAGAATTAAGCTTTCCTCTGTCTCTTACTGCTTCACCTGTCGTCACTACCACTATACCTTATCCCTTAACCATCCTTATCCCTTTCCTGAAGGAAATAACAGCTATTAATAGTAGAGAGAGTTACTTCTCTTTTCAAAAAAAAAACGCAGAGTTCTAAAAGAATAAAGCATTTCTTTGTCTCTTCCTTCTTCACCTGTCTTCACTACCACTATCCTTTTCCTAAAGAAGGTAACACCTACTAGTTAATAGTAAGCTACTAGTATTAAAGAGTGTCTTCTCTTTTCAAAAAAAAAAAAAAAAAAAAAAAAAAAAGTCCTTTTACTCGTAATTTTATTTTTTTTAAATTACTAATAATAAGCATTTACATTTTCCGTATTCAAATTGTACAAATAATTTAATAAATTCCACTTCTTATATTGATATATGTAATGGCCAAGCAGATGAAATGAAATTAGAATCCTTTGTTGGTCTCTACCTCGTTGATACTTGAATTTAAATATTTGAACAGCAATGAACATGTTTTTCTTTCTAGTTGCATGTAATTGTGTGTCATTTCAGTTGTCATAAATTAAAAGTACCCTTCCTTTTCTCAACTAGATACTTTGCAACTATGTACTCCATAAGCACGTCCAAAAATACACCAAAACTAAAAAGAGCAGGAGTTTGCCATGGATGGTTGAATAATTGCAATATGTCTGTCTGTATGTTTGGGTTTGATGCGAAAAATGTAAATGCAAAAGGGATACAAAAACAAAATGTAAAATAAATGAATGACCGCCATACACAACTTCCGAAAAATCAACATACGATTTTATAGCAAAATATTTGAATTATATTCATATCAAATACTCACACACTTCAATATTTGCGCTTTAGCATACGAGATGTGTGAGTTAAAATATTATTGACGCTGACATTGTGCTTGTCGCGGTCATTACTGCAGCTGATTATGTTGCTGGAATTAAAATTCAAATTAAATATACACACATACACACACACACACGCAATCACATTCGATAGACTCGTACTATTGTGTTTGAACATTAAGCTGTTATTTGTGGCAGTAACAATTGACATTTCTAAATTCATGTTAAACAAACATAAATATAGTTTGAACAAACATTATCTATATACAGCCTGCATGACGGTCGTCGGCGGGTGGGTGGGTGTGTGTAGTTTTTGCAAAATAAATTAGACATTAGTCATAAGGACTGCAGGGAAAAAAATACACTCCAAGAAATGCAATTGTCATTTTATTTATTGAACAATGCAGGCTTTTTAATGAACCCAAATGATAAGTGTTGTTATAATTTAGTAATCAGTACGAGTATTAAAAATGAGAATGGATTTAACATCCTAGCAAAAAATTACCATCAGAACTACAGACTTACTTTTATGATTGCCAATTCTCATTACTCGCTTACAAATCACATTATATAAAATTTTAAAAAATTATTTAGAAGTTGATTGATAAGAAGAATGATTGTTTTAGTTTAATAGATTACATGAACATGTTGCCTAATAAACAAAGTAAGTAGTTCTCAAGAACCGATTATTTTAGACTCACGCCTGGTTAAAATCATTAAGTTGGTAATCCAGTAGGGAAGGGTTTCCTCCAAAAATGCTTAATTCCAAAATCGATTAAATTTTTTTAAATTTTTTGCTGGAATGTTTTTTCTTTTCCAATCACAAATTTTGAGTAAGATGTACAATGCGTTATCAAATCGGTGTAAGCTATGTATGAGTGTATTAGTGTAATCATACGGGCAACGAGAAGTACAGAGAAACTTAACAGCTGAGCAGAAATACACTCAACCGAATTTTAAAGCATACCCTCAGGAGCAATGTTAATTTTAATAGAAATTGCTTGTGAAGTGTAATTTTGTGAAAAAGTTGAAAAATATAAAATAAATATAAACTTTTAAATAAAGGAGCGTTTTAAATGTCAAATAGTTGTTTGAAAGATATATAGCAGTCTTTATAAAGAATTTATAATATTATATTATAACATATCTTCATTACGTACAGTTGCCTTACACTGAAGCTGGTGTACGACAATTGGGTAACAATCTCCATCTCATGCCAATTACTATGGGTGGAGATTTTAATACAAATTTTGCAAATCCACGGTCTTAAGCTTTATCAAAATTTTTATTTAACGCTTTCCACTTGCATATGAGCAATTCTCCACAAACCCCCACAACTAATAATTCCACTACTATAGATGCAGTTTTCCATAGATTTTTAAATACAGTCGAGTCAAAAAGTTAGATATCTTATTTTAGTTACCATAAGCCAATATTAATAAAAAATTTTCATTCATAGATATTTACACATCTCCCCTGTGATCGGACTCACATTGCTTTTTTTGTTGTCTAAGAGGGTATAGCTTCCAATTGGCCCCATTGTAAAAAACGTCGATGGGGATACACCCATAAATTGTTTTATTTAATTTTATGATATTCTACTTATTGTATTGCTGCGAAACCTTGCAAATACCTTTGGTTCTTGTAATTACAAAATTTTAAAGCTGCAAAAAATGGTCGAGTCCACACCCATTAATATTTATTACTATATTTGAAGTGGTTCTAATTTAACGAATTTTACACACCCTAAGATCTAATAAACACACAATATTTTAATGAAAAAAATTAAATATTATATTTCACGTAGTTCCTCTTAACCAACAGAAAATTTTTTTTGAAAGAGTTTTTTTCCAGTTTGGTCTCATAAATTTTTTTCGAAAATGTTCAATTAGATTCTTGCATTGTAGTCCGTTTTTTTAGCAGAATTATTTAAAAAAGTTATAATAATTTTATTATTTAATATTAACTAAATATATAAACAATATAATAAATTCTTTGAGTGTATTTATTTAAGGAAATGCGACAAAATCATACGTTTACAATGTGGGGCAATTAGAAGTGCAATTAGAAAAAAAAATTCATAAAATGTGCATTCATATGTGAAATGTTTAATTTGTTAAAATAACACAAATTTACTGCATTGCAAATACATACATTTTGCATATTTTGCAACATTTTTTATTCATAATGCATTTTAATATAATTTTTTCTCCCTTTAGGGGTTTAATTTTAAGCGGAAATGCATGTGTTAAAAATTGCGTGATCTGTTTAAATTTTCAATGTTTAAGTGCAAGTGGAAAAGGGATTGAATGCCAAAAAAAAATTAATAATAATAATAAAAATTGATTTGTTGACAATTTAATGTTATGAGTCATTTTAGGAAAATTTTAAGTCGTTATTTAAATATTTTTTTTTAAGGACTTTACAGCTTTTTTGTCAGTGTTTGTGTAGCAGAATCATTGGCTAAGTAAAATAACCACTAAAATGGCTACTAAACTAGCTTTAATTATAATAATAAGCCTCATTGACACCAGAGGCGCTGCAACACTACATTATTAAAAACGTGCTAAAAGCAGAGTTGTAAAAAAATTAAGCTTTGCCTTATCTCTTTCTTCACCAGCTGTTTTCTCTATCACTATCCCTTTCTTAAAAGAAAGTAACACTTGTTAGTAGTAGTAGTAGCCATTTAAAAAAAAAGAAATATATCTAGATCTTTGACCAATTTTTAAGTTTATGGTAGATATAGAGGAGAATAGTAATGACCATTCGCTACATGATGTTCTTCTCTATCCCCAATAAACACAAAGATTGGGCAACAGTAATTGATTTGTGTGAATCGACTCTCTAAAAGCTTGATTTTGATTTCCACAACTTTTAAAAATAAACTAGTCTAGGAAACTATTCATATAACCGCATCTCAGCCGTTTGACGACCAACTAATTTTCAACACCAGAATTCTCTCATGCTGTGTTTGATAGTCAGAGAAGGCAAATTGTCCTGACAATGACTATGCGCTCCTCACAAAATGTACACGCAGAAAAATATTGCAAACAATTTTAAACGAAATACTAACAATTCAGGTATTCTTTTTAAATAAGTTTATTCTACCAAACATGTGCAGTTCTGAGCACAAGTTTTCTATTCATAAACAGGTTTTCATATAAAATTGCAAGCAGCGTAACTACCAAGAACGACATACACGTACCAAAAAATTAATAAAAAAAAATTAAATGTCAAAAAGAGAATATTTGTTTTTATACATACAATATGAAAACAAAAAAATAAAAACGTGAGAATTTTTAACTGCCAACAAACAAACAAACACATGTTTTCATTATTTCTTTTATTTATTGCATTTTGCCCCAATTTTCCTAAAGCGGAAAAAGGCCTTAAACATGTCATTTAAATTGGATGTGAAGATTTCTCGGTTGTGTGTTTTGCCATATTTGAGAAAAACGTACTTGAAGCCGAAGATAGAGAAACTAAATTCGTTTTTCCTTTTTTTTTTTTATAAGGATTTTTTTATTTCTAATTTCACCTTAACAGGTAACTGGAAAAAATGAAGCAGTTGTGTGACACAGCAGCTTACGTGAGCTTAGGTTTTTCTATACTATACTCGTACATATTTTTCTTTTTCTTATTTCAATTTTTTTTTTTTTGGCTGCAGCACAAAATTGTGCATCCCTACAGGTGAAAGCGTGTATGGAAAAGGTAAAATACGTTGCCACTGCCAACCAAAGTCACATATGAGTAGCAAGTTAATCTGTTTCGATACAGTACGTTGCATATGGAATGTAAACTTGTGCTTAATATTTTTAGCAGTTGTTTTAAAGTTTTTTTCTCCCCTTCTCCCTCTCTCTCCCTCTCTGTCTCTTTTCTATTTAGTAGAAATTTAAGTGAAACTGTTGAAAATTTGGAAATAAGCCAAAATATTTGTTCAGTATTAACTTTGGATTATAAAATTGTAGAATTTAATTTAATAATCGTTTGTAAGGATATGAAAAATATGTGTTTTAATATTCGTATTAAAAATAATGAAGTGTTTAAAAAAAATTTTAATTTTATCACTTTCCTTTATTTATTGTTATCAACCATATAGTGTTAAGATATTTAAAGTAAGTTCAAAAAATATAAATAAATAACTTTTTGATGAATACATATAATAGCTTCTTATAAACTACTTTCTCTTTGAAAGTTAAGTCTTACAAGAAATCAGTGAATGTATCTGTTCTTAAAATATCATTAATTTTATACGTCATGAGTTATCATTAATATTAAAGAGATCAGGGTGTTATAATAAGACGGTTCTATTTTGAATAGCTGGCCAAGCAAGTCATACACAGAAAAAAAATTTTGCAATAAACACGTTTAATTGAAAAAAAAATACCTAAAATCAATTAAAAATTTTATTGAGCCAATTAAACTGTTAATTAAATTAAACTAAAATTGAATTAATTACATTTTTAATTAATTTTTAATTTTTTTTTTCAATTAAACGTGTTTATCACACGAAAATTTTTTTCTGTGTAGCTCTAAAAGTGTGATTGGTTTAGATCAGTGGTGTCAAAAATAAAACTATAGTTGTATGTGTGAGAAAAGTTGTCTCATTCGTCTCTCAAGTACATAGGAAAAAATAAATATTTGGAACAAATGCAGTTTAGTAAAGCAGCTAAAAATAAATAAAAAGGAACCTATGTGATAGAAAATTAAAAAATAAGATGAAAAAATTAAATAAAAAAGTTGGCGGCTACCCATATTTTTCAAGTTATCTGAACTTTTCATAGGAAACTCTGAAAAATCTCAAAAAAATAATTTTTAAAAAGCTTATCAGATAGTAATGTGAAAAATAAGGAAAAAAACTTAATCAAAAAAAATTTGCTGCAGGCCATATTTCCCGAGTTATTGGTCTTTAAAGTTTAAATAGAAAGTGCAGTTTAGTGAAAATGCTCCAAAAAAAGTCAAAATATCTTTTAAATACATATTAATTTCTTTCCTTAAACGTTTTACAACATCAAACACATTAAATATCGCAAATGGCATTGGTGATCATAGAATATTTTTCGCATACCACTTCTTTTCTTTCACTGTACCTATAAACAAATTAATACACCCGCTACGCATGTGTTCTCGTCGCTGTCTCATCGACGACTAAATGAAAGAGAATAAGAATGTGTGTGATCTTACCTACCACAATTGTGTTTTGAAACCAGCGTTACCATTTGTCAAGTTTTCCCTTTTTTTGCAAGTTTTTTGAGATGCCAAAAAGTTTTAAATTTATTGGGTAAAAAAACAAGTTTTTTGAAAATAATAAAGTTATCTAAAGTTTTTTATAAATACATAATTCAACTTTTGCAGTATATTGAATGAAAATATTAAGTGATGTTTGTATGCAATAAAACGATCTTATATTTTCTCACTCCCTTATTACTGCAACAGTGTCTAAAGGCTCAGTTAGCCTAACCATTTTCATTATTTTTCACATAACAATATCGATCAGCCGTTTTCTTTTAAAATGTTGGTACTTTTGTAGAAAAAAAGTTTTTGTTTTGGAAAAAAAGTTTTTTTTTTCAGATTTAGGAAGTTTTTTAAAAAATATATATGGTAACGCTGTACGAAACTGACATCAATGGTTTAGATCATTTCGTTCGTTGTAAAAATTAAAAATAAATGTTTTTTTTTTTTTTTTTTTTTTTTTTTTTAGAGAAGTAACACTCAGGCAATTAATGCCTACTACTATTACTAGGTGTTACCTTCTTTAGGAAAGGGATAGTGATAGAGAAAACAGGTGGTGAAGGGAGAGATAGAGGAAAGCTTCATTCTTTTACAACACTGCTTTTTTTTGCATGTTTTTTGATAATCCAGTGTTGCTGCGCCATCTGGTGTCAAATGAGGCGTATTAAATTTTTGAAGCTGTGTTTTGTAGCCATTTTATTGATTATTTTACTTCGCCGATGATTCTGCTTATTATGGTTTTTAATATAAATATGAGAACGAAAGCGCATTGTTGACATCGTGGTACAGGCAGTAAAAATAATTGATTTATTTTTAACAATTTTTTAACCGATTTCAAAAAAAGGAGGAGGTTATCAATTCGTCTGCATTTTTTATATTGTTATTTCATAACTCGGAACATTTTAGAGCGATTGTAAAAAATCGTTTTTTTTCTGAGAGGGGGGTATAGTTTTCAATGGTCCCATTACAAAAAAAGGGCGGAGACATGCCCACCAAATTTTTTATTTTATTTTATGATATAATTATTTCATTGGTTCTTGTAATCACACAACTTTAGAGGAAAAAAAGGGGTGGGGTTTCGCCCATTAAAATTTATTATTATATTTCAAGTGGTTCTACTTAACCGATTTTTACGAAACCTTTTACACACCTTCAGCAGCTCCAAAATTCTATTTGGAAATATGGGCGGAGTCATGCCCATTAAAATTGAAAATTTTATTTTTAGTTGTTCTGCTTTACTGATTTTTACAAAACGTAACACACACCCTGAACTCTGAAAAACGCACAATCTTACATTTAAAAATGGGCGGAGGTATGCCCATTATTTAAGTACTTTACGTACTTCTTAAACAACAGATTTAATTTATTTTTTTTTGAAAGAGTTTGGGTCCCATAAATTATTTTCGAAAATTTTCTATCAGATATTTGTATTGAAGTCAGTTTTTTTTGGCAGAATTATTTATTATTATTCTCAATATAAATATGAGAATGAAATAGACATCATGTAAATAGGGAGTAAAAAATAATTATTTTATTTTTAATAATTTTTTTATTTATTTTTTTATTAATAAATAGTGCTTTCAATTATTAAAATTTGCAAGTACAGTACTCAGTAAAATTAAATACATATTTAAATATGCAACCACAATTTTTTTTTTCACTTGACACGATATGTCAAATCACGGTGATTTTAAAAAATTAATAAAAGCTAATTCATTACTTTTGTAAATTGCACGATCTATAGCATTGGAGTTTCAAATAAAATATGTTATTATAAATGACAAAAACTTAAAATACAAAATCCACGCGATTTGATTTCATCGGAATTTTCAGAACAGGCCCGTCATTACATCATTTACTTAAGAGTTCCCTTATTAAGTAAAATCTTAATCGTCCGCCTTTGGCAGATAAGCCCACTGTTATTTAGTTGTAAGATTTAAAATTACTCTACACAGAAAAAATATTCACCAATTAACAATTTCAGTGAGGACTTAAATTGATTCAATTAAATTTTTAATTGCATTAATTAATTTGAGTGGAAAAACTTAATTAATATTAACTATCAAATTGTTTATAGGTGAAAATTAAATTAATTTTTTAATTGATATTACAAAATTATTCATATGTGACCTTCTCCGAGAAAATGGAACTAGTGTGTCAAAATCGATAAAAATGAGAAAAATATTAAAATTTTATTTTTTAAATGCGTTTTTTCTCAAAACTTCATTTTCACACACTAGGTCCCTTTTCTCATTGAAGGTCACATATTACTTTTTTTTTGTGTACCTAGTTAATTATTTTTTGAATTTATTTTAATATAATTTTATCAATGTCTTAAATTTATTATTAAGATTACAGCCTTTTTAATTTCATTTAATATTACCCAAGAAATATAGTAATTGCATTTTAAAATAAAATTCTTTAAAAAAAATTTCTAAAAACATTGAACACGTTGAAAAATAACCACAAATAAAAAGTAAAATAAAAAGGTAGAACAAGAAGGCAATAACCCGCACAATAAAAAAAATAGAAAGTAAAAATAAAGGATCCTATTGAAGGACTATAATACTATTATACATACATATATATATTTTTTATATTGCTCAGTCATTGTGAATGTATGTACATACAAGTAAATGAATACGAGCTTGAATATTGATACAATCAGCAGAAAATTTTCAAACAATTTAAAAAAGAATGAAAACCATAAAACGTTACATTTCCTTTTCTAAATGTTTTTTTTAGTAGACACATAAACGCATATAGATTCGTGCATAGTTATAGCCCGGTAATTCAGGGTTTTCCTTTTTAGCAGGCAAAGTTTTTTTTTAAGCTGGAGTTAAGAAAAACTATAGCTGTATAGTTGTCAAGTGTAGGCATTTATTAAAGGAAATAAATAGAAAAATAGTAACAAACAAAAAAAGTTTGTCTCAAGTAGCACAAAAATAAATAATAAAATAATAAATTAACTAATGTGATGAATCTAAATCATTCACATATTCAATTTGCAATAAAGGCTGAGTATATAAAGCAGAAATCTGACTTAACACAAAGTGGACCAAACACAAAGAAGGCTGATGATGAAGTTGTAGTGGTCCTCGAAAACAGCTAGTTGTTCCGTTCTACCATGTGTTTGTCAGAATATTTACAATTAACTTTGGTGTTATTTGTTCATTAATAATTTCCACATGTAATTTGGCTTTAGCCTAGTCAAAACATAAATATAGAAATAATTTTAAGTTTAACATTTGTTAAATAATCCCCAATTATTTTATTTATTCAGTAAAATACTTTTTATGAAAAATACTTTGAAATTGATTATTGAGGGTTGTAGCTGGATGCTGTGCGCAATTCACTGCTGCTAATGCATATCACGAGAGTACCTTGACTCAAAACTTTCTTAGAACAACTACAGTTATTATGTTAAACTTTAATTTAAACTAATGAGAAGTTCAACAAATTTCAAAGTTGAAACAAGAACTCAATTATCAACATGTTTTTTATTTTTTCATTTTACCATTGCTACATTGGCCGACTTTTTTCAGCTCGAATTGTAGTTGTAAGAAGTATGTAAAGAGAACTTTAGGGTGGCGTTGGCTGAAGTAGTTTGCACGTTGACGACAAAACCGAAGGTTATGGGTTCAATCTCTGTATCCAACAGTCATTAAAAAATAACAACACTACGCATTTTTCTGATGTGCATTAGTGTCCCTTTGTATCAGTTGTTGTAGGAAAGTTCAAGTGATGAACTGTACCGACTTCAGCCGATACTAATCCAAATTTAACATCAGAGCGCCCTCCTTCGTTTTGTGGCAGAATCATCCGCAAAGTAAAATAATTAATAAAACGATGTCTTAAATATAAATATGTAATTGACGATATTAAAGTACAAAAACCTGATAAATATTTTCTTCTATATTTTTTTTTGAACCCCCTTTACTTGCTACTGACTAGAGACGTACTAAGAAAAATTTTATATACACAAAGTTTTTAGATCTAACAATTTCAAAAGGTAAAATTCGTTTTTAAAATGTTACAAATGTTACAAAAATCAGAAATTTTTAATATAAAAGAAGTCATTAGGTTCCACTATAATTGAAAATATTTTATACACCAAATTCATCGAAGGTCCTGGGTTAAGGCCTCCGGTACCTAGCAGACATTAAATAACAACACCACGCGTTTTTCTGATGTGCTTTAGTGGCCATTTGTTGTAGAAAAATTCAAGTGAGGTCACTGAACTACACCGGTCACTGATACTAGTCCTAATGTAACATCAGAGCGCCCTCCTCTGTCGGTATTGTGTAGCAGAATCATCGCCGAAAAAAATAGCCAATAAAATGGCTGCTAAATAAAGCTTCAAAACAAACACAAATTAATGCGCCTCATTGACACCAGAGGCGCCACAACACTGCATTATTAAAAAAGTGCAAACAAAAAGCAAAGTTGTAAAAGGAATGAAGCTTTCCTCTATCTCTTCCTTCACCACTTGTCTTCTCTATTACTATCCCTTTCCTAGTAATAGTAGTAGGCATTGTTTACCTCTCTTAACAAAAAAAAAAAAAAAAAAACTTGACTGCACCCGGTCAAAAATACTCTATTCTTGCATAGCTGTTGTTGCTTCTTACATTTATTTCCTTTACACTTACTTCTTACAACTACAATTCGAGCAACAAATGTTAAACTTAAATTGTAACAATTCGCAAAAAAAAAAAAAACACCAAATATGTCGTTCTAAATTTTTATGAAATATTTTCAAATCAAAAGAAAAAATTGTTTAGAAGTCTGAAGTCCTTTACCAGCTTTCAAAAATTTGAATTTCAAATGCAAAAACCGGTAAACTAGAAAAAATATTTAAGCACTCAAAATTATATTCATGTAATTTATTTAATTTAATAAAAAAATTAAGACCCATAGTATATTATTTGTTATAATTTTGATATTTGTCGCAGGGTTCAGAACAAAGGGCTAAACCTTCCTACATTTTTAGAAAATGTTATGAGAGCATGGTGAACGCCTTAAAGCCCAGCTTTTAATTACTGCAAGGCAACCCACAAACAGTACTTGTGAAGCCTTTAGATGTTTTCTAAATTCTTTCATATATAATTTTGTAAATAGATTCGGAGTTTAGAAGAGACAGATTCCTTACTAGGATTGATTCCTTATCTTGAAGCAATTACATGTAAATATACAACAACGGGCCATCGACAGGAATCCCCAAGTTCAAGGACGTATTAGAAGACCTGCTTATACTTGAAAGAGGCCCTTGGATACTGAAATAAGAACTTCAGGACGCAGTTGGACCGAAATAAAACCCATCGTAAATGATAAAGATGATTGGAAGAACTTTGTTGTGGCCATATGTGGCTTCTAGGAATTACAGGATATAATATATATATATATATACATACAACAACTTCGAAGTGTCTTAAAACTAATAAGCAGATCTCTTTCTTAAATTTGTATCATCCTCATAGTGCCTTAAAATAGTAAATTTGAAAGACGCGATAATTTTTTACTGCTTTCAGAAATTAAAAAATTTTAATGATATTGAATACGGTAGGCCTGATAGCTTAAAGGAAGTATATAACTAACGAAAAACTTTTATATTTTGCTTATTGCAGGTGATAAAAAATTCAAAGGTCAAGTTTTTTAATCATTTCGACAAAGTCATGCTTACCTAATAAAATAAATTTTTACTAAATCTAGGTTACGAAATGGTTTTTTTTTGGGAGGACACCATTTATTGCTGACTAACGACAAATTTAATTTGGGTGAATGTCACGTAAGGTCCCTTAAAACTTGAATTTTTACATGTCTAATTTTGAAAAAATTGCAAAATTTTTTAACGTACACAGAACTAGCGGGGTATAAAATTGGGTGTAAATGTATTTAACCTCTACCTTTAACATGTTGATAAGAACGCACCGCTACGTACTTGCATACCACACACACACACACAAATACACATACACACACACACACCCCCAGTCGAATATATGTTAAATAGTTAAGTGAACAAAGGAGAGAGGGAGTAACATTTTTATACAAAATATATGGCTAAAACAATAAAAATCACAATCAAAATAAAAATCAAAGTTAAATTTTGTACTCTTTTATTTCCGTTTTTATGTTCCGAATTGTATATGTATGTATGCATGTATTTGTATTTTTGTGAGCCCTTTGGTTATTTTCAGTATTTTACTTCATTCTAAAAATTCTAGGATGTTACTCGTACATGTAATGGTAAAGGACGAATATATTGATGCTACAGGATTGCTGTAGCCAGAATTTTCTTGTAGTTTTAAAAAGGCTTACACTAATTTACTATAACAAAAAGCATTTTAAATGAAGTGAAACAGATCACAGGTATTGACGCCAGTTTGAAACCCTTCTTGTCCTGCACAGAAAGTAGAGTGTTAACAGCAAAAGTATAACTAAACATTTATAAATATTGCTCGAGGGTGGCGTTGGCTGAAGAAGTTAGAACGTTGACTACAAAACCGAAGGTCCTGGGTTTGAGCCCAGAATCCGACAGTCATTAAAAATAACAACACGCATTTTTATGATGTGCATTAGTGTCCTTTGTGTCAGTTGTTGTGGGAATAGTTCTAGTGATGCAGGCACAAGGCACTGATCACTAAAAACTATACCGACTTCATCAGATACTAATCCTAATGTAACATGAGAGCGCCCGCCCTCCTTCGTTGTGTAGCAGAATCATTGGTGAAGTAAAATAATGAATAAAATGGCTACTAAGCACAGCTTCAAAATTTAATATGTCTCATTTGACACCAGATGGCGCTGCAACACTGCACTATCAAAAAAATAAGTAATAAAAAATAATAATAAAAAAAGCATTCAAAGAGCAGAGTTGTAAAAGAATGAAGCTTTCCTCTATCTCTTCCATCACCACCTGTCCTGTCTATCACTACCCCTTCCCTATAACCCTCTCTCACTATCTTCTCTTCAACTGACAGGTAGCACAAAGGGATCATTTTATTGGACCCAAGTGAGCTGGACTCTAAATTTCCCCTTCCTTGCCAGCAGCCTGCTAACCTAACCTAACCTAACCTAACCTAACCTAACCTAACCTAACCTAACCTAACCTAACCTAACTAGCTATTGCTCCAATACCTAAAAGCGTTAAGGCAGTCAATCTTACCTTTAACTGACAATGCACAACAAATTCCTAACATTGCAATAGTTAAACAAATCACATACAAATTCTTTTTCTGATTGACATAGAAGCCACATGACCGGCAAATTTTATTTTATTTTATTTTTGCTCTGCTTTTTTATACGATTACAAAACATTTTTTATTTTTTTTTTGTAATAAAATGTATGTCACATTGTTTTTAAAACGAAAAATTGGTACGTGACACATTTCAATTTGGTTTTATATTTTATTTTTTTACTTTTTATTTCTTTCATCATACGAGTATGAATTGAAGTTGAAGTTTTGTTTTATAGATGAAAACTGAAAGAAAATAGTTAAAATAATATTTTTAAGGGCATGTTATACCAGAGCTAAAAAAATATTGTTTTTGATAACTTTCGGCCAGCGTAAAAAGTAATAACAGTTTATGTTGAAAAAATATATTGCTATTAGTTATTTTAAATTGTATACAATGCTTAGCACCAGTTTTAGTTATAGAACTATTAAGTTTTGTTGTACTTTATTAAATAAATATAAATGACCGGCTATATATGATAATTTAAAGTAATTTTTAACATCCTTCCAAGCCCTTCTAGGCTTCTCATTCCGTTTATAATTTCCACAATAACCAGGCATAATTTCTTAATCGGGCTTAAGTTCAGTATTTTCAATTCTAATTGAATGAAATATTATAAATTAATGTGAGTTTCTAAAAAAGAGAAGAAAAATTAAACTATACCGTATAAGCTGAGGGAAATACCGATATTTTGCTGTGCAGCCACTCACTTAATCCCCACCCATGTCTATCTACTTGGGTAGAGATTGTTATTAAAATCAGCTATTTAACGTAAGTTTGAAATGAAATGAAATATGAGAAATGGTTATACAATTATTGATTTTCCTTTGGTAAACACATTTGTAAGTATCACTTTTTATTTTCATTATTTAATTTTTAATTTAGCATATTCATCTATATAAAAAAAAACTTATAACAAAATTTGTGGGAATGTCCGTCCAAACGAACATACTCTAATATTTGCATTTGAGGTAAGCAGCTTGAAAGATGTTATTGTTGTTATTGTTTCTTTGCAAAGTAAGATTAAGCATTGTTGTTGCAGGGATCAGATTGGCTGCAGCGTAACCGTTTGACCGACTAAAGTGGCAAATTGCCACTTTTTTTACTGCCTTGCCACTATTTGTCCCCCTTTTTTTAATAATACATTAAAAATAAGAAGTTTTTATTTAATGTTGCCACTTTTTTTGATGAATCCCCTATTTGGTACCACTTTTTGAAAAAGTTCATCGGTTGTTATTATTGGCTGTTATGCTCCAGAGAAGCAAGTCGAGGCAAAATTTGTTGGCGAGAAAATTTTAAATTGAAGTTTAAAATCTATTTTCATAATCTTTTTTTCTTTGAAATTGTACGATTTTGAGCAGATAAAATTTCGGCTGTTTTTGACCCGTGGCGGTGGGATAAATAAAAAATAGCCGGCAGTGAATTTCGGATTATGAATAAAATTTCGAGGCAAAATTGTTGGCGAGAAAATTTTAAATTGAAGTTTAAAATCTATTTTCATAATCTTTTTTTCTTCGAAATTGTACGATTTTGAGCAGATAAAATTTCGGCTGTTTTTGATCCGTGGCGGTGGGATAAATAAAAAATAACCGGCAGTGAATTTCGGATTATGAATAAAATTTTATCATTTTGTATCATAAAACATTTTTGCGGAGTTGTGTACAGAACTGCACGAGAGATTTCTAGCAAGTTAATTTATTTCTTCTTCCTAAAAAACTACAAACTCCATCCCTGGGTCATCCATCAATAGTGAATGACAATTTCGAAAAAATGACATTAATAGTGTTTTCACACTGCAAGTTAAAACCTGGTTTTAACGTTAAAACCATAAACAGCTGATTTTGCATTCACACCGCAAGTTTGTTAAATTCAGGTTTTAACTCACAGACTGTCTAATAACTTTGCTCAAAATAAAATAAATCTCCTGCAGAAATGCGTGTGTTTGTTGCTGTATTTTTGTCTTATTTTTATAACACTTATTTGACAAACTGTACAATTGTTTTTATTTGTATGAAAAACTAAGAAACTTTACAATGCGCTCTAAAATGGAAATTATTGTATATTTTGTAAGTTAATATTTTAAAATTATGGCACTAGTAGTACAAAGTAAAGAAGTGCTTGGAAATCAAGTTATTGTACATAAAAAATTCACAAAATAAAACTTTTTTATCGGTGGATCGATATGCCATATCGTTTATTTTCACTTTCCAGAGGTCAATGAAAATATCTTTGTTGTTGTCCTTTCAAAAAACTCTTATTTTTCCTTAATTTTTTACTTATTGTTGCTGCTGCATCCATTTTTAAGTTGAAAATCTTGCCAGCGACATCTCTTGTTATTCACTGGCATAAACATTATCAGCTGCTTCCGGTCATTTTAACTTGGCAGCACTGAATTTACCACAGCGAAAACAGGGTTGCATTTCATAAAACCAAAATAAAACCAATTCAGAAATGGTTTTAAGTTGGATTAAACAAAAACAATTTGCATGGTAAAACCAAGTTTTAACAGTTGGTTTTAACATTAAAACCAACTTTTATTAAAACCAATTCAGTGTGAAAACACTATAAGGAATATTTAATCAATTTTAAATGTCAACTGCATGTGATTAAAATTCACAATACAGCTGCTGCGGCCACCTTATAAAGAACGTGCACAAATTGAGTACGAAAATTCGAACAACAAATCAATCACAAGTTCGGTGGAAACACTGTGAAGTGATTTACTTAAACCTACTTGATTTAAAGACGGTGGAAACATACTATTATCATCTTTTAGTAATACGCTAATAGTACGTTTCCATATACATACGTGTTTTGGAGCAGAAATCTTGTTTTGCCCAAAACCAATGTTTTGCAACATGTTTTCCCATATATTTTTCATAACAGCAAAACACCTCCAATAAGTTGTTTTCCTCCAAAACATGACAAAATTTGTCAATGCAACACTGAGTAGCTGGCTGAAACTTCGAAAAAGCCGCAATATTCTGTAAAAGGTGGCAATAACTCAAAATTAGACTTGGATCGAACTCGTTCACTAGTTCATTTTTGCCACAAACCAATGATCAAACCTATGTAATTTAAATGGGTTTGATCATTGGTTTGTAGCAAAAATGAACTAGTGAACGAGTTCGACCCAAGTCTACTCAAAATAAGACTTGGGTCGAACTCGTTCACTAGTTCATTTTTGCCACAAACCAATGATCAAACCCATGTAATTTAAATGGGTTTGATCATTGGTTTGTGGCAAAAATGAACTAGTGAACGAGTTCGACCCAAGTCTACTCAAAATATTAAATTTTTTAAGCAATTACAGAAACCACATCAGTTGTATTTAC
This sequence comes from Tachina lurida, assembly GCA_944452675.1. Lineage (NCBI taxonomy): Eukaryota > Metazoa > Arthropoda > Insecta > Diptera > Tachinidae > Tachina > Tachina lurida. The sequence continues at coordinate 168,736,528 of OX101753.1, read as the reverse complement.
ATGTTGTTTATAACTAAATGAGTGAGAAATTTACTAATCGAAATTATAAGGTTTGCGGCCTTGATAATAAAAAAAATTGTTTTCGAAAATTCCTATAACCAAAACACAAAAAAGCATAATGGAAACACTTCGAAGTGTTCTGAGAAAAACAACTAGTTTTGCTCATAGTGGAAACGTACTATAATGATGTCGTTTATATAATTGAAATTTCGAAATCCGAAAATTCGCGCCTTAGGATAGTCAACGAATGCGGTAACTTTAATGGAGCTTTCATTGCGCAGAATATCTTGCATATCAATTTAAGCTATTTACCATCAGCAAAGCCAATGATTTTTTTTATTACAGGCTTTTAGTGGGGCACATACTTTAAGCCCTAATTCACACGTTGATTTTTCAATGATTTTTTGAAACACGATTTTTGTAGTTTGTAGGCGAACTGTATAGAAAAGCAAAGGGGGTAGAAAAAAAATCACATTTTCCGTTCTCCGAGTTTTTTTTTAAATTTTCTTTACACATATTTTAATTTTTGGTATGTTGCTTTATTTTATTTTTCCATTGAATGTGACAACAGCTTTTTTTTAATAGAAAACAGTGTTACCTGTAGGTATTTTAGTCGCTAATATAGGATTATAGGGACTATCGGACAAATGTTTTATTTTGGCCAAAATGTAGGTATTTTGTATTCTCATATTGCATTTTTTTTGCATAAATGTAAAAATAACTATACGCAAAATATATTTTTGCTCCGTTTAAAAATTTGTTTTTGCTCGTAATTACATAGACTTTTATCTAATTATTTTGGTGTCGCAGTGCCTGTATTTGGATAGGATCTTCCCTCTATTCTTCTAATGGCAAGCACCCCAGGAAATAGGAAATGGGCATCCATTAAACAATGATTTAATAATTAAGGATATTACTTACAACTATTTAACTTCAATCTTAATAAACTCCATTATTGGAGAAAACACAAATATAGATATGTGTTATATTTGTATTATAAGATAATTTCTGAAAAACTGTAGAAAAGTATGCATTAATTTCGAAGGCAGAAATAGTCACTTTGAATAATTTAATACAAAAGAATTACATATATACATACATACATATGTCAAGTTTTAAGTTACCTACTGTAGCTCCAAATATTCAGAAGAAATAATTTTGGTTTACAAAAGGTTTACTAAACAAAATTTTTTACATGTAGGAAAAAAAACGAATTTTTTTAAAATCTAATGGCAACACTGATTAAATTTTTGGAAGAAAAAAAAATCAAAACTAGAAACATCGAAAAAATCATCGTATGAATGTAAAATGTTTTTGGAAGCAACTTTTAAAGAGAATCAAAAATAAAACAAGATTTTTAAATCCTCGTATGAATTGGGCCTAACAATAAAAAAAGACAAAAAGCTGACGATTAGTTAAAAAGAAGTTGACTATTTTTTAATCGAGTTCAACAACCAACACAATACTTGGAAAAGGAGCTACTAAAATGCAAATAAACACCCAACAACAACAGCTTCAGCTTCGTACCGATTTTGGAGTGAGCTTTAATGCAGCAATTGCTGAATACAATTAAAAAGTAACAAACATAACAACAACACTTTCTTAAATTCGTGCAGATTTCGCAAGGTGAGCTTAATTTCAGCACGTGCTGAATACAGCTGATGATAAAAGTTTTCCCTAACTAATTTTTTTATATTCGTTGATTTACTTACATTAGCATATACGGCGTGGGTTCATACTTTTACAGTGAAGTGTAACTTTGAAAAATACACAAAATGTGAACAACAACAGACACACAAACACTTTTTGCAATGTTCCGTTCAATAAAAAAACGCATCGACCGAACCGAAATTTTGTTAAAAACTAGTAAATTAATTAAACATTAATGCATAAGGAATATATTTGAACGCAATTTTTCTATACATATTTTTTATTCACATATTTACATTTATGTACATATATGCAATTTATCCCATCGCACATTGATCTTAACTTGTGGGCATGAGCCTCTTATTTTTTTTTTATATCAAATGAATTTTACTTTTTAACACATTTAACAAGAAATTAATTTAAAAAAACTTCACTTTTTTACTTCAATAAAATTTTACTATTTTGTATTCAACATAATTTATGCGTAACTACGAACCGAACTGCTCGAGAGATTTCAATAAACTAAATTTACATTTTTCTTCTTTGCCTCGTCTTCTTCTTAATAACATGCTTTTTGTTGTTGTTGATAAGTCAGAGATTTTATCATTTGCGCCTTAAGATATGCGTTGAGCACTTTAACTTTAAGATAATTTTTATTGTGCAAAAGATCTGGCATAACAAATTAAGCTATTTATTAGGCAGCGTTGCCCATATGTTTTTTTATTACATCCCCGAATTAATTATATGGTTAACTTGTGATGAGGCACTTGCTTTGGCAATGAAAACAAAAAAACTAACCATTAATTGACGAACTTTTAATTAGTCCCGGTTCACACACTTCAACTTTTGTTGATCAACTCGCAATTCAGCTGTTAGAAAAAAGAGATATTTGTATTTCGGTCTCCGTCCTTCTTACAGCTAAATTATGAGTTGAGCAACAAAAGTTTAAACGTGTGAACCCGGACTTACTTGATAAACTTTTTATCGAGCTCAACAGCCAAAATACTACAACCACGGCTGCCAGATTTGACGATTGATATGGTGCTGAAAATAGCAATATGACGATTTTACAAACTAAGAGATTTTTCTTCGAAAAATAAACTATTAAAAATAAACATACATGTGTACATTAGGTGTATAACCAATTTTTTGGCCTAGCATCATGAATTCAACCATGTCCTAGTAACCACGAAAATCATAATCTTTTGTAATTTTTCTCAAAAAAGTTCATGCACCAATTGGTTCTTCTAAGCCAAAGAAATACATTTTGGAACACTTAAAGCACGGACTTGAACTAACAAAAATATTATTTTACATAATCTAAAATTATTTCGAGGCCTGCTTAGTGCAATATTGAATTATTCATAATTTTATACGGGGTTTTTTATTTTTTTTTCTTTTAAATAAACATATCGTCACCTTAAATGCAAACGGACGTAACCACACAATAATTCGAAATCGAATTTTTGATTGATGATGGTTAATTTTAATAAACTACATGTTCACGCAAATATTTTGACCTCTGCGATCAAAACTTACGAGTTTATAAAGAAATTCAAACGGAACTAGTTACGAATGCATCTATTTTTTATTGCACGGAACGTAACTAATGGTTAAAAACATCTGTACTACAAGTAAATTTCGAAGAACATTTTCAAGAATACTGTATTATTATTGATTTTGTAACGTTTTTTGATTCTCTTGTAAAAAACATAAATGTGTAGTTATGTCCGTTTGTATTTAATGTGACGATATGTATTATCAATTTTTCTTAACCAAAAAGAAAAGTAAAAATTCTCAAACTCCAATAAATATACGTTCCCATATAGTTTTTTATGCTCTATCGGACTGTGTTATGCCAATTTTGATGTTTTAAAAAATTTTTTAAAAGTTATATCCCTAGTGTACATACTAGTGATGTTATGTATGTCAAATTTTGATATTCGCGAACACGAATACGAATATTTGAAACGATATTCGCGAATACGAGTACGAGTATTATATGTGAAATTTATAGACATAAAATTGGGGTTCTATTTACGCCTGCAAAATGAAATATGAAAATATTGTTATGAAAAATAACTTCATAATCCTGTTGGCGTACTTTTTTAAAGTTAATAAAAACTACCCAAAAAATTTTAATGATATTCATTAAATATTATATAAAAATGATACTAAGCACAGATTGCTATAAAAGAGTTAATGAATTCGTACACAGTACGACAAATTTCAATTTTTAATTTTTTGCAGAAAAGTCACTTTATGAAAAACAAACTAGAGACAAATTATAGTCAAACTGTTTAAATGGTTTTCATTTCTTCATCTCTTTTCCCTCTACTTTTTTAAATATTTTTAAATCCATATGATATTACAACATTTATTACCAATAAAAGTAACAAGTACAAAGAAGGAAATGGTCTTGCAGAAGCTTATGAAAATATTTCTTCAAATTCTCATGGACCAAAAAGTGTCATTTGAAAAAATATATTCTTATATGGATATGACAATATCAAATTATAGGTTTTAAAATTGTTGTTGGCCCACTTGAGGCTACATTGTGTAAGTTTTAGACGTATTTTTAAAGGGATATTATTTTAATTATTTTTTTTAACCGAATTAAAGAAAATATTTTTATAAAACAGCAGTTATCTAGGAACTAGTTATACCGTTGGCCCATTCAATATATTTAAAGAATACTTTATTATATTTTAATATGTTTAAGAAATTTATTATTTATAGAAAAATAGAACAGATTCATATCGAATATAAATTATTTGCTGAGTTTTGTATAAGTTTCAGAGCCTACTACAATTATTTTTATTTTGTGATTTTCAAAAATATTATTACGTATTTGTGAATTTTCAAATAGGTGTTGAAAGTCTGTGCATAAGATAAGAGGTTTGTGACTGTTCAAAATGTGTGGTTGAAGTCCACTGATGATTTGTTACAGCAACAATGAAATGCAGATAGACAACGCTGAACCACCAGCAAATAAATTTCAATTTTAAAATTTTTAAACACACTAATAATCCCAAATTATTATTTTACTTAATAAGTAAAATACTTTTTATTCAAAATACATTGAAATTGATTATTGAGGGGTTTAGATGGATCAATAATCCATTTCAATGTATTTTTAATATAAAATATTTTACTTATTAAGTAAAATAATAATTTGGGATTATTAGTGCGTTTAAAAATTTTAAACTTAAATTTTACCAATTCCCATAAAAACACTAATTAATAAATTTAAAATTAAAATATTTTAATATGGCGAAATATTATTCGGACAAATATTATCTCGGAAAGAACTTTAACTTTTTTAATGTTAATTGTACAAGAAGTTTGTTTTATTTGTTTTTATTTATTTATTTATTTATTTATTTAACACACTATACAAAGTAAATTTGCATAATATGGTGTTGCACAAATATGGGCGGAGTAACTAAGACCATATGCCCAAGATGTTATTGACAGTAGTTTAAAAAATTTTGTGACTGACTGTACACGACTTATGCCCTCACATAGGAAGTAGCAACGTGCTTGTTAAAGAAATTCCACCAAAAAACGCAAGATTATACGGTTATCCGTGGCAGATCAGTCAAACAGTGCGAAAAAGAGACGAAAAACACAAACAAGCCTGACCGCACTTACATAAGAAATAATTACGATGACGCGAGAGATGTTCTCCGACCCAGAGCTGCTTAACGAATGTGTTTTTAAGTTGTATACAAGAATTGAGTTGAGATATTTTTCTTTAAATTATTTATTACTAATATCTTCACCCAGTTTATTTAAATTTCATTTTGTATATATACATACATACGTACATTCAAACATATCTATGTTGATGTCTGTTCAAATTGATATCCTCAAAAAACATAAACGTGAAAAAGGCAAACTTCCTTCCTATCAAACATTTAATTTAATTAATTTAATTTAATGTTAAAATAATACATTTTGATATATTCGATTTTTCTGACGATTTATCAAGTATTAAATGACGATAATTTTATGTTTTATGGGGATTTCGACGATTTTTCAATAATTATATCTGGCAGCACTGACTACTACAACGAAAAGAACTAAAATGCAAAAAAAACAGAACAACAACAAATTCATACAATCGTGCAGATTTGGCAATGCGCTTAATTTCAGCACTTGCTGAATACAGCTGGTGATAAAAGTTTTCCTTAACTATTTGTGGTATATCAGTTGGTTTACTTACATTAGCACATCAGGTGTGGGTTAATACTTTTACAGTGAAGTGTGACTTTGGTATACATATAAAGAAAATGTCACAATTATGCAGGAACGCATCGACCGAACCGAAATTTTTTGAAAACTAATGAATTAATTAAGCATTAATGAATCACGAATATATTTAACAAAAACCAAAATACTTGGAAGCACTTTTTCTATACATATTTGATTCGATACACAGACATATTTATTTATATGCAATTTAGACCAACGCACATTGATCTTAACTTTTGGGCATGAGCCTCTTACTTTTATTTACTTATATCAAATGAATTTAACATTTCAGCACATTTCAGAACAAATTAATAAATAATTTCACTTTTTTACTTCAATCAAATGGTATTATTTTGCAATAAACATAATTTTTGCGTAACTACGAACCGAACTGCGAGAGAAATTTCCATAAACTAGATTTTTGTTCCATCGTTGTCAACTTAGTGCTTTTCACATCGTTTTAGTGCTTTTTGATCTTTTCAACATGAGCGCTATTACAGTGCTTTTCTAAATTATTTGTTGGTGCTTTTTTTTGGCGGTGGCACTAAATCCAAAATGAAAAAAAAAAATCCTTAGCTGTTTTGTTTTAAGAAAGCTTGTGGCATTTAAAAAACATATGCGCTGAAGATAAATTTAGCTTAAAAAATTGTTTAATAGATTTGTAAAACGATTTAAGGACTCACTATCGTGTTCAGAAAAAATAGGTTTGGTTAATAAAAGTTTTGCAATACAAATTTTTTATGGAAATTAAACTAAAGTAAACTACATAAATTTATTTTTATGAATACCTTCGTTAAACTGTAATAGTCTTATTTATAAAAATTATTAATGCTTTATAAAGGCTTTTTGAGAACAATTTTGTATGAAAATTTGTTTTAAAAACTCTTTATAAAGCCTTAATAAATTTTATAAATAAGGCTGTCACATTTTAGGCAAAATAATTAATGTAAAAATTGTTTTTTCACCAAACCACGAAGACATAATGTCAAGAGCTAACCAAATTGAATCAAATAGCGAAATTGTATCTGGTATAGACAATGCATAGAGAATTATTCACTTAACGCACTTTCGGGTTTTGAGTAGAAGTAACGTTTGGGTCCTGGGTGTCCGTATCAATCATACAAGGGGTCCTTTTAAAGAGACAAAAAACAGTGATTTTTAAAATAATATTAGTTTTTAATTTCATTCTACATACTTTTTTTGTTTAATTTAATTTTTTTAATTCATATACTTAAACAAAAAACTAAATACTATTGGGAATTTTTACTCCTTACTGCATAAGGTAGACTCTGCACTGACTATTATTGTCATTACTATGAAAAACAGCTGGTATTGTTGTTATTGTCATTTAATTTTATAAAATGTGAAGTGAAGATGTAAAATGTTAAAGAAGACCCAATATAATGTAGATTATTTAAAATTCAGTATTACAAATTTAAATAGAAACGGTGTATATATAAAACCATATCTATGAACTTCCATAATCCAATTTTTAATCATAATAAAAAATAGGTTCTTGCCTCTCCCTTTTTTTGCATTTTTAATTCAACCTAAAAAACGTTATACATCTTAGACTTCAAAGGGAGTCCGCGACAAAAATCTTAATTTACAATTTTTTACAATCATTACTTTAATGTAAAATACATCCTCTTTATATATATGTGACCTTCTCCGAGAAAAAGGACTTAGTGTGTCAAAAAAACGGGTGTGTGTCAAAATCGATAAAAAATTAGAAAAATATTAAAATTTTATTTTTTAAATGCGTTTTTCTCAAAACTTCATTTTTACACACTAGGTCCTTTTTCTCGGAGAAGGTCACATATATCATTCTTCTGTACGTGTGTATGTCACTGGAGCGATTTGAATGATTTTTTGTATACATTTGGGTGGCGCCCTGGATGGTTTAGATTCACAAATCATCCCGGCAGATGGCGCTGCAGTCGGTATATAGGTTAGTTATCTATACTGCAAGTAAACGGCTGCATCGAAGTGAATGAATTTTTGTGTATTGGGTGCGTAAGGCAACGTTTGCCTTAAAAGAATAAATTCATAGCTCCAGGAATCCAGATACTCAGAAGTGGCAAAATACTCTTTATATTATTCAAAAGGCCGTCATGACGGTATTTTATATTATGTTGGGAAATTAATTTTTTGCGGTCGTTAGCAATTCGCATCACTAAGTCTAGAATTAAATTTTTTGAGTTATGGCGTTCTTTGTGTACATGAGCGATACAGTGTGCGATATGTAAGTATGTACTATATCTCTAGTGTGTTGTTTATTTTTTTATATTAAAACAAGCTCGTGCTAATCTGCTTCAGAAATACACAAAAACCGGTTTTAAAACTGATTAAACAACCAAACTTGATTTTCCGAAAGAGTCCGCACCAAATATAAAAAACACATTCTGAACCCGATAAAAATATCCTATATTTGACGCTTGTAATAAAGCTTTCCATTGGTGAAAGAATTTTCAAAATCGGTTTAGCGGTTTTGGGCGTAAAAGCGTATCAAACAAACTAACAAACAAACTCACTTTTACATTTATAATATTAGTTATTAGGATGATATGAAGTCTTTGTCATTTGATATGTATGTATTTTATAATAATCTTTGTTATTGTAGAGAAAATGTATTGGTTTTTATTTTTGTTGTTAATTTTTTATATGTTTGTATATTCTTTAATACATAAAAACTTATTTCTTTATATATATATATAGTAAGAAATTGTTTAATAAAATTAAAAAAATTTAAATTTAGCGCTTTTTTCCTGGTTTGAGTGCCTTTTGAAATTTAAAAATTGACAACACTTTTATTTTATCTTCTTTCTATCGTCTTCTTCTTAATATCATGCATTTGTTGTTGTTGATGGCTGAATGACATTTTCTAATTTGCGCCTTAGGATATGCATCGAGCACTTTAACTTTGGGAGAATTTTCATTTTGCAGAAGATCTGGCATCTTAAATTAAGCTCTTTACTAACAGCGTTACCCATGTGGTATTTTTCATTATACCTTCGAACTGGTAGTTTAGTTGGTTTGTAGTCGGGTACTTGCTTTAGTAGGTTATTTTATATAACTAACAGCCTGTTTGTGTACGACGTTGACAATTCAAATCTTCACGCTTTCGTGATAAATTAAAGAAATCATGCATGCAAAAGCTTTCTTTAATCTATTACAAAAACGCCAAAATTTATAACGTCAATATCTTACACAAGAAGGCTGTAATATTTTTTTTTAGTTAAAAAAAATCTTTTCTATACAAACTTTAATAAATAAAAAATATTTTTTATTACTAGGACTCCTACGATCTCTACAATTTTTTTTAGTTTTAATCAGTAATATGTTTTGGTTTTCTAAATTAGAGAAAAAATTTAAACTAGAATTTTTAGCTGGTTGATATATTAGCATTTTTTTGTGCAGCCACTCACTTAATCACCACACATGTCCATCTACTGGGGTAGATATTATTATTAACGTAAGTTATTTAACGTAAATATTTAATGAAATGGAATATGAGAAATGATTATATTGTGTATACAATTACTAATTTACCTTTGTAAGTATCACTATTTATTTTCTGTTTCTCCGTTTTTTCATTTTCTATTCAGGCTACCGCGAAATTATATCACTCTACTTAAGTATGTTTAACTATTCTTGTTTATCTTTTACGACTATCACATTCATTAGTTTTACTTATTCGATGTACGAGTACAGTCGGTACATACATGTAAGTATTATTGTAGTGGATATTATGATACATTGTTTTTTTTGTCTTTCTACGTGACCATGATGATTCAAGTGACATATTTTAGATTAAATTTAACCTGAATCAATTTTAATCAGGAATAATGAATAACAATAGACAACAATTGTATCTTTGTTTTGTTCAATATTTCGGCTCTCCTTGCACCACGTCTCCATAAGCAATATTTATTTCCGAACATAAGCAATAACGTCGGCAGCGTGACGTCACAAATATGTTCATGTACAAGCTTATGTTTTTATGTGGAGAACATTTACTGCACAGTGAACATAAATCTAAAAATTTCGCTGTGCATTAATACATTAATTTTAACGTTTTTGTGCTTGTTTCATTTATTTTTATTTAAAATTTGCCGAATGGTAATAAGTTTAGGCAAATATATGCATACATACATATTTTTTGTTGATTTTATGAAAAAAAGTTAAATATTTTTTTATTTAACAAGCAAAGACAGCCAAATTTGACAGTTTATTTCCAAAATAATTGCTTGAAAATAGCTTTGAACAATTATTTCTCAATATATGTACAAATAAATGTTTTTGCGGTCAACACGTGAACATATTGTGTTGGAAATAGAATTTGATAGATGAGGACATAATTATTTCCAAGCTTATTGCGCGTGGAGATCCCCAGTTAAGGAATAAATTATGTTTAACTTGCAAAGATAATAAAATTTACTTTCCGGCATTTTTTTTATTTAACTAAGAACTTAATTTCTAGTTAACCTTTGTTATATGTTATATGTGTTTGAGCAAAACAAGATATAGCAAGTGCACATCGAATTGAATAAATCACCTTGAAAATAATTTTTACCTAAATTTTTAATGATAAATAGACTTGGTCATAAAATTTCATTGTAAATGATTAATATTGGTCAGCTAGATGTTTTTTTTTCATTATAAATGCAAGTGCTCCACTACAAGCGAACCAAACTCCTAATTCGTGTTTACAATAAATATAAAAAAACAATGAAATTGGCAACGCTGCTAATAAAGAGCTTAATTTAAGATGCCAGATCTTCGTCACAACAAAAGCTCCATCAAAATTATCGCGTTCGTTGAATATCTTAGGGCGCGAGTTGTAAGATGTCTGACATACCAACAACAAAAAACAGCATGTTGCTAAGAAGAAGACGATGCAAGGAAGAAAAAATAAATTTACACTCGTATTCAGGGTGACCGTGGAGAAATTTGGAAAAGAAGCACAAAAAGAAAATGTATGAAATAAAAGTGGCACAAAATGGGATTTTTGGCAAGAACGGGGCAACTATTGAAAAAACAAAAATTTAAGGTGAAAGCTGGAATTTAATAAACTTCTTTTCATTAAAATTAATGAATCGAATCAATGTATGTTCCCTGATTTGAAGATGTTTCTTCATAAGTTAACAAATAAATATTTCTTATAAGTCGGTGATGAACCCGTGATTCATTTCACGTAACGATTAAGAAGGAGTGAAAATGCAGAACTTTTTTAACTATGTACTTAATTTTATTTGATCGGTTTTAGTGTGTAGAACGATGTTTTCTTAAAAAAATAAAAGTGAGCACTATATATGAGTTAAACTACAAAAGAAATAAATTTTTGAAAATCGACTTGAACACAGAAAACAATAGACAAGAATTATGTTCAACAAAACCATGTTATTGAAAAAAAATTTTTCATTTCAGTAATATTTGTCATTAATTTAAGTATTGTGTTTATCTATATTGCGCATTTTAAAATAATATATAATTTAATTTGTTTATGTTAGTGTTCATCTTGCTTGTTGATTGACTCAACGCTGCACTATGGTCGGAAACATCACTTTTCTTGGCCAAAACTATTAAAACTTAAAATAACGGAATTTTTCACTGGAGTTTGAATTTGCAGTATATTTTAAGTGTTTTTGTATAAAATAATTAATTTTTTTTTAATTATCAACATTTAGAATTAAATTAAAAAAAAAATTTTACATAAAATTTTTACATAAAATTTTTTTTCTTTTCTTTCTGAGCTTTTATCTTTTTTAGTTCTAAATGAGAAAATATACGATGCTTTATTTTATTTTTATCGACTCCACATTTTTGTATAAAATAATTTATTAGTGCGTCCTTATTATACCCTTTACCAACAAAAATGGTAAAAGGGTATATATAGGTTTGTCATTCCGTTTGTAATTTCTATAATATCAATAAGCGACCCATATAATAAATATATTCTGGATCCTTATGCATAGGGAAGACGAATAAGCGATGTCCGTCTGTCCGTCTGTCCGTCTGTCCGTCTGTCCGTCTGTCCGTCTGTCCGTCTGTCCGTCTGTCCGTCTGTCTGTACGTGAAATCGGTTTTCCGAAGCTCCCAGAAGAGCTAGATACTTCGTTCTTGGACTGGTGTATCAGAAATTTTCCAAAATAGATTGGTATTGAAATTCAGCAAAATCGGGCAGACGATTGCAGAGCTGGAAAACTTAAACTTCATTTTGCCATATAAAAGTAACTCCCGAAAACAAATTTTTATTTTTTTTTAATAAATGTACATATTTTACACTTCAGTACGACTAAAATTGGAATTTTGAATTAAAAAAAATACAAAAAAATTAAAAAGACGTTTCCAGGGTTGGAAAACTTTAACTTTTTGTGTTATGTAAAATTAACTATGTCTAAAACTATATTAGTATTTTCTCGAGAACCGTAAGAGCTACAGACCTGAAATTTGGACACAGTATGTAGACCTTTGGCCGCTACAACAACAAATACATGATAATTGGAAATTAAAGGGTGTTCCAAAACGAGCAACGAAAAATTTTAAAATCCCATGTAGTATATATACAATTGTATGTATATACACTTGAAATTTGTAAGGTTAGTGTATTTTTATACAGACTACAAAAATTAACACAAAAATTTAAAAAAATTTAAATTAAAGGGTGTTCCATCAGTTAATGCAATTTTGACTATGTAATTTTGACAATTTGCTGTATCTTGGAAACCGTAAGAGCAAAACTCTTGAAATTTTCAAAAACGGTAAAACTGAAAAAATAAAAAATTATAAAATCGCCAAACCGAAAAAAATCGCCAAAAACAAGAAAAAATCGCCAAAACGAAAAAAAGCACCAAACTAAAAAAAATTCTAAGACTAAAATAAATCGCAAAAAAAAACGGAAAAATTGCTAAAATGAAAACAAAAATCGCCAAAATGAAAATCGCCATAATGAAAAAAATCACCAAAATCGCCAAAATGAAAAAAATCGCCAAAACGAAAAAAACCCCAAAAAACAAAATAATCGCCAAAATGAAAAAAAGCCAAAAAAAGAAAAAAAAAATCGCCAAAACGAAAACAAGCACCAAATTAAAAAAAAAATTATAAAACTAAAATAAATCGCATAAAAACGGAAAAATGCTTAAATGGAAAAAAAATCGCCAAAACGAAAAAAACCTAAAAAACAGAAAAAAATCGCCAAAATGAAAAAAAATCGCCAAAATGAAAAAAATCACCAAAACGAAAAAAAACCCTAAAAAACAGAAAAAAATCGTCAAAATGAAAAAAAATCGCCAAAACGAAAAAAACCCCAAAAAACAGAAAAAAATCGCCAAAATAAAAAAATCGCCAAAAAAAGAAAAAATCTAAATAACAGAAAAAAAATCGCCAAAACGAAAAAAAGCACCAAATTAAAAAAAAATTTCTAAGACAAATGAATCGCAAAATAACGGAAAAATTGCTAAAATGAAAATAAAAATCGCCAAAATGAAAGAAAATCGCCAAAATGAAAAAAAAATCGCCAAAATGAAAAAAATCACCAAATCGAAAAAAAAACCTAAAATACAGAAAAAAATCGCCAAAATGAAAAAAAGCACTCTATTAAAAGAAAATTTCTAAGACTAAAATAAATCGCAAAAAAACGAAAAAAATTGCTAAAATGAAAAAAAAATCGCCAAAAAAGAAAAAAAATCGTCAAAACGAAAAAAAACTAAAAAACAGAAAAAAAATCGTCAAAATGAGAAAAATCTCCAAAATGAAGAAAAGCCCAACAACAGAAAAAAATCGCCAAAATGAAAAAAACCTCCAAAAACAGACAAAATAGCCAAAACGAGAAAAAAGCGACAAAACTGAAAAAATCGTTTTAACTGAAAAAAACTTCAAAAAAGCAAAAAACCTTCCTTTCGTGCGCGATTCAAAGTCGCACTTAATTGATTTTTTTAATATTAAAGGAATTAAATGAAACTAAGTTTTTGCTTATTTCGTTCTTGCTTTTTTCACTTAACATATTTTATGTATTTTTTAAAGAACTAGATTGGTATCAATAATCAGAAAAATCCAAAATTATGACTCCAGGGTTGGAAAACTTACACTTTTTGTGTTATGTAAAATTAAATAGGTCTAAAAATTTTTTTCTTTTTCTTTATAAATTGAATATATTTTATGCTTCTGAAAGAAAAGTTTGGTGTATGAAATTTGAAAAATGAAAATTATAGCTCCAAAGATGGAAACTTTAAAAAAATGATAAATTTTTTCACAAAACAAATATGTATGTACGTGTCTGTATACTATATATATGTACGTACGTTGGTAAAGGGTATATAAGATTTGGCACAGCCGAATATAGCACTCTTACTTGTTTTTTTTCTTCTTGGTATAAATTGGCTTACTATTCTCCTTTTGAACCAATTTGCATTGATACTCTTCTTCTTTTATGGAATTTAGCTTTATTTCTTTTCAGCATAAATAAGTATTCTTCTTTTGTTTCACTAAACTTCATATAGGGATCTTTCTTTCTTTGATTTATTTATTTTCAGTATAAATAAATATTCTTATTTTGTTTCACCAAACTTCATGTAACGATCTGAACTTTAGCTTTTTTCTTTTTTATGGCGTTTATCTTCTTCTATAAAGAATTCTGTATTTAAATCTTTGGAAGATTCTCGAACTGTAATCAGTTTATTCTTTTATAATATTATTTTTAAGTTTTTGTCTGTTCGTTTTTGTAATAATTTAAATAATTTATAATTTTTTATACCCTTTACCAAAAATGGAAAAGGGTATATATAGGTTTGTCATTCGGTGTGTAATTTCCATAATTTTAATTTGCGACCAAAAAAATATATATATTATGGGTCCTTATGAATAGCGATGACGAATAAGCGATGTCCGTCTGTCCGTTCGTCTGTCCGTCCGTCCGTCCGGTGTACGTGAAATCGGTTTTCCGAAGCTCCCAGAAAATCTAGAGACTTCGTTCTTGGACTGATGTATCAGAAATGGTCCAACTTAGATTGGTATTGAAATTCAGCAAAATCGGGCAGAAGATTGCAGAGCTGGAAAACGTAAACTATATTTTGCCACATAAAAGTAACTACCGAAAACAAATTTTTATTTTTTTTTAATAAATAAATTTATTGTACACTTCAGTACGACTAAAATTGGTATTTTAAATAAATACAAATATAAATAAAATTAAAAAGACGTTTCCAGGGTTGGGAAACTTTAACTTTTTGTGTTATGTAAAATTAACTATGTCTAAGACTATATTAGTATTTTCTCGAGAACCGTAAGAGCTACAGACCTGAAATTTGGACACAGTGTGTAGACCGTAGGCCGCTACAACAACAAATACATGAAAATGGGAAATTAAAGGGTGTTCCAAAACGAGCAGCGAAAAATTCTAAAATCCCATGTAATATACATACAATTATATGTATGTATATACACTTGAAATTTGTAAGGTTAGTGTATTTTTATACAGACTACAAAAATTAACACTAAAATTTTAAAAAATTTTAATTAAAGGGTGTTCCATCAGTTAATGCAATTTTGACTATGCAATTTTGACAACTTGCTGTATCTTGGAAACCGTAAAAGCAAAACTCTTGAAATTTTCAAAAACGGTAAAACTAAAAAATCAAGGAATTATAAAATCGCCAAACCGAAAAAAATCGCGAAAAACCAGGGATCGCAAATAACGATTATTTTCCAAATTTAAATTAAAAAAATCACAATAATAGAGAAGTGCTACGTGCACAAGGAATATACCAAGATACTCCATGTTACATGGACTACCGATAGATGCAATGATTTTTATTTTTTTGATTTTTATTTATTCCTCACAAAATAACTCTTATTTTGTGACTTTTATTTATTCCTCAGAAAATAACAGTTATTTTTTGATTTTTATTTATCCCTCACAAAATAAGAGTTATTTTGTGACTTTTATTTATTCCTCACAAAATAACAGTTAATTTTTGATTTTTATTTTTTTGCTCAAAAAAATTTTAACTTTTAAAATTAATAAATAATAAAAAAGTAAATTTAATTTAACATATAAGAGTTTTTTTTAAAGACTCTGGCGATAAATTAAATTTTAAATCGGTTAATATTCATTTTAACGCAAAAATTACGCTTTCTACATTTTAAAAGTTAAGCAAAAAAATAAAAATCAAACAGTAACTGTTATTTTGTGAGGAATAAATAAAAGTCACAAAATAACTCTTATTTTGTGAGGGATAAATAAAAATCAAGAAATAACTGTTATTTTCTGAGGAATAAATAAAAGTCACAAAATAAGAGTTATTTTGTGAGGGATAAATAAAAATCAAGAAATAATGATTAAAAAGTGATTTTTAAAATAAAAATTATAACCGTTACGGTCCCTGCGAAAAACAAAAAAAATCGCCAAAACGAAAAATACCCCAAAAAAACATGAAAAAATCGCCAAAATAAAAAAAAAACCCAAAACAGGAAAAAAACGACAAAATGAAAAAAAATCACCAAGATGAAAAAACCCCAAAAAAGAGAAAAAATCGCCTAAATAAAAAAACCCCAAAGCAGGAAAAAACGCCATAATGAAAAAAAAAACCCAAAAACAGAAAAAAAATCGCCATATTAAAAAAAATTTCTAGGACTAAAATAAATCACGAAAAACCGGAAAATTGCTTAAACAAAAAAAAAAATCGCCAAAATGAAAGAAAATCGCCCAAATGAAAAAAAATCGCCAAAATGAAAAAAATCGCCAAAAACGAAAAAAACCCAAAAAAACAGAAAAAAGTCGCCAAAATGAAAAAAAAGAAAAAAAACTCCTAAATAGAAAAAACCCAAAAACAGAAAAAAATCGCAAAAATGAAAAAAAAATCGTCAAAATCAGAAAAATCTACAAAATTAAGAAAATCCCAATAACAGAAAAAAATCACCAAAATAAAAAAAACCTCCAAAAACAGAAAAAAATCGCCAAAACGGAAAAAAAGCGACAAAACTGAAAAAATCGTTTAAACTAAAAAAAAACTTCAAAAAAGCCTACCTTTCGTGCGCGATTCAAAGTCGCACTTTACTGAAGTTTTTAATATTAAAGGAATTAAATGAAACTAAGTTTTTCCTTATTTCGTTTTTGCTTTGTTCACTTAACATATTTTATGTATTTTTTTAAAGAACTAGATTGGTATCAATAATCAAAAAAATCCAAAATTATGACTCCAGGGTTGGAAAACTCACACTTTTTGTGTTATGTAAAATTAAATAGGTCTAACAATTTTTTTCTTTTTCTTTATAAATGTAATATATTTTATGCTTCTGAAAGAAAATTACAGCTCCAAAGATGGAAACTTTAAAAAAATTATAAATTTTTTCACAAAACAAATATGTATGTATGTGTCTGTATACTATATATATGTACGTACGTTGGTAAAGGGTATATAAGGTTCGGCACAGCCGAATATAGCACTCTTACTTGTTTTTTCCTTTCTTCTGCTGGGTCAACCAAATATCAAAAACTGCTGAATTTTGTAAACAAATGACGACTGAAAAAAAAATTACTCAAAAACCGCAAAAAACCGCAAATCGAGATAAACATTTTCAAAAACTAAACACTTCAAAGTAATTTTGGTTTTTAATCTTATGCTTAACACTCCTAAACAAAATGTGTTAAGCTTACTCAAACTTAAAAAATAAAATAAATTCCAAAATGTTAAAGACTTTTGGAAAAAGTTATTTTATTTTTTAGAGTATCCAATTTATGAATATTATATTTTACAAAATTAATAAACTTACCATCACCTTCGATTTCCATTTAAACTTTTATTTAACACGCTTTGTTTTCAGCTTTAACAAGCAATTGAAGTAAGCACTATAAAACATCGAACGCAATTCTGTTTACAAATGAAGCAAACAAATTCAACTTCGATGACTCACCGAATAACGGTGAATTCCATATTACAACAACAAAATTAATTTTTGGTTGTTTTGGAGTGTTGACTACTAGATTCCAAAAACAAAAACATATTTCGTGAGTGTCAACATTTTGACTTTTGGCCAACGAAATGAAATTTCCGACCACAGTGCGCTGTGATGTGCTATTGTTCTTGATTATTTTGATTGTATACGTATAAATTCCGACAAGAAGCCGAAAAACAACGTGGCTTGTTTTTTTACTCAACAAAGTTATTTTTAAATTATATCATAAGGCGCTCATGTAAAAGAAACATAAGAAATCATGCTTTGCATGTTTTCGTTATTTGCGTATCCAATAACGATTTTCTCTTTACTGAGTGGTAAGTCCGTTAGCCCATTAGTCAAGAGGTTGCCGGATCGGCTCATCCCAAACACATTTAGTTTTAATCGCAGCCAAGCGAATACAAACAAAAAGTGGTTGAAAATGTGATATTCATCCATCTACATACCATAACAATTATTTTCGTATTCAAATATCAAAATAATTTTTTTCTGTGAAACCTTAAAAGTGCTCTACTGCATCCACCAGTAAATGTTTACTTAAACACTTTTTTCTTATTGCCACATATACATGTATAAGGCACAAAAAAATTTACTCCCTGTGCATGTATGCATCTATGTCCGATATAGACTCTTAAAACATTCAACCGATGTGCTCCAAACTGGTTTCATTAGAAAAGAAATTTTGTGAAAATGCACTTGGGTACCCCTGTGGCTGAGTGGTAGCGATGCTAGCCTCTCAGTACAGAGGTCGTGGGTTCGATTCCCACCATAGACCCTGGGTGTTTTCCGCAGACAAGCTAATCGCTTTGCGGGTTGTGTTTGTTCTTAAAAAAAAAAAAAAAAAAAAACAATGTGTACAATGTGTGTACTTGGCCGATTTTCGGATTTCTGCATACAAAATATATTTCCAATTTTGAACATTTGAAAATTTTTTAAATATGTGCGTTTTGAAATTATTTAGGTAGGCACGTCTATTGATCTTTGGATCCATATTTCAGCAAATCCAATTTTAAGGGGGTTAAAGTGTGTAGGTGGACACGTCTCTTGATCTTTAGATCCCATTTTCAGCAATTCCAATTTTAAGGGGGTAAATTGTGTAAAATATGTCTCTCTGCATCTCCGGAACTAATAAAGCTACCACCAAAAACCCAAATTTTTTAAACTTATGCAAAAACTAAGTGAGCCGGTATGCCACACTTTTTGATTTTAAAGGAAATAAAACGGTACATTTTGTATCCCATTTACACCATCATTGAGAGGAAGAAGAAAAAAATTTAGTTTCTGAAAGTCTCAAGTGCAGTTTGATTCGCAGTTCTGCAAAATGTTATATACAAAAGTGAAGTTTATTTGTTTGTTGTAAATTAAAATTCAGTACAATTAACTCAAAATTTGCTTAGCTCCACTTATACCCTGTTAGAACAAATCAGGAAGGCAACTCGTCAATAAAATTTGTATGAACATCGTTAAAAAAATTAGTGGTTTTCATATAAATTTTCCACTCAAGTCAACCACACGTGTTGTGGAAACAGTCTGTTAATCTTCTCTATCTTTTAGTCTATCTTTTAGTTACATAGTAATGAATTGCTATTATGTTTTTCATCAATAAATTGTTAATGTTTTCGTTGTACTTTTAAATTATTACTTGTAAATAAAATGTTATCTCTAATACCATGATAGTCTAATAATAAACTTGACAACGTGATTTAACCTTAAATTTTTGTTTCTTCAACAGTTGCCCCGTTTGTGCCGAAAATCCCTTTTTTATGCCACTTTTATATCATAAATCTTCTTTTTGTGCCACTTTCTCAAATTTCTCCACGGCCACCCTGAATATGGATGCAAATTTGTTCTCTCTTCTTTGTTCGTCTTCTTCTTAATAATATGATGTTTGTTGCTGTTGGTATGTCAGACATTTTATAACTTGCGCCATAAGATATCCAATGAGCGCGAAACTCTGATGGAGCTTAGATTATGAAGAAGATCTGGCATCTTACATTAAGCTCTTTATTTGCAGCGTTGCCCATTTTATCGTTTTTTTATTACATCCACGAATTAGGAGTTTGCAGTTTGGAGCATTTGCTTTAACAATTAAAAAATATATAGCTGACCAAAATAAATCATTTATCACTAAAATTATATGACTCTAATTATTTTCAAGGTGATGTGCCCTTAGGCACTTGCCATTTGTTTTTTTTTTGAGTGCATACATACATACATACATATATGACATAATATAAAGTATGTATAGACATATACAGAGATATATGTATTTACTGTTGAAATTTGAAATTTAAGCTTAATTTTTTTTTATTTTGAATAAGCAAAAAATATAAATTTTCTGAAAATAACAAATATATGTAATACATATTAAAGATTAACAACTAGTTCAGAAAAGGATTGTAAAATTAATTACGATTATAACTTTTTATTATATGTTTTATATCATGTTTATTGAGCGGAACTTATAACCTGTTTTCACAACGAAAACTTAGCCTTGAATCTTAATTTTAATGAATTCCTTAATTCAGTATTTTTTTAGCCCTATAAAACTATATTTTTAAGATTAAAAATTTTAGTTAAAATTGTTGATATATGTATGTAATATTATTATACTTTGAACATCACCAACAAAAATAAGTACTTTTTTTAGTAAATCTGTGAGTAATGTTTTAAATTTTGTCCTTAGCCTTTACAGTGAATAAGGCAGGGTACAAATTGCGGCAATCGTCATATAAAAATATTTCATAAAATTTAAATTTAGTTTATATCGAGCCTTATTTTCAATGTTATATTAAGCGACATGTTATCGAAAATAAACTTTTTTGTTGAAATTAAAATTTTATGGACCTACCCATAGTTTAAAATTATTATCAAAATGCCAAAATTTTTGATAGTTTTTAAGATACGGGCTTTAAAATTTTATCATAATAACAGTTAACGTATGTAAAACTAATTTGAATATTGTTAAAAAAAACCTTTTTTCAAAGCATTTAATTTTTGTTGCTGACGATAAAATCGAAAATAAGGCTTGATATGCAAAATTTGATTAATACCGAATGACGAGATTTGCAGTCAGCTTAAGCCCCGTTCAGACTATTATGCAAGTATTAATACTTTCATCACATTTTATTATACAGAAATCTAAATACATTCCTTGCGACTGTCAAAAAAATCCTAAGGTAAAATAACATATTGGGTTCAGACCATCACACTTCAAATAAAATGTGTAATACAAGCAGAAAACAAAACAGCTGTTCAATGAAAATGTCTGTGCTATTCATTGACTAGCGGTGGCAAAGCGGTTTCATGTAGGCGGGGACGTGCAGGCACTTGAAAAAATTCAGCAGTTAAAAATATTCTATGTAAATAACAGAATAAATTTAAGAAAAGATATTACAAAACCGTTAAAAAATTACGTCAATGAAATATACTTCCATACGCTTCATTTGTTCAAAATTTTGAGCCGATATACAGATGACAAAACATTACATCAATGACGACATGCTATCGGCCGCAAAACAGCCGACTTCAAAATTTGGTTTGTGTGAAAATGCAATCCTGATCTAGTGAAAAGTATCATTGCTTAGAAAATTTTCTAAGAACGAATAAGTCTTGTGGGATGTCAAAATTTTTATCGTATTATTTGCCACTTTGATGACATTTTGCGTTCAGGCTATCACACTTGCACGTGCTAAGTATAAGTATAAAGTATAATAGTCTGAACGCGGCTTTAGGAACAAGTTGTTGGTAAGCTTTTAGTGGTAAATAATGCCAGTCATAAGATTGCTAATACTAATTAACCACTAAATTTTACGCATCTAATGTAGATTATAATATTAAGTAAATTTTAGAATTGTTTTCGTAAATTTTAAGTAAATGAATTACAAATCTCATAGTGTAGACGAGGACTTGGCAGATTATATGAAAATCTTAATGACGTGGCATACATACTATATGTATGTTTATTGAACAAATCGAAAATGTATAAAAGCTTAATGGGAAACCGAAAAAAAAGCAAATTAATTTATGCCAGAAAGACTTCAGTTAAAAACATTTTTATCTAATTTCGTTAATTTTGAGCAAAAAAAGTATTTTTAAAAGTAATAATTATAGACAAAATAACTGCTAGAGTAAGAACCCCACTACAAGCCATCAAACTCCCAATTCGAGGGTATATGGAAAAAACTATATGGGCAACGCTGTTACTGTAAAGAGCTTAATTGGATATGCCAGATCTTCTGCAGAATGAAAATTCTCTCAAAGTTAAAGTGCTGGTTTGCATATCTCAAGGCGCAGATTATAATAAGTCTAATTTCTCACAACAACAAATAATTAAATAAATTAAGAAGAAGACGATACAAAGGAGAGAAATATAAATTTAGTTTCTTCAAATCTCTCGTCGTGTTCGGTCGTAGTCGCGGAAGAATTAAGTTTATTACAAAGTAATAGAATTTGAGTGAAGCAAAAAGTGAAATTATTAATCAATTTGTTGTGAAATGTGCTAAAAAGCAAAATTAATTTGTAATAAGTAAATAAAAGTAAGAGGCACATGCCCCCAAGTTAAGCTCAATATGCGTTGGGCTAAATTGCAAATAAAAATTAAAAAATATGTATAGAAAAAGTGCTTTCAATTAGTTTTGTTGTTGTTAAATATATTCCTTATTATGCTTAAATAAATCATTAGTTGTTAACAAATATCGGTTCGGTCGATGCGTCATCAGTGCATTTCTTGCATACTCGCGAATTTTCTTTTTATTTCAAAATCACACTTCGCTGTAAAAGTATTAACCCACGCCGCATGTGCTAATGTAAGTAAAGCAACTGAAATAACAAGGAAAACTTTTAACATCACCTGTATTCAGCGTGTGCTGAAATTAAGCCCACTGCTAAATCTGCACGAATCTATGAAGTTGTTGTTGTTGCCTTTTTTTGCATTTTAGCTGTATTCGTTAAATGCTGCAAAAAAGCTTACTGCAAAATCCGTATTTATCTATCTATTAAGTTCTTCTTGTGCTGTTTTGCATTTTAGTAGCTCCTTTCGTTTAATTCTTTTGGTTGTTGAACTCGATAAAAAGAACTGACGAGTGATTAAAAGCTCAGCTTTTTCATTGTTAAATCAAGTGCTTCAGTACACGCCAACCAAACACATTTGTTCGCTGGTATAATACAATAAAACGTATAGGCAATGCCGATAGTAAAGAGCTTAATTTGTTAAGCGAGATCTTCTATATAATGAAAGCTCCATCAAAGTTAACGCGTTCGTTGAATTTCCTTAGGCTCAAATTTTTGAAATTCGAAATTTGGAATGTATGTAATAACAACAACAAATAGCATATTTCCACGAAGAAGATGATAAGAGGTAAAAGAAATAATTTTAGCTTTTTGGAATCTCTCGCGCAGTTCGGTTCACAGTTCTGCAAAAATGTTGCTTAATAAAGGGCGTTTTTTTAGAGGTATAGAACTTCGAATTGAAATAAAACACAAGAAAATCGTTTTAATGTCCATCAATTTGGCTTTATTGGAAGGATAATTTTATGCCATTAATGTTTAAGTATGATTTCGGGCATGTGGCCGCCGCGGCTGGCTCGAATAAAGCCAATTCGGCTTTTTTAAAGCCAATTCGGCTGGCTCGAATAAAGCAAATTTGCACGATTTGCAAGCGTTGTTCTTTTGTCAACCTGTTCATGATGAAATGGCAAACCAAACTAAATATTAATCACTTGACAGCTGACAAAATGGCCGCCAGTTAAAAAAGTGATGCCAACTTAAAGTTCTATACCTCAATAAAAAACACCCTATACAAAATAATAAAATTTTATTTATAATTATAATTGGTCTAAATAAAATTAAGAGGCAAAATGCCCACAAGTGTGTGCCCAGAAGTGTTGTAAGTTTTGTATAAAAAATGTGAATATGTTAAATTAAATATGTATAGAAAAAAAAAGAGTTCACATAATTTTTTTTTTGCTAAATATTAAATCTATTCCATTAAAGTTTAATTAATTTACTAGTTTTTTAAATTAAAATTCGGTTCGGTCGATGCGTCTTTTAAGGAGTCAAATATTACAAAAAGTGTTTCTGTGTTTGCAGCTGTTCATTTCTCAGCTGCTTTTTGGATTTCAAATCCACACTCTACCGCAAAAGTTTCATCAAACTCATCGTATGTTAAGGTAAGTAAATCAACTGATATTACAAAAATATTTATTAGTCCCGGTTCACACACTTCAACTTTTGTTGATCAACTCGTAATTCAGCTGGTAGAAAAACAGAGATAGTTGTATTTCCGTCTCCGTCTTTCTTATAGCTGAGTTACGAGTTGATCAACAAAAGTTGAAGTGTATGAACCGGCACTTACTTAACCATTTTTATCATCAGCTGTATTCAGCAAATGCTGCAATAAAGCTCTCTTCAAAATCTACACGAATCAATTACCCATTTTAGACACGCAAAGTTTACTTTGCAAAGTCTTAATTCAGCTGTGTGAAAAACTAAGAGAGGTATACTATCTCTTTCTGTCTTTCTACCAGCTCAATTAAGACTTTGACCTGGTTCACACACGTCAACTTTTCTTAATCAACTTCCAATTCAGCTGGTAGAAAAAAAGAGATGTTTCTATATATCCGTCTCCGTCTTTCTTACAGCTGAATTACGAGTTTTCATTTTATTTCTCCTAAAATATTTTCCTCGGGGTTTCAGTAATAGCTTCGTCGACTTATAATAAATTAAAGTATTGTCAACTCGGCGAAAAAGCACTTCAAGTTCGCTTAACATCGAATTATTTACTTTAGGAAACGATTATATCATTGGAAACATTGAAACTTATAGAATTTATTCGACTTTCTTACGTTATGGTGATTAAACGATAGTGATTAAGGCTGTTTCAGACTATAATACAACTATTAATACTTTTGACTATATGTCTCGCTGATCTAATTTCAGTTTCAATGAAATGATCAAAAAACAACATCAACTCAGCATGTCAGAGTTTCATTTACCTCAAAAGTATTAACACTTGTATTATACTCGGAAACGGCCTTTACTAAATCCATCTTGCATATAGTTTTCGAATAGAGCAATAGTTTTTCTCGTAGACGCATTAAGAGATTTTATGGAATTTTTATGAAATTTCAGTATACGAGTAGATTTGAATAGCTCACATTATAAAAATATAGACATTTTACTGTTTGTTTATCGACCTCGATGGAGTTCTTTCTTTCTCACAGTTACATTTGAATCAAAAACTCAATTTTAGAATTTGTTTAAATTTTAAGATTGACAAATTTCCTTCGAACAGGGTATATGTAAATGTTTAAATAGACGATGAAAAACGTATCAACTTTGGTGTAAATTTAATCATTCAAACGAACTTTTCTAATAGTTACATATATAAAAAAACAATGAAAGATTTTATATTAAAGTAAAAAAGATTATAAACATTTGTGCTACAAAAGTGTATATATTTATGAAATCACGTGTACTTTTAATTTCCCGTTTTCCCGGGAAAATCTCAAAAATTTCCTGGGAATTTTAGACAGACATTTCCCGGGATTTCCAGCCCGGGAATCCCCGTTTCCCAAACCCTAGTACTAATCCAACACCTCCAAAATAATATAATATCTTAAAATTAATTTTTTGACATACATAGATACATATTCATATACATACATATTTAGAGGGTGGCATTGGCTCAAGTAATTAGTACGCTGACTACAAAACTGAAGGTCCTGGGTTCGAGCCCGGTATCCAACAGTAATTTTTCTAATGTGCATTAGTGTCCTTTGTATCAGTTGTTGTTGTCTCAAAAGCTCTAGTGATCACTAAAATACTCTGACTTCAGGGGATGCTAATTCTTATGTAATACCAGAGTGCCCCCCCTCGTCGGTATTGTATAAATTCTACCCTTCCTTACCAGCAGCCTGCTAACCTAACCTTATCTATGTATATATATATATATATATATATATATATATATATATATAAATATGTGCATACTCGTATATGGTAAATTGCTCTAAAGAGTTCTCAGCTATTTTTCCATGTTTGTTTTATTATTTATGCATTATTTTTTCTATAAATTATTTATGTTGTTTGAATATAAAGCTTTAATTAACTCGTTTTGCACTTTTAACATGTTTATGCGAGTATATTTTATTGTTAAAGCATTTCAAGGTACTTCACAACCACATTTAGATATTTTAATCCTATTGCATTTACAGGGATTAAACAACGTTGAAGTGAACTTGATTAGGATGGTACCTAGTAAAAACTTAGATTAAATGTTATTGTTTCCACAAAAAAATTTACAAGAAATTAACTGCTTATATTTCTAATATAAAAAAATTTATTTTTATACATATCGCAAATATTTATCTTTTTTTTTAAGAGAAGTAACACTCAGGCAATTAATGCCTACTACTATTATTAGGTGTTACCTTATTTAAAAACAGAATAGTGATAGAGAAGACAGGTGGTGAAGGAGGACATAGAGGAAAGCTTCTTTTTACAACTCTGCTTTTTGCGTGTTTTTAATAATACAGTGTAGCAGCGCCTCTGGTGTTAAATGAGGCTTATTAATTTTTTTTTTGAGCTATGCTTAGTAGCCATATTATTGGTTATTTTACTTTGCCAATGACTGTGCTACACAACGAAGGAGGGCGCTCTGATGTTAGATTAGGATTAGTATATGCTGAAGTCGGTATAGTTCAGTGACCAGCGACTATGCCTTCATCAATTGAACTTTCCCACAACAACTGTTACAAAAGGACACTAATGCACATCAAAAAAAATGCATGGTGTTGTTATTTAATTACTGTTGGATACAGGGATTGAACCCAGGACCTTCGGCCTTGTAGTCAACGTGCTAGCTACTTTAGACAATTCCACTACTTCGTTTGCCAGAAAACAAGTTTAAGGTTTTCAATTAACATACAATTTATTGAAAAAGAAAATTTTATTTCGCTCTCAAGAGTTAAGTAAAAAAGATATTTGTATGCAATTATTACACAACATGAATAACGATATGGGAATTAATCTACATCAGAAAATAATAAATTCAATTTTTGTCAATCTCATATATCAACTAAAATTCTAGGATGTAAATTAAGTTCTACCCTAATGATTGTAGCTCGATTATTACAACTACTTTGAGCTTAACCAAACACTAAAACCAATATAAAATTAGTCAAATGAAAAGCATTCTTAAAATGTTTGTAGAGACGAATGTGTGCAAAAATTTAATTCAATTCCATGGATAATACTCATAGCTTAAACATATTTGAGTTAGAGCTGGGGTTAGACAAAATAAAAATATGGGGAGTTTTTATTACTTCCATAGATAAATAATCGTTATGGAATTTGAAAAAGGAATCATGTAGACCAATCGTTTACTCCTTTAATTTATTTCTTTCGAGCAGCAGCCGCACACATTGTGAAAATCTGTTCACGGAATTTTTCTGCATATGCATATGGTTTTTGTAAATTTCTTTGCCACAAATTTGCATTTACCATGCATATTATATTTTTTTTGCTTGCCAAATACTATCTTTAGCATCTACCCAAAGTAAAATTCAAAACTTTTAAAAAACTAAATAAATATATATTATTTCTACGTCCACATCAATCACACTCGATTACCTTAAATCCTCATTCATCCTTATGTGACGATAAATATTATAACCTAATAAACATTAAAAAAAAACTAGACAATTTGATAATGGTGTTACTAGTATTTTTTATCCTTCTTCCTCTTGCAATTTAAAAATGAAAACGTTTCATCGGTACGTATACATATACATATGTATGTATGGAACAGGATATTGTGTGTTCAATATTTATTACCCAGCAAACATTTATTGCATGGTAAATCAGTACTTGGAAAATCATATAAAAATCATTAGAAATGTGTAATAGTGTAAATGTTTCTAATATTTGTGAAAGCGAAATTCTTCCAAGAAAAAACTTCATTTTGTATTTTTTGTACATTTGGTTGGATGAGAGGGTTTTTTTAAGTTAAATTTAAATCCATATCCATAGGAAAAGCTGTGGGAGGAAAACAAGCTCTTCTGAGTTTTACACAACGTTAAAACTGTTGTAAATTAGTAATGTTAGGTTTGACCTTTCATTACATAAAAAGCTTTTTAAAAATTTGATTACATTGAATCAAAATAATTCCCGTATTCCATTTGCACTAAAAAAATATGTATGTAGTGCTTCAGTTTAAATGTTTTTTTTTTAAATAAAGAGAAGTAACACTCAGGCAATTAATGCCTACTACTATTAATAGGTGTTACCTTCTTTAGGAAAGGGATAGTGATAGAGAAGACAGGTGTTGAAGAGAGAGATAGAGGAAAGCTTCATTCTTTTTACAACTCTGCTTTTTGCACTCTATTAATAATGCAGTGTTGCAGCGCCTCTGATGTTAAATGAGGCGTATTAATTTTTTGAAGTTCGTTTTATAGCCATTTATTGATTATTTTATTGGTCGATGATTTTGCTACACAACGAAGGAGGGCGCTCTGATGTTACATTAGGATTAGTATCTGCTGAAGTCGGTATAGTTCAGTGACCAGTGACTATGCCTTCATCACTTGAACTTTCCTACAACAACTGATACAAAGGGACACTAATGCACATCAGAAAAATTCATGGTGTTGTTTTTTAATGACTGTTGGATACAGGTTTTGAACCCAGGACCTTCGATTTTGTAGTCAACGTGCCAACGCCACCTGTGGACCAACCACAAAAAAGCTTATGGTGAAAACAACATGTTGTTCCGTTCTGCTGGTGTTAGTGTTTCCATTAATAATTTACAACTCTCTGTAATGCGATTTAATTCTAATTTTAGTGTTTGCTGGTGTTAGTGTTTCCATTAATAATTTACAATTTCCTATAATTCTTTTTTTTTTTTACAAAGAGAAGTAACACTCAGGTATTAATGCCTACTACTATTACTAGGTGTTAGCTTCTTTAGGAAAGGGATAGTGGTAGAGAATACAGGTGGTGAAGGGAGAGATAGAGGAAAGCTTCATTCTTTTACAACTCTGCTTTTTTGCACGTTTTTAATAATGGAGTGTTGCAGCGCCTCTCTGATTTTTAAATTAGGCGTATTAATTTTTTGAAGCTGTGTTTTGAAGCCATTTCATTGATTATTTTACTTCGCCGATGATTCTGCTACAATTCTTAACAAAGTTCGAAAAAAAATAATAATTAAAAACTAGCTAGTAACAACGGCAAGACTGAAGCTTCCATTACAAAAAAAGCTTTCAGCAAAGCTCAATACTATCAATCAAAACAATTCACATATTCCATTTGCGCTAGAAGTATTTTTGTTGTTGTTGGTTAAGCAACGTCTATATGCATTTCTCTACTGTTCACACATTTTTCCAATAAAGCAGAACAATTCCACACGTTTTTAGAAAAGCTCTCAATATGTTACAATTCTTTAACTAAACATTTTTACAAGATTTTTTTTTCATTAGCATCCACATTGGGCACCAAAAAAAGTATTAGAAAAACAAAATGATTAATTTTTAGTATCTTATTATGCTTGTGTACGTAATTCTTAATAAAATATTGAGAATGTTGCTTTTAACGTATGGAGCTTTTTAATTATTCAAAAGTCTTTTGTTTGAAGTCTACAGATGAGTTTCTTAAGAAGAAATGAAATGTATATACATATTGCTTAACCAAACACAAATTTCAAATTAATTTTATTTAAAATTTTTTATAAAAAATTTTTTTAAAATGGATTTCAAATTCATTCTATTTTTTATGAATATGGGGCTGAAGGTCTTGATTAGTTATTTTTTAATAAAAAAAAAACTCATCATAGTTTAATAATAAAAAAATAAAAAATTTCTTAGTAAGGAATAATTGTCTCTAATATGCTTACTGGGTTACCTTTCACATACCAAAATATGCAGTTATTGTCAGTAAAATATGGCAAAATAGTTTCTTGAAAGAATGAAAAAACAAGTAAGAGTGCTATATTCGGCTGTGCCGAATCTTATATACCCTTTACCAACGTACGTACATATATATAGTATACAGACACGTACATACATATTTGTTTTGTGAAAAAATTTATAATTTTTTAAAGTTTCCATCTTTGGAGCTATAATTTTCATTTTTAAAATTTCATACACCAAACTTTTCTTTCAGAAGCATAAAATATATTCAATTTATAAAGAAAAAGAAAAAAATTTTTAGACCTATTTAATTTTACATAACACAAAAAGTATAAGTTTTCCAACCCTGGAGTCATAATTTTGGATTTTTCTGATTATTGATACCAATCTAGTTTTTTAAAATATACATAAAATTTGTTAAGTGAACGAAACAAAAACGAAATAAGAAAAAACTTAGTTTAATTTAATTCCTTTAATATTAAAAAAAATCAGTTAAGTGCGACTTTGAATCGCGCACGAAAGGAAGGTTTTTTGCTTTTTTGAAGTTTTTTTCAGTTAAAACGATTTTTTCAGTTTTGTCGCTTTTTTCTCGTTTTGGCGATTTTGTCTGTTTTTGGAGGTTTTTTTCATTTTGGCGATTTTTTTCTGTTGTTGGGCTTTTCTTCATTTTGGAGATTTTTCTCATTTTGACGATTTTTTCTGTTTTTTGGGTTTTTTCGCGATTTTTTTGGCGATTTTTTTGTTTTTTTTTCGTTTTGGTGATTTTTTTCATTTTGGCGATTTTTTTTCATTTTGGCAATTTTTTTCTTTTTTTTTATGTTTTTTTTTTCGTTTTGGTGATTTTTTTCATTTTGGCGATTTTTTTTTCATTTTGGCGATTTTTTTTCATTTTGGCGATTTTTTTCTGTTTTTAATTTTTTTTTTCGTTTTGGCGATTTTTTTTCTTTTTTTTGCGATTTTTTTTCATTTTGGCGATTTTTTTCTGTTTTTTAGGTTTTTTTTTCGTTTTGGCGATATTTTTCATTTTGGCGATTTTTTTCATTTTAGCAATTTTTTCGTTTTTTTGCGATTTATTTTAGTCTTAGAAATTTTCTTTTAATTTAGTGCTTTTTTTCGTTTTGGCGATTTTTTTTCTGTTGTTGGGCTTTTCTTCATTTTGGAGATTTTTCTCATTTTGACGATTTTTTCTGTTTTTTGGGTTTTTTCGCGATTTTTTGGCGATTTTTTATGTTTTTTTTTCGTTTTGGTGATTTTTTTCATTTTGGCGATTTTTTTTTCATTTCGGCGATTTTTTTTCATTTTGGCGATTTTTTTCTGTTTTTAATTTTTTTTTTCGTTTTGGCGATTTTTTTTCATTTTGGCGATTTTTTTTATCATTTTGGCGATTTTTTTCTGTTTTTTAGGTTTTTTTTTCGTTTTGGTGATTTTTTTCATTTTGGCGATTTTTTTTCATTTTGGCGATTTTCTTTCATTTTGGCGATTTTTGTTTTCATTTTAGCAATTTTTCCGTTTTTTTGCGATTTATTTTAGTCTTAGAAATTTTTTTTTAATTTGGTGCTTTTTTTCGTTTTGGCGATTTTTTTTCTGTTATTTAGGTTTTTTCTTTTTTTTGGCGATTTTTTTCATTTTGGCGATTTTTTTCTGTTTTTAAGGGGTTTTTTCGTTTTGGCGATTTTTTTTTCATTTTGACGATTTTTTTCTGTTTTTTAGGGTTTTTTTTCGTTTTGGTGATTTTTTCATTTTGGCGATTTTTTTTCATTTTGACGATTTTTTTCTGTTTTTTAGGTTTTTTTTCGTTTTGGCGATTTTTTTTCATTTAAGCAATTTTTCCGTTTTTTGCGATTTATTTTAGTTTTAAAATTTTTTTTTAATTTGGTGCTTTTTTTCGTTTTGGCGATTTTTTTTTTCTGTTTTTGGCTTTTTTTCATTTTGGCGATTTTTTGTTTTTTGGGGTTTTTTTCGTTTTGGCGATTTTTTTCATTTTGGCGATTTTTTTTTTCATTTTGGCGATTTTTTCTGTTTTTTAGGGTTTTTTTCGTTTTGGTGATTTTTTTCATTATGGCGATTTTCATTTTGGCGATTTTCTTTCATTTTGGCGATTTTTGTTTTCATTTTAGCAATTTTTCCGTTTGTTTTTGCGATTTATTTTAGTCTTAGAATTTTTTTTTAATTTGGTGCTTTTTTTCGTTTTGGCGATTTTTTCTTGTTTTTGGCGATTTTTTTCGGTTTGGCGATTTTATAATTTTTTATTTTTTCAGTTTTACCGTTTTTGAAAATTTCAAGAGTTTTGCTCTTACGGTTTCCAAGATACAGCAAATTGTCAAAATTACATAGTCAAAATTGCATTAACTGATGGAACACCCTTTAATTTAAATTTTTTTAAATTTTAGTGTTAATTTTTGTAGTCTGAATAAAAATACACTAACCTTACACATTTCAAGTGTATATACATACATACATACAATTGTATGTATATTACATGGGATTTTAACATTTTTCGTTGCTCGTTTTGGAACACCCTTTAATTTCCAATTCTCATGTATTTGTTGTTGTAGCGGCCAAAGGTCTACATACTGTGTCCAAATTTCAGGTCTGTAGCTCTTACGGTTCTCGAGAAAATAGTAATATAGTTTTAGACATAGTTAATTTTACATAACACAAAAAGTTAAAGTTTTCCAACCCTGGAAACGTCTTTTTAATTTTTTTGTATTTTTTTAATTTAAAATTCCAATTTTAGTCGTACTGAAGTGTAAAATATGTACATTTATTAAAAAAAAATAAAAATTTGTTTTCGGGAGTTACTTTTATATGGCAAAATGAAGTTTAAGTTTTCCAGCTCTGCAATCGTCTGCCCGATTTTGCTGAATTTCAATACCAATCTATTTTGGAAAATTTCTGACACACCAGTCCAAGAACGAAGTCTCTAGCTCTTCTGGGAGCTTCGGAAAACCGATTTCACGTACAGACAGACGGACAGACGGACAGACGGACAGACGGACAGACGGACAGACGGACAGACGGACAGACGGACATCGCTTATTCGTCTTCCCTATGCATAAGGATCCAGAATATATATATTTTATGGATCGCTTATTGATATTATAGAAATTACAAACGGAATGACAAACCTATATATACCCTTTTACCATTTTTGTTGGTAAAGGGTATAATAAAGGTTTATTGTATATTCTGTGTAGAAAGTTGACAATATATGGATGGATAAATAGGATAGAGGGGTAAAAATATGTATATTTGTATATCTCTGATGAAAAATATTTAAACGAAATAATATTTTATTTATTTTTTGTTGTCTGTTACTGCATCATACCAATCTTCGAAACTGAAAATGAATTTATTCTTTAGTTAAAGACGTGACATGAAATTGATTATATAGTGCAATGGAAATTTATACAAGAATGTAAAAAAAAGACAAAGAGATACAAATCGTAAACTATAGTTGTTAGAGAAAATCTAAATAGTTGAAGAACAAAAAAGAATAATTTATTTTTTCGGTAAATGTTAATAATTGACACTGGGTTTTTTAGTCAGTGCCTTTTTTCTTTTCTTGGAGTAGAAGCCTGGGCCAAATTCAAATATTACTAAATACAAAGTATGTTTACATACAAAGTCATGTACAACGATGAGCAATGCCAGAGTGTATGTGCTTATATCCTGTCTGCTTTTTCCAATAAGGAAATACATGTCTTCAATGTTTTGTGTGTCTGGTAAGGGATAATTAAGTGAACAAGTTATTTCTCTTGTGAAACAGTAAATTGCGACTTTGGGTCGCACACACATGGTTCCGTTAGCCGCTGGTTTCTTTTTGACAATTTTTTCCAGTTTAAGGCAATTTTTTCGGCTTAAAGCAATGTTTTTAGGTTCTGAGCGATTTTTTTTCAGTTTTTGATAATTTTATATTATTGACGCTTCTTTTACTTTTGGCGTTTTTTTGATTTGTAGATTTGTTTCGGTTTTCAGCGATTTTTTATTGTTTTTTTACAACACACATTTTTAGTTTTAGCCGTTTTTTTTTGTTTGAGTGCTTTTTTCCATTTTAGCGATTTTTTTACAATACTCATTTTTAGTCTTAGCGATTTTGTAGTATTGGCGGTTTTTTCGAG
Organism: Tachina lurida; assembly: GCA_944452675.1. Lineage (NCBI taxonomy): Eukaryota > Metazoa > Arthropoda > Insecta > Diptera > Tachinidae > Tachina > Tachina lurida. The sequence continues at coordinate 168,702,639 of OX101753.1, read as the reverse complement.
TTTTTGCAATTTTTTTTTTAGTTTTTTGACGACCTTGCTACTTATGCTGATTTTTTGCACTTTAGCGATTTATTTTATTTTTGGTAATATTTTTCATTTAAAAGATTTTTTCATTTTGGCAAATTTTTCATTTCGGCGAATTTGAAATTTTAAGACTTTTTAGTTTCAGCGTTTTTGAAAATTTCATGAATTTGCTTTTTTTTCTTTTTCAAAGAGAAGCAAGACTTAGGCAATGAATGCCTGCTACTGCTACTAGGTGTTACCTTCTTTTAGGAAAGGGGGATAGTGATAGAGAAGACAGGTGGTGAAGGAAGAGTTAAAGAAAGACTTCATTCTTTTATAACTCTGTTTTTTTAATGCAGTGTTGCAGCACCTCTGCTGTTAAATGAGGCATATTAATTTTTTTTTTAAACTGTGTGAAGTCATTAAATAACAATACCATGCATTTTTCTGATATGCATCAGTGTCCCTTTGTATGAGTTGTTGCAGGACTGCCTTTATCATGTGATAAAGGCATACTCACTTGTCACTGAAGTATACCAATTTCAGCAGATACTAATCCTAATATAACATCAGAGCGCCCTCTTTTGTTGTGTAGCAGAATCATTGGCCAAGTAAAATAACAAATAAAATGGCTACTAAACACAGCCTTAAAAAAATTTAATATGCCTCATATAACAGCAGAGGCGCTGCAACATTGCAAATAAGAGTGCAAAAAAAAGCAAAGTTGTAAAATAATGCAGTTTTCCTCTAGCTTTTCCTTCACCACCTGTCTTCTCTATCCCTAGCCCTTTCCTATCATCCTCTCACACTATCTTCTCCTTACCACACAGGTACCACAAAGGGATCATTGTCTTGCAACCAAGTGAGCTGGACTCTAAATTTCACCCTTCCTTACCACCAGCCTGCTGACCTAACCTAACCTAACCTAACCTAGCTTCTGCGGCCTTCTATTAAAAAAAATATGCAACTAATTTTAGGGAAAAATATTATAACTTCATTCTAAAAATTTGTGGGGAGGGATAAAGCAAACTTTATTAATATTTTTGATTCAGATATATACTGAGTTAATTTTTATTTCATCAGCTTCACTTCAATAACTTTTCTGCTTATATTTTCCTTCAATTAAAAGTACCTTGGAAAGTAGATTTTTACGTTTCATCCTTTACTCGGCGCCAATATTTTCAAATCCCGTAACCTTTCCTTAAATTTACACAAGCACACACACACAAGTATTTTGTGTAAATGCTATTTACAGATTTTGTTGTCTGCACTCGAACGCTTCGATAAATTTGATGAGATTTTATTTTCTTTATATTGTAATACATTTCTTTTTCCGTTTGTGTGTTTTTTTTAGTTCTTATTCAATTCCTGTTTTCTCCAAGTTTAACCTTAGCCATTCCCCCCCCCCCTACCTGCCACTACCACTCCACCCACCTCCGGAATTTCTTCAGTTTGTTATCCTTACTTGACAGCTTATTCCTTATTTACGTAAAATGAAATTGTATATTTTTTATTCGATTTAAAGAGAACTGTGTGCAGGAAAATTGTAGGAAAGAAAAAAAATAAATATATAGTTTTAGCAAATGTGTACAACATTTGCAACAAAATTGTTCATTTTTCGTTTTCGTTTGTTGTATCCTGTAGTGTTTGATATCTCTTGCCTCAATGTCTTATTTGCTCTTATTACTTGTATATATTTTTTTTATTTAATTTTTTTTATTACTAATTTTTATGCTTCTCGAGTGGGTGTAGTTATTGCATTTTTGCTCTATTTCGTGCCACTACACTCAATATCCTCTTCGTGGTTGGAGCAAATGTGGAAACGTAACAACATGTTACCTGTAATAAACTGTTAAATCAGTAGAATATTTTACTTGTATTCCGAGTTTGTAACTCCTCAACTGTAACTGTTTCAAACATAAACTTGAAAAGCAGCAGGACAAACAAAAAAAAAAAAAAAAAAAAAAAAGAACCAACACTTAATATATTATTTTCTTGTTTTTTTTGTATTATAGTTGCTGTTGCTAGTTACTTTATTTTATTTATGGTATTGACATTCAGGGGAAACCAAAAGGAAATATGTGAAAATATTAAGAAAAACACATACTTTTACAACTGCTAGAAAATGAAAACTTTTCATCTGTTTGAAATAGTTTTTCAATTATTTTATCAAATTTACCACTCAACAGCAAGGTTTCTTTTTTTTAATTCTTTTTTAATAGCTTCAGCACATGGATACGAAGATGTGATGTGATAATGACGATAATCATATTTTGAAGTACTTGATTGATTTAAAATTATTTAATTTGTTGCCATATTGATGATGGCGATGCATAAGTTGCGCATGTTGTGCAGTGTTCATCCTTGAATGATTCTTTAGTAGAATATTATGTAAAATTGATTTTGAGCACTAACTTGAACAAAGTTTTAATAATTTTAGTTTATTAGCAGATTTACTATAGAATGTGAAATAATTTAGCAAAGCTCGCTGTGTTATTATGGGGAAAATTGTTTGGGAGCGGAAAACATGATTTGGTATTAGATGGGGTAGGAATAAAAAATGGATTGCAGTGAATTTTAGATTAAGTATATTTTGTTAAGTAAAGAAAATTGCATTTAAATTAAAACGTTTTTTACACAAAGAAATTCTTCTAAAAAAAGTTTAGCAGATTACCGAAAACATGCAAAAATTATTGTGGCCTTCAATCACCAACAAGTTTTGAAATTCTTACATCTTGCTAGTTTGGGTAATTTTCACTTGAGTTATTATGCGTGAAAAGCTTATTTTCCATTTTTATTTTAGTTAAATTCATTGAAATGAAATAAATTCTAACAACTTTACCATAGTGCATTTACGAGATTTCAGGAAACATCTACTAGATTTTCCATACAAAACAAAATCTATTTCGTCACCAGATATAGTCAAAATCTGTTTAAAATCTAGTAGAACATATATTATAATAGGTTAGCCTGTATACTTAGAAAGGTGTGTAAATTGGCTAAATTATAGCTGAAAATTTTTCTGATAATGAGTTTTGTTTTGGATAAATGTCAAAAAAATTGGTATAAACGGTAAAGATTTTCCTAAAGACTTTAATTGAAATCTGCCAATTTCTTGCAGTGTAACTGCCGTAGTAGATTTTTTTTAGCATATTATAATCAAAATTTGTGTGCAATATCTAAGAGCTGTAAAAATGCTTTCATTAAAATGATGAAGTTAAATGTATGGCATCCTCCCAAGTTATAAAACTTTTAGGGCTTTTTATAATATTAACTAACGCATTTGATGTGCTGCTTTAAAATGTTTAAACTTAAATTAAAAAACTTTTCAACTATGTTTTTTTGAAAAGGTCATAGGGAAGAACTCATAAATAGGAAACTAATTTATTCACTCATATATATTTATTTATTAAGATATTATCCTTAGATATTTGATAGACCGGTAAAATAAACTTAAATTGAGAACTTCATCATCAAATTTGGAATCTACAGTAAAAGAAAATCAAAACCATATTTAGTGAAAAAATTTGTTTAATGGATTTTGAGGCAAGATGACAAAAAATTTGAAAAATTTTGTATATATAAAAAAAAACAAAGTATCTAATAAATGAATAACATAAGAACATAAGCATAAAGAAATTCTATTCGTTTGTACTGGGGCACAAAGAACTTTCCATTAAAATACAGAAACTAGATATTAAACGTCTTATTCATAAAAATATTTTTGTTTTTTAAAGTCTTGTAAAAATTTTTATGGAAAACCTGTTTCATTGCACAGATAAACTTTAATAATCGTTCGTGAATGAGATGGTTAACATTTAGTTATAATGCATTGCTTGCCAAAATTTCTGGAATAACTTTTTTATTTTAAATTTTTTTTTGCAAAATTTCGATGATTAATTTTTTTTACTCGCATTACCCTTTTACAGATTTTTCCAAATTAACAATATCAAATTTTTCTTGAACTTTCAGTTTTTTTTTTCAAAAACATTTCTTCGAAATATTAAAAAATTTTGACGACAAAAACGTCCAATTTCCTCAGCAGACTTGCACAGGAAAATAATTTGCAATATAAAGGTTCTTTTAATAAGAGTTTTCATTTTGATGGACTTAGTCCATTACCGAAAATTCTGGGTTCGAGCCCGATCTCAGACAGTCATTAAATACTAGTAACAACACCACAAATTTTTCTGATGTACTTTAGTGTCCATTTGTATCAGTTACTGTAGAAAAACCCAAAAGATGAAGTGATATCTATACCGACTTCAGCAAATGCTTATCCTAATGCAGAGCCCACTTTCTGCTTTTTATGTGTGTTTGTTGTTCTTTTTGCAGTTCGAGTCATCATCATCACACACACTTTGTCCGAAGTATATGTATGTCAGTCACCAAAACGTCGACTGCGCAAGCCCATGGGCTTGCAAATGAAATTTTGAGTGGCTATGTCCTAATGTAACATTAAACCGCCCTCCTTCGTTGCTATGTAGCAGAATTATCGGCAAAGTAAAATAACAAATAAAATAAATACTAAGCACAGTTTCGAAAATTTAATACGCCACATTGACACCAGAGGCGCTGTATTATTAAAAAAAAACCTACAAAAAGCAGAGTTGTAAAATAATGAAGTTTTCCTTAATCTCTTCTTTCTTAAAAAAAAGATGATTTATCGATGAAATTCCGCATCAGTTGGATATATTTCAAGGACCCTATCAGTAAACAGATGACGATTTTGATACTTGGTAGACGAGAGTTAACTGAGATTTTAATTCCGTATGCAATACCAAATCCAAAGATCGACTAAATATAAACAAACCGGAATTTTACCCAACGCTTATGGGCTACAAAAGCAATATTCTCGGTTGTATTTAAACAACGTGCATGAACTCGATTCTACACATCAGCAAATTCTCCCAAAAGCTCAAAATTTTCCACAAGTTTTACAATTGCCGGTTGAGAACGTGATGCCCGACAAATCAAAAAAAAATTTTTTTTTTGTTAAGTGAAGAAACACTCAGGCAATGATCTAATGAATTTTTAATAATGTCACTGCATTGCTGATTTGTATTAATTTTTACTTTGAATGATAATTATAAAAATGGCACAATATTGAAAATTAAACATCTTATTTGAACACTCTGTATATATTGTGTATTCCTTAGTACAATTAGTTTGATCCTTCCTACACAGAGAAAAAACTGCCTCATAGAATCAATAAGATTTTCTCTATCAAACGTTTTTAGGCTAAGGGGTATCCCAGCAGAAAGAAGCGAAGATTTTTTCATAGAGATTCCTTATTGTTTTTATGTGGTAAATCTTATTAATTTTATCAAAAAGAAAACCACATAAAATCAAGAAGAAATCTTATTATTCACAATTTTTTGTATTCAATTTCCGTTAGTTTTGGCACCAAAAAAACAATCCATAGAGAAAAACTTCTTGATTCTATTAGGTTTTCTTATAAATTGTAAACTATAGGGATTTCTTAATGATTTTATTGGGTTACCTTATTAATTTTTTTAAAAAGGTTATCTTCTTGATTTGATAAGGCTATCTTATTGATTTTTTCAATAAGGTTTTCTTCTTGATTTTAGTAGGTTCCTATATGATTATGAGTAAAGCATCTTATTGATCCTTTTTAATAAGGAAATCTTCTTGATTTTATGAGGTGTCTTGTGATATCGTTTCTATAAATAGACATACAGATAATTTCTTTCATGATCTTTTTCATTTTTTTTATAAGAATGCTTGCACAATAAATTCAAAGGTTTTTCAAGCTGCTTGTTAGCATATTGGTTAGAGTGCTTGTCTATCAGGTAGAAGTTTGCTGGTTCAATACTTGGTGAGTAAGTTAGTTAGGAATTTAACACAATGTGTATGTATGTATGTACAAATAAATAACATCTACAATATACTACATACATACATACATATGTATATGGTATAGAATTTAAATGAAAATACATAAGTACAAAGAATAAAAACGCAATTTTTTTTATTTTTTTTATTGAAAAAGTCAATAAGATAACCTCATAAAAACTACAAGATTTCTTATTGATTTTTTCAAAAAGGTTTTCTCTATGAAATTAATAAGATTTGCTTTTTCTTATTAATTTTGTTCTATTTTATGAGGTATTTAGTAGGGACTGTTTTCTCTGTGTGATGATAATTCAATAGTAAATTCTCTTTATTGCTAAATCTTTAAAAGTACGCTTGAAGGTGCTAGCAAGTTCCTCTTACTGATTGCCCTTTTATTATTCTTAGAATTTTTGTCTTGTGTAGATTTTCTTTGTTAAATTTGGTTTCATTCACACTTAATGTGAAAGAACCAACAAGCACCAAAGACAAAAAAAATATATATGTATGTATTTATATAAAACGGAAGCTTATTTCTTAAAATGCGACGACGGATATGCTAGAGGAAATTATTTCACATTAGCACCAACATCATGCTGGTGTTAGTGAGAAGTCAACATAGATACCAAATATAAACACAGACTAGCAAGCACACACACACACACACACACTCACACACACGCACATCTAGATGCAATCATACGCATTCAATGTCCCTTTCTCCCTCTCTCTCTTTCTCTCACTCACACACTCTTTTTTAGACATTTAGATTTTATATAAATATTTTTGTTTTTATAACAGTTGGATTATAATGAAATTAAAGCAAAATAAAACAGAGACAAAAAAAAAACATACGGGAAAAATTAAAAAATATTATGAAAATATAGAAAAATATATCTTGAATGGATTCAAACCCATTTGCACATTATTGCACTCGTACAAGAGATACTTTAGACGTTACATATAATAATATTTATTTACATAGACTAATATCCAGCAAAACTGGCATAAAAACCCACATTCCCAAATGCAGAGGAGCCATAAGCAGAGCATCATCTATTCAAGTGGTGCTAAACCAAACATTTTTGTGAAAACCATTTATATAACCTTTGCATACTAATGCATATAATTATAGATACATAGAATAATACAGTTTAAGAGTTGGTAAGAATCATTAGAAGTTTTAAAAAGCAGAAAAATTTTCGGAAAAAATGTTTTTTACAATAGAAATAAATCCAATTGCAATTGGTTTAAAAAATCCAAAAAAGCATTTTGAAACTGCTTATTAAACTTTTATTTAAGTCTATTTTATCAATCATACCATGTGCTCAAATTGTGTGTAAACAAGATTCTGACTAAGCAAATATTTACAATACATTAAAAATTTTTTTTAAATGTCCACGAACAGAGCTAACGTAAATGTTTTTATAAAAAAATATTTGGTAAACAAAAAGAATTATCCAGAATTATTTAGCTAAAGAACTAAATGCACACAAGTTCACGCAGAACTATACAAACAACAATAATTGTATAGCTTCTGCTTGTTAAGAAGATTCACATACAAGCACACACACACACACACAAACAAAAATAAAAAGATAAACCCGTACACAACCACCATGAATTCAATGATGCAAATACGCACATACATAAATAATACATGAACTAATGACGAGCTAGAGAGTAAGCATTGGAGATGCTGCTGATATTGCCTAGACGTTGCTGTCATGTTCTGGAATCTTTGTGTGGAGTATAAAAAGTCTGAAGTTCACTTGTTTATTGTGAAGAGAACTTTATCAAGAGTTTAATTCATTATTATGAAGAAACAGTAAATCTCAGTTGGAAGCAGTTGATAGTCATGCAAAAGTGTGCAAAGATAAAGTCAGTGAGTCATTATTGTTGTACAAACAGTAAGTGTCAGCAGAGTGAGTCTTGTGTAAAGAACAGTAAAGAGGGGATATTACTTCAATACCAGTGCAGCCAGTTATATGAATACACGTCTCATCCCAGCTAGCATTTGGGTGATAATTTTTGGCAGAAATATCTTATATGATTCTCTACAGATCGCTTTTGATGATTAAAAAGTGATTTATCACTTGGGCGATTGAAAGAGGATTCACTTATGATTCATCTGTATGATCAAATAATGATTTCTTGAAAATAGAGGAACATCATGCAAACCGCAAAAAGGCGATTTAAATGATTTAATATGAAAATTGCTCAAAAATAATCAGCAAATCGTATCATAACTGATTCTTTGGTATGATTCATCTGTAGGGTACCATTTTATCACAACGGGAGTATCATTTATGATCGAAAAATGAGCTCATATACGGTTATTTTTCCCGTAAGCAGATTCGGAAACGATTGGATTATGATACAAAATGCTACCTGGGATACAACAGCGAAGAAGAAATATCCTATATGATTCTCTACAGATCGCTTTTGATGATTAAAAAGTGATTTATCACTTGGGCGATTGAAAGAGGATTCACTTATGATTCATCTATATGATCAAATAATGATTTCTTGAAAATAGAGGAACATCATGCAAACCGCAAAAAGGCGATTTAAATGATTTAATATGAAAATTGCTCAAAAATAATCAGCAAATCGTATCATAACTGATTCTTTGGTATGATTCATCTGTAGGGTACCATTTTCTCACAACGGTAGTATCATTTATGATCGAAAAATGAGCTCATATACGATTATTTTTCCCGTAAGCTGATTCGGAAACGATTGGATTATGATACAAAATGCTACCTGGGGTAGAGGTCGCGGAACCCGTTTTGCATCATTTAAGTAATTAAATTTTGTGTGTGTGTGTATTTAAGCTGTTGATTTTTTTTTGATAAATGTAATTAGTAAATAAAGTGTAATTTTTAAACGTAATTAGTAGGGTCTTCTTGCAAATCTTCGACTGCACAGGAAAGCGTTTTTAATGGGTATAACCATAATAATATATCGTATGCATGAATACGAACCTTGCAGCTAATGCAATGTTCAAGGATGTTTTTGAGGCATACACGATCAACTTTCTGAACATATTAATTGTTGTCTTTTCTTCTTTTCAAACTTCATCTTAATTTGTGTACATGCTTGATTATTAAATAATCATATCTTTAAAACATTGAACTTATTTTTAAATGCAATAGTGTAGTGCCACAAAGAAAGACAGACATTGCACGGCACTTGTCTAAAGGATAACTAAAACAAAAAAAATTTGCAAAGTTCATTTTATGGTTTTTTCTCTACAATTGCTATCACCATTTATATCCATAATGGGGTGCTTTTATATGGCTGCACAGTTTTTAAATAAACAAAACTCCAATCCTTATTTGTAACCACAACAGAAAATTAATATCGTATATGTGTTCCCTGATTTAGTTCTTTTTTCACCACCAACAATCTATAGAAATTTCCCGAATTTGTCTGCATTGGCATATTTTGAATATTTACATAGACTCTTGGACAGTCAGTTAAAGGAGTGTGATCTTCATTTTTATGTAAATTATCACATAAGATATATTAAAATTTTATTAATCTAAAGATATCCATGTCTTGAGGTCGCGAGAAAAAGCTGTCACTTAGTTTTGCTTTATATTTCCTCACGCGTGAACAGGGTTAGCAATCGTCTAGGTATTGGTTCTTCGGTACTTATGCTTTGACTTTCTAAACAAACTATTTTGGGCTCTATGAGAGTAGTGCAAATATTTTCTTTAATATAGTTTAAATTTTAAACTGAGATAAAAAATTTCTGCCTTTTTCACTTCAATATAATTTCCATCCTATAGCCCGCTCACCTGGCTTAAAGCAATTTCAAGCAGATTTATGATTACTTTTTGTAGCAATGGAGATTGTATGTCAGTGACAAAGTGCCAAGTAATCATCTGTGGCTTAGCACAAGCCATTGTTTGACAAACACTTGCACCTTTAAGCCAATTTGCATATCTTGCAAAATTCTAAACTAGCAGCATTTGCGCCTGAAGCTCATTCATCATGTGTGTGATTTGCACGAGATTGATTTGCTGCAGAATCTTTCGTAACATGGATGAACTGCACAACATCTAATAAATGCGATCAGCGTTCTTTGTGTTGATAAAAGTGCAGAGACCTTCGAGGACAGCTAGTTGTTCCGTTCTACTAGTGTTTGTCATAGCTTTTACAATTAACTTTGGTGTTATTTGTTCATTAATAATTATCACATGGCTTACAGAGATTATTTGTAATTTCATGGGGAAATTTGCATAAGGTTACGTTTTTAATTATCTCTAAGTAATTTTTCACCCTAATTGTTAGGTATTTGTTTTAATATTCAATGTTCAATATATGACAGTCCTTAAAAAAACTTTATGTCAAACTTCGTGGCTTAAGTACACTTGGGTGGAACTTCTTCAAGTAGTTCGTTATTTCCAAAACAACTATTTGCTTACACATATAATTTATTTTTTCGATTTAGAAAAAATCCTTTAAAGTTACTGAATTTAATTTAAACAGAATTACTTCCCTTTGTGCATGTGAGCAATTTTTTGTTGGTTTTATCAGAAAACAAAAAATTTTTGCCAAACTCTGTTTACTTTTTAATTAAAATTTGCAGCGAAATAATACTTCTTTTTCAGAAGCAAAAAAAAAAATAATAATAAAAAATAAACTATTGCTTGGGCACTTGCTGTACGAGTGTTTTTCTGCACATGAAATCCTTTTAACTTTGAAGTTCAGTTTTGAAAGGGAGAATGTTTGCTGATATTGTTTAATGCCATTATAAAGTATTATTACTTTCTTTTTACTGATATGCCATTTGAAATGTGTTTTTTTATAATTAGATACGGTTGGGTAAGAGTCAAAAAGAGAGCTAAGCTTAAAAGAATCCATTATTTTGACAAAAAACTTTGCTTTTATAGCGTGACTTATACCGAATTCCCATCATTCTACGCGGTTTGAAAATATCTTTTATATACATATTTGGTTTAATTATGGGAAAAAATGCGACTTAATAAAAAAAAATAAATACTTAAACAGACCTTCTTAACACAATCCATGGTTTATCTCCAGACCCAAAATTTTAGGGAAATTTCACAAAACAAAGCAATATATTTTAAAAGCCGCATGATGCTTTTTTTATACTTCTTTAGCTTGAAATATTATCAACTAACGATCTAAAACTTGCCCTACAAACGAAGGAGAGGTTTCAAAAAGGGACCCCTGAAAAGCTTTACTTTAAAATTAAAGTAAGAGTACTTAAAACAAGTTAATCTGAAAATAGTATATAATCCTATAATGAAAACAAAAAATCTTAGTTTGAAAAATAAAAATGTGTTGTCCCTTCTTTGTGGGGTTTTGTACAATTTTCCACCCAATTACACTTTAAAAATTATACCGGCCTTAATACCAATAATAAAAAAGGTTTTCATGAATGTGCTCTAGTAAATTATAGACTATTGAACATGACTGTTAAAAAAAATATGCATATTTTTGTGTATATTTTCAGTTTATTTCAGCTTTGTTAAGTTGGATACGTTTGGTAAAAATGCCAACATTTTTGAAACACTTAATACTCCCCTTTAAATACACTTTAAGTCCAAAAGTTATTGTTACAAAAATTAACATATACGCTTTTTTGCACTTGTATGTACATTTTTTGTTGTTGTTGAAATAAAAAAAAAAACAAAAAGCTTAAAAAGGGAAATACAGTTTGTTGGTATAACTGACTTGTGGCATACACTCAGGCAATGAATGCCTACTACTACTACTATGTGTTACCTTAGTTTAGGAGATGGATAGTGATAGAGTGTTGGTTAAGGAAGAGATAGAGCAAAGCTTCGGTCGTTTAAAACTCCGCTTTTTGTACGTTTTTTAAGGCAGTGTTGCAGCGCCCCTGATGGCAATAAAGTGCATTAAACTTTTGAAACTATGTTAAGTACTTATATCATTGGTTATTTAACATCGCCGATGATTCTAATTTTTAATATCCAGCATTAACACAGTAGTGGCATTATGTCGTTTTCAGAGCTAGTAACAGAGACCAAAGCTTTAACTCGCACAACTACAGTTTTGCTGTGAAAACTTTCTTGGTTTTTTGAAAATTTTAGTCACTACATCAGTTACATTTAAAGCAAATGCACAATGTGCGAGGTTTTAAAAAGAGCTTTGTGCTTTCGCACCGACCAGAGCACAATAGCCAATTAGACCTTAGCTACAGTAATGCTTGCTGCTTACTTTGCAAAGTAACAATATGAAATTGTGAGAGCTTTCAAAGCTGTTTATCTCAAATGCAATTGACAGAGTATGTGTGTTTGGAGGTAGCTACATTACACTCAAGGAAAAATAAGAAAGGGTCACATTAATTCAATAATTTCCATTATAATAGAAAATGTTTATTGAGATACTTAAAAATTAATAAATTAATACTGTAAATTGATATTTTTCCATATAACATATACATATATACATATATTGATTTTAAGTTGTTTTTTGCCTGGGTGTAGATCTGAAATCTGCCCAAAGTAGCAACAGAGTGCCGAACATCAATCGGCTTCTTATACAAATGAATACACATATGCGAATACATTTCTATCGTGTTTCTCTTGATGGCCAGCTATGCATTAGATCAGAGGTTCGCACAAGCTCTTTCTTCGAGGACCCCTTCAGAAATTTTAATAGTAGCACGGCCTACCGCAATGCGAAATATACGTTTTACATTTATTATACAAAAGCCATATTACTAAATCTTATTAATATTAACTTTTGAGGAATCATAACAATATTTGTTTAGCTCTTCGCGGACCCCTTGGAAATTTCATACGGACGCCCAGGGGTCCGCGGACCCCATTTGAGAACCCTTGCATTAGATGCATGAAGATTTGTGCTGCTATTTTAATTTTTGGGTTATTTTTATTTAAACTCTCACACTGAGATATTTTTAAACATAATATTATTTTATATTGTTTTTGAAAAAATTTCTTAGCGCGCTGGGGTTGTAGTTTTGTAACTTTCCATCATTTGTTGAGACTTTGCTTATAAAGATTGCAGTTTTGTAAAACAAAAATGGTCCCTTTTTATACCCTTTACCAACAAAAATGGTAAAAGGGTATATATAGGTTTGTCATTCCGTTTGTAATTTCTATAATATCAATAAGCGACCCATATAATATATATATTCTGGATCCTTATGCATAGGGAAGACGAATAAGCGATGTCCGTCTGTCCGTCTGTCCGTCTGTCCGTCTGTCCGTCTGTCCGTCTGTCCGTCTGTCTGTACGTGAAATCGGTTTTCCGAAGCTCCCAGAAGAGCTAGAGACTTCGTTCTTGGACTGGTGTGTCAGAAATTTTCCAAAATAGATTGGTATTGAAATTCAGCAAAATCGGGCAGACGATTGCAGAGCTGGAAAACTTAAACTTCATTTTGCCATATAAAAGTAACTCCCGAAAACAAATTTTTATTTTTTTTTAATAAATGTACATATTTTACACTTCAGTACGACTAAAATTGGAATTTTAAAATAAAGAAATACAAAAAAATTAAAAAGACGTTTCCAGGGTTGGAAAACTTTAACTTTTTGTGTTATGTAAAATTAACTATGTCTAAAACTATATTAGTATTTTCTCGAGAACCGTAAGAGCTACAGACCTGAAATTTGGACACAGTATGTAGACCTTTGGCCGCTACAACAACAAATACATGATAATTGGAAATTAAAGGGTGTTCCAAAACGAGCAACGAAAAATTTTAAAATCCCATGTAGTATATATACAATTGTATGTATATACACTTGAAATTTGTAAGGTAGTGTATTTTTATACAGACTACAAAAATTAACACAAAAATTTAAAAAAATTTAAATTAAAGGGTGTTCCATCAGTTAATGCAATTTTGACTATGTAATTTTGACAATTTGCTGTATCTTGGAAACCGTAAGAGCAAAACTCTTGAAATTTTCAAAAACGGTAAAACTGAAAAAATAAAAAATTATAAAATCGCCAAACCGAAAAAAATCGCCAAAAACAAGAAAAAATCGCCAAAACGAAAAAAAGCACCAAATTAAAAAAAAAAATTATAAAACTAAAATAAATCGCAAAAAAACGGAAAAATGCTAAAATGAAAAAAAAATCGCCAAAACGAAAAAAAAAACAGAAAAAAATCGCCAAAATGAAAAAAAAAATCGCCAAAATGAAAAAAATCACCAAAACGAAAAAAAACCCTAAAAAACAGAAAACAATCGTCAAAATGAAAAAAAATCGCCAAAACGAAAAAAACCCTAAAAAACAGAAAAAAAACCCTAAAAAACAGAAAAAAATCGTCAAAATGAAAAAAAATCGCCAAAACGAAAAAAACCCTAAAAAACAGAAAAAAATCGCCAAAATGAAAAAAATCGCCAAAAAAAGAACACAACCTAAATAACAGAAAAAAAATCGCCAAAACGAAAAAAAGCACCAAATTAAAAAAAAATTTCTAAGACTAAAATAAATCGCAAAAAAATTGAAAAATTGCTAAAATGATATAAAAAATCGCCAAAATGAAAGAAAATCGCCAAAATGAAAAAAAAATCGCCAAAATGAAAAAAAATCACCAAAACGAAAAAAAAACCTAAAAACAGAAAAAAATCGCCAAAATTATAAAAAAAATCGCCAAAATGAAAAAAAACACCAAAACGAAAAAAACCCAAAAAAACAGAAAAAAATCGCCAAAATGAAAAAAGCACTAAATTAAAAGAAAATTTCTAAGACTAAAATAAATCGCAAAAAAACGAAAAAATTGCTAAAATGAAAAAAAAATCGCCAAAATGAAAAATATCGCTAAAACGAAAAAAAACCTAAAAAACAGAAAAAAATCGCCAAAATGAAAAAAAATCGCCAAAAAAAGAAAAAAAATCGCCAAAACGAAAAAAAACTAAAAAACAGAAAAAAATCGCCAAAATGAAAAAAAATCGCCAAAATGAAAAAAAAAATCGCCAAAATTAAGAAAATCACCAAAACGAAAAAAACAGAAAAAAAAGAAAAAAATTGCCAAAATGAAAAAAAATCGCCAAAATGAAAAAAATCACCAAAACGAAAAAAAACAAAAAAATCACCAAAAAAATCGCGAAAAAACCCAAAAAAAAACAGAAAAAATCGTCAAAATGAGAAAAATCTCCAAAAACAGACAAAATCGCCAAAACGAGAAAAAAGCGACAAAACTGAAAAAATCGTTTTAACTGAAAAAAACTTTAAAAAAAGCAAAAAACCTTCCTTTCGTGCGCGATTCAAAGTCGCACTTAACTGATTTTTTTAGTATTAAAGGAATTAAATGAAACTAAGTTTTTGCTTATTTCGTTCTTGCTTTTTTCACTCAACATATTTTATGCATTTTTTAAAGAACTAGATTGGTAACAATAATCAGAAAAATCCAAAATTATGACTCCAGGGTTGGAAAACTTACACTTTTTGTTTTTTTTTCTTTTTCTTTATAAATTGAATATATTTTATGCTTCTGAAAGAAAAGTTTGGTGTATGAAATTTGAAAAATGAAAATTATAGCTCCAAAGATGGAAACTTTAAAAAAATGATAAATTTTTTCACAAAACAAATATGTATGTACGTGTCTGTATACTATATATATGTACGTACGTTGGTAAAGGGTATATAAGATTCGGCACAGCCGAATATAGCACTCTTACTTGTTTCAATTCGTATTCATTTTGTCACGCGTTAAATAAAAATTAAATACTGAAATAACTTTTTTTTTATAAATTCAAATGTATAAGAGCATTAAAAATTCCCAGAGTAGAGTACAACAAAAAGCAATTGAAGTAACTCAATTGTATTTTAATACGCAACGCAGTGTTAAAATGGTCTATAGTATCTACAACATATTTTTTTATGCTTTTTTTATTTTTCTACTAAGAGATACATACTTCAGCATATCACAGAACTAGCAATTCACTGGATATGTTTCGTTGAAAACTGAAAGCATGGAAAAATGTCAGTGCTTTGGGTGTAAAATGACGTACTTTATATGCAAACAAGTGCCACTAAAATATAATACACTTTTTATTTTTTACATACATGCATACACTGCTTTATAGATTTGATACGATACAAATACAAGCAATATAAATAAACTGAAATATTTTATATATAAAGTTTAAGCAAAGCTCTCTTAGCGCTTACAAATTAACATTTGAATTTAAGCAGCTTTAAGAAAAACGTATTTATTATTATCTTAAAAATAACTTTAAAATATTTTTTTAACCGAATTCCCTTCAGTTTGCTGCTTGCAAAAATATTTACTCGCACTTATATACGAGTATTTGCTCTCAAATGGTAATTAGAAATCTTTCATCCTTGCGGAAAATATAAGTTCTTCTTATACATTAAAAATTTTACATTTATTAATGTATTCTTTAACTAAATTTTTTTTTGTAGTTTGTTTTGTCTTTAAACCATTTTGTTCGTACTTGTTGTTCGAAAGTTTTTCTTTTTTACACTATTTCACTTTCAGGTTGTTCGTACTCTCACTAGTTCTATGTGCATATTTAACTTTTAATGGACTTGTCTGTTGGTAGAGGTACCATTTGTTTTAAAAGAAACTCTCGTTCATTCATTCATTTTGTGTTTTTTTTTCGTTAATTTTTTTTCTATGTATTGTACATGCCCTGCAGTATGCGCTAATGACATTTATATATGCAACATTTCTAAATGTTTCATGTCCTTATTTACTCTGCTTTAATTTTTTCTCACGCTACGTTAAATGTAAAAGAGGTGAAATAAAAGAAGCTGAACTTTATTCATTTCTATCTTATGCATTAGCTGGAGTGAAGTGCAGAACAAAGCCCAGTGTGTATACATTTCAAAAAAACCACTAACATTTAGACATTTTATGGTAGAGAGAAAAAATTAAAAGCAAGGGTTTGCAAATTTAAGGGTATTTTTATAGTGCATACTTCTTCCTTGTGAAAACTGCAGCTTTTTTTCTTCAAAGAAAGTAAAGATTAATGTGTATTACTACAGCAGTTGTCAAATTGTTTTTACCAAATGTGTTTAATTAATCACAAGATACTGTTAAGTTTTTACCGTTTAAAAATGTTACTTTTGTAGTTGTATATTAACTTAGATTCTGTAAAATTTTGATAGTAATCGGACCATTCTATCAAAAGTTATGAGCAAAAATGTACTTAGCATAATTTGTCAAGTTTAAAAACCCTCCCTTTTAAAATGTGTTAAGTACACTTAGCATGATATAGTTTAAAATTAAGTAGTCAGAAAACAATTAATTTAAAATTTTCTCCCACCAGATAGATGTTAAGTTTACTTAGAGGACAATCTTAAGTATTTTAAGTCACTTTTAACTATGATCTACAACAAATTTATAAAGTTCAAACAAACTAAAAAAATTATATTGCAATTATTATATGATTACAAAAAGTCTCAAGTTTCTATCTCATAACATTCCTGAGATATCATCAATAAACTTTTAAGGCGTTTATCTCACTTTTTTGACTTGGCATATTTTAGAATGGAGCCGTCAATATATGAAATTAAATAAATACAAAAAAGTCATTCTTATTAAACCAGAACACTATACTAAATCAAAATTGATATTAAGAGATTTATAACACACAATGTTAAATAATTTAATGATGGTATACAACGATGTTAGATTAGCTGTTTACATTACTCTGTCTGCTTGGCAGATGGATTATCACATTTATACTTAACATAAAGCTTCCAGAAGAATGTTAGAAACATCCAGAAAACCACAGCACAGTGAGTGGCTTTTGATAATTTATGTCTTTACTGCGTGCCATGTTAGCTTATTATTAACAAAGCTTTTATACAAATTCTACATTATGGATTTAAGCTTTGCAGTTCTTGATATTTGTGTCTGGCATCTGAATTGGTTTATGTGTTTATAAACCAGCTACGTTCAAGCAGACATACACTGATATTTGCATTTGAGGCAAACAGCTTTGAAAGCTCTTAAATTTGTTCTTGTTTCTTTGCAAAGTAAGAGCAAGCATTGTTGTCTATTGTGTTGTTGTTGTGGCAGTTGTACTCTCATCGGTGTGAGAGTACAAAAGCTCTTTTGTAAAAGTTTGCATATGGCTTGGACTTAGCTGTTGTAAATTATTGAGTAGAAGGTGCGCAGTTATTGTTTTTATGCTTTAATTTTTTTTTCTACTTTGTCTTGTGTGTTTGTGCACTTGTGCTTTATGTTCGCACAATGCGAGAGCTTTTACAAAAGAGTTTTGTGCAAATGGTTGTTGTTTACAAGAAAAAAGCGTAAAAGCTTTAGATCAGTTATGTCCAAACACACCTACTCTGACATCTGCATTTAAGTAAAACAGCTTTGAAGGCTCTTAAAATTTGATATTTTCTTTTTTTTGTTGCAAATATCAAGTATTGTTGTTGCCGAGATCTAATTGGCTTTTTTGGTCTCCTCGGTGTGTTAACACAAAGCTCTTTTGCAAAAGCTCGTACATTGAGCATATGGCTTGGGTAAAGCTGCTTTAGATAAAAGCATGTGGATTTTTGTTATTGTTGACAAATATTTGTATTAGGTCAGTTCACGTATATTTCTTTAGTAATATTCTAAAATAAACCATGCTTTTAATATGCTTATTCTCACTCACTCTTGAGCCTAGGAACTAATGATATAATCTAGTTATAACAAAGTTTGGTTATAATGAACGGACCTATCCGATAACAAGAGTTTTGTTAAAAGTAACGTCAAGTGCAGTTGAGAGCCTTCAAATTTGCAAGCTGTAAATGAACACAGTTTAGTTGTATCAAAACTGATTTTTCCGCCTTGATTATTATTTTTGTTTTACTTATTTCAAGCCTACCTTTCCTATTATTATCTTTTGAGTCCCAAATAAAGCAGTATTGAGAAACCCTTATGCATTTACTAAATAATTTCTTAACTAAGTGTATAAATGTTAAAATATATAGAAGTAAATTTTCATTCTTTGCATGGGTGAGAGAGAGTGTTTGCTTTAACTAAGCCGTTGAACGTATATTTTGTGCTTTTTACTTTAACAAAAGTTACTTCTGCTTTATGCTTTTATTCTTAAGCGCAGCTACTTTAAAGTTTTTTGCGAAACATTTTTCAATTTTCTTTTGCCACGCTCACAAGTGCAAGTGAAGTTTATGGACATAAAACTATGCAACAACAGAAGGTTAACACGGCACCAGCTACACTCTGACAGTGGAAGCAGTTTGTCTATTGAAAGAAAAAAAATCTAAGATCTCTGCTACTATTCCTTTTTGTCTTTGCTTTGCCATCCATTTTTTCTTCTGCTTTAGTTAAGCGCCATTAATTTTACTTTTACACAACTTAGCTCGGTCATTTTCTTGAGGTTTCTTAATTGACACCCTTTCTTGCTTATTATCGTTTATGAAAATAAGGACGAAGCTTAAAGTGCAAGCAAGAGAGGAGTTTATACAAAAAAAAATTAAACAAATATTAAAATAAAAACTAGTGCCTTTATTATAAACCAGAGCAAAAAACTATATAAAATATATAATGCAAAGTTTCAGCAACAACAGCCACCACTATCATCGTCATCATTATTGCTCATTATTTTTAATGGAAATAAATTTGCAACAAAAAAAATTTCTCTTAATTACAATATCATTGTCATAATTTCAAATAAATTCGTTTACTTTTTTAAAGTTATAAAATATATGAATTTCATGAACTTTGGGGAAAAAACTGCAAAAAAATTATTGCAAGATATTATTCATTTTGGTTCAGGCTGTTTTTGTCTATTTTTGCAAGAACTATATGAACTTCGATTTACATATTAAATTCTTGTAATTTGTTTTTTAAATACATTAAGTAAACATGAACATTTCCTCTAATAATATGTAATTTCTGTTGCTAGTTGCTAAACAAATTTCCAAAGCATTCTACGGCAAGTCTAAACAAATCTTAAAGTAAAATTAACGAAGAAAGTAACCAGGCAGGAAATAAGGTTTTTTAATGTTCACTCGTACAAATTTGCATTGGCAAATGTTAATATAAATATTTAAATTTATGGGAAGAAGGTCTTTCCTAGTCTACTATTAGACTTATAAATATTGTTACCCAGTGAACAATTTTAAGTAGTGAACTAAAAAAATCTTAAGTTTCAACAAAACAATAAATTTCAATCACTTAAAATCATCCAATATATAAATTTTAAGGGTCTGATTCATAAAAAATATTTTGATTTTATAAAAGGTTTATTAATCAAATTTCCATAGAAAATTTGTTTCATAAACCTCTTATTGAACAAAAATATTTTTGTGAATAAGGCAGTAAGAATCAATTGTAAATTTAAATTCCTTCCTTTCTATAGGGTTAAACACAAGTTACAAAATCATAACCTTTAATTACATGGAACAATATTCTTTTCTAACAAGTTAGAGTGCTTTGGGGGAATCGTGTCCAATGGAGGCAACTGGAAGCAAGTTCAGGACATGACATAAAGGATCCACTAGGTACCGATATTGGGACCAGATTTTTCTTGTATTCTGTTTTAAGATTATGACATCTATATATTTGGGATACGCGTGGTACCAGACTGAGCGATGAAAAGCATGGTATTGTGTTTATCAGCCTATGAATACTTTTTAGTGTAATTATAGCACACTACCAATAGTGGCCACACGACAACTCTACTAGCACCACCCCGGGACTGCCTTAGTATTTGATCACATTGAAAAGTTCCATCAGCATTATTCCTACCTCTCACTTGCTTTAATAAGTAAAGAAACTCGGAATAGATCTACTCATTTAATTAGTTATTTTATTAGTACCCTCCTTACAACTTCCATCAGCCTATATGTGAATTTATGTATGTATATTCCTTTGCGGCACTATACATATCCGAATGTCACAAAAGATATGACAGTTGTCAAAATTCAATATGGCGGCCAACAGACGCGAGCTACATCAAAATGGGTATCATTCGGCAGGTTTCGCTTATGATTTTTCATTGCGAAAAACCATTTAGGATCTTTAACGGTCACAGTCAGCTTTCTTATTTTTTTTTTATTTTTACTCCTTATTGATTATCTTAAAAAAGGTAAATAAAATCAATTAAAAGTATTGTTATTATCACATCATATTTCCACTATTTCAATAGCCGCTATTAAAAATAAAAGGCAGAAAGTTTGTTTATGTGAAGATTTGGTATTTTGTATGGAAAAAATAAAAATTTAAGGTGAACAAGTTCACCGTTTTATCCAGAAGGGTGCGGAAAGAATGAATTAAAGCTCTTATTGCCTCATCGCACTACTTATTTGCTGCATTTATCTCGTGCGGACTGTTTTCTATCGCTTAACTTGAAGAAATGTCTCTGCCAACAGTGATGACCTCGAACCTACAGTTGATGGCTACTTGAAGGTGCTTAACAAATCTTACTATAAATAGGATATCGAAGCTATTGAATATTGCTGAGACATATTTGACATGAAATTTTTTTTCCTTGCGAGGTGGGCTAAATTTGGAACAGCCCTCGTATAACCGACGTATTTTTCCTTCTCACTAATATTTTGATCATTTATTTAAATATATAATATATAATGAGTTAGGGCCTGTCCATATTAAGGCAACGATATGTACATTTCACAGCATTTGTATCTTGTCAAATTAATAGTATATTTATTCAGTAAATTTTTCTACACGTATTTGTAAGTTGATGCAAAAGCTGATGTTCTGAGTTTGAAAAATAACTAAAAATTTTTAAGCAATTTACGGTAGAGAAAATTTCTAATTACATTAACCAACCAAACAAACCACATATTTCCATTAATTTTACTTACCATCACTTGCCTTATGTGTGTGTGTGTGTGTGTATGCACATTTCTTTGATTATTTGCGTGTGTGAATTGTAAAGTTGAGAAAGTTTTCAAAAACCGATTTGTGTTTGTTGCCAGCGGTTACTGGAAAAATGCGCATTTATTTAAGTTTAAAATTAAGTTGTGGATAAAAGTGAAAGTTAAATAAAGTTCCGATTGCTATTTTGAAGTTTTTAAAATGGGGGAAAAATTACTCAGAAATATTTGTTAATTTCATTCATTTATTTGACTAACACTTGCAACCAGTGACAATGAAATTTAGTTTTATATTATTTCTATGACAATTTGTGTTTAGTATTTTCACTGATGTCATTATCAATTTATATTAAAATTTTTATTTGCGCAAAAACCAATTTTTATTATTTATATTATTATTATTTTTAAAAAATCTTCCTTTATTTCTTTCATTATGATATTAAAAAAAATGATCGAATGTTTATTTGACTTCAAATGAGAGCGTATGCCATTAATAATATGGAAGAAAATATGAGTCAAATGGTCGTTAAGGCTATGCTTGAAGGACCATATAATTCCCACAAAATTTCCCATTAACTCTAAAAATTCCATCTTTGAAGTCTTGAATTGCTTGTGGGTCGTGGAACTAATTTTTCACTTAGCCCCAAAGAAAAAAATCTAAACGTGTTAAATCATAAGATCTCGGTAGCCAATTGCAATAGCCTTTTCGAGAAATCACACGGTTAATAAACTTTTTTAAGGTCATAATCCTTTTAACATTAGTTAAATAAAACTAAAATATTAAAATTAACTTAATAAAATATTCACATTTGCAGCATCAAATAAGCTTAGTGACTAAGAAATTAAATTCCTTCGCTTAACATTTTTGAACGTTTATATTACTTACAACAAAAGTTGCACGTAAGCCAATAGATTATTTCAATAATTGATACTCATTATAAAGAAAATTCACAGATTATTATATTTATTTTATATCGAATTTTAAAAATAAATTTCTTATAGAAAACCTTATTTAAAAAAAATATTATCATACAATTAGAAAAAAATATTTTATTTTTTTAATTTTGAGTTTTTTTAGCTCCTTTACCTTTTATATCTTGTTTGTTTAAGACACTGACGTCAGAAATCTTTGCCTTTTTGTAGTAGATTGAAAGAAATTTGTATAAGATTTCTTTAATCTTTTACAGAAACGTCAAGTTTTCCATTTGCAACGTCTAACACAAACAGGCTATTAGCTTGTAACTAGTTAAAAAGCTTTTAGGAGTTATAACAAAGCTTTTTAAATCTTTAATTAACTTACGCGCTGTGCAACTTGTTGTATACAACAGTCTAAAGGAAAAACAACAAATAAGTGAATACAAATTTTGTAATAATTTTTTTTGCACTTTTTTCTTATCTTTACGCAGCATAAAAATACAGCTTCTAAAGTGGCCAAAGAAATTCTTATCATCTGAAACGCAGCTTTGGATTATTGACTAAAATTTATTTTCTTGTGACCTAAAAGAATTAAGTTTTTGTTCAATATAAATTGACTTTTGTTTTGAAGGAAAATTTAATCAGTTAGTGAACTGCAATTGCAGCTGCAGTCTTGCATGGATTTCAAAATATCTCTTATTGTAAAGGGTGTTTTTTTAGAGGTATAGAACTTCGAATTGAAATAAAACACAAGAAAATCGTTTTAATGTCCATCAATTTGGCTTTATTGGAAGGATAATTTTATGCCATTAATGTTTAAATATGATTTCGGGCATGTGGCCGCCGCGGCTGGCTCGAATAAAGCCAATTCTACAGGTCCAATTTTCAACCACTTTTTCGAGCATATGGGGCCGTATGTTGGCAATAACGTCACGAATGTTGGTTTCCAAGTCCCCTAACGTTTCTGGTTTGTTGGCGTAGACGAGCGACTTCACATATCCCCAAAGAAAATAATCCAATGGTGTCAAATCACACGATCTTGGTGGCCAATTGACAGGTCCATTCCGCGAAACTATGCGCTCATCGAATGTTTCCTTCAATAAATCGATTGTGACGTGCGCTGTGTGGCATGTAGCGCCGTCTTGTTGGAACCACAACTCATCCACATTCAAAATCTTCAAAATCTTCCATAAAGTTGATGGACAAAGCTCCAATTGCTGTGCACTGTGGCGAATCGATTCATTCGGGTCCTCTTCAACACTTTGCTCTACAGCGGCAATTGTTTCTTCGGTGCGCACTGTTCGACGTCTCTGCGGATGCGTATTATCACATAGAGTAAACATAGTGCGAAAACGATCCCTGGTTAACCGAATTAATTGCTCTGATGGACGATTATGTCGACCATAAAATGGACGGAGCTTGCGGTAAACTTCGCGAACTGAACCATTATTTTCGAAATAAATTTGCACGATTTGCAAGCGTTGTTCTTTTGTCAACCTGTTCATGATGAAATGGCAAACCAAACTAAATATTAATCACTTGACAGCTGACAAAATGGCCGCCAGTTAAAAAAGTGATGCCAACTTAAAGTTCTATACCTCAATAAAAAACACCCTTTACTTAGTTAGCAGAGACGAAGAAGCTTTGAGTGATTTATTCCATTCAAGAAGCTCATTATACTTCAAAGAAAAGCAGATATTATAGTAAGATAATATGTAATATAAAACACTTATCAATATTCCAAACACTTTATGAATTAGTGTAGCATTGGCTGCAGTAGTTAGCTCATTGACCGGGTTTGAGCCCGGTCTCCGAAAGTCATTAAATAAAAACACCCCTCTTTTTTCTGATGAGCATTAGCGTACCTTTGTATCAGTTGTTGTAGAAAATTTCAAGTGATGAAGGCATAGTCACTGGTCACTGAACTATACCGACTTCAGCAGATGCTTATCCTAATGTAACATTAGAACGCCCTAGTTCGTCGTTATTGTGTAGCAGCGAAGTAAAATAACCAATAAAATGGCTACCAAGCACAGATTTGTAATTTTAATACGCCTCATTGACACCAGAGGCGCTGCAGCACTGCATTATTCAAATTCGGGATTTTTTTTTGTCAAAAACAAGAGGCGCTACAGCACTGCATTATTAAAAAGCGTGCAAAAAGCAGAGTTGTAAAATAATGAAGCTTTCCTCTATCTCTACGCTTCACCGCCTGTCTTCTCTATCACTATCATTTTCCTAAAACGCCTAGTAATAGTAAGAGGTATGCATTCCTTGAGTATTACTTCTCTTAAAAAAAATTGGATTGGAAAACAGCTACGTCAATGATGAGGAGTTATAAGCTTATTGCATCAACATACATATCTATATATCGTCAGCTAAAATGCAAAAACGCGTAACTAACAAAAAAATTCACAATCGAGTTTTTGATTGATTATTATGAATGCCATTAAACTACATGTCTTGACAAAATATTACACTTCTGCGATCAAAAATGACGCTTTTATTAACAAATAACAAGCGCGCTTAACTACACGTTTGTTCAGTTTTTTTGTTTAGTTTTTTGTTTCTCCTGTAAAATTATATTTTTGTTTGTTACGCCTTTTTGCATTTTAGCTAACGATATACTAGTACACACACATATACACATTTATATTTTGAATTTGATTTTTCTCATGTCAAGAAAGCTTTCCACAACTGTTTTATTAAGCTTCCTTCTGGCACAATAAAAGCCAAATTCCCTTTGATATAGCTTTCACCATGTATAAAGCTTTTTTTATTGAATAGAAACTTTACAAGAACATTTTTTTGCATATGTATCTTAAATCCCAAAAGCTTAACCAAATTTTTCATTAAGCTTCATTCTGCCAAAAAGCCGTAACCTTGCTAGAGACAGTTCATATTATTACTGTAAGCTTTTAACGGGAAATATTGAAATATAACTTAACAAAACATACATATATTTATTTTAATTCCCAAACTTCTATTAGCATATTTTATTACAATAAGTTTCCATATTAATTCTAATTTCTTAAAATGATACAATTATACAACACTAATGAGTTGCTTAAACATTAACCCTAACATGCAAATAAATAACATAAGTGTACGTTAAAACAAAATTTCCATACAAAAACCGGTTTTAAGGAACACTTGAAGCACTGATTATATTTTTTTTGCATATGGGTGTAAAGCTTAATTTTATTATTAATTAACTATTTACTAGTCACTTAATTGTATATTTAAATAAATACAGTTTACAAGATATTTGCTTCTTAACAAACGATACAATTTAACGATTGAAGTTTTGCATTGCGAATGCACCTTTGATAATATACAAAATAAATGCTTGGACGGTTTATTAAAAGTGAAAGCTAAACCAACTTTTTTAAAGAAAATAAATGGATTTTTTTTTATATTTTGAGCCAATAAAAGCACTAAATTTTACATATTTTTAAAATATAATTTGTAAACATTTATGTTTATGGTATACTTGTTACGAGCAGTTACAAAATTAGGCAGTTTCTTTTATATTTATTTCTCATTGCAGGGGCGGTTCACATATTACGTAATGATCTGAGGGTGGAGGGGGTTAAGGATTTGTTGCTGTTTAGAAAATTCAGATTGAAAATTATGTAGAAAGCGAGGGGAAGGGTGGATGGAAGCACATTATTTTTTTGTTATTAAAAAGTTTTGCTTTTTTTTTGGCAATTTGGCTGTTGTAATTTAAAATTTTCTGGGTGTATACACAGTAACCAACTGAGCTTGTGGTACCACTACCTGATTGAGCTGCCTTGATTAATAGCTGCTATAAAATGAGCTTTCATGTTGCCTTTTAACAGTAAACGAAAACTTTTTGTGTATCTAAAACGGACATATAAAAGTAAATACAGCGCGCCATCTAACGTATGGTAGCAAAATCATAAATGTTGCAGAAACTATTTATTAGCTTACTGTTAGCAAACATACTGTTAGGAAAATAAAGCTTTCTAACCGTTAATTTGATTTTCAAATACCTTCTGACTGTTTTTTGTATGTACATATATAAAATAAAATTTTTCTGTTAGGAATTTATATTGAAAATAGCAATAATATTGTTTTTTGTTGTTCTTTCAATGTGCATTTTTGTATAATTTACAAAAATAATCCGTTGAAATATTTTAAACTAATTTATAAGCCCTTTGTGCTTGCTGTATAAACATTTATCTCACCGTTTAACTTTGCTTGCGATATTTTGGACGTTTAAGTTAAATCCAATCAAATAAAGCCATCTGTCAGTGTGTATGCACGTGGTACGTATGCTTGTTGCTTACAAGAAGACGTACAAATGAAAGCTTCAATCATCATTTGTGTTTTCGCTTTGTAGCGTAATATAAATTATTATTAATTATTAACAAGAATCACAAAAATAGACCGAATGTTTTTGTAAATAAGAGTTGAAGACGATCCAATAATCAGCTGTCAGCACGAAACAACTATACGTGATTGATAGGTTTATTTGATCGTCTCCAGGGCAGTTTTTATACAGTTTTGGAATATTCTATGCATAAGCATATGCTGAAGTAATCATAAAAAAATTGACTTACATACATGAAGTCTTTGAAATAAATGGCTGGTTTAAAAAGTAAAACTTTCATATATAAAAAAATTCTTCCTGCATTAGAATAACTTTAAGGAGAGCAAAAAAGACCTGTTCCAAAATATAGACTTGCGTAATTTTTTTTTTAAATTTTGCCACTTCATTTTTTGTTGGCTGAATTTAGCCTCTTTTTTTGTCTTAATACAATTTATATTTAAGCTTCCTTTGCATTTTTTTTTAACATACATAAATTACTTTATATATTTAATTTAAATAATTATTTATTCTATGACCCATATATCCAAGTCATATTTTAATAAAAAGTTGAATATTTCTAATAAGAAAGAGTGAAAAGAAAAGAGAGCGAAAAACAGATGTTTATTTTTTTGTAATTTTTTACTTGGTTTGCGTGGGTATAAAATTATACCCTTTTAAGAATAATGAGTATTGCTACATACAGGTATGAAACAAAGTGCGTATGGTTATACACAAGTATGAGACTAAATGGGTATGAGTATGAGAAGAGCCAGCAAAAATTGTGCCTTATGAAGGCATGTTTTGAATCAGGAGATTATTTAACTCTCACTTGCATAAAGAAAAGCGTTTCAAAAAGTTTAAGTTCTGGTTATTAATTTTTTTAACGAGAAGCAACACTCAGGCTATGAATGCCTACTACTATTACTAGGTGTTACCTTCTTTATGAAAGGGATAGTGATAGAGAAGATAGGTGTGGTGAAGGAATAGATAGAGGAAAGCTGCATTCTTTTACAACTTTGCTTTTTGTTTGCACTTTTTTAATAATGCAGTGTTGTGGCGCCTCTGGTGTCAATGAGGCGCATTAATTTGTGTTTGTTTTGAAGCTTTTCTTAGCAGCCATTTTATTGGTTATTTTTTTCGGCGATGATTCTGCTACACAATACCGACAGAGGAGGGCGCTCTGATGTTACATTAGGACTAGTATCAGTGACCGGTGTAGTTCAGTGACCTCACTTGAATTTTTCTACAACAAATGGACACTAAAGGACATCAAAAAAATGCGTGGTGTTGTTATTTAATGACTGCTAGATACCGGGGACCTTAACCCTTAACCTTCGATGAATTTGATGTATAAAATATTTGCATTTATAGTGGAACCTAATGACTTCTTTTATATTAAAACTTTCTGATTTTTGTAACATTTGTAACATTTTAAAAACGAATTTTACCTTTTGAAATTGTTAGATCTAAAAACTTTGTGTATGTAAAATTTTTCTTAGTACGTCTCTAGTCAGTAGCAGTAAAGGGGGTTCAAACAAAAATATGGAAGAAAATATTTATCAGAATTTTGTACTTTAATATCGTCAATTATTTATATTTAAGACATGGTTATTAATTCGTAATATAGCTTTTGCCTCCTTGCAATTTATTAATTTATGTATATATAGCCTATTTTCTTCTAGGTTTATTCTTACCATATAACATTTAGAAACTTTGCTTGCTACTTTTTTTCTTTTTTTATTAACTATAATTTATATTTAATTTTTCATTACAATTTTAAATTCAAATATTCACAAAATGTTGTTTATTGTAAAAAAAAAACAGAAAAAAACATAATACTTTTTTTGGCAAGAGATATGTTGGAAATTTTTATTTAAACATTTTCTTAAGTTTCATTACTAAAAATCAAATTTTTATTTTATGTTTATTTGATACATAAAATCTAGGAAACATGTATATTAACCCCCATATGCATAAAATTTAAAATGAATTTTAAATGTATTTTATTTATAATTTTTCACAAAAAATTTTCTAAAATGGATTTTAAATTTCTTTATTTTTTTTTTGTGAATAATATCAAAATTTTCATTTAGGACTTTATAGGGAAAACAAAAACAATTTTAATTATTTATAATTTGATCAGGCTAAAGTTCGTATCGCAGTAGTTGTAATGTGCCGGTCCTAGATCACTTTTTCAGTACAAAAGTCTGCTTATGCCTGGATGGGAATGTCATACATTTAAATTATGTTTCTTGCTTTCATATGTTTTATGAGCATATCTGATCTGTATCTGATCTGTATCTAGTTTATATCTGATACAAATCTGATACAAATCAGATATAAACAAGATACAGATCAGATGCAGACCAGATATAGACAAGATGCAGATCAGATATGCTCATAAAATATATGAAGCAAGAAACATAATTTAAATGTATAACATTTTTATCCAGGCATGAGCAGACTTTTGTACTGAAAAAGTGATCCAGGACCGGCACATTACAACTAGTTATCGCTTTGTAAGCCAAATAATAATTAAAATTTTAATTAATATTTCTTTTTAACAAGCTTTAATTGAGCTTTAACTGCACCAGTCTCGACCTGTAAATATATCTTGCCAGTGAATTTTGATAGCCAAAAAAGGGACGGCAGTGTAGCAGTTAGTTTGATAGTTAACCCTTTCAAAAGTTTCAAGAAATTTAGCAAAAATTTAATTTTTTAATCACTTTTTGCTCAGAATTTTTATTTTGCTTAAAACAATCAAATATTTGTTATCGCAAGCTTAAATAAAGTTTTGCACATTACTTTTAAATAATTTGTTTCCTCGGTTCCTAATAAAGTTTTAGTTACTTTTTTTTCTTGATACAATTATTACATTATTTTAATTTTAAAAAGTTCTATCTCTCTAGTATTTTGAATTTGTATTCTGTTAATGTTTAAAAAAAAAACTTGGGACTTGATTAATTTTATCTTACAAAGAATCAATGATATATTATACATATATTACAATTGTCCTTACATGTACATAGTTAAGTTAATTATTTTCTTATGCAAATAATTTTAAATAGTTACAATTATTCCAGTTATCTGTACAATAAATTAAATATTATTTTTAACATACTAAAACTGCTGCTGTCACTGCTATTTTCCTCAATAACTGACGACTTAACAGTTTCCTGTTGTAATGTTGTTAACAGTGGCATAGTTGTTATCATTGTTGTTTTTGCTGTTGCTGGCAGAGCCGTTAGTGTTGACAGGCAAAGGCAGCTAACTAAGGTTAGTAGATAATTAATAGAAATTCCATTGTAATAATGTATACTTCCATAATTTGATGAGCCTGGTTAAAAAAAATCAATAAAACAATTATAGTATATTAGACAATTAATTATATTTGGGGGATTCAAAGTGCAGTCTTAAGTGCTATAGTATCAAAATGTTTTAAATTTTTTTTTGTGACTATGCCTTCATCACTTGAACTTTCCTACAACAAGCGATACAAAGGGACACTAAAGCACATCAGAAAAATGCATGGTGTTGTTACTCAATGACTGTTGGATACAGGAATTGAACACAGGACCTTCGGTGCTAACTATTTCAGCCAACGCCACTCTCAATATACTTTTGTTTTAATTTTTTTTTAGCAAAGAAAAAAAAAACAAAAGTAAAAACATTTATATTAAAATTATTTAAAACATTATGATACTAACTATGATACATAAGACTATCTTTTAATCACCCCATTTATATTTTTTTTGTAAATACCATGTGCCCTTGATTTGGCCGCCACTGTTTCTCGGGACTCTAGAACAGGTGCTTTCTGATGGCGATCAGACTCTACACTTTCTTCTCTACTTTGAAAATATAAGGAGGAGATTTTTGCCACACACTTTGTGGCATAAAGTTTAATTTAAGCTTGATATAAATTGATTTAATTCTATTTAATATATGTATGTACCTTTAATTTCATGTCACCATTTTTGAAATGAAAATTTCTTACTTTAAATTCAAGACCCAAAACGGCCACTTCCAAGGCTTCCCTGCCATAGATTATATTATCGTAAGTTTTCAAATAAGACCGATTGGCTGGTTCACCATTTATGCTCCAACTTAAATGACATGCTGGCTTGGATGGATAGGAAGAACAATTCACACGCACATAGTCACCAATTTGGTAACGCTGCTGGCCGCCTGTAATACGAGGGCCACGAGAGGGAGTCACTGAAAAAAATAAAGTGAAAATTTAGTTATTTATTAGCATGACAACAAGGACCTTCCAGACACCCGTTGTGCTGATAAGACTTTTAAATTAACTCATTATGGAAGCTTTTAAATATTTAATAAGTTTTCTTAAAGTAACTTCAATTTATTTATGCAATTTTTAAGTCATAAATACTTAAATAAAAAAGAAAAGATGTTCTTTCAAAAATCAATTTGCAATTTAATAATTCACCCCCAAAGAACTTTCTATATTTCATAATTTTAAATTCGTAGCAACCTAAACATTTATTTTATAACATATCAATTCCCTTTCCCTTCTGAAAATGTAAAGGAAAGACCTTGTCTATATCCTTAATTACCTTACTCTGATTCTATTTTTAATTATGCCCACTCACTCACCTGTGAAATGGGACTGAGCAAAGAAGTCCTTTTTTGTAATAGTGAAAATCTCATTTGTAAGAAACACTCATAAGTATGATTAAATTTCTTTGCTCATAAATATTTCAAATAACTTGGTTCTGCAGGTATGTTGGATTTTTGTTCTTGTTGTTATAGTTGGTGCATATATAATGACTTGATAGGAAACCACTTCATTTGGCGAAACCAAAAAAAAAAAAAAAAAAAGAAAAACTACCAACATGCTGACACACACTCTTACACCAAAAAGTTAATTTACATTTTAATGTGGAACGATTTTGTTGAAAATAACTTTTAAGGTAAAAATAAAGTTTAAAAATTAGCATAAATTTTATGTAAAAGAATGAAAGTTTTTGGTTTTACGTATATAAAAAAAAAATTATTGATTTAAGGGCAGAATATAGTTTAGTGCCATAGGCAAGGTTTGAAAAAAAAAATTAAATATAATCATATTCAGGAAAGAAGAAAAAATAAAATAATATTTATATAATGGGCTGATATTTGAATGTTGTAGAAAATCATCGTTATGACTATTATTTTATTATTATTAGGAATAATTATTATTATTCACGATTATTATGTCTCGCTAGACAGCACTCTATTCTAGCGAGAGCTATATATATATATATTGCTGTTGTTGTTATTACATTTATTATTGTTTCGAAAAATACAAAAATCTCGCATTCAAAGCATAATGAGCTTAGGCCTTTCTATATTAAGGTAACGAAATAAAGAATTGAATTGTGTTAACAATTTAAAGTTTATTATAGCTATGCTATTTATGGCGCCATACCTGGGGTGTCCAGGAACTCAGCCGAGTATGGCCTTGTTCATGCTGCTTAGCTGATTTAGCTTAATGAGGCATTCCCAACTTTTCGTGGTACTTCTTATTGTATGTGCAGATGAATGCCACTTCTTTCAACAACTTCTTGTTTGTATATCCAATTTGATGTTTGCTTGCCATTTGGATAAGCAATGTATTTTTTTTAATGCCTTATACTATTACTAGATATTACCTTCTTTAGGAAAAGGAAGCTTCATACTCGCATTTGTTATGCTTCCGTTATGTGTAAAGAACATTTATGTTAACATCGCGGTATCCCAGTAGTGAAAAACTTAACATTGTGTGCTTAAACGATATTAAAATCAGTGTTGTTTATTAAAAGTTGTTTTGTATTGTATACTGGTGACTTTTGATTTATTTGTTAGTAGAAATATGTATAAATTTTTTTATTGCAAGTGAAGCTTTTGAGAAAAATGTCTACTTTAAGTTGCTTTTGAACACAACTACGTTTAGAGAGAAGTCCATTTATTTTGTGCGTCTACTATCCATATGCACATAAAATGTTTATGATATAATATTTTTTTTTGCTCTGTTTCTACTTGCTCTGCTGCATATTACACATTTCATTTTCCATTCTAGAGCCATTTAATTTTAATGAGTTTATAAATTGATTTTTTTTTGTATTTTGCCTTTAACAGGCCCGACACACTCTATTTCAAAAAAATACGTACTTGTAGAAAGTAGAAGCATGTAGAAGTAGTAAAATGAAAGGGCTGCAAAAAATAAATTTATAAAAGTGTAGAGTTTTATATGGCAGCAATAGCAACAGCAGACTTTTTTCTTTTAGTAATAACACAACTGGCTGACCGGTTTTAGTTTTTCTCTTGCACTTTTAGTTGCAAACAGTTTTGTTGTTTTTCTGCCTGTTTGCCTTTTGCTCATTTAAAGAAATATATTTTACTTTTTTCTAGTTTTATTTGTATTTAGTTTTCTTTTAAGACCCCTAGAAATATGCAGTGATTTTCTTTTGAAAAATGGAACTATACGTTATGCTATATAAATGTTAGTTAGCTTTTAAAGCCAGCCCTTAAATATGCAGTAATTTTTTTTATTAATTTAAATATTTCATTATTTTTTAATTTAAATAATGAAAATTTAATATGGTTTGTGTGGTTTTTATTAGAAAAATAAAACAAAACATACATGTGCTTATGCAAGCACAGCTAATGCTTTTATTTAAATTGATTTCCCTACAGTGGGTATTTAGTAGAGGCATAATAAGAAGACTTTGAGTCTTCAGTGTGTTAATAAAACAGGTAATATATTTCGTAAATTCACAGAAGGTCAAAACTAGAAAAACTAGTTTGCCAAAAAACAACTTTAAAGCTTTTAATTTATATACAACTGAATAATATTTTTTTTGCTTTCAAGAGTTGTATTAACAAGATATTTGTATGCAATTTTTACACAATATGAAAACCGATATGAGGAATAATTCTGCATTATTAACTTAAAAATTAAATTTTATGGAGTTATGACGTTCTTTGATAATGTAACATCAGAGCTCACTCCTTCGTCGGTATTATGTAGGAGTGTTATCAGGGAAGTAAAATAAATTGACTATCAACGAAACATAGCTTTAAAAATTTAATACGCCTCATTGACACCAGAGGCGCTGCAACTCTGAATTATTAATTATCTTCCTTCACCACTTGTCTTCTCTATCACTATCCCTATCCTAAAAAAGGTAACACCTATTAGTTGTAGTAGCCATTCAATGCCTGAATGTTACTTCTATTTAAAAAAAATATTTGTTTAAGGAAAATATTTTTCTTAAAAATATACATATATACATATACAAAAATAAAAATAACAAAAAAAACTTGAACAAAGCTTAAGTTTCCTAACAATACACTAAAAATTTATATTTATTTTTATTTAAAAATTTTTCTATACGCAACTTTAATTCAACCGCAAGCATATCAAGTTTAAAGAAGTAAAGTTTCCAAAAATCAAGAAAGTTCGCACAGTAAAACTGTTGTGCGCGTTAAAGCTTTGATCCACTTTATTAGCTCTGAAGTTGCCATAATGGAACTACTGTGTTGAAAATAACTAATAAAATAAAATGGCTAGTAAGCACAGGTTAGCAAATTTAATACGCCCCTTGAACACCAGAGGCGCTGCAACATTGTATTATTAAATAAAATTGCAAAAAAGCAAAGTTTTAAAATAATGAAGCTTTCATATATTCTTCCTTCACTACCTGTTTTCTCCATACTATCCCTTTCCTAAATAATGTAATACCTAGTAATTGTATTAGGCCTGAGTGTTACTTATATTTATTCAAAACAAATATCTAGAAATAAGTTGTTAGATATTTTCCAATTTTCTCGTCAAATCAAGCTTAGCTAAAATATAAACCTATTTCGTATATGTTGCAATTTATTTTAATACTCATTTTGTGTTTCTTGTTCGCTTTTTGTGGCTTTGAGAACTTTTCAAACCGTAGTTTTCATTTCGTTGGAAAATTCCACAGTTCAATATTTTTCTGATATTAAGTAAAAAAATTCAGAAAAACCTGTTACTAAGAAATTAAGAGGCAACGCATGAGGAAGTAAAAAAGACAGCAGACAGATTTTGTTTACTTTACCCGCGTTCTTTGACTATATTTTTGAAAATTGCAGAACAAATTCTTAATATTAAAGAAAGAGAAGACACAAAAAGAAAAAAAAACAGCAGAAAAATCTCATATCTCGCGTCCGGTGACTATATTTTTATTTGTTGTTGACGTTGAATTAACTTAAGTTAAAAATATAAACAACACAACTTCAGTGAGCTGTTATCAAATGCTTTTCCGTTCCCATTCCAATCCTTAGCCGACTACCAGCAAACACAAAATTCTAATATTTTTTTTCAACCACCTGGCAACATTTCCTTGAAGATTTCTATATTAAAGTTCTTTTGAATTTTAACACCTCAAGAAAAGATTTTATCGCACAGCAGCATATATTTCTGAATTGTATGGCAAAACAAAAGGAATGTCAAAATCTAAAAGAAAAAATAAGATACAAAAATGTAAATAAATATTTATATTCAAATATTTTTATATCAAATTTTTTATATCTCATATCATAAAGTAAGAAATGTGTATGAACCTACACTTCCTATTCACTTGCGTTTATATTAAATGACTCATAGAAAAAAATGTGTGTGTGTGTGTAATAACCCTGTAGTAAATAAAATAATCGGTTGACAAAAAGCACTAGCTATAAATTAATTATTTTGCAAGTGACTACAAATTGGTTTAAATGTCATGCAGATATCAACCAAACATATTGCATAGACGCACACGTACGAAAAAACTAAAAGCAAAATAAGTGAATGAAAAGAAAATAAAAAAACAAAAGAAGCATGCCAAGAAGTCAGCTGTCAAATGTTTGTGTTTAAAAAAAAAAATCATTAATTTCAATACTAATATGTACATATAATATTTTCTAAGAGCAGGACAAACTTTCGTATGAATGTATGTATATTTGTTTTAAATATAAAAATACTAATTATTTCTATATATAAATATATATACATTACATATGTATATGATATACAAATGTATATGCACATAACATTAATATTAATTGACTTCAAAGTGGTT
Source organism: Tachina lurida (assembly GCA_944452675.1). Classification (NCBI taxonomy): domain Eukaryota; kingdom Metazoa; phylum Arthropoda; class Insecta; order Diptera; family Tachinidae; genus Tachina; species Tachina lurida. The sequence continues at coordinate 168,666,660 of OX101753.1, read as the reverse complement.
GAAAAATAAGTAGTTAGTAGTCAATTTAAAAGTCGTGCAGAGATGGACAATTGACTACCGCCTATGACATGCCTATGTTAAAATAGTGAGTCGGCGACAAGGAGAAAAGTAACTTAATCAACTAGATGTGGTTATTAAAAAGCCAGTTTAAAGTTACTTATAAATTGGTTTGAGTTCCTATAGGGAATACAGAAGTGTGAATTTATTTTTTAAATTATCTATCCTTACTTAAACTTGGCATATGTTCATGTATGTTTGTATTATGAACATAATATCTTCCTAGTGTTAACACTTCACTTTTTTTTACTCATTCTTTAGCTTGATTTGACTACATTTTACGTATTTTTCCTGTCTAGTGATTGTTACAAAAAGAAATTTATATTTATGTAAGATGGTGTCGGTGATGGTATTATTACAAAACGTTGGAGTCATCCAAGCAGATTATGTAAATTTCTTTATTAAGTATTTTTTTGTTTGAATCAACTAAAAAGTTTTTTTTCTCTTGCTTAAACACTTTACACTACACATAAGATTGCACAGTGGTGTGGCAAAAATTCTTCATATATAACAGAAATTTTAGACGCAGATAAATATAGGGTCCGCCAGATAACTTTGTTTTTTCTTGAAAATGCTATAAAAAACATCGAGTGTAGCTTCGACTGTGTGGCTCGTAGCGCCGTCCTGTTGAAACCAAATGTTGCCAATATCCTCCTCTTTAATTTTTGTGAACAAAAATTTGTTCAACATGGCCCGATAACGATCGCCATTGACTGTAACGGCCACTCCTTGCTCATTCGAAAAAAATGGCCCAATTATGCCTCTGGACCAAAATCCGCACTAAACAGTGACTCGTTTTGGGTGGGTCGGCTTTTCAATGTATGCGTGCGGTTTTTTTGTGCCCCAAATACGACAATTTTGCTTGTTTACACACCCGCCAAGATTAAAATGAGCTTCATCTGAAAATATGTTTTTTTTTTGGCAAAATCGGCATCTTCTGTAAGTCGGTAGCAGGCCCACTTATCGAAGCATTGTTTAAGCGTATACACAACCATATTCGTTCAGCGGAAGGATAAAACTAATTATCTGTCAAATCAGACATGAGCTAAGTGTTACCATTCACGAAATAAGCACTATACTAATCCAATTCAAGAGCTTAAATACACCACAAGTTGTGGTCCACAACTGGTTACCACTACGTCTTCTCCGCTGTTGTATGCACACTTCTTACACCACTGACTGCACTGTTTTTGTAGCAAAACTCCCACTCAGCTGTTTGTCACACACAAAAGACTTATTCTGCTAACGTTTACACTACAGACTCACTGCCTTTACTTAATTACTTCCGCAAGTTGTCTTCACTTTCAACGATGTTGACTCTATTATTATCTGATTTACACTGACTGCCACTCACACAGGGTAACACCTGTTTGCTATGTGAATCATTACAAGAACTGAATCGTTACAAGATCACAAGGTATTGAAGCAAAAACACCAGCTACTTGTTTTCTTTTTTTGTAATACACTATTTCTTACTCCGATTTTTTTTTACCAATATCGCCTTTAATCGCATGAACTTTGTTTACATCTTCTTCAATTATTTTGCTTTGGCTAGGCAATGAATCTAATTTTTAAAGCTTATTAATTGTTTTTATGAGAAACGCATAATTTTTATTAACAAATACCAACTGATTTTGAATTGAATGCAGATATAAAATTGTTTTAATTTTCTTTATTGCTATAGCGTCTTCTTCAACATCTTTAAATTGATCAAAGTAGCTTGTACGTTCCACATCTTGCAATTATAGCTTGAGTTGAAAGATTAAGATTAGGATACTTTTTTGTAATTATGAGTTTTTCACAAAATATGACAAAATAATATGCATTTATAACAAAAATATGTAAAAATATGCATTTTCATCAAAATATGCAAAAAAATGCACTAACAATTCGATGCCATTTTTAAGCAATTTCATTAATTCATAAAAATATTTTAGTTTAAGCACCATCGGCTTAAGGGAAAAAATATGAATTTGCATGAAACCCCTGTCACTGGATATTACCAATGTTGCCAGCGGCTGAAGAGAAACGAAGCAAAATTGACATAGAAAAAATTAACTATGGTGTATCTAGGAAATTCATTATTCGACATATTGTCATAAGTCCATCCAAATTGAAATTTATTTACTGGTGGTTAAGCATTGTCTATATATTTCATTGGTGCTTAGCCAAATCATCAGTAGACTTCAAACTCATATTTTGAACCTCTTATCTTATGCACATACTTTTCAAAAACTATTTGAGAATTCACAAACAATAATATTTTTGAAAATCACAAAAGAAAAATAAGCATGGTTACACTTTCTAGCCTACATTGGCTAAGAACCAATGAAATATATGGACACCAGGCAAATAAATTTCAACTATGGTGTATTTTTATGCCAGTGAGCAATAAATTTAGCCCCACTGTGTTTTATTTTACATTAACGCGTGTCTGCAAACATTAACGCACGCATACCTTTCAACACCTTAAAATTTGCTCCACTAAATACAAAAAAGAAAGAAAATTTATTTAATCAGGGTAATTTAGAAAAACTATGGGAGGTTGTATAAACGTAAAATATTTGTGTTAAATTAAGTCATATATGGATTTTAAATGATAAGTGACTTAATTTTTTTCCCTCCTTTTTATGCTCATTTTTTAAGGGTGACAAAAAAATACATATATAATTTAATTCTCAGTAATAAAGTTAATAAAATATAATGTCTATAAAAAGAAAATGTATATCCATATATCTATCTGAATATGGCGTATCTGAGTGTTTAAAATTTGGGCAATATATAGCCACTCCTGGAAAACTTGACTTACGCTAGTTTTCCTGAAAGCCACAGATATATTGCTTTAATTTTCATAACTTCCGATTACTATATTACTTTTGATTATTCGCTTGCTGGTTAAATTCCCCTTTGCAGAACTGCTTAAAATTTATGAAGAATTTATTAGCTAGAACAAAGAAGGAAAAATAATAACATCCATATGTATGTGTGTATGTGTATGTATGTATATGTAGCAAGAAAATTACTTGCCAAAAGCAAAGAAAATTTACATACAATTGATATTTGAATTAATAGCTACTGGTTGGTTTTTGTTTGCATGCATAAGCTTTTCCTAAGGCAAAATTTTGCATTAAAGATTTTCAATATTATTTAAATTTTTTTTTTTATATTTTTGATATGCGTAACTACTGTCACAGCTGTCCCTTGTGGACAAAATTTATGTTTCTAACTAGTTATTTTTTGGGAATATTTCAATTCTATGCTTATTTATGTACATATTTCAGGAATAATACAAACGACATTTTTTTAAAATGTTAAACGCATATTAAAATAAATTTTGTAGTCATAAAAAATGCAATGTATTCAACAAGTAAAAATAACTGCCTGTGCCACCAGAAATCGTTCGATCGAATACTTTTGTTGAAAAAAACAAAAAATTTTATAATAAATAATAAAATTTAATTGCTAGAGGAATTATAATGCATTTGAGAAATTTTATCAAAGTCTTGTTAAAAAAACAATACCAAAAACTCAGCAAAAAACAAAACAAATTATATATTTTTTAGCATAAGGGGCATCATTCACCACAGCAAGATTTTTTTTCTTGAATTCAGAATTTTATCTTAAATTTCCTTATCATACACACAGAAAAATTTCAACTTAAAATCTACTTTAACAAAGTTAATCTAATCTTTTTCGGTAATGATTTTGTTTCATATGTGTTTCATGTTAATTTAACATGATTTATGTATGTATGTAATAAAAAAATCAACACAATAATGGTTGAGCATATTTTTATGCACATTTTAACTCAATCTTATCTTACTGGGATTTGACAGAGATAATGAAATTTAACAGCATCATATGTGCTATTCTACTGTATAAATAAAATCTTATAAATTGTATTTTTTTTTTTCAAATAAATTTCATTTATTCTCATTTACTCGTATGAGTGGTGCTCTATACTGTTTATATACGAGGGGTATCCTTTATATTGTAGGCAAAGAAATGAAAGAGTAATATATATTTCAAGAACTTATTCTCTATTATCGTTTAATTAGGTTAAATGTCATGCCATTATATTAAGCAACATATTGTTACAGAAATAAACGCGAACAGAGCTAAAGTAAATGTTTTATAAAAAAGAAAACAATTTGGTAAACAAAAAGAATTATCTAGAATTATTTAGCTACAGAACTAAATGAGCACACGCAATTACCTACAAGCACACACAAAAACTATAGCAACAACAATAATGAAATAGCTTCTGCTTGTTAAGAAGATACACATGCAAACTTATACATACATATGTACATATATAGTAGTGCAGACAAAAATAAAAAGATACACCAGTAAACAACAACAATAAATTTCTTCTTTAATACATAAACATTGATAAAACATAAACTAATGACGCGATCGATAGCAAGCATTGAAGATGCTGCTGAGATTGTCTAGACATTACTGTCACATTCTGGATGCCTTGTGTGAAGTATAAAAAGGGTGACGCATCTGCTGGCAGTTGAGTCTATCTTAAATTTAACCTGAAGTTTTTTTAGTTGTTTATTGTAAAGAGTTTGTCGTTTAAGAATTCAGTTCATTATTGTGAAGAAAAAGTAAATCTTAAATGAAGCAGTTGATAGTCATCCAAAAAGGGTGACCGATGACATTTTAAAAAAAGTGACACCAAAAAGGGGCCAAATTAAAAAAAAAACGAGAAAACTACACTAAACTTTTTATTTTTAATATATTTTTATATAACTCACCTTAAAAAAAGGGCGAGAAAAAGTGGCAAGGCAGTCAAAAAAGTGGAAAGGCAGTCGAAAAAGCGGCGATTTGCCATATTAGTCGGTCAAGCGGTCACGCTGCATCCAAAAGTGCGTAAAAGTAAGGTCAGTGAGTCATTATTGCTGTACAAACAGTAAACATCAGACGGTCTTGTATGAAGAACAGCAGAGAGAGAGAGATTGTTGTTGTTGTTTCAAGACCAGCGCAGGCAGTCTTGTGAGACGCGGAGTAGACATCGTGGCAGCCAGTTGTGAATTATTTAATTAATTTAATCTGTGTGTGTATATTTAAGTTCTTGATTTGATTACATAAATATAATTTTTAAATAAAGTGCCATTCTGAACCCTAATTAGTACACTAAGGCCTTTTATTTTCTTTGCAAATCTTCGAGTCCATAGATAAAGTATAAACGTAACAATATGAATATTTTTCTATAATCAAGAAAATCTGTGAAGAGTTTTTAAAATTCAATTTGAGAAAAATTCAACGATAATATACAAAAATTTTATTCTCTATACATCACAATTTTAAAGTTCACAACATAGAATTGCTCTGAGCTATATACTCTAAAGAGCACGTAGCACAGTGCCACACACAAACAACAAAATCTATACTACTTCGTCTGCAATGATGTTTTGTTGTTACTATGCCTACACACGAACCAACGAACGAGTAACTGAACTTATCACGTGCTCACAAGTTCGTACTGAGATACTGTTAAATAAGCTGTTGCTTACATTCTTCTAGAAGCTTAACATTCTAAATTTAACATCCTGGTACTTTAGCAGTGAATTAATTTAACATTGTGTGTGTTAAAAGATTTTAATGTCAGTTTTGATTTGATTTGATAAAAATTGTACACAAAATTTGCAACCTTAAAAACTTACAAAATTAATATTTTTAAATAGTAAAAATATAATAGTGTTGTAAAATAAAAAAAATAATCAAGAACTCATAGACAATATAAAAAATAGAAAAATAAAAGTTAATAAAATAATAAATTTAATTTAAAGTTCCAAATGCTGTGGCTCATATTCATAGTCAAAATAAAGTAAACTTTAAGAGTTTAAAACCAGAATTTTGTATAGTAATATTGGTTTTAAATTTTAAAAGTCTATTTTGTTTTGACTATGAAGTCATGTAGTCGTACATTATAGTTTTTTTTAGTTGTAATCTGCTTTCGAATATCAAACAAACACTTTGCAATAAAAAATTCTTGCGCATAATTGCCAATCATAAGCTCGAGATTTCAGTGACATCTTTGGGTATCAAATTTTTATTTCGAATTCGAAAGCATATCCTCGTATATTAATGTAAACAATTTTATAGTCATAGTTATACTCAAAGGATTTCCTTTAGACATATTCTGCATATACATATGCTTCGTTTTCTTTTATTTGTTTCTTAGAAAGGTAATATAATACAATATTTATACGTATGAAAAAATTTCATTATGAGTTTCTTTGCATCTGGTTTTTGCAAACAAGAATACATTTGAATGATTTTGAAATAGAATAAAATTTGTATCTTTGACATACTGCTGTGGATAAGAAGAAAAATTTAATTTTTCTAAAGTAAATTTTTTTTGTTGTATTTTTCATTAAAAAATAATACAATTTGTAATTGGACTATTGTTCAATTTGAATTGTAGAGAAATAATATTTATTAAAATGCTAATATACATACATATATGTTTGATAAATACATACATGTTTATGTATTCGCATATTATGACTTCTAATTGCTTGTCTTAAAATATGAAAATAAATATTATATATAAAAAAATATTTGAAAAGGAAGAAACCAACTTTGTATTGTATGTATTTCACTTTTACGATTGCATATTATTATTATTGAATATTAAAAATAAATTAGCTTCAGCTGCAACATGATACATTAATTAATTAATGGCTCGACTATGGCAACTAAACTTCAGTTGCTTTATAAATTGGCAACGCCAATGAAATTAAAATTAATTTTTGCTCCGGCAGCTTTCTGCAGTTGCCTAAAAGTTACCAAAAATTCTATTATGACAAATGGACAACTAAAAATAATGTAAAAAAGACCAAAAAGTATAAGAAACACAAATGCTAAGAAAAGTTTCAAGAAAAAGTACTTAAAAAAATACTTACCTGCATATTCATTAAAAAATAAAATATATTTGAAATCCATTTTAAGAAAATTTTGTAGTAAAAATTTTATATAAAATACATTTCAAAGTCATTTTAAATTTTGTGTATATGGGGGTTATGATAAATAGGAAGAGCAGGAACTACAATATGTATCATCTAATAATAGATAAAACTTAAGGGACAATTTAAATCCTTTAGAAATATCTTCTCTACTGTGGGTAAATGTTTTTGTCTAAAATTATTTTTAGTGTTGAGCTGTCTAAGCAGCAATGAAATGCATTTAGACATGCTTAACCAACAGCAATTACACTTCATTAAATTCGTATTAGTTTTGGCACACTATATATTGAAATAAGAAATTATATTAAATTAAGCCATAGCCATGCTAAGCGCTGCTGGAAGTTTAAAATAACTAAAAGTTTATTTTAGCCATTTTAAACATTATTTCATTCAGCTCAAAAACATATCTGCGTGTAATTGATATTATTTTAACGTATTTTCTTTAGTTGGAAATCACTTTGTACTCAATGTCCTTAATACGGCTTTTATGTTCGCATAGTATTTATTGCACACTGCAGAAATTTAATATGGCCTAGATAATCACTTGTTTTTATTTCTATTTCTTTTTAAGTCAAACTCCTTGCAATACATTGCTTAAGGAAAAACGAAAGAAAGAAAGTATCGAAAAGAAATACAGAGACGACCAAGTTAAACTTTTTCTCCTGCATTATTTTCCTATTTGCTGGCAAAAGTGAAAGTAAATGCATAAATAATTGCAAACACAGATACAGATTATTTAAAGGCAAATGCAAAAATAATAGATTGTGTCCTTGTTAGATATACTTGATAGCAAATAGATACAAATATAAGGTGCATAATTCTTTTCAATTATAATATTATTATTAATTAATCAATTTAAATGGCGATTTTTAAGAAACATATAAATATGTAGTTTTATATCCAAAAATCTGTACAGAATTTTCAAAATTCAATTTGAAGAGAACATTCAAGGATGATATAAAAAATTATTATTTTATAAGCAGCGACATTTGAATTTTTTTTAGTATAGACTCATTTTTATTTTTAGCGTTTTTTTTCTTTTATTTTCAACACATATTTTTAAGCTTAGTGCTTTTCTAGTTATGACATTTTTTTCGTTTCTGCGATTTTTTCAGTTCTTGGGAATTGTTTTTACTATAGACGCTTTTTCTAATTTTGGCCGTTTTTTTTTTGGAATAAAGGTTTTTTTTACTTTTAGCGTTTTTTGAGTTTTGGTATTTTATGGTTGTTTTTTTTTTTGCAATATATATTTGCGTTTTTTTGTTTGTTCTTTTTTTTTGCAATACATATTTTAAGTCTTAGCGATGTTTTTAAGTTTTGCCGATTTTTTTCAGTTTTATGGGGGTTTTTAGGGTTTTTGACAACCTTTTTACTTGTTTTTGCATATGAGCGATTTATATTATGTTTGGTGATATTTTTCATTTAAGTGTTTTTTTTTTAATTTGGCAATTTATCCTTTCGAAAATTTTTTTAATTTTGGAATTGTTTACTTAAAGCGTTTTTGAAAATTTCAAGAGTTTGTCTCACACGGTTTGGTTTCCAAGTTCCAGCAAGTTGTCAAAACTTACATAGTCGAAGTTACATTAACTCATAGAATACCCTTTAATTTTTTTTAATTTTAGTGTTAATTGGTGTGGTCTGCATAAAAATATGCCAATTTTGAAAATTTCAAGAGTCTTTTCATAATTTTTCTGTATATTTCATTAGGATAGCAGCATTTTTCGTTGTTCCCTTTAAAATAGCCTTTAATTTTTATTTAATTTTATTTTATTCTGTGCAAATTTTAGGTACGTAGCTCCTATGGTTTTTGAGGAAGACAGACAGGTGAACGCACGGACAGCGTAGCGAAAACATTAGTGATATTTTTCACCTTTGGTGTACGGAACCCTAAGAAAATGCGATAAAAATATTTTTTGTTTTTTTTTTAAGTTTCGTACGACAATTTTTTATTGTTTTTAACAAACACAACCCGTGAAGCGATTAGCTTGTCTGCAGAAAACCCAGGGTCTATGGCGGGAATCGAACCCACGACCTCTGGACTGAGAGGCTAGCATCGCTACCACTCAGCCACAGGACCACCCCTGAAAATGAACAAAATATATTTCTTTTAATGAATTACCAAAAGTATTTTGCAGCAAAACATTAAAATATTTGTTGCGCAGCTTTTTTTTTTGAAAAATTTGTTTACCTAAAAATTTAAATTTTTTAAAGAGATCTCGAAGCCCCATTAAAATATTACTCTTAATTATTACTCAAATCTGGCAACACTGCCAGTGGAAGGGAAGTAGATATTTTTAATTTATCTCCCAATTATTGACTTTGTCAAAATATATCAATGTTAACTGTTACTGTCGTATCAGTTTCAGATGCTCATATTTAATATTTAAAATGTCAGTCAATTATAATTTTCCATTATTTGCATTTGATTATGTGTTTGACTTAAAAATACATACACACACACACACATACACAAGTGCATTCAGCCATTACGTTTACACACACTTGCATTCTATTCAAGGCACCCAAAATATCTGACTGCATGCCAAGCAAAAAATGTTTTTTAGAAATACAAGGCAATGAATAGCATACATATCGCGTACAAGGATGTTAAAGCAGACGTAAAAAAAATAGTTTTCTAACAAAAATTTTTCAGTGAAATTTTGTATTTGATTTTTTTAACAAAAGGAAAGGTTTTGGTATTTACATACACACACACACATACATATATATATTGTTTTCTATTGTACCGGTTATTTTGGCAAAGAGTTTTTCTTTTTCTGATTTAAGTTTTCTGTTACAACCTCCATACAAAGAGAGAGAGAAGGACTTTTTTGTGTTAAAAAAAAATGAATATTTGAATGGGCGTTTGAAAGTGCTCTTTTATTAAGTATTTATTCTTTTTTTTATTCTTCTTCTGTTCAAACACAAAATCACTGTAATGTTTGTTACTGACAGCGGTATTTATATTTGCTCTGTTGCAGCAGTTATACCCAGTAAAAAAAATTGGAAGTCATTCTAAAGGAACTACATTTTCATTGCTTCCAAAAAATCGATATCTTTAATTTGCCGATAGTTAGTAGAAAACCAAGTAGAAGTTTATTTTAGTCATACAAAACCTTGTAATTCCTCTTTAGTTTTAGAAATTACTCACCAAAACTTTTAAAAAATCAATTTTTTTGAAGAAACTTATGAACTAAGGAAATTTTTCTTAAAATCGCTTCCAAATCGGTGACCAGGCAGCGAAAAAGAGAACTTCTTGCAATGACAACCCTATGTAAAAATCATTAGATAGGATCAAAATTTGCACTACTTCCAGATCGCAAACTCTACATTTTCTTAATTTTTTTGGATTGTCTTTTTTTTACTGGGTATATATATATATATTTTTTTTTTCATGAATTTCTATATTTCGTGTTGTACGAAAATGTAATAATTTTTCTCTGGCTGGCTTTCATTTCTTTTATTAAGAATTCATTTTGCATACCGCAGTGCGTAAAATAACAATTATTTTAGTAACGTTGACATACAAAGGATGGTAAAAATAATGCCAGTACTAGAAAAAAAGAAGAAATTTTTGTTAAAAAAAATTTATATAAATTTGTTTTTGTTTATTTTGATATCATTTTTAGGATAAATAAATTGTTATTTCAAGGGCTATTATGCAGCAAAAAAAAAAAAAAAAAAATATATATATATATATATATAAACTTTCTTACTTATTACGCTTTCAAAGTTCTTCTTTTCCCCAAATAATGCAGACTTTGCATTAAAAAAAATCTATTATGAAAATAAATTGTATACTTAAAAGAACCAGCAAATAAAAATACATTTAGTAAGGTATTTAGTTTATGATACTTTCTTTATAGTAAATAATATAAAATAAAAAATATTTTGCGTATTTTTTCTAAATCGTTGTATGAAAGCACAAACTACAATTACTTTTCTTTATGTTTATTTTAGTTGATACAATTAAAAACTAATTTTAGGAAAACAGTGAGTTTCTAGAATAATTTGAAACACTATTTTAGAGGGAATATTTTAAATATGTTCCGGCCACTTTATGCCGCAGCTCTCTTTAACGTTTGGAAACTGCATCCTTGATTGAGAAAACAGAAATTGAAAACTTGTTGCAAAAAAAAATTTTTTTTTTTTGAAAGGTCAAGAGCCAACTCAGCCACATTAGTGTTTGATCTAAAATACCATCATCAATTTAAGATTATCATAGTTTAAATGTAATTATTTGTTAGGATAAAAGATTTCGTTGAAGAAGGTAATCAGTGAATCTCAAGTGCTTGATGCTTTTATTTTGCGAAATTTCATAAAAAAATTAAAGTTTACAGAAAGAGGGTAATATCTTTATTATTAAGGACTAGCACACGGTGATTCAAAATCAATTTTTATTGGCGAAAATCTTTGCTTGAAAAGGATTCTTGAAATTTTTATGCTATCAGAAAGGAAACATATTAAAGCTAAATTAGCAAAAAAATAATTTTTTTTCCAAAATCGGAGGAGGATGGACTTAATGTAAGAAGTGTTACCTTCTTTTCGCAAATGGATATTGATTGGGAAGACAGGTGAAGAAGGAAAACTTCATTCTTCTACAACTCTGCTTTTGGCATGTTTTTTTTTAATAATAAAGCGCCTCTGGTGTCTATGAGGCGCATTAAATTTTGAAAGTTGTTTTTAGTGGCCATTTTCTTGTTATTATTATTTTACTTCAGCGATGATTCTGCTGCACAATACCGACGTAAAAGGGCGCTCTGATGTTACATAAGGATAGGTATAGTTCAGTGACCAGTATCTATGCCCTCACCACTTGAACTTTTCTAAAAATGCGTGTAGTTGTTATTTAATGACTGTCGGAGACCGGGCTCAAACGCAGAAGATTTGGTTTTGTAGTCAACGTGTTAACTAATTCAGCCTCATGCGTAAGGTAATTGTTTTTACAAAACTTTAAATAAAAAAAAAAGGAATTTGAGTCTGATCACAGGGGAGATGTGTAAACATCTTTAATGAAAAGTTTTTATTAATATTGGCTTATGGTAACTTAAATAAGATATATATCTTTTTTGACTCTACTGTATTTAAAAATCTATGGAAAATTGTATCTATAGTAGTGGAATTATTAGTTGTGGGGGTTTGTGGAGAATTGCTCATATGAGGGGCATAGAGCACAAGGGGTGCAAGTGACTTTTTTTTCTAAAATTGAGTTAACATATGGAATTAGTAGATGAAGTTCATAGAAGTTCAGAGCACAACAGGTGAATGTGGAATTCTCATCCGGTACCGAAATATGGCGACCAATTTCAGCACTTCTCATTAAAATAACTGTTTCGCTTGGAGCACAAGGGGTGTATGAGCACTTACACCCCTTGTGCTCTAAAGAAATATTAAAATGATTTTTTTAACGTTGACTGAGTGAGTGAATTTAGAGAAGTTCTGAGCTAAAATATCGAAACTTATTGTATCACTTGTTATCAAAACACCTGTTATAAAAACCCTTATTGAACTTAGTAAGTTTTTCAAAAACTGCTTTGTTTCAAATGTTAATTGTCTGTTGTTTTTCGTTAATAAAATCATTAAAAATGAGTGAAAAGTTGCAAATTACTATTGAGCATGGTGAAACAGACGCTGTTAAAAATGCAGCCGAAGAAGAAAAACAATTGCATTTTAAAAAAAGCTGAAGCAGCAAAACTGGATAAAGATAGAGTTAAAGAGTTTGTAAAAAAATGACAGTACTAACACCCATGTGGCAATCGTTTCGACTTGCAAAAAATGTTGCCAACTCCTGTACTGACATGCACTCAAGCTTAATATGCCCGTCAACTTTAGACATACAACTTTAGTGTTCACAACTTATCAACGGGAGACGCCAAAATGTACATGTGGAATGAAAGCCAAGCTTCACGTGGATGCCAAGAAATTAGTTCTTGTCTTTTAAAATTTATAAACTCTTTGCCTGAGAGTGTGACTCACATTACATGTTATAGCGACAACTGTGGTGGCCAGAATAAGAGTCACTACATTGTTCAGTTTTGGTTATATGTCATGAAAAATACTCATATTCAAGAAGTAAACCACACATTTTTACTCTCTGGCCACTCATTCATGAAGTGTGACCAAAATTTTGGTATTATAGAAATTAGCAAGAGAAAGAATTTCTGTCAAATTTATATACCTCAAGATTGGGAGAAGCTAGTGTCAAATTCAAGTAAAAAATTTACCGTAGTATCAATGCAAAATAAGGATTTTATATCTCTAGAGCCCATCAAAAGGTTTTTTAGAAAAAGTGTACCGGGCATCCGAAAGATGCAATGGTTACAATTTCACAAGGATGACCCTTGGAACCTCTCATACAAAGACAATCTAATGAATGAGCAAGAAGCCTTCACTAAAGTTAACATGAGAGCTCGAAATGTTGGTCGATCCGTGAAGGTACTCCCACAACTTCCCCAAAAAAACAGCGTCAAACCAATCAAGTTCGAAAAATTCAAGAACCTCCAGGATCTTCTTTGTTACATACCACCAATTCACCATGAATGGTTTAAAACACTACCTCATGATAAAATGCAGGAAATTCCGGAAATTATCGAAAGCCAACGTGAGGATGAAGATGAGCCCGATGATGTCATGGAATCTGATTATGACGAATAAAAAATTTAGCATAGAACCATAAAAATATTTCTTAATAAAATGTTTTTAAAAATTTCGTCTATGTGGTTTTCTTATTAGGTATAACTAACAATAGTTTGAGGTACAACTTCATTTATTTAAAAATTTAAAAAAAAGTTAAAGCACAAGGGGTGTAAGTGCGACTGTCCTTACTTCAAAGATGATTACTGGGTACTTGTTAATGTAAAATATTGCGTTTTTTTATCTTATTTGATTAAAATATATCTCAGGATCATTATTAGTTAAGAAGTAATATTCCAGATAGCATCTAACATTTTTAATTGCAATTTAACTTTAACCTCTTTTTTCTCATTATTAAATATTAGTCACTTGCACCCCTTGTGCTCTAAGCCCCTCATATGCAAGTGGAAAACGTCAAATAAAATTTTTGATAAAGGTTGTGACTGTGGGTTTGCAAAATTTGTATTAAAATCGCCACCCATATTAATTGGCATGATATGGAGATTGTTACCCAATTGTTGTGCACCAGCTTCAGTGTAAGGCAACAGTACGTAATGAAGATATATTATCACATAATATTATAAATTATTTATAAAGACTGCTATATATCTTTTAAACAAATATTTGACATTTTAAACGCTCTTTTATTTAAAAGTTTATATTAATTTTATTTATTTTATGTTATTCAACTTTTTAACAAAACACAACAAAAAAAAAACTGGCAACACTATTACACTTCACAAGCAATTTCTATTAAAATTAACATTGCTCCTGAAGGTATGCTTTAAAATTCGGTTAAGTGTATTTCTATGGAGCTGTTAAGTTTCTCTGTACTTCTGGTCCATATGATTACACTAATACACTCATGTATATGTAGCTCACACGGATTTGATAACGCATCGCACATCTTACTCAAAACTTGTGATTGTATTGTGAAAAAGATTTTTGCCCCTAGCGTATAGATGTTTACACATCAAAAATATATATAGTATAACTTTAAACTATCTCAAAAAAATTTCTCGTCGTATATTGCATAAAAAAAAGAAAGTATACAATTTTAAACTTTATTTTTGGAAAAAAAAACAATTTTTTTCAGCACTTTTCAATTTTCTCTTGGACATAGTCCCGCTCCAGATCTGAGAATGATTTTGGAAATCTTGTTTCAACTTTTATATTAGTTAAATTTCTCATTTGCTTAAATGAAAGTTTAATAAAATATTTCTAGCTTTACTAAGATATGTTTGGCTAAAGTTTCCTTGATGATCGGCATTAGCAGCAGTGAAATGCGCATAGTGTCCAGCTAAAATTCTCAATAATCAATTTGAATTTATTTTCAATAAAAAATATATATTGCTGAATAAGGAAAAGAATAATTTGGGATTAATAAATGTTAAACTTAATTTTAACAATTTCCAAATAAAACACCAACTATTAAACTATTTTAGTTATTGTTTTTAGGACAATAAACTGCCGCCTTATTGTTTTGCTGTTGACAAAATGTTAGTTTAAACTGATTTTAATGCTTAATTTATAACTTTTTAAAATATAACTCATCTTAAAGTAACCTTCTTTATTACTTTTACTCAACAACAACAAGTTGATTTTATAAATTTAATTTTTTTATGCATATTTTGCTTGATTGTTTTTATTATAAGAGTATTTGAAACAAGATATTTTTTTTTTAATTTAAGTTAAAATGCCACCACTTTAACATTTCGACTAAAGTGAATTGCAAACACTGAAAATTCTCCCAAAATGATGCAGCATAAAAAACACCAAAAAATAAAAAATTATACTTACTTACGACTGTCATAGTTTCCGTTTCGGAAACTGTATTAAACGCAGGTGCTTCACCAGACACTTCGCATTTGTAAACGCCTGTTGATTGTAACGTGACACGTCTCAAAGCAACTTGACTATCGGAGGAATTGCGTAACTGCAAAAAATAAAGAGAACACACAAATCATGTTGAGGAAATGAAAAAATTAATACCAAAAAACAACACATGCTAAATATCCGTTTACACACAATTTGATTTCTTTTGTGTATGAAGTATCTTTATTTAGCCTGTTGTTTGTTTTAAGTTAAAAAAAAAATGGGATGAAAATAGTTGTTAAAATATTATATTTTACATTTAATTTGAATATATTTTTGTTAATGTTTGTTTTCAATTTGTTTTGAGCCATAAATGAATGTGTTTATGTTGTATATTTAATATTTCTTTTTTTTTTTTGGTCAAGTTTAATTTAAAAATATGACTATGCAAATTATATTTATATCAATCTGTTTGTTATTGTGTGAAGTGAGGCAAACTGTTGCTAAATCATATGATTTCATTGAAAGGAATTGATAATCCCAAAGTCAAATTAAAAAAAATACTTTTAAGGCCACAATTAAGCCTTAAAGGTTTTTTTTGTGTTCGTTCAGTTGGACACTAGTCCGGTCAAAAATATCAATGTAAATTAAATGGGTTTGAAACAACTCTTGATTCAAACGCTCTCAAACTAGTTCAAAAAGAACTGTTGGACACAAGTGTAATGTAAATTAAATAGGTTTGAAACAACTTTTGCTTCAAACGTTCTCAAACTAGTTCATAAATAGCTGTTTGGCACAAGCCTAGTTCGAATCAAAAGTTGTTTCAAACCAATTTAATTTACTCTGATGTTTTTGATACAACTTGTGTTCTACAGAGCAAACTAGTTCAAAAAGAGCTGTTAGACACAATTCTAAAAAACGGCAACTATAGATAGGCCCAACTCATACAGTCGTTCAGTTTAGAAACACACCTATGATAATATGCATTAGACTTGTATTAGACTTGCATCGAACTCATTCAGTAGCATGTTTTTGACACAAACCAATCATCAATCAAATGTAGTTTAAGTGGGTTTGATCATAGGTCATGTGTCAAACCCATTTAAATTACATGGTATGATGATAGGTTTTTGTATAAAATGAGCTACCGAATGAGTTCGATACAAGTCTAAGGCCCACGTAATTTAAATGTAGACTTGGCTCGAACTTGTTCAGGCAGTCGTTTCTGACACAAAACTTGGCTAAAACCCATTTAAAATTAGACTTGGGTCTAACTAGTTCACTAGTTCATTTTTGCCACAAATCAATGATCAAGCCCATTTAAGTTACATGGAACGAGTTCGACCCAAGTCTAGACCAAACCCATTTAAATTATATGGGTTTGATTATAGGTTCGTATTACACTGATCAAATCCATTTAAATTACATGGATTTGATCATAGATTTGTGTCAAAAACGACCGACTGAATGACTTCGACCCAAGTAGATTGTGTTCCAACTGTTCTTTTTGAACTAGTTTGTTCAGTCGGACACAAGTCTCGACAAAAACATCATTGTAAATTAAATGGGTTTGAAACAACTTTTGATTCAAACGCTCTCAAACTAGACTTGGGTCGAACTCGTTCACTAGTTCATTTTTGCCACAAACCAATGATCAAACCCATGTAATTTAAAGGGGTTTGATCATTGGTTTGTGGCAAAAATGAGCTAGTGAACGAGTTCGACCCAAGTCTATCTCAAACTAGTTCAAAAAGAACTGTTGGACACAAGTCTAGACCCAAGTCTAGTTCGTATCAAAATTAAACTAGTTTGAGAGTGTTCGAGTAAAAAGTTGTTTCAAACCAATTTAATTTACATTGATGTTTTTGCCCGGAATTGTGTCCACAGAACGAACTAGTTCAAAAGGAGCAGTTGGATACAACTCTATATTTAAATGACTGATTTGTGTCAAAAACGACCGACTGAATGACTTTGATCGAAGTCTATTTAAATGGTTTGACCATCAGTTTGTGTCTAAGATGAAAGAAAGAACTAGTTGTACAACTCGACCATGGCCATTATCTCCAAAAGCTCATATTAGTTCAAAAGAGCTGTTGGACACAAGTTCGGTCAAAAGCGTCTATGTAAATTAAATGGGTTTGAAACAACTTTTGATTCGAACACTCTCAAACTAAATCAAAAAGAGCTGTTCGATACAAGTCTCCATGGCAACATTTTAGCACCCATTTTATCGGATATACATTTCTCTGCTCATCAGAAAGAAGGTTTTATAAAAAATATGTTTTCGAAGACACCCAGTGTTCCATATTTTCTTGTAACGAAAATTTTTTTGTTTAGCAAATAAATATTTTCTAATTCTTAAACATACAAAACCAAAACTATACTTGTCTGTAATATACTTGTTATATTTTTATTAAATTTGGAGAATAATTTTTTTTTTTTAGTTTTAAGTTTAACACGACAATGTCACGTCACAGTAGAAGCAAAAAATATATATTTTTTCTTGTCACAAATTGTCTAACCATTATTATACAATTGCAACTACAATAGAAAGCCAGAGTAAAAGAAAAATAAACGAAATATTTCCGTTTCATAATAAAGTCTGAAGGAAATCATACATACATATATGCTTAAGTTTTGTTTAAATAAAAGACAACATCTTTCTTCAGCTGCTGCAGTTTTTCTTTAGAAAATATATTTATAAAAAGCAGCAAACAATGGCAAAAGTCACGTTTATTTTTCTGTATAGAGTTCTTAAGGGTTTATTTAGTTTAGTTTTTTTTTAGCTTTTTACATAAGAAATCCTCTTGAAGTTATATTTATAAATGTGTATTATTTTTTTTGTTGGTATATGTGCTAGTTTTGTCTAAAGTGGTTAACAAACTTTACTTCTTTAAACTTTTATATAAGACATGCTTGCGGTTGAATTATAGTTGCATAGAGAGAAATCTCTAAATGAAAATAAATATATATTTTTAGTGTATTGTTAGGGAAACTTAAGTTTTGTGTAAGTATTCTTTTTGTTATTTTTAATTTTTTGTATAAATTTTTTTTAAGAGAAGTAACACTAAGGCAATGAATGCCTACTACTACTACTAGGTGTTACCTTCTTTAGGAAAGTGATAGTGCTGGAGAAGACTGATAGAAAAGGAAAAGCTTCATTCTTTTACAACTCTGCCTTTTGTACGTAGTTTTTTTTTGGTAATGCAGAGTTGCAGCAGCGTCTCTGGTGTCAATGAGACGTATTAAATTTTTTCACAGCTGTGGTTTATTTAGTACTCATTTAGTGGCTTATTTTACTTTGCCAATGATTCTGCTGAAGTCATTATAGTTTAGTGACCACCCTGCAGAAAATTTGGTGACAATTGATCCAAACGTACTCGTCCTATAACTTGATAAAATGCGAATGTTACCCAAAGTACGGAGTAGTGTATGATGAAAAAAATACATATCGTGTAAATGATTACATATTCACCATTTTCGTGATGTATCGTCTTGATCTTGAGTCAGTTTAATTGGGACTAGGTCTAGTATTGTAGTAAACGGCACTGAATATGTTCGATGTGGTTGAATACATGGATCTATCAAATAGTGTAAATATAATGTTAATTGCTCCATCCAATGTGACTCTGGTATTTATATTATTAAAATATGAATGGTTCTGTGGTCGAGTGGCTAGTGTGGAAGCCTGTCATGCACGAGGTTGT
Source organism: Tachina lurida (assembly GCA_944452675.1). Lineage (NCBI taxonomy): Eukaryota > Metazoa > Arthropoda > Insecta > Diptera > Tachinidae > Tachina > Tachina lurida. The sequence continues at coordinate 168,647,471 of OX101753.1, read as the reverse complement.
CGGTTCGAGTCTCAAAACATTTTCAGATTGAACATAAAATATCATTCCATTTGTAGCAATACAATAGCTTATAAGTGTTCATCGTCACAGTTCAATGTCGGATTGATATATGTGTATAATTTATATTATTTTGTACCGAATATGGAATAGTTCAGTGCTAAGTCACTATCACTTAAGGATAAATCAGGTGACTAGTCTTGCGTTAGTTCCCTTTCCTACAGGGCAGTGACTGACTATGCCTTCATCACTTAAGTGCTTGAATTAAAATAAAATATAAAAAATATATTAAACAAGTAAGAGTGCTATATTCGTCTGTGCCGAATCTTATATACCCTTTACCAACATACGTACATATATATAGTATACAGACACATACATAAATATTTGTTTTGTGAAAAAATTTATAATTTTTTTAAAGTTTCCATCTTTGGCGCTGTAATTTTCATTTTTCAAATTTCATACGCCAAACTTTTCTTTCAGAAGCATAAAATATATTCAATTTATAAAGAAAAAGAAAAAAAAATTAGACCTATTTATTTTACATAACACAAAAAGTGTAAGTTTTCCAAACCTGGAGTCATAATTTTGGATTTGTCTGATTATTGATACCAATCTAGTTTTTTAAAAAATACATAAAATTTGTTAAGTGAACGAAACAAAAACGAAATAAGAAAAAACTTAGTTTCATTTAATTTAATATTAAAAAATTCAGTAAAGTGCGACTTTGACCCGCGCAGTTTTTTTTCAGTTTTGTCGCTTTTTTCTCATTTTGGCGATTTTGTTTTCTGTTTTTGGGGGTTTATTTTCATTTTGGAGATTTTTTTCCTTATGGCGATTTTTTTTAATTTTTGCGATTTTTTTTTATTTTGGGGTTTTTTTCATTTTGGCGATGTTTTTTCATTTTTGCGATTTTTTTGGCGATTCTTTTTCCATTTTGGCGAGTTTTTCCTATTTTGGGAGTTTTTTTCATTTTTGGCGATTTTTTTTTTCATTTTGGAGATTTTTTTCTGTTTATGGGGCTTGTTTTATTTTGGAGATTTTTTTCATATTAGCAATTTTTTTTTCATTTTGGCGATTTTTTCCTGTTTTTGGGGTTTTTTTTAATTTTGGCTATTTTTTCTGTTTTTTGGGGTTTTTTTCCTTTTGGCGATTTTTTTTTCATTTTGGCAATTTTTTTAATTTGGCGATTTTTTTCTCTTTTTGGGGGTTTATTTTCATTTTGGAGATTTTTTTCCTTTTGGCGATTTTTTTTAATTTTTGCGATTTTTTTTTATTTTGGGGTTTTTTTCATTTTGGCGATGTTTTTTCATTTTGGCGTTTTTTTTTCATTTTGACGATTTTTTTTCTGTTTTTTGGGGCTTTTTTTCATTTTGGAGATTTTTTTATTTTGGCGATTTTTTTTATTTTGGCGATTTTTTCCTGTTTTTTGGGTTTTTTTACATTTTGGCGAATTTTTTCATCTTGGCCACTTTTTCCCATTTTGGCGATTTTTTCCTGTTTTTGAGTTTTTTTATTTTGGCGATTTTTTTCTGTTTTTTGGGGTTTTTTTTCGTTTTGGCCTTTTTTTATATTTTGGCGATGTTTTTTAATTTTTGCGATTTTTTGGCGATTCTTTTTCCATTTTGGCGATTTTTTCCTATTTTGGGAGTTTTTTTTCATTTTGGCGATTTTTTTTTTCATTTGGAGATTTTTTTTCTGTTTATGGGGATTTTTTTTTATTTTGGAGATTTTTTTCATATTAGCGATTTTTTTTCATTTTGCGATTTTTTCCTGTTTTTGGGGTTTTTTTTCATTTTGGCGATTTTTTTCTGTTTTGGCGATTTTTTTTCCATTTTGGCAATTTTTTTTCATTTTGGTTTTTTTCTCTTTTTGGGGGCTTATTTTCATTTTGGAAATTTTTTTCCTTTTGGCGATTTTTTTTTAATTTTTGCGATTTATTTTTTATTTTGGGGTTTTTTTCATTTTGAAAATTTTTTTAATTTTGGCGATTTTTTTTTACTGTTTTGGGGTTTTTTTTTAATTTTGGCGATTTTTTTCTGTTTTTGGGGCTTTTTTTAATTTTGGAGATTTTTTTAATTTTGAAGATTTTTTTTTATTTTGGCGATTTTTTCCTGTTTTTGGGTTTTTTTCATTTTGGCGATTTTTTTCATCTTGGCGACTTTTTTCATTTTGGCGATTTTTTCCTGTTTTTGGGTTTTTTTATTTTGGCGATTTTTTTCTGTTTTTTGGGTTTTTTTTCGTTTTGGCCATTTTTTTCATTTTGGCGATTTTTTTACTGTTTTGGGTTTTTTTTTAATTTTTGGCGATTTTTTTCTGTTTTTGGGGTTTTTTTTTCATTTTGGTGATTTGATTTCATTTTAGCGATTTTTTTTTATTTTAGCTATTTTTCCGGTTATTCGCGATTTATTTTAGTCTTAGAAAATTTTTTTGTAATTTGGTGCTTTTTTTCGTTTTGGCGATTTTTTTTTGTTTTTGGCGATTTTTTTCGGTTTGGCGATTTTATAATTTTTTGTTTTTTTAGTTTTACCGTTTTTGAAAATTTCAAGAGGTTTGCTCTCACGGTTTCCAAGATACAGCAAGTTGTCAAAATTGCATAGTCAAAATTACATTAACTGATGGTACACCCTTTAATTAAATTTTTTGAAATTTTAGTGTTAATTTTTGTAGTCTGTATAAAAATACACTAACCTTACATATTTCAAGTGTATATACCATACATACATACAATTGTATGTATATTACATGGGATTTTAACATTTTTCGTTGCTCGTTTTGGAACACCCTTTAATTTCCAACTCTCATGTATTTGTTGTTGTAGCGGCCGAAGGTCTACACACTGTGTCCAAATTTCAGGCCTGTAGCTCTTACGGTTCTCGAGAAAATACTAATATAGTTTTAGACATAGTTAATTTTACATAACACAAAAAGTAAAAGTTTTCCAACCCTGGAAACGTCTTTTTAATTTTTTTATATTTTTTTAATTTAAAATTCCAATTTTAGTCGTACTGAAGTGTAAAATAAGTTCATTTATTAAAAAAAAATAAAAATTTGTTGTCGGTAGTTACTTTTATATGGCAAAATGAAGTTTACGTTTTCCAGCTCTGCAATCGTCTGGTCGATTTTGCTGAATTTCAATACCAATCTATTTTGGAAAATTTCTGACACACCAGTCCAAGAACGAAGTCTCTAGCTTTTCTGTGAGCTTCGGAAAACCGATTTCACGTACAGACAGACGGACAGACGGACAGACGGACAGACGGACATCGCTTATTCGTCTTCCCTATGCATAAGGATCCAGAATATATATATTATATGGGTCGCTTATTGATATTATAGAAATTACAAACGGAATGACAAACCTATATATACCCTTTTACCATTTTTGTTGGTAAAGGGTATAAAAATCAGTTAAGTGCGACTTTGAATCGCGCACGAAAGGAAGGTTTTTTGCTTTTTTGAAGTTTTTTTCAGTTAAAACGATTTTTTCAGTTTTGTCGCTTTTTTCTCGTTTTGGCGATTTTGTCTGTTTTTGGAGGTTTTTTTCATTTTGGCGATTTTTTTCTGTTGTTGGGCTTTTCTTCATTTTGGAGATTTTTCTCATTTTGACGATTTTTTCTGTTTTTTTGGGTTTTTTCGCGATTTTTTTGGCGATTTTTTTGTTTTTTTTTCGTTTTGGTGATTTTTTTCATTTTGGCGATTTTTTTTCATTTTGGCAATTTTTTTCTTTTTTTTATGTTTTTTTTCGTTTTGGTGATTTTTTTCATTTTGGCGATTTTTTTTTCATTTTGGCGATTTTTTTTCATTTTGGCGATTTTTTTCTGTTTTTAATTTTTTTTTTCGTTTTGGCGATTTTTTTTCTTTTTTTGGCGATTTTTTTTCATTTTGGCGATTTTTTTCTGTTTTTTAGGTTTTTTTTCGTTTTGGCGATATTTTTCATTTTGGCGATTTTTTTCATTTTAGCAATTTTTTCGTTTTTTTGCGATTTATTTTAGTCTTAGAAATTTTCTTTTAATTTAGTGCTTTTTTTCATTTTGGCGATTTTTTTTCTGTTTTTTGGGGTTTTTTTCGTTTTGGTGATTTTTTTTCATTTTGGCGATTTTTTTATCATTTTGGCGATTTTTTTCTGTTTTTTAGGTTTTTTTTTTCGTTTTGGTGATTTTTTTCATTTTGGCGATTTTTTTTTCATTTTGGCGATTTTCTTTCATTTTGGCGATTTTTGTTTTCATTTTAGCAATTTTTCCGTTTTTTTGCGATTTATTTTAGTCTTAGAAATTTTTTTTTAATTTGGTGCTTTTTTTCGTTTTGGCGATTTTTTTTCTGTTATTTAGGTTTTTTCTTTTTTTTGGCGATTTTTTTCATTTTGGCGATTTTTTTCTGTTTTTAAGGGGTTTTTTCGTTTTGGCGATTTTTTTTTCATTTTGACGATTTTTTTCTGTTTTTTAGGGTTTTTTTTCGTTTTGGTGATTTTTTCATTTTGGCGATTTTTTTCATTTTGGCGATTTTTTTCTGTTTTTTAGGTTTTTTTTCGTTTTGGCGATTTTTTTTCATTTTAGCAATTTTTCCGTTTTTTGCGATTTATTTTAGTTTTAAAATTTTTTTTTAATTTGGTGCTTTTTTTCGTTTTGGCGATTTTTTTTTCTGTTTTTGGCTTTTTTTCATTTTGGCGATTTTTTGTTTTTTGGGTTTTTTTTCGTTTTGGCGATTTTTTTCATTTTGGCGATTTTTTTTTTTCATTTTGGCGATTTTTTCTGTTTTTTAGGGTTTTTTTCGTTTTGGTGATTTTTTTCATTATGGCGATTTTCATTTTGGCGATTTTCTTTCATTTTGGCGATTTTTGTTTTCATTTTAGCAATTTTTCCGTTTGTTTTTGCGATTTATTTTAGTCTTAGAATTTTTTTTTAATTTGGTGCTTTTTTTCGTTTTGGCGATTTTTTCTTGTTTTTGGCGATTTTTTTCGGTTTGGCGATTTTATAATTTTTTATTTTTTCAGTTTTACCGTTTTTGAAAATTTCAAGAGTTTTGCTCTTACGGTTTCCAAGATACAGCAAATAGTCAAAATTACATAGTCAAAATTGCATTAACTGATGGAACACCCTTTAATTTAAATTTTTTTAAATTTTAGTGTTAATTTTTGTAGTCTGAATAAAAATATACTAACCTTACACATTTCAAGTGTATATACATACATACATACAATTGTATGTATATTACATGGGATTTTAACATTTTTCGTTGCTCGTTTTGGAACACCCTTTAATTTCCAATTCTCATGTATTTGTTGTTGTAGCGGCCAAAGGTCTACATACTGTGTCCAAATTTCAGGTCTGTAGCTCTTACGGTTCTCGAGAAAATACTAATATAGTTTTAGACATAGTTAATTTTACATAACACAAAAAGTTAAAGTTTTCCAACCCTGGAAACGTCTTTTTAATTTTTTTGTATTTTTTTAATCTAAAATTCCAATTTTAGTCGTACTGAAGTGTAAAATATGTACATTTATTAAAAAAAAATAAAAATTTGTTTTCGGGAGTTACTTTTATATGGCAAAATGAAGTTTAAGTTTTCCAGCTCTGCAATCGTCTGCCCGATTTTGCTGAATTTCAATACCAATCTATTTTGGAAAATTTCTGACACACCAGTCCAAGAACGAAGTCTCTAGCTCTTCTGGGAGCTTCGGAAAACCGATTTCACGTACAGACAGACGGACAGACGGACAGACGGACAGACGGACAGACGGACAGACGGACAGACGGACAGACGGACAGACGGACAGACGGACAGACGGACAGACGGACAGACGGACAGACGGACATCGCTTATTCGTCTTCCCTATGCATAAGGATCCAGAATATATATATTTTATGGATCGCTTATTGATATTATAGAAATTACAAACGGAATGACAAACCTATATATACCCTTTTACCATTTTTTTGGTAAAGGGTATAAAAACATGGCAATAATATTTATACTTTTCATTGTCAAAGACAACAACCATTTTTGAAGAAAATAATTTAGAGACTTCAAAGATAAGAACTCAGAAGCATTTTCAAACAAATACGTCCTAAATATTCTTACTGAATTAGGGCATAAGTTTTCCAACCCTGGGTTCATAATTTTGGATTTTTCTGATTATTGATACCAATCTAGTTCTTTAAAAAATACATAAAATATGTTAAGTGAACAAAGCAAAAACGAAATAAGGAAAAACTTAGTTTCATTTAATTCCTTTAATATTAAAAAATTCAGTTAAGTGCGACTTTGAATCGCGCACGAAAGGAAGGTTTTTTGCTTTTTTGAAGTATTTTTCAGTTAAAACGATTTTTTCAGTTTTGTCGCTTTTTTCTCGTTTTGGCGATTTTTTCTGTTTTTGGAGGTTTTTTTCATTTTGGCGATCTTTTTCTGTTGTTGGGCTTTTTTTCATTTTGTAGATTTTTCTCATTTTGACGATTTTTTTATTTTGGTGACTTTTTTCTGTTTTTTTTTCGTTTTGGTGATTTTTTTTTTCATTTGGCGATTTTTTTTTTCATTTTGGCGATTTTTTTCTTTTTTTAGGTTTTTTTTCGTTTTGGTGATTTTTTCCATTTTGGCGATTTTTATTCATTTTGGCGATTTTTTTTTCATTTTAGCAATTTTTCCGTTTTTTTGCGATTTATTTTAGTCTAAGAATTTTTTTTTTTTTAGTTGGTGCTTTTTTTCGTTTTGGCGATTTTTTCTGTTTTTGGTTTTATTTTCATTTTGGCGATTTTTTTTCTGTTTTTTTTCATTTTGGCGATTTTTTTCCATTTTGGCGATTTTTTTCTGTTTTTTAGGTTTTTTTTTCGTTTTGGTGATTTTTTTCATTTTGGCGATTTTTTTTCATTTTGGCGATTTTCTTTCATTTTGGCGATTTTTGTTTTCATTTTAGCAATTTTTCCGTTTTTTTGCGATATATTTTAGTCTTAAATATTTTTTTTGATTTGGTGCTTTTTTTCGTTTTGGCGATTTTTTTTTTTGTTTTTGGCGATTTTTTTTGGTTTGGCGATTTTATATTTTTTTGTTTTTTTTAGTTTTACCGTTTTTGAAAATTTCAAGAGTTTTGCTCTTACGGTTTCCAAGATACAGCAAGTTGTCAAAATTGCATAGTCAAAATTGCATTAACTGATGGAACACCCTTTAATTTAAATTTTTTTAAATTTTAGTGATAATTTTTGTAGTCTGTATAAAAATACACTATTCTTACAAATTTGAAGTGTATATACATACATACAAACAATTGTATGTATATTACATGGGATTTTAAAATTTTTCGTTGCTCGTTTTGGAACACCCTTTAATTTCCAATTCTCATGTATTTGTTGTTGTAGCGGCCAAAAGTCTACATACGGTGTCCAAATTTCAGGTCTGTAGCTCTTACGGTTCTCGAGAAAATACTAATATAGTTTTAGACATAGTTAATTTTACATAACACAAAAAGTTAAAGTTTTCCAACCCTGGAAACGTCTTTTTAAATTTTTTATATTTTTTTAATTTAAAATTCCAATTTTAGTCCTACTGAAGTGTAAAATAAGTTTATTTATAAAAAAAAATAAAAATTTGTTTTCGGTAGTTACTTTTATATGGCAAAATTAAGTTTAAGTTTTCCAGCTCTGCTGGAAAGAGAGAGCTTTGAAAAAGGACTAATAAAACATAAACTGAAATTTGCCAAGAAAATAAGAAGAAATTTATGGTAAAAAGAGAAGGGTTTCTAAGCCGCAAAGTAGGTTTTGTTAAGCGAAAGCGAACAACTTTCATGCAAGTATAATAATCTACAACTGCAATGATTGCTGAAAGTGTTTTTAAAAATTAAATAAGTCTGGGCTCATGCACAGCAATTTTTGTAGTGGCCATATTTATACCTCATATTTGACATTTATTTTTGCGTTATATACATCTGTACTTCAGGGCACCACTTTAGGACATTTAAGGCCAAATTTTGTAAATTCAAACGAATTTTTCGTTTCAAAATTTGTATGGAAAAAATATTTTTTGAAACGAATTTTCGTTATTTTTCATACAAATTTGAAACGTTTAGAAACGAAATTTTTTACAAAATCTGCCTATTAAATTTCTATTTGCAGTGCAGTGATGCATTAACGAACAGGCCCTATGTGGAGATGTCTCCTCTACCCAGTGTAACCAGATTTTAAAATAATATTAAGCTAAATCACGTTTGAAAAAAAGCTAAAATAAGCTAAAAAGTTACATTTTAGGCTAGAAAATAAAGCTAAAGTTTTTTCCACTTCTTTGATCACTTTTCAATAGTTTCTTATTGCTAAACTAACGTTAAATATTACACAAACATATTTTTTCATTATACATATAGAATATTTGCTTAATGAAATTTATTAATTATTATATTTTAGATTTAATGAAGAACAAAACAAAAACTTCCCCAAAATAATCTTAAAAAGTTTTTAAAAATGTAAAAACATTTATACGAAAATACGAAAGCTTTTGAAGTGAATTAATGCTATTTAAGGTAAAGCATGGATCACACTATCTGCACAATGTACCGAGTTTCGTCAGATCAGTGAAATAAAGTCATAAGTAAAGATTTTGCTCTAATTTATCGACTACTTGAAATACAAGGACATAATTGCGCCACACTGCATTGGAAATAAGCCCATATAGACTTATTCCAGCATTAATTGAGTAATAATGCCATTTTGGCTTATTACTTATGACTTTATTGAGGTGGCCCGACGAAAATCGATACATAGTGTTATCCAGGCTTAAGGCTATTTCAGGTTTTTGTTTTAAGTTAATTGATGCCGCTGAATGAACGTTCAACTCAAGTCAAATAATTTTATACCCAAAAAAATTAAAAATTGTTTTGGTCACTAATATGAATTTATTTTTTTCCATTGGAATTCTAACCATTCTGCCATTATCTACTATTTTTCTTCTTTCCATATCTGTTATAAAATTGTCGTATAATTTACATTTTGTATTTTTTGTAAACTATTTTACAATGCTAAAAAATTATAATTTTTATGAGTTGTTTATGTTTTTAATATATTTTTAGAGAACACGCAATTTAGACTAAAAAAGCTAAATGAGTTTTTAAAAAAAGCTAAAAAATAAGCTAAGAGCTAAATGAAAATTTTAAGGCTAAATCTGAAACAAATAAGCTAAATTTAGCTCAAAATAAGCTAATATGGTCACGCTGCCTCTACCCATTGTCTTTCTCACTCTCTCTCTCTCTCTCTCTCTCTGAAACTCAAAAAGTTGCTTAGCAAAAATTGCTGTATGTGACCCCAGTCTATAAAACAGATTATGAATTAACAAGTAAGAGTGCTATATTCGGCTGTGCCGAATCTTATATACCCTTTACCAACGTATGTACATACATATACATATATATAGTATACAGACACATACATACATATTTGTTTCCATCTTGGGAGCTTTAATTTTCATTTTTCAAATTTCATACGCTAAACTTTTCTTTCAGAAGCATAAAATATATTCAATTTATAAAGAAAACGAAAAAAATTTTTAGACCTATTTAATTTTACATAACACAAAAAGTGTGAGTTTTCCAACCCTGGAGTCATAATTTTGGATTTTTCTGATTATTGATACCAATCTAGTTCTTTAAAAAATACATAAAATATGTTAAGTGAACAAAGCAAAAACGAAATAAGGAAAAACTTAGTTTCATTTAATTCCTTTAATATTAAAAAATTCAGTAAAGTGCGACTTTGAATCGCGCACGAAAGGCAGACTATTTTGCTTTTTCGAAGATTTTTTCAGTTTAAACGATTTTTTCAGTGTTGTCGCTTTTTTCTCGTTTCGGCGATTTTTTTCTGTTTTTGGAGGTTTTTTTCTTTTTGGCGATTTTTTTTTGTGTTTTTGGGCTTTTCTTCATTTTGGAGATTTTTTTTTCAGTTTGGAGATTTTTTTTTCAGTTTGGCGATTTTTTTCAGTTTTTGGGTTTCTTTTATATAAGCGATTTTTTTTTTGGTTTTTTTCATTTTGGCGATTTTTTTCTGTTTTTTGGGGTTTTTTTCGTTTTGGCGATTTTTTTTCATTTTGGCGATTTTTTTCATTTTGGCGATTTTTTTTTCATTTTGGCGATTTTTTCTGTTTTTTAGGTTTATTTTTCGTTTTGGCATTTTTTTCCATTTTGGCGATTTTTTTCATTTTGGCGATTTTTTTTCATTTTGGCGATTTTTTTTCATTTTAGCAATTTTTCCGTTTTATGCGATTTATTTTAGTCTTAGAAATTTTTTTTAATTTGGTGCTTTTTTTCGTTTTGGCGATTTTTTTTTTGTTTTTGGCGATTTTTTTCAGTTTGGCAATTTTATAATTTTTTGATTTTTTAGTTTTACCGTTTTTGAAAATTTCAAGAGTTTTGCTCTTATGGTTTCCAAGATACAGCAAGTTGTCAAAATTGCATAGTCAAAAGTGCATTAACTGATGGAACACCCTCTAATTTAAATTTTTGGAAATTTTAGTGTTAATTTTTGTAGTCTGTATAAAAAGTGTATATACATATAATTGTATGTATATTACATGGGATTTTAAAATTTTTCGCTGCTCGTTTTGGAACACCCTTTAATTTCCAATTCTCATGTATTTGTTGTTGTAGCGGCCAAAGGTCTACACACTGTGTCCAAATTTCAGGTCTGTAGCTCTTACGGTTCTCGAGAAAATACTAATATAGTTTTAGACATAGTTAATTTTACATAACACAAAAAGTTACAGTTTTCCAACCCTGGAAACGTTTTTTTAATTTTTTTATATTTTTTTAATTTAAAATTCCAATTTTAGTCGTACTGAAGTGTAAAATAAGTTTATTTATTAAAAAAAAATAAAAATTTGTTTTCGGTAGTTACTTTTATATGGCAAAATGAAGTTTACGTTTTCCAGCTCTGCAATCGTCTGCTCGATTTTGCTGAATTTCAATACCAATCTATTTTGGAAAATTTCTGACACACCAGTCCAAGAACGAAGTCTCTAGCTTTTCTGGGAGCTTCGGAAAACCGATTTCACGTACAGACAGACGGACAGACGGACAGACGGACAGACGGACAGACGGACAGACGGACAGACGGACAGACGGACAGACGGACATCGCTTATTCGTCTTCCCTATGCATATATATATTATATGGGTCGCTTATTGATATTATAGAAATTACAAACGGAATGACAAACCTATATATACCCTTTTACCATTTTTGTTGGTAAAGGGTATAAAAACCAAAATAATTTTATAAATAAAATATGCTAATATCTTAGTTTGCGCACAAAAATATGCATTTTTATTTTATGACTCAATTTCCTTTTGTGTATGATGCACTTTGTTTAAATTTTGATAGGCGACAACTGACAGCTGCTTTGTTGACGGGAGCAGTTTTAACATTTCACTTAAGTAATGGGAAATGCAAAAAGTCAAGTATGTACTTATTTTCTCGCTTCGCATCTCTTATAATTGGGATGCCATCCCCATAACAATTTCAATATTTCATAATAATAAAAAAAATATAATTTTTTACTGAACTCCCACATTTCAAGTTCATTTTGTTGTCTATTTTTCACAGTTCGCAAATTTTCATACACATTCAAGCATATTTTTCAAACCCCATACCTTGTGCATTTTGTTTAACTTCAGGCAAAAGGATTGACACTGTATCTGAAATAAGTGTGCAGAAAAATGTTGCCTTTATTGTATGTATAAATATTTTTATACCCTTTACCAACAAAAATGGTAAAAGGGTATATATAGGTTTGTCATTCCGTTTGTAATTTCTATAATATCAATAAGCGACCCATATAATATATATATTCTGGATCCTTATGCATAGGGAAGACGAATAAGCGATGTCCGTCTGTCCGTCTGTCCGTCTGTGTGTACGTGAAATCGGTTTTCCGAAGCTCCCAGAAAAGCTAGAGACTTCGTTCTTGGACTGGTGTGTCAGAAATTTTCCAAAATAGATTGGTATTGAAATTCAGCAAAATCGAGCAGACGATTGCAGAGCTGGAAAACGTAAACTTCATTTTGCCATATAAAAGTAACTACCGAAAACAAATTTTTATTTTTTTTTAATAAATAAACTTATTTTACACATCAGTACGATTACAACTGGTATTTTAAATTAAAAAAATATAAAAAAATTAAAAAAACGTTTCCAGGGTTGGAAAACTGTAACTTTTTGTGTTATGTAAAATTAACTATGTCTAAAACTATATTAGTATTTTCTCGAGAACCGTAAGAGCTACAGACCTGAAATTTGGACACAGTGTGTAGACCTTTGGCCGCTACAACAACAAATACATGAGAATTGGAAATTAAAGGGTGTTCCAAAACCAGCAGCGAAAAATGTTAAAATCCCATGTAATATACATACAATTATATGTATATACACTTTTTATAAAGACTACAAAAATTAACACTAAAATTTCCAAAAATTTAAATTAGAGGGTGTTCCATGAGTTAATGCACTTTTGACTATGCAATTTTGACAACTTGTTGTATCTTGGAAACCATAAGAGCAAAACTCTTGAAATTTTCAAAAACGGTAAAACTAAAAAATCAAAAAATTATAAAATCGCCAAACTGAAAAAAATCGCCAAAAACAAAAAAAAAATCGCCAAAACGAAAAAAAGCACCAAATTAAAAAAAATTTCTAAGACTAAAATAAATCGCATAAAACGGAAAAATTGCTAAAATGAAAAAAAATCGCCAAAATGAAAAAAAAATCGCCAAAATGAAAAAAAATCGCCAAAATGGAAAAAAATGCCAAAACGAAAAATAAACCTAAAAAACAGAAAAAATCGCCAAAATGAAAAAAAAAATCGCCAAAATGAAATAAATCGCCAAAATGAAAAAAAATCGCCAAAACGAAAAAAACCCCAAAAAACAGAAAAAAATCGCCAAAATGAAAAAAACCAAAAAAAAATCGCTTATATAAAAGAAACCCAAAAACTAAAAAAAATCGCCAAACTGAAAAAAAAATCTCCAAACTGAAAAAAAAATCTCCAAAATGAAGAAAAGCCCAAAAACACAAAAAAAAAATCGCCAAAAAGAAAAAAACCTCCAAAAACAGAAAAAAATCGCCGAAACGAGAAAAAAGCGACAACACTGAAAAAATCGTTTAAACTGAAAAAATCTTCGAAAAAGCAAAATAGCCTGCCTTTCGTGCGCGATTCAAAGTCGCACTTTACTGAATTTTTTAATATTAAAGGAATTAAATGAAACTAAGTTTTTCCTTATTTCGTTTTTGCTTTGTTCACTTAACATATTTTATGTATTTTTTAAAGAACTAGATTGGTATCAATAATCAGAAAAATCCAAAATTATGACTCCAGGGTTGGAAAACTCACACTTTTTGTGTTATGTAAAATTAAATAGGTCTAAAAATTTTTTTCCTTTTCTTTATAAATTGAATATATTTTATGCTTCTGAAAGAAAAGTTTAGCGTATGAAATTTGAAAAATGAAAATTAAAGCTCCCAAGATGGAAACAAATATGTATGTATGTGTCTGTATACTATATATATGTATATGTATGTACATACGTTGGTAAAGGGTATATAAGATTCGGCACAGCCGAATATAGCACTCTTACTTGTTTCTTCTCATGCTTTTCTACTTGTTAACAAACACATAGACATAATTGAGGGCACAAGGGATTTTATTAAAAAAAAAATAAATTAATATTTTAGCTGTGCCATTGTCTTTCTAATTTTCAACGCTATTGTACGCACAAAGTGTCGCTGCTCTAACAGGAGCATTAAAAGTGAACTTTGCTAAAAGAAAGAGTTTATGTTGGGGTGTACCCACGTGTGACTTTGTTTTTTTTTTTAATTTTGCAGGCGACAAGTAGGAACCCAGTTAGCCAGTCAATAAGAGTTAAATTTTTTTATCCCTTTCACGTCTATAGAATGCAATGTAGAGCAATTTTGATATGACAGTCATATTACCTGTTTTGTGAAGAGCATTACTGAAGTTAAAACAATGAAAATGTCCTTACTGAATGAAGCTTTATTAAGGACAACATAAGGGACATTTGCTGGAAATAAGCTTAGTAGAAATATATTTTACGGGCAGTAAAAATTTTTTTAACACAATGTAGGGAAGATTTCCCCTTAAAGTTTTTGGGGCATTTGGAGTTAAACTGCGATATATTTGCCAGAGGTTAACGGATATTATTTGTTCTTTAATATAGAACAGCTACGTCCAAGCCATGTGCACAATGTGCAAACTTTTACAACACCGACGAGATTACAACAGCCACAACAACAATACAACAGACAGCAATGCTTGCTCTTACTTTGCAAAGAAACAAAAACAAATTTAAGAGCTTTCAAGGCTATTTACCTGAAATGCAAATGTCAGTGTGTGTTTGGACGTAGCTGATCTAGAAACAACATATCGTAGGCTAAATACGCCAGCAACGATAATAATGAACAAAATAAAGGAAATTATTGAGGTAAATCCTAGATTATATTATTCCCGCTGAAAAAAGAAAACTTATGAATTTTGCATCTTAAGCAGCTATGGCCAAGCCCTATGCACAATGTGTGAACTTTTTTACCAAAGAGCTTTGTGCTTTCACACCTACGAGAGCACAACAGCCAATCAGACAACAATGCTTGTTGCTTAGAAAGAGGAACAAATTGTAAAAGCTTTCACAGCTATTTAACTCAACTGCAAATATAAGAATATGTGTATTTGCAGGTAGCGGATCCGAAGAGAAAAAAAAAACCATTTCATATTGACTTTTGGAGTTACAAAAATAATAATTTTTTAAATTTTTTCGACAACGATATATCGCCTATGAATCAGTTTGATCTTATTATATATATTTTAAAGCAGTCAATATGGATTTTTTGACTGTGATTCAACATTTTTATTTAAAATAATAATTCATTAAATTACTTGCATGATTTTTTTCTTAAAGTTAAGTTATCATAATATTTATCCACGGTTGCTATTATTAAATAGAAAATGTTTAGTGCAAAAAATTTCATTAAATATTCTTATAAGGAATTTGGTATAATTTGTTTTTACAAAAATGTGGCTGTATACATGTGTTCGTTAACGTTTGACACACATGGTCAATTGGTTGGCAGGATTTTTTCTCCTTTTTTCTTCGTCATATAAAAGACAAAAAATAAACAATTTTTTTATTTTATTTCTGGTTGACTTTAGAAACAAGGAGTGACAACAGAGTCACGGTTGAGCAAATTAATATTTTTTTTATTATTTTTATTTTATTTGGCTTCTATTTTTCAGCCGTTTTAATGTATTTATACATTTATATATATAGAAAGCATAACTTTAGCATCGTATTTTTATTGGAGATATTTAGGGTCTTATTTTGCAAAACGCCACGCTTAGCGTTAAAAAATATATATAGAAAAAAATTTAAAATACAGAAACAAAACTCAGACCAAACCCAGCAAAAAACTTTGCCTACTAGAATGCAAAAAAGTGTATGTACTCCTCAGTCGTAAGTACTTACAATTTGACTGAATAACCCATTATTTTTGTTTGAGAAGTTCAAAAAGTATGCGGTACCCTATACTTTTTGCCTACAAACATACAAAAGTTAATAGATTACTGATTGCCTAAAAGTACTCAAAATTTAATGGGTTATTTTTTGCGTACAAATATGCAAAATAATATAGATTAATTTTTGCTTAAACTTATTCAAAATTAATTTGCTATATTTTCTAATTTTTTTTAGTTTAAATGAATAAAATTTTGTAACAAATTTCTCTAGATATACACATTTCCTTATTAACTGGAAAGTACTACAATAAGTACTTTCACGTAGTGATATAAATAAGTTCTTATTTTATTCATTACATGACATTCATTATTATGCAAATAAAATAATTAGATAAATAAGTACCACTCGTTACTTTGTAAGCCATTAAAAGAGTACTACCCATTACAAAACTTCGAAAATTTTTTGCTGGGAATTTGTCAATATCCTAATTTTAATACAATTTTTTTTTCTAAAAGAAAAACATTAACTGAAGCTTTGAAGTTCTTGTAACTAAATTAATTTAATATTGCAAGCTGCCCCATTGTGATCGACATAAAGCGTTCGATCGACAACTTGTATTGAAAACAACAATAAACGTAAAAAAAATTGTTGTTGTTTATGACATTGTGAGACAGGCTGTAAATAAATTAATTAAATATTACCTGGTCATAAAAAATTGCAGTAGCAAAAAATTTTATAACTCGTCGTTATGTTTTTTTTTCTGTATGAAGCTTATTTCAAAAACTTAATTTAAAAGCTCAATCTATAAAAAATATGAGTTCATAAGAAAAACTACATACTAAGTAAGTTCTTCCAAATAGATGCGCATTATTTGAGAAAAAATTTTAATATATGGGCTATTCCACAGAATGTCACGCACGAAGTCATGTACGATGTCACGTACGTAGACCAATCAATTAAGCTTGTAGTTCAGAGAAAATTAAACTGTTTCTCTATTTATTTATGTACTTTTAAGGAGCGTAAGTAGCTCTACCTTTGGTAAAATATAAGTAAAAATCTATCTGCATTGATCTGAAATACTAGCTCAATAGATTGGCCAACGTACGTGAGGGCGTGCGTGACTTTCTGTAGAATGGCCCATATGTACATGTGGCCAAGTTTTGGTAGTACAAATATAACAGGCAACAAACATGAACTGACTCTAAATATTTCCACTTATAAAAAATAATTAAATATTTAATTCAATTTTATTGAAGGAGTGGTGGGTCAATAGAAGAAGTGGAGGGTCAATTGAAGGTCATATAAGAATGAAAAAGTGGCCAGAACTGCTTAAAAAGTTCAGGTTTTGCAGATTTTTCATTTATTTCACTCTCCTCTATGGCATTACTTTGATTTAGATTTAGATTCAGATAAGTAAAAACGCTATTCCAGAGAAGAAGCTTCTAGCGATTCTCTTCTATGGCATTGCAGTAAGCAAGTTAAAATACGACCGTGAACAAATTTCTGATATGTTATGAACTCTGTTATACATACTCGTAATATTCCCCCATATTGTGGCGTTATCGATGACACATCAAGACGACAGTAAATTTTGTCACTTGTATACTCTTTATCGGCAACAGTTGGATCTTATTGACAATCACCCTTATTCCAATTGTCGACATCAATGTCACTTTGATACAATACCAAAAAATTGGGACTTGTGCATCCGTTTTCGAAAACAACTTACAGGCTTATGCTATATTCTAGACCTTAGGGAACGGGAATAGATTGTCAGTAGCACAACGAGTAAACAAGTCCCACTTTTTTGGTATTGTGTTAAAGTGACGTCGATATCGACAACTGGAATAAGAGTGAATATCTTGCTAATCTCTAAGGCTTTGTAAATAAATGAAGCAAAATAATAATAGTCAATTTTTGTCGACAAAGAGTAGACAAATGACTATTTTTATTGTCGTCTTGATGTGATTTCACAATAAGGGGAATTGAGTTTTATTGATTTATGTCTATGTATATCTATGCGATATATGTATGCACACGCTAAGCATATTTGCACGATGCCATACGTCCCGTGTTTACCTTTCTCATTACTTTGTTTACCCCTTGTCATAAAATGATTAAATTTAAAGTAGAAGTAGACCTCATTGGGATATGTAAGCTTATATGCAAAGTTTGAAAGTTACAACGAAACTTTAAGTTAGCAGGTTTACCTATAAATAAGGGCCTCCACACCTGATAACAAAATGAAATCCGAATCAGTTTGTAGGAATAAGTATTGTAACCAACAAAAATGTGCTCAAAATTTTGATCTCAGTACTTGTGACGGGCTTATTGCTGGTTTTTTTTTCACATTTATGCTTTCGTGAGTATAAATCCCAACACTGAGTCGTGACACTCGGCCAGCAGCTTCATCAGTTAAATATGTTGCATTATTGCGTTTTATTCACTCGAAGCAGCTTAAAAAAAATATTACAAGCTTTTTAGCAATTCTTTACATGTAACTAATTTTTTATACTTCGTATAAACAAGTATCATAAGTACCTATAAACTATACAAATAATTAAATTATATAGTTCAATTATTATAAAAAAAATAGTTTTTTTTTGCTGCAAATTCAGTAATAAGTTTTTTAATTGTGTTTTTATGGCCCTCATTGGAATTTTTGTTGCTAATTTATACAGCAATAACCACATTATTAAAGCTAATAAAATGACAATATGACATGGTTTAAATTAATTTGTGCATATAAATTTTTGTGTCAATGTACATTTTATGTGAAAAATATCAAATGAAAACATGGCATGTTATGCATTTTAAATTAATGATAAATAAAGCAATATTTTTCTAAAAATATATTTTTTTAAAACAACCAATTATTCGTTATTGTGAAAATTTGTTAGTTATAGCTATGCTATTTGTGTCACGATACAGAAGCTAGAATGTGATTTTCGTAACAACAACAATCGCCACTGTGACAGTTA
Source organism: Tachina lurida (assembly GCA_944452675.1). Lineage (NCBI taxonomy): Eukaryota > Metazoa > Arthropoda > Insecta > Diptera > Tachinidae > Tachina > Tachina lurida. The sequence goes on along the minus strand of OX101753.1, from coordinate 168,629,004 downwards.
TAAATTTATTTTTGTTTGTTTTATTTTGTTTTGTTTCATTCTTTGCAGTGAGTGCAACAAAAACAAAACTAAAACAATGAGAACGATTGCTCAATTTGTTTATGTATTGTGTTTGCTTATGAGCACAAACCAGAGAACACAGCCGATTAGTTGAAAGGCGGTAAACAGCCGCCGTCGGCCATAATACATTAATTTGATTGTATGCCCCTAGAAAAGAAAATAATGGGAAATAAATGGAAATGTTTTGAAATATTTGCGGCGTATTATACATCATCAGACAATATAATTTTATTGCATTGTTATTCAACACATTAATTTTATTTTATATAGCTAAGCAGCATAGCTATTTACCGGGTGTCTTGAGACACCTCGCTTCTTATTTTTTTTTTTTTTTTTAGTGGGAAAAAGCTCTGAATTTTCCTTTTCTCTTTTTATTTTAATTTAAAATTTTTTATTTTACATCTAACTCTTTTGGTTTCTTACACAAAATATTATTGCAATAACATTTTAGTGTTTTCATAATGTAAAGGAATAACAAAAACAAAAATAAAAACAATTTAATATATAAATATATTTCACTTTGTAATTGCTTAAGCAAAATGTCAAATTAGTAACATTTTATCTAATAAAATGCTTTGAAGCACGCAAAAATGTTTTGTCTTAATATTTTTCTTATTTCAGATTCCTGCAGACTTTCATTATTTGACTGTAAAATTTTACATTGTTCTCTTGGTAAAGCTTAATAACAAAAAAAAAAAAAAAAAAATAACACTCGCAATTAAAGAAAGTTTATGCGAGTATTGTTGTTCTTTGAAGGCGAACAAAAATTTACTTAATTGAAAAAATAAACTACGCTACACTAGAGGAAGGGAAAATAAAATAAGAAAATTGCAGTTGAGGGTTAAACATTGGCGACCCTTTGATAATAATGCGATACAAGCGAGTTCAAGTTGGCTTTGTCAATAAGGGCAGGTCTTAGTTGACACTCTGTGGCAGCCAAGAACTTATATTATTTATAGAGTTGCTGTGAAGGCTGGCGCCACTAATAAATGTCTTATACATATATATAAATAGCACACTAAATCTTAAACATTTACAACTCAAAATATGCCAGATGTTAAGAAGTGGCAAAAGGCTAGTGATAGTGAACACATAAAACAGGCATAACGATATTTTATATTGTTCAAGAAGATTTTGTTGTAAAAACGAAGTCTTTCAGAAGCAAGACAAATGTACTTGCTTGCAAACTGTTCCACTTTCGCTATAGCGTGCTTACGACTTCGTTATGGCTCAAGAACAGATAGACCTCTTTTACACAATGAAAGTTTGAAAGCTGGGTGAAAGACAGCCTATCTATCTGCCTATCTCCCAGCTGAATTCAGACTTTGCAAAGTAAACTTTGCTTGTGTAAAAGGGGTGTTAGACATTTTTAGAATAAATGCAAACAACTAGACAGAATGAATATGCCCTCCATTTATATGCAGGTCAACTAAAAAGCAATGAACATCAAAATACTTTAAGTGAAAAATATCTAATGGAAAGTGCTGGTGAAGCGTTAAAATGTTAAAAAAGCCTTTTGCTTTTCTGTTAGCTATTTTTATTTTTTAGCTGTGATTATTCTTATCTATCTCTATCTCTAGGTCTCTCTCTCTCTCTCTCGCTATCTCTTATTTATTATTAACTATAAAAATCAAATTTTTTTCGTTCAACTTTATTTACTTGCGTCTAATGTTGACTCTTTGTCCAATGAAAATAAAAGGAAAGTGTTTTTTTTTTAGAAATTTTTATTTGCTTTAAGTTTTATGTTTTTTATATCTCGCTTGCAATGACTTTCGCTTGCCCTGGAACGTGTTTTATTATGCCTTTATAGCCAACGTGTTACTGCATTTATTTTGTTTGCTTTAATTTTATTTTCTTTACTTTGATAATTCTTTTTTTTTATTTAAGTAGAGTTATAAAATACAATTCGTACAAAAAATTTACAAAAAAATAAGAATACATGTTGACAATTTTTTTAATTTCATTCTTGGTGAAATTGAAAGTAATATATAGTGACAAATAGCTTTGAGAAGAATATATTTATATAAGATATACTCAAGTTATTTTAAAGCTCTTACATTAGATAAATAAAAAATGTGTCAAGTTATAAATTTTAGGGTTATGGTACATACTTTTGTTGCAGTTTTAAGCTTTTTGTAATATAAGAAAAAAGTCGGCTATGGGCATTTCTCCGAGAAAGTGTACTTTTTGTCGCGTGTGACAGCAAGCGATTAACCTTGTATTTGTGACCAATGTGACTCAATTTTTCTGAAAATGTTACCTAACGTAGAGCTGCTGACTACCTACACAAAAATATATTAATAAGTAAACAGAAAGTTTCGTTTTTTTGAAAAGGAAACAATCATATTTGCTTGGTGTCGCACGCTACAAAAAGTTGACATTTCTGTGGAAATGCCTACATGCAAAAATAAAAAATAAAATAAAATAATGTAAAATAAAATAAAATAAAATAAAATAAAATAAAATAAAATAAAAGAAAATAAAATAAAATAAAATTAAAATTAAATAAAATAAAGTTAAAGTAAAATAAAATAAAATAAAATAAAATAAAATAAAATAAAATAAAATAAAATAAAATAAAAAAATAAAATAAAATAAAATAAAATAAAATTAAAATTAAATAAAATAAAGTTAAAGTAAAATAAAATAAAATAAAATAAAATAAAATAAAATTAAAATTAAATAAAATAAAGTTAAAGTAAAATAAAATAAAATAAAAAAATAAAATAGAATAAAATAAAATTAAAATTAAATAAAATAAAGTTAAAGTAAAATAAAATCAAATAAAATAAAACAAAATAAATAAAATAAAAAAAAATTAAATTAAAATTAAATAAAATAAAGTTAAAGTAAAATAAAATAAAATAAAATAAAAAAATAAAATAGAATAAAATAAAATTAAAATTAAATAAAATAAAGTTAAAGTAAAATAAAATCAAATAAAATAAAATAAAATAAAATAAAATAAAATAAAACAAAATAAATAAAATAAAATAAAATAAAATAAAATAAAACAAAATAAATAAAATAAAATAAAATAAAATGTAATAAATTTAAAGACAATAAAATAAAATAAAATAAAATAAAATAAAATAAAATAAAATAAAATAAAATACAATAAAATAAAATAAAATAAAATAAAATAAAATAAAATAAAATAAAATAAATTAAAAGTAAATGAAATAAAAATATTTTTCATAATCGCATTACGTAAATTTTTTTCAAAATTAAATTATTATTTTATGAAATTATAATTTTTTTGTTCTAATACAATTATCTTTAGTTCTTATATAATATACGGAAAAAAATATCAATTAAAAATTTTATTAGGCCAATTAAAAAAATTTAATTAAAGCTAAGAACTTCTTTGATCTCAAGCTTAATTAAAATTGATTCAAGTAAACTTTTTTATATACATATAAATTTTATTTAAGCTAAAGGTCTTTTGTAATAAATTTACTTTTTTAATAAATTTAATTAAATAAATGTTTAGTTGAGACGAAATAGAATTTTTTATTGATTTTCGGTCTTTTTATTTTGGATTTTTTGCTGTGTACGCTTTGTTTAGTAGCAATGATGGCTGGTGGCTTCACGCTTTAATTGTCATCTTTTTTTGTTACATAATTTTCATTTTAAACATTCTTACATCCATTCCGTTTTGTATTGTTTTTATTTTATTATGCACTTACATTCTTGTAATTTTTCTAAAGCTCTTTCTTTTTATTATTCCAAAAATAACGCATTTATTGTTGTCGTTTTTCTTTTGTTGTTTTTTATTAGTGTCTAACTTTATTTTTATTTTCTTCTAAGCAGCCTCATAAAACGTACTTTTCTACTTGATTTCTTAAGCGTATGACATGCACAAAGCAAAGTTTAAATAAATAAAAGCAACACATAAATTTTAAGAAAAACATTTTACGATAACAATTAGCATTGCTAAAATAAAATTTCAACTAAATTAAATATCTAGATTTATATAAGTTTTTGCTGCATTGGACTTAAAGAATTCTCTGTTTGATTAAATTAGTGATAACATAAAGTTAGTCGATTTATAAAGCCAACATTTTATACATAAAACAATAATTTTAAAAACAATCCCCCTTATTATGAATGGCTTCGTCAACGTCACATCAAGACGACAATAAATATTGTCACTTGTCTACTCTTTATCGGCAACAATTGGCCGATAAATTAATAAAGCATAATAATGGTACTTAATTATTGTAGACAGAGCCAATTTTTACTGTCGTCTTGATGTCACGTCGACAACGCCATTCGCAATAAGGGGGAATAATTTCTTTGAAAGAAAATACAAATTTGTTTCATTTGAATATTTGGTAAAATTTACTTGCAATATTACGCAGAAAATATTGTAATGAAATATTATTTAAAATCTGGTAAAAATGAATTAAATCTTCATCAGTGAAAAATTTTATAATTTTAATTAATTGATTAAAGCAATCACATTTTTCATCGAATCAATTAAATTCTTAATTGAAAATAATAATTGGAGAAACGTTTTTCTGTGTTAGTAAATAAAACTTTTTAGTCCTTGTATAAACTATTGATACTAATTACAATAATCCTTACCTCTGAATTAACTTGTCAAATGCAAAAAATTAGAAAATTATATTATTATAAAAAGGCGCACTATGAGCCGTTTTCATGTGTATTTGCAGTTATTTGAAGTTGTTTGTTGTTATGATATAATGTCAATAAATATCATAGTATGATAAAAATTCAAACTGTTTTCAATGTGCTCAATATGTGCATAAATTTTCCCTTTTTCACAATGTGTATAAATAAGTGACACATTTCTTTTTAGTTTTGCTGCTCTAGATAAAATAATTCGGTCAACAAAAATTTTAAAATACATACATACCATATTTTTCTAGAAAAGTTGTTATGTTGTTAAAATTGTATAAACTTCACTTACACTAGTACTTATTTCAATAAAAATTTAACAGGTTTTGACAAGCACAAAAACAAGAATAGGAAAACTTAATTTACATACATAAGCACATATATAGAATTTTGTATTTTATAGACACACACACATCAAATCCACTTACATACAGACACGCATCTCACAGCACAAACGACTGGAAAAGAAAACATATACTTGAAAATGTTTAAAAATAGTCAAGTGGTAGAGAAAGTTGTACACAATAACTAGGTTACATAACTTTGGCAGACATTTTAGAAGAACAAAAACACCTGAGCTGAAATAATATCTAGTGTTTGATACACTGAAAGAAGTTTATTCTTCGCTATATAAGACTGATAAATTTTATACACTGATGTTATAAGAAGTAAGTTTGGTAGGAGGCTGCTTCTGGAATAATCAAAAAATGTGGAACAAAGCCACTTAATTGACAAAATATATTTATTGTCCTGTCAAAGTGCTTAAGACGGGGTAAGCCACCCATACCTAGAAAATATTTATAATTGTCATAAAAATATCTATCTATCTAGGCATAGTCGATATATTGCCCAGGGAAGGGCAATATCTAACCTCAAAAACAATGCAACCAATTCTTATGAAATTCAAAACATACATAGTTAAATTTGCTTCTATAAGGATCCACAGAGTTTACTTAGACCTTGCCCTACGATGTTAACAGAAAACTTTCGATGGACAAATTGTACTGAAAACAGCAATTAAATAACAAAATTAATTTTTGTTTTCATTATAATTAATCGAAACTTTTCTGTCGACATTGGATAGTGGTACGGAACCATCAGTACAAAACTACTACTCGAACGTTGACGAATTACACGCCATTTTTGAAAATTTGTGTAATAATGATGATAAAGAAGCCGCCACAAAATATTTTAGCCTTTAACAAATTTAAGCGATTTGAAGAATAATTCAGAACTTGCCTTACGATGTCAACAGAAAACTTTCAATGGAAAAATTGTATTGAAAAAAACAATAAAATAAGAAAAGTAACTTTTGTTTTCAATATAATTGATCGATAATTTTCTTTCGACATCGTGGGCCAGGCTGTTAGTTTTAAGGAATTGGATGGTGGTACGGAAACGCCAGTTCAAAACTACTACTCGAACGTTGACGACAGAGGCGTGTGACTGTTCAAAATATGTAATTGAAGTCTACTGATGATTTGGCTAAGCACCAATATACCAATATATAAAGGCAATGCTTAACGACCAGCAAATAAATTTCAATTAGAATATTTACTAGGTTTCAAAAACTTTTTTAAAGTGTATTTTTTCTACATATCATATAAAAACCATCAGTTTTATAAATACCTAGCTGCTAGAACATTTTTTGCCTTCTGGAACAAAAAAAAAATATTACAAAATGTGACAACCAGCAATTATTGTATGACACAACCATCTTAATAACTTTATTTTTCCCTTCTGGCAAACAAAAAAATTAAATAAAAATTGTACAAACGAAGTTGACACTCAAATAACTTTGGCAGATTGACGAAGGAAAAAGCTTTTTCCAGGAGTGATGACAGTCTTGGGGCTTTACTTTTGAATTAAATTTAATTTTTAGTTAGATATGAAAATCTTTATATAATTACTTGTGATTAAAAATACATATTTTTTCTTGGAATTAAAATTATCCATTTCAAAATTTAAGCCAAAACAGAAACTTTTCTGTGCTGTAACAAAACATTAATATTAATATCAGTGTATTAGTATTATTTTTTATTTTTATTAATGTCTATACAAATTTTTAATACGGTGTAGCAACTCTAAACGATTTTGTGTGAAAAAAATTTAACTTATTGGCAGCTCTGGTTAAGTTTGTGTGGGTGAAAAATAAAATTAAACCATTTTAAGCTGAGAGTTGTTCGTAAAAAATATTTAGTCTTTTTCAAGAATAGGGACGTCAAACTGCATAAAAAAATGGCAAAAAATTTTTACCGACAACATGGATGTTATCCACCTTAAGCGTCAATCTATTCAAAATGGTTTTCCAGAGTAGGAGTTTACTGCTCTTAAATGTTGAAAAGTGAGTGCAGTGTAAAACATCGTTTGACAGTTAAACTTTCGTAAATTCTATCGGGCTTTAAAAATTTTTCTCTCACAAAAAATTCCACAAAAGTTTTAGTCTTAAGTTAAATATTCTAGTGTTAGGGCGGCAGCAAGGCAATTTGAAACCAGGTGGTCTCGATTTGAAACTCTGCATTTTCGCCTTGCATATTTATAAGTGAAACATTTCCTGCTGTCAGAATACGTTTCCTTTGATTTGATAGCAGAGAAACCATCAGCTGGTGGTCAGCTGATGAATTGAGATAACCTGATGCCTTGGGTGCCAGTTAATATTTCAATTGAAAGTTTTTGTCATTTTAAAATAAATATAGTCATTATATAAATAAAATATATCTTTAATATGACTAATATAAAAATATTTTATGATACATATTTAAATTTAATTGAACTAGAATGAATATATGTTAGGAAAAATGTCTTAATCGGGCTTAAGTTCAGTATTTTTCAGTTCTTATTAATCAGGGCATTTTTATAAAAAAGAACAGACAAGTAAAACTAGACTTTTTAGCTAAGGGAAATACCGGCATTTTTCTGTGCAGCCACGCACTTCATCAGCATCCATGTCTATCTATTTGGGCAAAGATTGTTAGTAACATCAGCTATTTACAATAAATTTTTAATGAAATGGAATATGAGAAAGGATTATATTTTTTATACCTGTAGTAAATGCATTTGTAAGTATCAGTATTTATTTTCTATTTTTCTGTTCTTTCATTTTCTGTTCAGGTTTCCACAAACTTATATCATTTATACCCCAGCTAAAAAAGTGTAGCTTAATTTTTCTTCTCTGCCTTAACAAATCATATTAATTAATAAATATAAATCATTATATAAGAATTAAAAACTACTAAACTTAAGCTCGATTAAGAAATTTATCCTGATTAGCATTTTCTTAGAGCTATGCTCTTTATGCCAGACACAAGATGTGATTTTGGTAAAAAAAATATTCAACACTTTTACAGTTTAAACTTTTTATGTAAATAAATATCATTAAACAAAAATTACCAATAATCCAAATACTTGTGTTTTTTGGAAATTGCTACAATGTTAAGTTTAACATTTATTAACGAACTAATAATGCCATATTATTATTCTACGTATGCAGTAAGGTATTTTTTTTTTATTAAAAATACATTGAAATTGATTGAACGGGTAAAGGTTCCCTAATCATCTGCATTAGCAACAGTGAAATGCGCATCCGATCCAGCTAAACCTCTCAATAGGATTTGCTCTAAGTCTAAGAAATGTCCACACATGCAAACAGTTGCTGTGAATTTATTTTGTTTTATAAATAAATATTATGAATAATAAGTAAATAGTTTTAAAAATGCAAATACGAGTAATTTTATTGCTGTGTTATTGTGTTATTTAACACTTGTTTAATGTAGCTAAGCAGCATAGCTCTAACCTCTAAGATACCTTTTTATGATAATTTTGTAAGTGATATACAACTTTCCATTTAATAAAAATTTTCAGCTTTAATATTTTTTAAAAATGTCTCCCATTCTTCCAATTTGAAGACAGAGTGAACTATTTATGTTAACAATATGTGAAATCACCCTAATAATAATTTTTTAGCTTAAACACCAACTGCCTTATTTATAAAAAATTATTAGGGCTTTAAAAAGGCTTTTTAAGAATAATTTTTTATGAAAATTTGTGTTAAAAACCCTTTATAAAGTGTTAATAAGTTTTACAAATTAGGCTGCAAGAATTTAGTTGTATTACGTTAAAAAAATTAACCAGCTTTAAGCTGTATATATTGAATTAAATTAATTTTGTATTTTATAAAGTAGATTTCTTAAAATTTTTCGACATTCCTATTTTAAGCTTCATAGACTTGTGCGTTAAGTATAAAATTAAAACAATTACAATTGTCAATAAGAGACAACATATCCACAAACACTCCAATAGCTGTCAGTATAAGCGCAAGCACAAATATATATAAAAATATAATGCAAGTTTATACTCTTTGTGTGAGTTATAAAAACTTTTAAGTATATATACATTTATATATGCATTTATATATATGCATTTATTCGCATGTAGTGTGCATAATTATTGTTTGAGTGTATGTTAAAGGCTTATAAATGTCAGTTCAAAGAGCCATTATAACTTTAGGCTTAAGTAGCTACTAGACCATCATCATTATTATCATAATAATGAGAGTTATAATTACGACGAACATTATCATCATAATAATTCCTAAAATAACTTTAGTTGTGTTCAGAGTTATAATGTGTTTTATCTAGAAGAAAAATGTCATTGATACTAATTCATACAAATAGCCAGAAAAGCGAGCACACTGTTGTGCTTAAAGTTTTTGTAAAAGAGTTGAGTGTTGGTAAGTTTTTGGCATACGAGTTAATTATTTTAAGTGGACCTACTGCAGACCTTTATTTACGAGAGAAATTACATGAGCTTGTGTAAATATGAAACGCATGTACCCAGTTGGCCACGTCTTTAAGACATCTTTGACGACGGGTACAAGACAATGGTAAGTCGTAGAAGACATATTGAAGACAGCCCCATACAAATCGTCGACGAAATTTTCATACAAATGGCGCCAAGGTCACACAAGACGAGATGGGCGACAATGTCGCTCAGATTGTCGTCAACACTGATTTATTGAAGACAAAATGCATGACACTGTCGCTCAGATTGTCGTCAACACGGCTTTATTGAAAAAAAAAACGATGGATATTGTCGCTAAGATTGTCCTCAACAAAGTTTTATTGAAGACAAAACGATGGATATTGTCGCTCAGATAGTCATGAACGATGATTTCCTTTGAATTTTCGATTAGAAAACCTAATGAACAGGCGACATGTCATACATTAATCGTCGAAGACAATGTCTTCTTTCACGATTTGGCCAATTGGGTTCATATGTATGTATATATATAACACACTTGCTTACTCACATATGCCTGCACTTATAAATGTTTCCATTATGATGACTCTTCTTGTATGTATGTGTGTGTGTGTCCTTGCTAAGTGCACTTATGCCGAAGTACAATATAAATACATACATACATACATACATACATACATACATACAGACATACATATGAAAAAAGCCACTTAAATGGATATAATTTGTAGTGTTATTAGCATTATAAGTTTATTATTTTATGTAGTGGCACTTAATTTAATTACAATGTTCAGTACTGTAGTGCTAATAATAATAATAATAATTTTGTATGTCTTCCTGTATGTGAGTCTATAATAATGGATAAGCCATTTGCATATGAAAATTCAAAAAACCATGAATGTAATAATGCGTAAACAAATTTTAAAGGTTATTTTCCACACTTCGAAAGAGACTTAAATATCACTTTATAACTAGGGTTATTAACCCTAGAATACTAACGTACGTAAAATTTACGTGTAGTTTTTTTTAATATTGTTGCTACAAAATTATCAAGTAGCCTAACAGTACCAAATTCTACAAGTGCTTTTATTGAAACTTTTTGAACAAACGCCAAGCCAAAAACACATCATATTTAATCATTAAACTGTTCTAAAAACATGATCAGTACAAGGCTATACGTAAAATTTACGTGGTGTTAGTGTTAAGAGTATAATATTTTTACGGAAATTATAGGTGGCGTTAGTAATAAGAGTATAAATTTGTAGAATTATTCCATGTCGTGACTGTAAAGGCAAGTAAAAACCCATTGAATTCCAAGCGTGGTCGGAACTGTAAACATGTTGCAGCATTACTAAACTTCAGCGACTTCAACAACATTGGTGACGCTAGTCATAAAGAGGAGGAAGAGGATTTTGATAGCGGCGATAGTTATGCTGTTAAGAAGTGGTGCAAAAGATGAAAATAATATCGAAAAAGAATTGGCAGAAAGACGCATCACCGAAAAGTTCATATTGAAAAAAATAAGATGTAAAAACAAGGCTCACAGAAGGAATTACTCCAGCTAATACAGAATCAGAAAAAAACGTTATTTTAGGCCAGAATGACTACGTTTGGAATAATTTTTAATTTTGCAACGAAGGCTCTAAAAGCGTTGCATCAAATAAAAGTATACAAAAACTGTATTAGCCAGCAGGACTGATGATATACATATGTATGTATATGAAATAACATATTAAAATTTATTTTATTTTAGTTTTGACTTGATCCCAAACATGAATTTTTATTTCCCTTTTAAAATTGTTTTTGATTGCTTTATAATTAATTATAAGTTTATTTCTGTTATATAAATAACAACAAGTAATAATATAAAATTATTTACATAAAAAACTCGAATTACTTAAAGTGCTTTAGGAAAAATTCTACAGTACGTAAAATTTACGTGGCGTTAGTATTAACGTATTATTAAATAGCGTTAGTATTCCAGGGTTAAACAAAACATTATGATAAATATTAAAATTTCAGTCCTTTTAAAGTTTCAAAAATTTAACAGATATATTTCAAAATTACTTTCCCGAAACGAACAATAACTGCTTAAGAATTTATATAAGCAAGCTCTAACTTCATTGCTAAAAATATCAAATTAATTTAAAATAATATTATATTTCATACCTTATCAGCACGTGCCTACAAGCCACATTTTTTATCGCAACTGCTACAAAGACTCTCTCTCTCTCTCTCTGGTGCAAAAATTAATTTTCATTTGCTTCAAAATTTATCTTCACACAACTTGTAGCAGTTGGATTTCTTGGACGCCATGGAAAATGTAAGAGTATGGTGAGTGACTGAACAGTGTTTGCCTTTATTATTAAACTGTAAATTATTTTAAGTTAATTCAATTAACTAGAGTCACACCTTTTTATCTAGTTGTTATCTGGTGGCTTGTTTTCCTTTATTTTCATACAACAAAACTTAATAACTGGTATGGAAGTATACGAACATATACGCACATACATTTACCCACATAAATACCCTGTCGGAGAATGTGTGGTTGACTACAAAAATAGTTAGCTTATAGTTAACTTTTCTTAGACTGACTAAAAGCTAACTGCAATGTCATCCAGAACAAAGCCAAAATTAATTCTTACGTAAACGAATTTGATAAGAGCCAACAAATTTATTCTCAGCTACTTTAAAACTCATTTCAGTTTTTATTAACATTTTGCTGTTGTTATCTTAGATGTTCGAACTCCAGAAAATTTTTTTTAATTTACTGACTACCAGGTGATTTAAAAAAGTCAACTTTAAGTTAGCTGGAAGTAGTGCAGAGTGAGACAATTGACTACCGTCTAGGACATCGCAATGTTAAAATAGTCAGTTTATTACATTGCAAAGTAATCCAAGTGCTAGTCAGTACTAGTTGCAAAATAGTTAGATTAAAGTTAGTTTAAAGTTAGCCAAATTTCCGACAGGGTACCAACACTCTATATTTATATAACATAAAGACAAAGACAAAGACAAGACATTTTCCGCTTTGGTACAATAATTTTCTCACTATAATTATGCAGGTGGAGCAGGTTTAAAGGAATTATATGAAGAGTGTGTAAAAGATTAATGTGCTGGCTATTGGCAGCAGCTATTTTCAGTTGTATTTAATAAAATAAATTTTATTTGGCCATAAGGAAGAAGTATTTATGATGACCTTAAGAGTTTGCAAGGCTAGCCTACAATGTAAATTAAATTAGTTTTGTTGAAAAGAATATCATTCAGTACAACTAAATATGAAAGAATATAGGAGCATTCGTTTAAAAAACTAGTTTTTAAAATTTTTTTCCAATATGTTTTTATTACTTTTTCTTAAAAAAAAAGTCTATGAAGGTACAATTCAACCTATAAAGTGTTTAAAGTTTTGATTATTCAGCCCAGGAACCATCTTATTTATTTTAAAATAAATCTTAAATCGTTTTCTCTCTAAAATATAAAATAGGTTCAATTAATAAAGCAAAAAAAAAACAAATAGTTTTAGTTTGTTACTTGAATATACCAAAAGTAAGTTTTATTTTTCCAGCCCTGAAACCATCTTTTTGATTTTTCTGATTTTGATTACCAATTTATTTCTTTGTAAAATATAAAAAAAGGTTTTATTAAGTATGGAAACGTATTTTTTGGTTTACTTTTATATGCAAAATAATGGTTGAATTGTCCAACCCTGGAGCCATCATTTTGATTTTTCTTATATGCAATACCAATTTATTTCTTGCTCAACTAAATTACTAATATAAGATATGAAAACAGTTTTAATATGCTACAAAAAAAGTTTACATTTTCCAGCCCTGGAACCATATTATTTATTTTTCTGCCTCTTTAATCTTTTTTGCTCTAAAATTTTCCAGTCCTGAAACCATTTCTTTGATATTTCTGATTTTCATTACCAATTTATTTCGTTCTAAAATAAAAAAAAAGTTTTGTTAAGAATGCAATAGAAAATTGTTTGGATTACTTTTATTTACAAAACAAAATAAAATTCCAACCCTGAAACCACAATTTTGATTTTTCTAATTTCAATACAATTTTTTTTTTCAAATACAAACCATGTTTTATTAATAAATATTATAACATTAGCTTTAATATACAAGAAAAAACATTTTTATTTTCCAGCCCTGGAACCATATTATTTACTTTCCTACTTTTGGATTCTTTTTCTCTCTAAAATATAAAATATTTTAAATTATTGCAGAAAAAACAAATATATTTAGTTAACAAATAATTATATAATAAATTCGAGTTTTCCACCCCTGGAACCATCTTTTTGATTTTTCTGATTTTTACTGCCAATCTATTTAATTTTTAAATATAAAATAGGTCTAATTAATAAAGATTATACAATAAACTTTAATGTACTAAAAAAAATTATTTTCCAGCCCTGGAACCATTTCATGCATTTTTCTGGCTTTTTAATATTTTTGTCTTTAAAGCACAAAACTGATTTATCAAGTAATTAAAGAAAACACAAATTTTCTTAGTTAGTTACTTTATTCTACCCAAAAAAGTTTTAGTTTTCCAGCCCTGGTACAATTTTTTTTTTATTTTACTGTTTTTAAATTCTGATATTAATACACCAGCCAAAAACTGAAGTTTCTAATTTTTTTGGTCCTGCGGAAAAACTTTACGTACAGTAAGTTGGACAGATGGGCAGAGATGGACAGACAGACTTCGTTTATTCGACTTTTATATTAATAGAAAAGAAAATAATGGGAAATAAATGGAAACGTTTTGAAATATTTGCAGAGAATTTAACTTCATCATATAATGTAATTATATTGCATTGTTATTTAACACATTAAGTTTTTTTTATATAGCTAAGTAGCATAGCTATAACCGGGTGTTTTAAGACACTTCTCTTCTTTTTTGTTCTTTATTATACCTTTTGCCTTAATTGCTTCCTTCTAAACTGATTGCCATCACGAGTTACTAGAGACAATGTGAACTATTCTATTTTCCTTCCTTCAAACAAATGCATACCTTGTATATAGACACAATCACTTCAGGTAACTTAAATAATAAATTTCACTGCAACAAGATATGTTTGTTAAAAAAAAAAATAGAGAAAATACGAAATAAAAACATATAAAATAAAGAAATAAAAATTTTAACAAAACTTTGCTTTTTATTTAATCCCTTAACATTTGCATAATTTAAGATTACAAAAAAAAAATGTTGGAACAATTTTCTTTGGGTTTTTTTTTCTCTCTCCCCGATTTCGTCTATATACAACGTACAGTGTTTATTTATGACATTCTTTGTATTAAGTTTTTTCTTGCTTCTACCTGATATCCTTAAATATTCACATTAAGCGCAATCCTTTTTTCACGTCTTCCCTCCCATTCTCTTCCACATTCTTTGTTATATCAACATTATGTATGGCAGTACAGGCATAATATTGCGTTAAGACAGTGACAGGGATTTCCTGCACATGGGAAACTGGAGTGAGTGAAGTGAACTCTACTCTACAACAAAAATATTTTACAAATTTTACTTTCATCATCTAGGTGTAGATGACGAATAGCGGAGAGTAGCAGGGAGTTGGTATTTTAAAGGTTTGTCAATTTGAGCTTATTTGGTGATTTTATGTCAGCGTGTGTGTGGTAGTGGTAGCGTGAGTGTGAGTGTGTGTTGGGGCTAAATCACTGTATCCATAAGAATGTTATAGTCTTACTTGTGGTTGCTTTTATCGCTCTGATGATGTGCTCTATGCTTAACACAATTTTCTTACCGCAACTTTTTGATATAATCTTACTTTTGCGGCTTTATTAAATATTTATGTATTCCTTATGAATTTTTAGGGAATCTTTCTTACAGGGGCTTTGCTGTTTGCTATTGTTTTCAATTTAATTTTTAGCTGGTATCTAAGAGGAAAATATTACACAGGGGCGGCTCAAATATTTTTCATACACACATATATTTGCCTTGAAATTTAAATATCATCACAAGAAAAGCATAAATGTATAATTTTATGTTGATATTTTGCTACGCCTCTGTCTCCACAAGCCAAACAGGGTTCTTTTCAAAATTGTTAGGTTTCACCATAAGATAATAATCAGATAATGTTTGATGTAAAAACTTTGTTTCTTATTCACTTGCTTATTGTCATCTTATTTGGTTTTTTTTTTGCCCCTGCCAGTTGCGAAACAATAAAGTAAATTGATTTAAATTTTCAACAATAAAATATTTATTATTTTTAAGAATTGTTTTCTGCCTGACAGCAGCAGACATCCCATCAGTAAAAATTCATAATTCAAATCATTGGAAAGAAGTATTTCTTAAGGGGTTTTTTTTTGATATTGAAAGAAGTATAGCATATAAAATAACCTCACACGCACTGTGTTTTTTTTTTAATTTAAAAATTGGAAGTGCCTAATCACTTTTCAGACACCAACTTTTAAAGGCTCGTGCTATTCCTGATTTGTAGTATTTTTTCTCAATGTAGCTCAGTTAGTAGTTAAATAAAAATTCAATCAAGTGCTACTTTGATTCGCGCACGCAGGGTTCCGTACGTTGGGCTTTGAGCATTTTTTAATATGGCGTTATTTTGCGTTTTTTCAGCTGAAATTATTTATTTTGTTTTTTTCGCTTTTTTCTCGTTTTGGCGATTTTTTTAAATTTTTGACGTTTTTTTAAGTTTTGACGATTTTTTTTTCATTTCGGCGATTTTTTTCATTTTGGCGATTTTTTTTAATTTTGGCGTTTTTTTTTTCATTTTGGCCATTTTTTTTTATTTTGGCGATTTTTCGGTTTTTAATTTCGTTTTAGAATTTTTTTTTAATTTGGCGATTTTTTTGTTGTTTTTGGCGACTTATTTTCGGTTTGGCAATTTTATAATTTTTTGTTTTTTTAGTTTTACCGTTTTTCAAAATTTCAAGCGTTTTTCTCTTACGGTTTCTAAGATACAGCAGGTTGTCAAAAAAGAAAAAATTGCATTAACTGATGGAACACCCTTTAATTTACATTCTGTTTTTTAAATTTTAGTGTTTACTGTCGTAGTCTGTATAAAAATTCACTAACCTTAGAAATTTCAAGTGTATATACATAAAATTGTATGTATATTACATGGGTTTTTAAAATTTTTCGTTGCTCGTTTTGGAACACCCTTTAATTTTTATCTCTCATGTAATTGTTGTTGTAGCGGCTAAAGGTCTGCATACTCTGTCCAAATTTCATATCCGTACCTCTTACGGTTCTCGGGAAAAAAGCCTGTGACGGACAGACGGACAGACGGACAGCGTAGCGAAAACAATAGGGTTCCTTTTAAAAATGGTCTTCATTTCTGATTTTGCGTTATTTAAATAATTTAAAAAAAATTTTTGCTCTTATAGAACATTTTTTCAACATCATTAAATTTTAACATTTAATATTCTTTCACTTGCATGGAAACAAATAAGGCAGGACAACAAATAGCAACCAATAAAAACTCAAATAATTCAACTGAAACTTTTAGCAACAAATAAAATGCGTTTATGCAAATTATTATTACGATAATTTGTTTATTTGCTGTATAATATATTAAATATTTTATTTTTCTTTATGAGCTTAACATTTGTTGTTTGGACACAAACAACAATAAAAATGCGAAAAGTAAATAAAAAAAGGAATCGATAAAAATCAAATTAAATGACGGAGAGAAATGGTCAGCGGAAAAAAATTTATTAAAAAAAAATTGTTACTTTGACAATTGGCCCGGCCATAAAGAATATGAGTATCTGTTTGCATCACATGACAAACATTAAAAATGCTACAAAAACCAACAACAAATTTTGACTTTTTTTTTTAAACAAATATCACAGATACTCTATGAAATAAAATGAAATGAAATGATATTCAAAACTGTAATAAAATTTTAAATAAAAGTGAGGGTGAAGGCAATAGGGTTAAAGGTTAAAGGTCATTCATATGTAGAAGCTTAACTTGAAAATAATATTTAAAGTTATTAAATTGCCTTATATGCAATGGAATGCTATGAAATATAAAATATAGATATATATATATTTTCACATGCTACTTTTTAGGGTTCCGTACGCAAAAGGTGGAAACCACCCCTATTGTTTTCGTTCCGATGTCCGTCTATCCATTTGTCCGTCACCTGCTGTTTTTTCTCGGCAACCATAAAGAAAATAAATTTTCACAGAACATGAAATTGTCAGAGAATATGTATGGCTTTAGCCACCACAACAACAAATATCTGACAGATAAAACTCAAAGCGTGTCCTATAGCGAGCAACGAAAAATTTTAAAGTACTAATTTTATATATACATAATTGTTAATAAAAACGCTTAAAATTTTCATAGTTGGTGTATATGCAGGCTACACCAATTAACACTGAAAGTTAAAGGGTATTCCAGCAGTTAATGTAATGTTAACAACTTGCTGTATATTGATAACCATAAAAATCAAACTCTCGAAATTTTAAAAGCGCTAAAACTGAAAAATGTCAAATTAAAAAAATTGCCAAACAAAAAAATCGTCAAAAACCGAAAAAATCGCCAAAACGAAAAAAATCGCCAAAATGAAAAAGACGCAAAAAAAATGAAAAAAACACAAAAAAAAGAAAAAAGCGTCTAAATAAAATACAATTGCTGTAACTAAAATAAATTGCCAAAAACCGAAGACTAGAAAAACGTCAGAAACAGAAAAAATAAAAAAACAATGAAAAAAATTTTAAAACTAAAAAAATCGCTATACCATATTAAACTGCCAAAAACCGAAAAAATCGCCAAAGCGAAAAAAAACGCAAAAAGCAGAAAAAATAAAAAAATTTAACTAAAAAGACGCTAATATTAAAATAAATCGCCAAAAACCAAAAACTATAAAAACGCCAAAAACCGAAAAAGCAAAAAAAAAAGGAAAAAAGCGCCAAACTAAAAAATCGTTAAAATAAATAGCCAAAAACCGAAAAAACCGCAAAAACCCAAAAAATCGCAAAAAACGAAAAAAGCCAAAACAAAAAACTTTCTTGATCTAAAATAAATCGCCAAGAACCGAAAAGTATAAAAACTTCAAGAGCCGAAAAAAAATTCAAAATTCGAAAAAAGTGCCAAAACAGCAAAAATCGCGATAGCTAAAAATTGCCAAAAACCGAAAAAATCGCCAAAACCGAAATAAATCGCTGAAATAAAAAAAAAAAAAAATACGAAAACCGAAAAAACCGCCAAAAATTAAAAAAACGTACAAAAGATATAAAAAAAGAAAAAAAAAGCGCCAAAACAAAAAAATCCCTATATCTACAATAAATAGCTAAAACCCGAAAACTATAAAAATGTCAAAAGCGTCAAAAACGAAAAAAGTCCAAAAAACTAAAAAAGCGCTAAAAGTAAAAGCTTTCTATAGCTATAATAAATTGTGAAAACCCGAAAAACAAATCGCCAAAAACATAAAAAAAGACAGAAACCCAAAAAATTCACCAAAACTAAAAATATCGCTAAAGCTAATATAAATCGTTGAAAACCGATAAAATCGCGAAACGACTGAATTTAATCCATAAAAACGTCCAATCCGAAAAAATTTCCAAAAAGGAAAAAAACTCTGAAATTAAAAAATCGTTTAAACTGAAAAAAAAATCGCCAAAACAAACAAAAAAAAAACCCAAAATCGAAAAAATCACAAAAAAGAAGAGATGTGTGTTAAGAAACCCGGTTATAGCTGTTGAAGAAACTTAATGTCTTTAATTTAAATAAAGAATATGGCAACTCGATTGCATATAATGGATCAAGTTCAAATATTAAAATTAGTTAACACTGTATATATTTAAATAGTTTGGCAACATTCTTTTAATCTTTATGTACATACAAAGTATATTTTAATCTATAAGTTTTTTACTCTCTAATAAACATTTGAATAGAACGGTTGTTTTTTATTTCTACTCGCGCGAAGTAAAACGGTAAGAAAAATCTGTAACAATAGCTATGCTGCGTAGCTATATAAAACAAACTTAATGTGTTAAATAACAATGCAAGAAAATTATATTATATGATGATGTCAAATTCCCTGCAAATATTTTAAAACGTTTCTATTTATTTCCCATTATTTTCTTTTCTAGTGGCATACGATTAAATTGTTGTATTGTTTGTGGCCGGCGGCGCCTTGTAGCTGATTATTTTTGTTACTAGTTCCTGTGTTGTAAAATAAATAGCATAGCTATAAAAATGAAAAAAGCGTCAAAACTAAAAAAAAATTGATACAACTAAAATATGTCGCCAAAGACCGAAAAAACCAAAAAAAAAAAAAAAAGAGATGACAAAACTAAAAAATTGCTGAAACCAAAAAATTATTTACCGGATACTTAACCCTCTACCACCCCTTGTTAGAAATATGTTACAAACCATTAAATCTCTATAAAAACTATTAATTAAATGTAATTATTAATTTTATTTCAACTCAATAACTTTGATACAAAATTCATTCTGAATAAAAAGTTGTATCTGCTACAGCAGAACAGATTTAAAGTAACCCCACACGGTTTTATTAAATCATTGATGCCATAGTGCAATTTTTTAAAAATTAATGTTATCGGCGTCTTACTTAATTAAATTTTATAAATCTGCAAGTCAATTGTTGCATATATTTCTAAAATATTGTGATTGAAACTATTTTTTAGTTTGAAGCTCTTATCGCACAAATTTGTCATTCTTCACATTTCCTTTTCTCAGCCCATTTTTGCCAGAAAAAATTAAATTTCAAATAAAAACCTAGCAGAAATTGCAAAAAAAATCCTAGAAGAAAGTTTTTTACTTATGCTGCGTTAGCTCTGAATTTATTTTAAATAAAATTAGTTTCATGATGTTGAGTTTTAAAGGGTTAAATTAAAAAAAAAAATGTCTACATCAGCAAAGATATTCAATTGTATAGGCTAAAGTTCGTATAGTATTATATATATTACACTTTTTTGTCGCGTGCGACAGAAAGCAATTAACCTAGTATTTCTGAAAAACGTGTCTCGATTTTTTTAACGTAGAGCTACTAACGGCCTACACAAATATATAAAAAAGTAAAACAAAACGTTTCGCTTTCTTTGAAAAAACAATCATATTAATGTCGCACGCCACAAAAAATTTGATATTCCTGTGGAAATGCCCATATGTGGTATCCGTACAGAACCCTTCGTGTGCAATTAAAAGTCGTACTTAACTGAAATTTTTTACATATTATGTTGTTTGCTACATCCTCTGTGCCCCTGTGGCTGAGTAGTAGCGATGCTAGCTTCTCAGTCCAGAGGTCGCGTGTTCGGTTCCCGCCATAGACTCTGGATGTTTTCCGCATACAAGCTAAGCGCTTCTCGGGTTGTGCTGTGTTAAAAAAAAAAAGATCACAAATTTGTGTCGGTTTTCTAATTATCCTACAAATAAAAAAGATATTTTCTAAAGAGCTTGCTTTACATGTTGGTATTAAGCTTTCCTTAAAAGTTTAGTATCCCAAAGTATTTAATGCAATAAAAATTCTATTATAGCAAAATAAATTTCTTGCATCTACTGTATATTGCAGGCAAAATGTTGTGCTTTAAAAAAGAAAATATAAGAATTAAAAAACAAACACATTAAATATCATCATTGCATTGTCAAAGTCATTTATATTTTTAACTCATTTTCCCTTGTTGCCGAATACTGTTGCAACATTCTCTTAAAATGTACATTAAAATAAATATAGCTATGCTCATACATAAATGCATATAATATGCAAATTTTCCAAATGTTTGTTGTTCTTAACAACAACAAGCATTCATGTGCTTATATGCTATAAAATATTTTTATTTTTGTTGTCTCTGAATGAAAAATTTTTTATTTTTTCACTCTTGGCAAAAATACTTTGTCATCATTATTGGCATAATAAACATTAAAAAGAAAGGGTGAACAATATACAAAGTGATTATTGTGCAATTACAATTAAAAAGCTTTAGCATTTTTAAGGCTTCACTCACATGTCAGGATAATACATTTATTGATATTATAATGAGAGATAAGTGTCGTACCAGAGACATGACACAAGGATACAATGCAAAAATATCATATTGGGCAATTATTTGAATTATTTATGGGAAATGAAGTAGATTGATGATTATCTTGAATAATATGCATATTTAAAAGTTAATTCCAGTTATGAAACATTATCACAGTTTTGCGAAATATTATAAGGTGCTGAGGAAAACCCTCTGTAAAAATTTATAATTTCGCTTAATCTGTTATATAAATATTTTGTTTACTTCACTACATGTGACATTTAACTCTCTGCTGGTTGGTAATAAACTTCATACCCAAGTTAAGCATTGTTTTGTAGTTTTGTTATTAATTTCAGTAAAAAAATAAATAACTAAAAAACTGAATTTTTGCCGGAAAGTTTACTTTGTGTCACTTTATCCACTTAAATTGTTGGCTAAAAAAAGTTATTTAAACTAATGAAAATAAATGTCATATGCTGGAAAACTAAAAGTTTTAAAAAACTTAAATGCAAAATGAATCTCCACACACACACAGACACACTTACACACGCATTCAAATATTTGAAAAGCTTTAATTAAATTTTTATAGCTGGAATATTTTTATTTTAAAATGCTTAAATATTTATTTGATATTTTCCTTAAGAGCTTTGGATTTTTTTTCGTAAACAGATTTTTTTATGTTTTTGATACATAGTAATTTTTATTAAAAAAAAGGCTGCTGATTGTTAACAAATATTATTAATTATAAAAATTCAATTATCCGCTATTAAATGTTTTTATTTTAATAATTTGTTATATTAAATTGATTTTAAAAAGTAGAGCCACATTAAATTAAATTAAAAAAAAACGTAAAAAATTTATGATTGAAATAAATGAAATAATCAAATATATAAAATATTTAAAGCTATATAAACATTTTTTATTATAAACATAAAAAAGCTATTTGAAGATGGGTGGTGGCTCGAAATGCAAAAACATTTATTTGAGTTGAAGGAATAATCAGAGAGAATTTCTTAAGCAAGCTTAAAAGTCGTTATTTTCAAGTCTTACAAAATCTTGCACAAAATCTGGCAGATTTCAATTAAAATCTCTAAAAGGACATTTTAATTTTATTTGTTTTAATAGGACCAGCACTTAGGATCAAAGCTGTTAAATTTGGATTACGATTAGTAATAAAGTAGATTACATTTTAAAAAGAATTGTAATGATTATATAATTGCCTTCAAAAGAATTGCTGATAAATAATTGATTACGATTACTAATAATCGAAAAGTAATCTGAATTACTTAAAAGTACTAAAAATAATCAAAAAGAATCAAAAGTAGTCAAAAAGTAATCTGAATTACTTAAAATTACTAAAAATAATCAATTAGAATCAAAAGTAATCAAAAAGTAATCTGACTACTTTCAAAGATTACTTTTGATTCTTAATAAATAATCAAAAAGCATCAAAAGTAATCCTTAGAAATAATCGGATAATTTTTTGATTACTTTTGATTCTTTTTGATTATTTTTAGTAGTTTTAAGTAATTCAGATTACTTTTTCATTATTACTAATCGTAATTAATTAGTTATCCTGCGAAGCTGAATATAATCGTAATTTAATCATTACTTCACCTTAAAAAAAGAGTAATCAAATTAGTAATCATTACGATTACTAATCATTACTTAACATTTTTGCTTAGGATACAATCCCTACTGCTGCAATGCATTGTGCTCGAACTAGGAAAATAGGTTATAGGGGAGAAGTATAGAGGGAGTAGTATCTGTCGACATTTGATTTAAATTTTCTCTGGATGGTAGTGACAGGAGAGACTTCCGCAGGTAGTTGGGTCCACTTACGAACTGTGCGGCTAAAGTAATGCGTAGTGCGCACAAAATTTAGCAGATTTAAATTTAAGAACCTGTACAAAAATCTATACCGTTAATAGTGTATTTACACCTGCTCGAAATCTAGTACTTTCGTGATTTCGAGCTAAATCAAGCTGCTTTTTTCCATATATCCCATACAAAACGAAATTAAATTTTTCAGTAGATTTGTAGGAATCTAATAAAAATCTAATGTTTTTATTTATTCCTTACTAGGTCCCAGTCCAGACTTGCAATTTTTGAATATGTGTGAGAGTGTTGAAATAGAAATATATACTTTTTGTATTCCTCTCTCGCTCCTTTGCACTAAAAAATAAAAAAGTTGCTGCAACAAAAATTGCAAGTCTGGACCGGCGCTAGCCTGTACAACAAAAAGTGAGTGAATTAGCTACGGTCTGCTTAAAAAAAGTCTGTGAATTGGCAACAATGTAGTTGTCTGGTTGTAGTTTTGGAAACAAATCAGTTGATGTAAATGGTATAGATTTTCATAAAGATTTTAATCAAAATATGCTAGATTTTGTGCTTATGTAAATGCCCTAAAAAAAAATTAGTGTTAATTTTTTTTTAAATGTAACTAGACTTTTTTTAATCAAAAACAAAACCCATTAAATAAAAAATTTCGAAAACAACAACCAAACCACTGCAACAGAGCCAAGTCACAAACCTTTTTAGCAGACCTTAGCTAAGTCACTCATCCTTTATATAAACAGGGTAGTAAAAAATTAAAAATTGTAATAACCCCCGATATATCCAGAAAATATCAAGTCACCTTAAAAAAAAAAAAATATTGTACGTGGTCTGTAGGTGGACTGATGCATACACACAAATACACAGACATACAGACACACACTACAATCTTATAAGATCCTTTTTTTTGGCCGGGGGTTAAAAATAAAATGAAAATCTTACAGCCTTATTTACAAAAATTATCAAAGTCTTATAAAGGATTTTTAAGAAAAATTTTTAATGAAAAATTGTTTTAAAACACTGTCTCGAAATCTAGTACTTTCGAGATCTCGAGCTAAATCAAGCTGTTTTTTTTCCATATTTCCCATACAAAAAGAAATCTAATTTCTTAGTAGATTTGTAGGAAATCTAATAAAAATCGCATGTTTTTATTTATTTTTTACTACACTGTAGAACAAAAGGTGAGTGAATTGGCTACGGTCTACGGTTTGGTTGTAGTCTTGGAAACAAATCAGTGGATGGGTTTTGTTTTGAATAAATGTCAAAAACGCTGGTGTAAACGGTATAGATTTTCATAAAGATTATAATCAAAATATTCTAGATTTTGTGCTGATGTAAATGCCCTATTAATAAGTTTTATAAGGCTGCTAGATTATGAATAGATTTCCTTAAAATCTACGGACAAATTAGAGTTTGTTTTGTATGGGAAATTTAGTAAAAAGCAGCTAGCTTTAGATCAAAATCTAGATTTCGCGGTTTAAATCAATTTATATCGTTTACTCTAAAATTCTGTTTGATTTTTATTTAGATTTGTTATCCAAAGCAAGACCCATTAATTGAAAATTTCCCAAACTACAACCAAACAACTGCAATTTAGCCAGTTCACGCACCTTTTTATTTACACAGGCTGATTTTTAATACAAAATTTTAAAATCTTGTAGCGCTCAAATCTGCTAGATTTTAAGTAGATTTTGACAGAATCTAGTGTAGAAGAGGATTTGGCTTTGCATGGGAACTCTACTCAATTTGGCCCGAGATCTTTTAAATGCACTTTTATAAATAAATTTGTTTTTTTTTAAGAAAATCTATTTTTAACGAGATTTCAATCAAAATCTAATAGATTTTTCATACAAAACAAAATCTATTTCATTGCGAGAATTTTCGAAATCTACTTAAAATCTAGAAGAACGTGGTGTTGCAACGATGGTTTCTTTCAAATTTTGTACTAAAAAGTCAGCCTGTGTACCAAAAAAGGTGTGTGAATTGGCTAAATGGTTACTGTTTGGTTGTAGTTTTGGCAATTTGCAATTAATGGGTCTTGTCTTGGATAATAAATCGTGAGAAGTGTCAAAAAAACTTGTTGTAAATGGTTTAGATTTTAGAAAAGATTTTACTTGAAATCTGCTAGATTTCGTGCGGGTATAAGAAAGTTTAATTAAAATTAGGTAAAAAATTACGATGCAAATTTTTCCAACAAATCCCACTGCGTCTCGTTTGTTCACTAGCCAGCGAAATATAAGTAAATAAATTAATAGATTAAAATTTCACCCACTATAATAAAAACAAAATTTATCCACACTCACATTTTTCTTTTTGAGAGTTGAAATAAAAACAGATTAATACAAATGCAATCAATAAAATTGATTGATTGAAATCAATTTCCTGTTGAAGCCAAATCCGTATGTTTGATCTAAAAAAAAAAAAAAAATAATACGCAACACCAAATTTTATGCACAGCCAGCAATATTCAATCGCATGTGTTTTATAATAAATAACTAACTATTTGCACAAAAAACGAATAAAATGGAGCAGTGGAAAAATATAAATAAATAAAAATTAGAGAATATAAATTATACCAATCAAAAATATATACTCCATAGTCAGAAATATTTTTAATAAAACATACTACCAAAAAGAAAGCTAAAAAACAAGCACTCAGGGAGCTTTGCAACAAAAGTAATGTGGCGTTGGGAAAAAAGATTAATGCGATATGTTTGAGCAAGAAATTACTGTGGAAACAGAGTAAAAGCCTTGCAAGGTAGATCTTACTCTAAACGCATATATTTTTGAACTCCAAGGTATAGCTCTATATAAAGAATTTGATTTACCAGCATAAAGTTTCTTAATAGCGATTAGGTTTCTATAAAATATCTTAAATCTTGTACATTTCTATTAAGCGTTTTTTCCTCTACTTGTTTGCAGTCACTGAAAGGGAGTTTAATAAATATAGTTTGAGTTAAGACTTGTTATTTTTAGTACGCCATCTCTATAATTTCCTGTTAAAATCTTCATAAATATTTTTTTAAGCTTTTAAGTCATTATCAGGGAAACCGTAAATATGCTTTTGCATGTTTTTTCCTGTGGGACATTTTGATGCGGAAATAAGATATTGAACTATTTGAGTACTTCTCATGAATTTTGGCATAAATTTTTAAAGCATGTTTTTGCATATTTTTGCATATTTTTACATATTTTTGCATATTTTGCTCTGTAAAGCATGTTTTTGCATATCTCAAACTTTCTCGCATGTTTTAAGCATTTTTTTTTTAAATTTTTTACAGCATATTTGATGCTTTTTGGGGCATATTTTGATACTTTATAGACTTTATATATTTGAATATGTTTAAAAGCCATATGTGACCCGGTGAAAAAAAATTTTTTAAGCCATAAGCCACCTTTTCATAGTCCGGGTGACATATATAGGTAAAAATGTACATTTTTTTATTTTTTCCGTCTAAATATTATATTCAATGTTCTATTGCATGTAGTGAATATTGTATACATTTAGCATTTTTTATTGTGCCATAGAATATGACTGAAAGAAACAGTAGTTATTATATATAAGAAATATTTTTTCTACCATTATGAATTTTAATTTTCAAGTCTCTTTTTGTGCTGGGAAAATAAAGAAGATTTACTTTGTCATTGTGCTAGATTACCGATAAAGCGAATCGGTAACATGAGCTTTCTTGACATTTAATATTTTGCTATGGTTGGTTTGAAAGTGGAGGCTCCTCTTAAACAGATATTTAACCAGATATTTAGCAGAAAGGTCCAAGTGAATCCGCTGTTGTGACTGTCATCCTTGCATAACATAATTTACTATAGTTCTATTCATGCTTCTTTTTTATTTAAATACGAAAGTACTTTCAGTTTTTAGTTTTTTCCTTTTCAGTTTTTATACCCTTTACCAAAAAAATGGTAAAAGGGTATATATAGGTTTGTCATTCCGTTTGTAATTTCTATAATATCAATAAGCGATCCATAAAATATATATATTCTGGATCCTTATGCATAGGGAAGACGAATAAGCGATGTCCGTCTGTCCGTCTGTCCGTCTGTCCGTCTGTCCGTCTGTCCGTCTGTCCGTCTGTCCGTCTGTCCGTCTGTCCGTCTGTCCGTCTGTCCGTCTGTCTGTACGTGAAATCGGTTTTCCGAAGCTCCCAGAAGAGCTAGAGACTTCGTTCTTGGACTGGTGTGTCAGAAATTTTCCAAAATAGATTGGTATTGAAATTCAGCAAAATCGGGCAGACGATTGCAGAGCTGGAAAACTTAAACTTCATTTTGCCATATAAAAGTAACTCCCGAAAACAAATTTTTATTTTTTTTTAATAAATGTACATATTTTACACTTCAGTACGACTAAAATTGGAATTTTAGATTAAAAAAATACAAAAAAATTAAAAAGACGTTTCCAGGGTTGGAAAACTTTAACTTTTTGTGTTATGTAAAATTAACTATGTCTAAAACTATATTAGTATTTTCTCGAGAACCGTAAGAGCTACAGACCTGAAATTTGGACACAGTATGTAGACCTTTGGCCGCTACAACAACAAATACATGAGAATTGGAAATTAAAGGGTGTTCCAAAACGAGCAACGAAAAATGTTAAAATCCCATGTAATATACATACAATTGTATGTATGTATGTATATACACTTGAAATGTGTAAGGTTAGTATATTTTTATTCAGACTACAAAAATTAACACTAAAATTTAAAAAAATTTAAATTAAAGGGTGTTCCATCAGTTAATGCAATTTTGACTATGTAATTTTGACTATTTGCTGTATCTTGGAAACCGTAAGAGCAAAACTCTTGAAATTTTCAAAAACGGTAAAACTGAAAAAATAAAAAATTATAAAATCGCCAAACCGAAAAAAATCGCCAAAAACAAGAAAAAATCGCCAAAACGAAAAAAAGCACCAAATTAAAAAAAAATTCTAAGACTAAAATAAATCGCAAAAACAAACGGAAAAATTGCTAAAATGAAAACAAAAATCGCCAAAATGAAAGAAAATCGCCAAAATGAAAATCGCCATAATGAAAAAAATCACCAAAACGAAAAAAACCCTAAAAAACAGAAAAAATCGCCAAAATGAAAAAAAAAAATCGCCAAAATGAAAAAAATCGCCAAAACGAAAAAAAACCCAAAAAACAAAAAATCGCCAAAATGAAAAAAAGCCAAAAACAGAAAAAAAAATCGCCAAAACGAAAAAAAGCACCAAATTAAAAAAAAATTTTAAAACTAAAATAAATCGCAAAAAACGGAAAAATTGCTAAAATGAAAAAAAATCGCCAAAACGAAAAAAAACCTAAAAAACAGAAAAAAATCGCCAAAATGAAAAAAATCGCCAAAATGAAAAAATCACCAAAACGAAAAAAAACCCTAAAAAACAGAAAAAAATCGTCAAAATGAAAAAAAAATCGCCAAAACGAAAAAACCCCTTAAAAACAGAAAAAAATCGCCAAAATGAAAAAAATCGCCAAAAAAAAGAAAAAACCTAAATAACAGAAAAAAAATCGCCAAAACGAAAAAAAGCACCAAATTAAAAAAAAATTTCTAAGACTAAAATAAATCGCAAAAAAACGGAAAAATTGCTAAAATGAAAACAAAAATCGCCAAAATGAAAGAAAATCGCCAAAATGAAAAAAAAATCGCCAAAATGAAAAAAATCACCAAAACGAAAAAAAAAACCTAAAAAACAGAAAAAAATCGCCAAAATGATAAAAAAATCGCCAAAATGAAAAAAAATCACCAAAACGAAAAAAACCCCAAAAAACAGAAAAAAAATCGCCAAAATGAAAAAAAGCACTAAATTAAAAGAAAATTTCTAAGACTAAAATAAATCGCAAAAAAACGAAAAAATTGCTAAAATGAAAAAAATCGCCAAAATGAAAAATATCGCCAAAACGAAAAAAAACCTAAAAAACAGAAAAAAATCGCCAAAATGAAAAAAAATCGCCAAAAAAAGAAAAAAAATCGCCAAAACGAAAAAAAAAATTAAAAACAGAAAAAAATCGCCAAAATGAAAAAAAATCGCCAAAATGAAAAAAAAATCGCCAAAATGAAAAAAATCACCAAAACGAAAAAAAACATAAAAAAAAGAAAAAAATTGCCAAAATGAAAAAAAATCGCCAAAATGAAAAAAATCACCAAAACGAAAAAAAAACAAAAAAATCGCCAAAAAAATCGCGAAAAAACCCAAAAAAACAGAAAAAATCGTCAAAATGAGAAAAATCTCCAAAATGAAGAAAAGCCCAACAACAGAAAAAAATCGCCAAAATGAAAAAAACCTCCAAAAACAGACAAAATCGCCAAAACGAGAAAAAAGCGACAAAACTGAAAAAATCGTTTTAACTGAAAAAAACTTCAAAAAAGCAAAAAACCTTCCTTTCGTGCGCGATTCAAAGTCGCACTTAACTGATTTTTATACCCTTTACCAACAAAAATGGTAAAAGGGTATATATAGGTTTGTCATTCCGTTTGTAATTTCTATAATATCAATAAGCGACCCATATAATATATATATTCTGGATCCTTATGCATAGGGAAGACGAATAAGCGATGTCCGTCTGTCCGTCTGTCCGTCTGTCCGTCTGTCTGTACGTGAAATCGGTTTTCCGAAGCTCACAGAAAAGCTAGAGACTTCGTTCTTGGACTGGTGTGTCAGAAATTTTCCAAAATAGATTGGTATTGAAATTCAGCAAAATCGACCAGACGATTGCAGAGCTGGAAAACGTAAACTTCATTTTGCCATATAAAAGTAACTACCGACAACAAATTTTTATTTTTTTTTAATAAATGAACTTATTTTACACTTCAGTACGACTAAAATTGGAATTTTAAATTAAAAAAATATAAAAAAATTAAAAAGACGTTTCCAGGGTTGGAAAACTTTTACTTTTTGTGTTATGTAAAATTAACTATGTCTAAAACTATATTAGTATTTTCTCGAGAACCGTAAGAGCTACAGGCCTGAAATTTGGACACAGTGTGTAGACCTTCGGCCGCTACAACAACAAATACATGAGAGTTGGAAATTAAAGGGTGTTCCAAAACGAGCAACGAAAAATGTTAAAATCCCATGTAATATACATACAATTGTATGTATGTATGGTATATACACTTGAAATATGTAAGGTTAGTGTATTTTTATACAGACTACAAAAATTAACACTAAAATTTCAAAAAATTTAATTAAAGGGTGTACCATCAGTTAATGTAATTTTGACTATGCAATTTTGACAACTTGCTGTATCTTGGAAACCGTGAGAGCAAACCTCTTGAAATTTTCAAAAACGGTAAAACTAAGAAAACAAAAAATTATAAAATCGCCAAACCGAAAAAAATCGCCAAAAACAAAAAAAAATCGCCAAAACGAAAAAAAGCACCAAATTACAAAAAAATTTTCTAAGACTAAAATAAATCGCGAATAACCGGAAAAATAGCTAAAATAAAAAAAAATCGCTAAAATGAAATCAAATCACCAAAATGAAAAAAAAACCCCAAAAACAGAAAAAAATCGCCAAAAATTAAAAAAAAACCCAAAACAGTAAAAAAATCGCCAAAATGAAAAAAATGGCCAAAACGAAAAAAAACCCAAAAAACAGAAAAAAATCGCCAAAATAAAAAAACCCAAAAACAGGAAAAAATCGCCAAAATGAAAAAAGTCGCCAAGATGAAAAAAATCGCCAAAATGAAAAAAACCCAAAAACAGGAAAAAATCGCCAAAATAAAAAAAAATCTTCAAAATTAAAAAAATCTCCAAAATTAAAAAAAGCCCCAAAAACAGAAAAAAATCGCCAAAATTAAAAAAAAACCCCAAAACAGTAAAAAAAAATCGCCAAAATTAAAAAAATTTTCAAAATGAAAAAAACCCCAAAATAAAAAATAAATCGCAAAAATTAAAAAAAAATCGCCAAAAGGAAAAAAATTTCCAAAATGAAAATAAGCCCCCAAAAAGAGAAAAAAACCAAAATGAAAAAAAATTGCCAAAATGGAAAAAAAATCGCCAAAACAGAAAAAAATCGCCAAAATGAAAAAAAACCCCAAAAACAGGAAAAAATCGCAAAATGAAAAAAAATCGCTAATATGAAAAAAATCTCCAAAATAAAAAAAAATCCCCATAAACAGAAAAAAAATCTCCAAATGAAAAAAAAAATCGCCAAAATGAAAAAAAACTCCCAAAATAGGAAAAAATCGCCAAAATGGAAAAAGAATCGCCAAAAAATCGCAAAAATTAAAAAACATCGCCAAAATATAAAAAAAGGCCAAAACGAAAAAAAACCCCAAAAAACAGAAAAAAATCGCCAAAATAAAAAAACTCAAAAACAGGAAAAAATCGCCAAAATGGGAAAAAGTGGCCAAGATGAAAAAATTCGCCAAAATGTAAAAAAACCCAAAAAACAGGAAAAAATCGCCAAAATAAAAAAAATCGCCAAAATAAAAAAATCTCCAAAATGAAAAAAAGCCCCAAAAAACAGAAAAAAAATCGTCAAAATGAAAAAAAACGCCAAAATGAAAAAACATCGCCAAAATGAAAAAAACCCCAAAATAAAAAAAAATCGCAAAAATTAAAAAAAATCGCCAAAAGGAAAAAAATCTCCAAAATGAAAATAAACCCCCAAAAAGAGAAAAAAATCGCCAAATTAAAAAAATTGCCAAAATGAAAAAAAAATCGCCAAAAGGAAAAAAACCCCAAAAAACAGAAAAAATAGCCAAAATTAAAAAAAACCCCAAAAACAGGAAAAAATCGCCAAAATGAAAAAAAAATTGCTAATATGAAAAAAATCTCCAAAATAAAACAAGCCCCATAAACAGAAAAAAATCTCCAAAATGAAAAAAAAAATCGCCAAAAATGAAAAAAACTCCCAAAATAGGAAAAACTCGCCAAAATGGAAAAAGAATCGCCAAAAAAATCGCAAAAATGAAAAAACATCGCCAAAATGAAAAAAACCCCAAAATAAAAAAAAATCGCAAAAATTAAAAAAAATCGCCATAAGGAAAAAAATCTCCAAAATGAAAATAAACCCCCAAAAACAGAAAACAAAATCGCCAAAATGAGAAAAAAGCGACAAAACTGAAAAAAAACTGCGCGGGTCAAAGTCGCACTTTACTGAATTTTTTAATATTAAATTAAATGAAACTAAGTTTTTTCTTATTTCGTTTTTGTTTCGTTCACTTAACAAATTTTATGTATTTTTTAAAAAACTAGATTGGTATCAATAATCAGACAAATCCAAAATTATGACTCCAGGTTTGGAAAACTTACACTTTTTGTGTTATGTAAAATAAATAGGTCTAATTTTTTTTTCTTTTTCTTTATAAATTGAATATATTTTATGCTTCTGAAAGAAAAGTTTGGCGTATGAAATTTGAAAAATGAAAATTACAGCGCCAAAGATGGAAACTTTAAAAAAATTATAAATTTTTTCACAAAACAAATATTTATGTATGTGTCTGTATACTATATATATGTACGTATGTTGGTAAAGGGTATATAAGATTCGGCACAGACGAATATAGCACTCTTACTTGTTCAGTTTTCGTTAGTGCTTCTCTTTAATATTTTGATAGGGTTCCTTCCGAGTGTTTAAATTTTATTTAAATTTGTGTAGAAAAGCATGGACAACAACTTTGTGTGAATAAAAATTTTAAAACAGTATAAAAAAGCTAAACACACTTGGAAATGGTTTCACCACACAGAAGCATATATCAATGTAAAATCAACATGCAAACATTTTAATTTCTAATCATATTAAATTTAGTAAAAATAATATGTTGTTTGAGTGTGTTGGGGTCTATTTTTTTTTCTTCATAGCTGCCATGCAACGTTGTGCTTAGTTGTGTGTGACTTCTTCTTGTTTTATTGTTATTTAGTTAAGTGTTTGTAAATAGCCGAAAAACTACGCATTACCAGCGGAAACTTCCTGCAGCGGGCTGGTGAGCACTGTACTAGTCTTATAGTGGGAGGATCGTAGTTGCAAATCGGGGAGATAGGACAAAGTAGCTTTAACTTTAACTTCAAATAAAATAAATAATTAGTTAAATAAAGTTAAATTAAAATTCTCTTTACAAAGTTATTTATTTAGTGTGTCTCCAAAGAATATTTAAGCTTGTTATAGCTGCAGCGGAAAGCGGAGGAATCCAATACACAAACTTTGTCATGATGCCTGTGCCAATACTCACATTAACATAAACTAATTAATAAATACATACTTGAAAGGTCTTATAAATGGTCTTGTGCAGGCCAATAATACATACTTAAATTAAATTCACACATTAAATTAAATTCATGTTGTTTTAACTTGAAATAACTTTGATTCGATATGGATCATCCTGTTTTTTCAGTAAAAATTTCTCTTTGATTCAAATTAAAATAACTAACGATTCAACAGGATTTTTCATTTTAATGTAACCGTACTGGAATGTTAAATCAACATGAAATAAAGTTTGAATTTAAAATTATTTGGCGAATAATGTTTGCAGTGTGTGTCCCAATTGTTTGAGCTATTGAGGCCTAAGTTATTACTGATGTTATTAACATGAAACACACACAAAATCATTGCCAAAAAACCTAGAACTATCCTCGTTTACTTGGATTTTATTGTAGAATTTTTCTGTGTTCACATTTCATAGAACATGACCGAATGGTTCATGTGGAGCAACAGTGACTTGACAACAAATCTCAAGAAAACAAATTTTTCAAAGTTAAATAAAAAATCTAAATAATTTTTACTTAAGCGTGTGCTAAGGAAATTTAAGGAATTTGTTTAAGGAAATGACAAAATAAAATATATACATACATATACATATATAAAAAAGCAATAAAAAATAAGAACTCAAAAACATATTGAATATCTAAAGAAAACAGCTTAAACATTTTTTGAAATATATTTTGTTTCTATTGCTATTGCTGCTGGCTAAAGGAATTTCATGCGAAATTTCTTACTAGCAAAATTGTTAAAACATTTATACACACAATTACATTAAATTTAACTAAGAATTGAAATAAAGTTTTCTTTTTATTTTCCTTAAAGAAAAATTATTTCTTAATATCCTGTATACCCTGTAAGTAGCCTCAAATGAAACAAGTGTAGATTCCTTAAGCTTAATAGTGTATCAGCAGACTCTTACTTACACAAATCTTTTTCGCAAGAAAAATTTTTACACGGGGCATGTGTTATGTATTCTTTTAGTTTATTTTTGTAGTCGTGAAGAAAACTGAAGTTTAAATGAAGTTCTTGATTTGTTAAGAAGTTTATTTTTACCTCCCTCCCCCCATCACCCAAGAAAAAGGAAGCACATTTAAGCTGTGATGTCCGCAGAAGCAAGTCATTTGGCTTTGATGGGTATTATTGCGTTTTATGTTTAATACTGCAAGTGTTTTGATATAATTTCTTGGAAATAATATTTACTAGAAACATTTTGTGGGTTGTGTGTTAATTTTTAGCTAAAGAAAAGAAAAATTAACTTGGGGTAGCGAAATAAGGTGTGACTTATATACTTAAAATAATAAAATAAAAGTAACAAAAGAAGTTTTTAAGGCAGATGAGAATTTTTTTTTATTTTACGAAAGTATAGTAATAGGACATTTACACT
The DNA here is from genome assembly GCA_944452675.1 of Tachina lurida. NCBI lineage: Eukaryota > Metazoa > Arthropoda > Insecta > Diptera > Tachinidae > Tachina > Tachina lurida. Next base: position 168,594,121 of record OX101753.1, on the reverse strand, counting down.
TGCATAAAATCTAAAAGATTTCAATTAAAACCTTAAATAAAATCTATACCGTTTACACCAAACCTTTTTTGATATTTATAAGGATTTCTTATCCCAAATAAAACCCATTAAGTGAACATTTTCCCAGACTCCAACCACACAACTGCAATGTAGCCAATTCGCACACCTTTTTATGTACACACGCTGAAGTTTTAGTACACATTTTTTGGCAAAAACCATAGTCGCTTCAATAAACTTTAAATACTAGTGACGAAGTGGATTTTGTTTTGTATGAAAAATCTATTAGATTTAACTCGAAATCTCGAAAGTGTCAGATTTTGCTCAAATGTAAACGAACTGTTAATAAATTTCTGTATCTAAAGGTTTTTATTTTTGATTTAGCAGAAGAGTTTTAGGGTTTCGTACACCAAATGTGAAAAGGAAAAAAGCCAAAGCTAAAATATTTTGAAAACGCCAAAATCGCCAAAATGAAAAAAAAAACGCCAAAATGGAAAAAACTCCATAAACAGAAAAAGTCCCAAAAACGAAAAAACGCTAAAATCACAAAAATGAAAAAACGCCAAAAAAACGCCAAGAACCGAAAAATATGCAAAAAATCCGAAAATCGCAAAAAAATTAACACTAAAATCGCCGAAAGAAAAAAAGTCCCAAAAACGATAAAATGCCAAGAACCGAAAAAAATCGCCAAAAACGAAAAAATCCCCAAAATGAAAAAATACCAAAACTAAAAAAAAATCGCTAAAACTAAAAGAAATCCCCAAAACAAACAAAATAACGCTAAGATCGCCAAACTGAAAAAACCCCAAAATAAAAAAATTCCAAAAAAGCGAAAAAATCGCTAAAACGAAAAAAAAACACTAAAACGAAAAAAGTGCCAAAACTAAAAAAACGCCAAAACTAAAAGAAATCGTCAAAACCAAAAAAACGTTAAAATCACCAAAATTAAAAAAACGCCAAGAACCGAAAAAATCGCCAAAACGAAAAAAATTCCAAAATAGCAAAAAAAAGTAACACCAAAATCGCCAAAAGAAAAAAAATCCCCAAAACGAAAAATTACCAAAACTAAAAGAAGTCCCCAAAACAAACAAACAAACCCTAAAATCGCCAAATTGAAAAAATTCCCAAAATAAGAAAACGCTACAAAACCGAAAAATCGCCAAAACGAAAAAACCGCCAAAACGAAAAAAATGCCAAAACTAAAAAAATCGCTAAAAATCGTCAAACCAGAAAAAACGCCCAAATCGCCAAAATGAAAAAAAACCAAATCGACAAGAAATTCCAAAATTACATATACGAGGGCTACTATTTATATTTCGGGAAGTGGCAACACTAATGTCAATAGCTAAAATCTGGCAAGACCATAATAAAGATTGAAATTTTTAGCATAAACGTACTTACAACGTTTTGATGTACAAGTGCTTTTTGTTTTGTTTACAGTTAATTAAGAAAATAATTTGACAAAAAAATGGAAATTTCAATAAAAGCTTTTCGTTGGATTATTTTTCATAAGTTGGATTATCTCAACAGGAATGTGTCGATGAACTCAGTTTTTTGTATGGCGATAAAACATTATAAAAAATGACAGTATTTCGCTGGTAAAGTGAATTCAATCGTGGTAGTAGTTCTGTCACTGACGAAGTCCGAGAAGGTCGTCCAAAATCGGTTGTTGTGCCACAAAACAAAAAAACTGATAATGCAAGATCGTCATGTGATATAGCGTAAGCTAGCGGCATCCTTGCACATTAGTTCCATATCAATACATTTGATTTTGCATGAACACTTAGTTGTTAAAACAAATTTTTCTTGCTGGATATCCCATAATTTATCAATCGCTCAGTAAAAACCTGGCGTCAAGTGGTGTAAGGAAATGATTAAAAACGTCAACCGTGGTTCTTCAAAAGACGTCTATAAATTCATGACAGGAGATGAATCATGGATAAATGGTTATGAGCTGGACACAACATAGCAATTGACAGTGTGTGTATTCCAAGACGAGCTAAATCCAACAAAAGTTGTTCGTGGAAGAAGCACAGAGAATCAAATGATCTCCTGTTTCTTGGGCCGAATGGGTCATGTGGCCAATATTCCGTTTGAGCAACGTCAGATTGTAAATTTTATGTGGCACGTGAGCATTTATTTGCCGGAAGTATTTGGCGAAATATGTAAAACTAAATGGTGAAGATGAATCATTCTACATCACGACAATGCGATCTCTTACACATTTCCTCAAACAAGTGATTTTTTTAGCAGTTAAAAGATCGAACTGGTGAGTGATCCTCCGTACAATCCTGATTTGGCACTTAGTTACTTCTTCTTGTTCCCAAATATCAAAGGAGAGCTATGCGGTTAACGATTTACGAGCGCCGAAGAGGCAGTTGAAGCGCTTAAAACCATGTTTTGGAGGTGTCTCAAGAGGAATGGGAAAACTGCTATGACAAATGGTTTGAAAGAATGAAAAAGTGTATTTCCTTATGTCAGGCAAACGACACGTCTAAAAAAATTTTATGATTTCAAAAATCAAAGTTTTTCATATACATTTTCTACTCAAGTCTACCATTTGAGTTGTAGAAACAGGGGATTAGCCATGCTAAACAAACCCCTGTTTCTACTACCCGGACGGTAAATTTGAGTAGAAAATTTATAGTGATTTTCATACAAATTTTTTAGACGTGTTAGCTGCGAGATTTGTTGCAAACATGATATACATTTTAATAATCCCTTGTTGTAATATTAAGTATTGTATAACCAGTTTAAAGTTATAACTAACAGATATCCATGGTTCCAAAAAATTTGTTTACAAAACAAGTAGCTTCATGAATAATATAACCCCTCTAACGTTGCAATATTTTTTGTTTTTCATTAGAAATTCTGCTGCTTGAAAAAAGAAATTTTGTACCCGGATAAACAATAAAGAATAAAATTATGTAAAATTTTATGTTTTTAAGGTAATAAAAAGTTACATTAAATTTCTACGAAGCAGGCGTTTCATGGTCTACAGCACATCTCAAAATATTTTGTGTTTATTTTATGAGATTTTTGAAAGGAAATTTTCTGAAAATGATGCTGCTAAATTAAGCAACAACAAAACTTCCCCTACTTTCTACAGCACATATGGTCGCTCGTTATAATGTTATTAAAATCAAAATGTTATCAAAGTCATAGTTGAATAAACAAATAAATTATATGCTAACACAAGTGGGGTGAAAACTACCTAAAGAAAAATATAAAAATAGCATAAAACGAGTAAAGGAAACAAATAAATAAAAGATGTGGCATGAATTTTTAAGCTTACAGAAAACTAAACAAACAAAACAATATGAGTGAAGAAAATAAAACATTCGTCAAAAGTTAGAAGGTAAAAAAAGTTAAGATAAATTAGGCAAGTTTTAGGCAGAATTCAAACTTGAGCAATGTTAGCCAAAGGATAACTTTCAAAAGAAACACAAAACAGTTAAAAGTTAATGTCTATATGTTTTTGTATACATTTGTGTGGACACCTTTCGACTTCTTGGCATCAAGTTTAAAGGGTGGTCAGTTTTTTCCAGGATATATTCATATACCAACCAGTTACACCATGCTACTACTAATGTTTCTTTTATGCTTCTATAATATATATTAATTTTTTTTTCTAACGTATATTATGCTTTCTCATTGCTTCATATTTCTTAAATTACAAAATTTGCAAATCATGTTACTTATGCCTTATTTAAGCTAAGCTTCCCAAGTAACAAATATCTTTCTTTACCAAAACGTGGCGCTATCGGCAAAAGTCTACGGCCCTGGCAGGAACTTGATTTATATTTCAAGATTAACACAAACCGTTAAAGAATCCACTTCCCCTGCTCATGCATATAACAGCCTATTTTTAGGCTTTCTTAGAAAAACAAAATTGGCGTAAATATCAAATGAGCCAAATATTAATAGAAGAGTGTCAGAACAGTGACTTTTGCTTGTCTTTCCAAAAATACCAAGAAGCAGAAAATAAGCTGACTTAATGGTGGGTGCAAATTTAATCAGTCTCTTCCTTGAACATGTACATTTGGCGTTGATAAAAAGTCCTTGCATAATTTGATACAAACATTGTTTATCTTAAAGCATTAAAAATTAATGAGTTTAACAACACAGTGAACTTTATTTTTAAATAAATATAAAAATGTAAATGTATGCAAACTCTGGCCTATGTCGCATATTGCTAAAAAAATATTTTGCTAAAGCGAAACAAAATATATTAAGGAATTTAAAAATCATTTCTGTATGATTAACTTAAGAAAAATTTTATATATATATATTAAATATTTATCTGATTATTTAGGGTATAATTTAATCGAATATTGTCTTAATTTCTACTAAAATTCTTGTAAATCTAAATATAAATAAAATTATATAAAAAAACCTTAAATAAAATATTGCAAGAAAAACTCGGTAATAATTTATCACTGGGCGTAAAAAGAAGCACAAGTTACTATTTAAACGAACAAAGCAAATATGTCTCTTTGTCTTTTCTTGCAAAATGGTAAATCCATTCCAAAAAATTGTATTAAAAATTATTTGGAATCGCTAAAATCTGATCGGCGATATTTTATAATGCGAGTATATAGCACGAAAACGAGCTCTAACTAAATTAGCGTAAAACCATTGAATTCCGCATAATCATATGGACTGTATCGTTAGTTCGCACAGCTTGTTCAACTAAAAATTGTGTTCAAATTAGAGCAACACTTTTCTGAAATGCGAACGGTTCCTTATATACAAATGAACAGTTAAATTAGAAAATCATCCTAAAAGTATGCTATAGTTTTAATACATAATTGAATAGTTGTATTTGCTTGCATAAACATTACTCATTCGCACCGAGCACTACTCTCATATTAAAATACACAAGAGTACAAGAGAGATACAGTGTTGCCATTTTCTGTATAATAATACAAAATCTACACTAAAGGGTAAATGTTGTAACTGCAAATAATTTTTTCGTTATGAATTTTGTATGGAAAAAATCATTTTTAAAACGGGGTTTTTGTTATTTTTCATACAAATTTTAAACGTTTAGAAACGAAATTTTTTACAAAATCTGCCTATTATTAATATTTTTTAATATTTTACTAAATTACTTATTTAAAAAATTAAAAAAAATGTTTATTGTATATCATTCTGTGTTAGCAAATTTTTTCCGTTGTCATAAACATAAGTATGTTCCGTCATTGATGGTAACGCCGATGCAATAGTATTCGAAATTATATTATATTAGCCCTTTAAGACTACCACCAAATTAAGTAATTTTGTGATTTCAACTGAAATCAAATTGAAATTAAGTAATAATATATATGAGACATTATTCGTAAAGCAAACAGCCCAAAAAATGATTGGTTTTTGACATAAATACTTTACTTGGAGGCTACACGTTAAATTTTTGCTTCAAAGTTCAACACATTCACACTTTTTTACTACCACAATCATACATTTGGGAATTAAATATCAGGTGGACTTAAATTTTTCTTTCAACACTTCATTCAATTTTTCTTTCAAGTTAACAGCTGTTTTAAAATAATTTTTGTGTTTTTGTTACTAATAAAGGTTTTATCCAACATTTTTTTGCAACCTTCCATTTATTTTTTTCTGAAATTGCACTTATTTCATGAAGTACTTGCAGTCAGGCGAAAAGTTTTAATTGTTTCCTCGACGACGGCATTTTGCCTGCAGCCTACGTCACAACTTCAACTTTGGCAAATTTTGACAAACCATATTGCACACTAAATCATAAACAGTCACAACTCAAAATCATCAAATTGGTTTTCTTTTTTTTATAAATCAGTTACCTGAACAAAACCATAACGACCGAAACAATTTATTTTGCAATAAAGTCTTCTTGAAGAATATAAAATACCGTTATGCTTTTTTTATGTCACATACTTGTGTCATTTGTACAGTATCAACAGTTGTTTGCAACTACTCAGGGTCTGAAATTTTTTGAGTTGTGACTCTTTATGATTTAGTGTGCGATATGTGTGAAAAAATTGAAAGCAATTTATTGAACGTATAGCAGCACGTATCAAAAAATATTGCTTTATTTCTTTTTTGTTTTAATTTATCATTAAAGGTAAAAATAAAATTTAAACCGTATAAAAAATGCTAATTAATATCCATCAAAGTTCCAAGGAAAGAAGTTCTCAAATTAAAACGTTTTTGAAGAAAAAAAAGACAATAAAAAACTTTTATTTTGAGAAAAGAAATATAATCTACCGATGGCGGCCCTTTTTAACCGCCCTTTATATAAAACAAAATGTGTTTTTGTATGTCCGTTAGGCGCGGCCAGACCGCTCATCCGATCGCAATGACAATTGGTAGACTTAGTGTGTGCAACTCCGAAAGTCTTTAAGGGCATTATATTTTTTAAAACTAGGACCAAGAAGGCGATAGGAGGAAATTTTCTGCCCCTCCAAAACGATTTTTACGAAATTTAGAGCGTAAATAGATTTGCTTCTAAAAAAACTACATAGGAAATCTAAATTTTAAAAAATTGGATCAGGTGCAATAGGGTGGAAATTTGTGACCCTCCGAAACAATCAATCTGATTATAATGAAACTCAAATCATAGATATGTGTGGAGATCTAGGGATTGTCGTAAACTTTTCACCCTAATAATTGATTATCAAATAACTTTGTAATTTTTGGACGAACTCCACTTATGGAAAAGGTTCACTAGAATGTTTTTATATATATTTTTTTTAGTTTGTTGGGGGGGGGGAGGAGTAGAACAGCAGGCTGGTATAATCTAGTTTTATACGCTTTCGGTGTATTTAAGCTTCCAGGATGATGAAAGTACAATTTAATAGACATTTATCAACAAAGAACAAAAAATTTGTAAAACAGTGGTTCCAAACTTTTTTCCTGATAACCGAAGTTTTTCAAAAAGTTTGGCGACCACTGTTTTACTTATTTTTTATTCTTTGTTGATATATGTCTATTAAATTGTACTTTTATCATCCTGGAAGCTTAAATACACCGAAAGCGTATAAATAGAACGCGAAATACATCATGCTAGTAGTTTTTTAACAAAAAGTCTTCTAATAAAATTGTTAATAACTCAGTAAATTTCTACGGAATTTTTTAAAACAAACCTGCGAATTATTCTTAATCAATTATGTTTTATAAATAAAGTTATAAATAGTAAGGTTCCAGTACAAAAATACTGCCTAAGAACGAGTCCAAAGTAGAAAAGTGTCGAAAAAACCAAAAAAATTATTTTTGGTGAAAAAATACAGACATATATCTGAAATTCATTGAAACAAGATAAATATGGCTCAGAAGGTCTTAGTGTCTTCTTTCTATATCCGTTTATAAACTTAAAATGAGTTGATATTTAACATAAATAGAGATTGATAAGAGCCCACGGGTACGAAAAACCGGGTTTTACCCATAACCCAAGATTTTGGAGGTGTTTGGAAAATTTCAAATACACAGTTTTGTTATACTCGACAATACGTATTTGAAAAATAGTAACACGTTCCAGGTATTTCGATTTCATAAAAATTTGTCACACAGTGTTATACCATCGAATTGGAAGATTTGCTAAAAATAATAGGGAGCATTCCTACAATAACAAAAATTCACTAGTGAATTAAATAAAACGAACTTCATTTTACTTAATGGAAATAATTTTAATCTGTAATATCGTTACATTAAATGCAAAAGGGCCTTACATCATTAAAAAACAATTTTTTCACGAGAGATAAAATCCTTAATTAATTAAATTAATTATTGTTATTATAAAAACGATTTTTTCTAGCTAGTATCATTATAAAATTTTTTAATTAATAATACTATAATGAAAAAATTGTTTTTGTTATCACAGTAGCTTGCTGTTTATTTGCGGCCGTATTTAAAAAAAATAATTTGCATTTCAAGTTTGCTTTAGTCGAAACTTTGTTTTAAAATAAACTTCAAACACAATATTTTTTTTAATACTAGTTAGTTTTGAGCTCTCCCAAAAAATTTGTCATAATAATATTTGGCCCTTTTGCATTTCATGTGCCATAAAAACAAAAAAATTCTGTTAGTATATTACTTCAAGTATTATCAATTACTTTGGAATTTGTATGTAGTTTATTACAATAAGAATTTACCTATTATGCATCGAGCAAACATTTCATTCCCCAATGCAGAAATAAACATACGAGTACATATAAAAATGTAATATTTGCTCTTGGACAATTTTACATAAAAGGCAATGGTAAAGTAAAATTTTCTCATTTCAAGTACGCATTTGCTAGAGAGCTCTGCTGTTGTTTGCCTTCAGTATGATAGCAGAGGTGCTCTTGTGCTTGTACGTTCATTTGCCATTCTTGTTTCATCTATTAAAAGCAACAAATAAGAAAGTAATATATCTGTGTATGTTTATGAATAATTGATAACTGAGTAATCAAATTAAAACATAATTTTTAGTATGCTTACTCTTTATTGTTACTTTGGGTTTTGTATGTATGAATGTTTGTCTTTGGAGAATTGGTTAAACGAATTACCAAGTTAAAGTAATTTTACTAGAAATGTATTCAATTTATTAGCTATAAGTAATAATGGAGTTGTTCCATACTTAAATAAAGTAAGTGTTTTTTTCCTAATGGGATTTGGTAATAACTATAGTTTTTTTTTCTGCGATGGCATAAAAATCGATTATCTTGCGCTTCATCTATTTAATACTACAAAGTAACATTTGGTAAAACAAATTGAAATATATTTATTTTTTATACAACAGGTTTGTTAAGCTTCTATCTATAAAAACATAAATATAAAATAAAGTTATTTTAAATAAGTTTTAAAGTTAAGGTTTTTTGAATATAATTTTTATATTTCTCACAAATTTTTTTTTAATAAATGACCAACTTACAAAGTAATGATAAAATGATAAAATAATAAATAGCAGAAAGTATTTGATGTAGGCTGTATCATAGTTAGTGAAAATAATTTGAATTTCCCTTCTCATTAATAAGTAATGATGCCGTGTTGACTTGTCAAGGCAGTAATTTTTTATTTCAATTACGAGTATTTTACAAATCTATTTTTGTGAAATTAAAATTGTATTTATAGAAAAAAAAAAGCTTTTCCTCTTTAAAAGTTTTTGTTTTTCTTTTATGTTTAATTAACAAATAAGCAAAACGATGTCAAAGTAAATAAACAATAAATATAAAATTTTTTAATTAAGCAAAAAGAAAAAATTTGTCATTCAATTTGACTTCTTAACTTTGATTTAGAGAGCCATTAGAGTGGAGATATTTGAATGATTTAATAAAAAAAACTTCAGCTGTGCACGTTACGTCTTAAATAAAAATATTAGTTTTTATTCAGTTGCCATAGTTTCTAGTTGGAACATGGGGCATCAGAATAAAAATTTAAAAATATTCAATATTATGAAAAGAAGTTGCTAACTATTTTGTTTTTACTCACATTTCTATTCTTATGTCTTAATGCAAATAATTGTATATATAAATTAAAAAAAAAAATAGTATATGTTCTGCTTTCCCCATCCGAAATCACAAAAAAAAACACGTGAAAACAATATGGAAGCCAGAACATATACGAATAATTTAAATGGAAGATTTGACATTTTTTGCAACATATTTGTCAAGCCAGAACATGAGTATTGGATTTAAATTTAATTTAATATCTAGTAATTGAATAATAGAGTGTTAAACTTTAATTTCTGAAGGGTATAATTTCTTCCATGAACAAAACATATCATATCAAATTACCCCAATAAAACTGGCGTTAAATTTAAAAAGGAAACACAACTGCAACAATTTTCGATTGAAAGCTACAAACATATTTTGGGGGCATGGATCGAATTTGTAATTTTTTTTTGGAATAATTTTTCAATTTACAAATTGGTGCTATCTTGCATTTTTCATTAAACGAGAAATGGTTCCGAATGCAACAAATTTTTGTATAAGAAAAATTTCATTGACAGCAAATCCGATGTTTTGAATACTTTAGGGCAAAAGTCCTTAAAATCAAAGCAAAGGCCGCCAGTGCAGAAAACCCTTAGTAGGCAGTGACTTCATTTGGCAGAAAATTTGTTGTGTGCCTTGCCTTTAGCCAGTAGCAATAATTTTTTCCTCTTCGTAACTTCGAAAAACATCTTCACTGACAAAAAATTTTCTACGTGGCCACTAGATCTTATACTAACAACATTTAAAGGATCCCGATATCATTTTAGATTTATTTGGTGCAACTTTAAAAAATTTTTGTTTGAGGACATTTTTCAGCTTGGGATAATTTTATAGTTTGAGGCCATTTTACTGTTTGAGGCCATTTTTTAGTTGGGGGCCATTTTTCAGTTTAGGACCATTTTTCAGTTTGGGGACATTTTATAGTTTGAGGCCATTTAACAGTTTGAGGCCATTTTTAGTTAGGGGCCATTTTTCAGTATGAGGTCATTTTATAGTTTGATGTCATTGTATAGTTTGATACCATTTTTTAGTTTGGGATCATTTTATAGTTTGAGGTCATTTTATTGTTTGAGGTCATTTATTAGCTTGGGCCATTCTTCAGTTTAGGGGCATTTTATAGTTTGGGGTCATTGTATAGCTTGAGACCATTTTACTGTTTCAGGCCATTTTTTTGGGGTCATTTTATAGTTTGGGGACATTTTATAGTTTGGGGACATTTTATAGTTTGAGGCCATTTACTGCTTGAGGCCATTTTTTAGTTTGAGGTCATTTGTCAGTTTGGGGTTATTTTATAGTTTGATGGCATTGTATAGTTTGAGGCCATTTTATTATTTGTGCCCATTTTTTATTTTGTGGTCATTTTTCAGTTTTGGGTCATTTTATAGTTTGAGGCCATTTTACTGTGTGAGGCCATTTTTCAGTTTGAGGAAATTTTTAGTTTGGGTCGTGTCTCGTATTGAAGTTGAGTAACATTTTTGGTCCTTATTATGAGCAACCTTCGATCTTTGACTATAATTGAAAGTACTGATCGAACGAATTTTCATTTGGTATTATAACGGGCATTCGACAAAACATGTCCTTATTGTGAATACCACTCAAAGTGATTCTTAAAATTTGCAACAATTTTACCTTAAAATAAAAAACAATGGTTTATAACAATTGTTTATACTGAAATATCTCATCGAAAGCTAAGTTCTGTTCGACAGCAAAAATCGTTGCTCCACAAAATTTTCGATGCTCATAATATGAATTGAAAATTCGATTTTCGCTGTTCGATAGCCAGCTAAGATCGAAAATTGAATGCAACTCATAATAAGGGACTTTTATTATTATTATTATTATTAATTTTATTATTATTATTATTATTTATAAGATTCATAACTAAGTTGCAAAATCTAATACTAAAATAAGGAGCATTAGAAACTAGGCCATCATTGTGTGATTTTTTACTTTATGAAATAAATATTCAAAATGCCCCAAATTAATTGTTTTTTTCTTTTTTTGTTATTTTACTCAGGACCCTTTTTAGATTTCAAGAAATTTGGTAAAATTTTTAATTATTTAGTTTGCTTTGACTTCAGCATGATTAGTATGATAACTTTTTAAATATTAGAAGATCCAGATGGTAGTCTTAGGTATTAAACTTAAACTTTAGCTGCGCCGTTAAGGCTTTAACCATAAAAATTTTATAAATTTCCTATTCCAATTGCTCATTCAATAATCTTCATCAAGTTGAGCATAATAACTTTCACCTTCCCCATTCAAAAAGCTAAAATAAAAACAATCTGCTTCGTTATCCTGATGACCTTAATAATATATATAATCTAATCATGTTGATAAGTTGCCATGACACATATGGCCACAATGATGGAGAAATAAAATAAAATAAAATAAAATAAAATAAAAATGCACACAAAAAGTAAAATATTAACAAATAAATAGGAATCTTGCCAAATAAAAACTGAAAATGACATAAAAAACTGTAGCGAAAATTATGTGAGATATATTTTCCTCTGCACAAAATGATAATGGAGAATAGTTAGGAATGAAGAAAAAAATATCAAATTGTGGCTACAGATAAATAAAGTTTTTTTTTATATTAATCTTAAGAGCAGCATTTAATTTTACTGATTGATAAAACTATAAGATAAAAAGATTAAATCAAAATAAAAGCAGAGAATAGATATAATTCAACAATTTACTAAAGAGATAAAAATTGGCGTCATATGTTTTTAACAGTGCGAAAAGAAGAAATACTACAGGGATAATTTAAGGATATAACTTAAGCTATGAATGTCAAGTCTGGAACTGTTAAAAAAATAATGCAAAAGTTTTGTTAAAAACAAATTAGCTGCTTAGTCCAAAGTGAATCTGAAATTGTACTTATAGTGTTGTTAAGAGTTGTATGTTTCGGTCATACAGTGGGCATTCAAAAACCAACAGAAAATATTAGTATTAAATTTTAAGTCCATTTAGATGTTTTCTTATTTAATAACAAAATCTCCATATTATATTTTGCACTTCTTTTTAAGTTAAGAAGAAATTCTAAAATTACCCTCGTATTTTTCTAGTCAACATGATGAAGCATTTTAGTTAACCTTTTTCTTTAGCTTTATTTCAAAAACTTTCCCTTTTCCTGATTGAATCTTTTTTTTTATTGTAATTTTTGTTATTGTCGTAAATGTTGTGAGTTAATTTACCAATTTGTTCAAGGATTTTTGTTTTATAAAAAAAACCAATAAAATTAATATAACTATGTATAAATAAAAGTACAATAATATATTTCCAAAAAAAAGCTCAGTAACACAAAAACTGAAGGTTAAGAGGTGTGTAAGCTTACAAGAATGGAGTGGTGCGTGTCCTTTGTGTTAGAGAAGGATAAGATTTATGCACATCATGATGGCTTATAAGGAATGACAATTGCTTTTGTACTTACTAATGATGACATTCAAAAATAATTTATAACGTTTTCACTTAACTGATAAAATGATTCGAATTAATTTTTTCTTTAGGCTGAAGACTAGGGAAAAACTATGGCCGTCATTTATTTTGTTTTATAAAGTATCGCAGGGGTATGAAATTTTATAAGGAATACGATTTCGAATAAACAAAAGACATATTAGATGTATTTAAGCCCATAATATATAAACATTAATTAGAATATACGATACTATCATACATATATAATAAATTTAAATTGTATATAAAGTTTTTTGAATAAATGCCTGAAAGTATACTTGGTCAAGGATAACACACACTTTTGTATAAAAGTATGCTACAGATTTTTCATTACAAAATGAAGGATTCAGCAGTCATTGTCATCGCTGTTTTAACTTACTGACCTAACTAACATTTTTAAAATTCTACAGGTGTTATTGCTCGCTTTAGAGCACCCTTTCATGTTTTAACTGTTATTATTATATAATAGTTCTCGAGAAAAGAGCCTGTAATAGATAGATAAAGATACAGATATCGGACCGAAAATAATAGGATTCCTCTCGTGTATAGAACCCTAAAATCCATCATCTGACCAAGACATACTTACAACCGGACACAACCAGCACAAAACTAAAATGCTGATTGACGATTTTATTTGGATGTCTCCGTAAAAGTGTTAAATAAATGACACTTAACTATACATATTCCCTGATTGATGGTTTTAATAAATTAAATGTCTACAGAAAGTATAATTGTTTTCAAAGTCAACTGTTACAATAAATTTGTTTAGCATTAAAAACATTTTACTCACGCTTTTTAGCAGAAAGCAATAGCTAAAGTTACAAATAAATTTAAATTAAGGTTGTAACGACGAAAGTCGGGTGACCCTCGTTTTAGCCGTACAACCTTGAGAATGTCACCACATTTATGGGCCAAGCACCCGAAACCAATTTATTTTTCTTGTAATCAAAGTAATTTGTATTAATTATTACAATTGCATAATATCATTAATATTATCCCACATATTATTTTTGTTATAATAATAACATTATATTATTTAGTTAATCAATAATTTAGATGTACTCAGATGAGCAAACATATTCATTTGTTATTGAAACATCAATTTAAAACTAACGCATTTTTATACCCTTTACCAAAAAAATGGTAAAAGGGTATATATAGGTTTGTCATTCCGTTTGTAATTTCTATAATATCAATAAGCGATCCATAAAATATATATATTCTGGATCCTTATGCATAGGGAAGACGAATAAGCGATGTCCGTCTGTCCGTCTGTCCGTCTGTCCGTCTGTCCGTCTGTCCGTCTGTCCGTCTGTCCGTCTGTCCGTCTGTCCGTCTGTCCGTCTGTCCGTCTGTCCGTCTGTCCGTCTGTCTGTACGTGAAATCGGTTTTCCGAAGCTCCCAGAAGAGCTAGAGACTTCGTTCTTGGACTGGTGTGTCAGAAATTTTCCAAAATAGATTGGTATTGAAATTCAGCAAAATCGGGCAGACGATTGCAGAGCTGGAAAACTTAAACTTCATTTTGCCATATAAAAGTAACTCCCGAAAACAAATTTTTATTTTTTTTTAATAAATGTACATATTTTACACTTCAGTACGACTAAAATTGGAATTTTAGATTAAAAAAATACAAAAAAATTAAAAAGACGTTTCCAGGGTTGGAAAACTTTAACTTTTTGTGTTATGTAAAATTAACTATGTCTAAAACTATATTAGTATTTTCTCGAGAACCGTAAGAGCTACAGACCTGAAATTTGGACACAGTATGTAGACCTTTGGCCGCTACAACAACAAATACATGAGAATTGGAAATTAAAGGGTGTTCCAAAACGAGCAACGAAAAATGTTAAAATCCCATGTAATATACATACAATTGTATGTATGTATGTATATACACTTGAAATGTGTAAGGTTAGTATATTTTTATTCAGACTACAAAAATTAACACTAAAATTTAAAAAAATTTAAATTAAAGGGTGTTCCATCAGTTAATGCAATTTTGACTATGTAATTTTGACTATTTGCTGTATCTTGGAAACCGTAAGAGCAAAACTCTTGAAATTTTCAAAAACGGTAAAACTGAAAAAATAAAAAATTATAAAATCGCCAAACCGAAAAAAATCGCCAAAAACAAGAAAAAATCGCCAAAACGAAAAAAAGCACCAAATTAAAAAAAAATTCTAAGACTAAAATAAATCGCAAAAACAAACGGAAAAATTGCTAAAATGAAAACAAAAATCGCCAAAATGAAAGAAAATCGCCAAAATGAAAATCGCCATAATGAAAAAAATCACCAAAACGAAAAAAACCCTAAAAAACAGAAAAAATCGCCAAAATGAAAAAAAAAAATCGCCAAAATGAAAAAAATCGCCAAAACGAAAAAAAACCCAAAAAACAAAAAATCGCCAAAATGAAAAAAAGCCAAAAACAGAAAAAAAAATCGCCAAAACGAAAAAAAGCACCAAATTAAAAAAAAATTTTAAAACTAAAATAAATCGCAAAAAACGGAAAAATTGCTAAAATGAAAAAAAATCGCCAAAACGAAAAAAAACCTAAAAAACAGAAAAAAATCGCCAAAATGAAAAAAATCGCCAAAATGAAAAAATCACCAAAACGAAAAAAAACCCTAAAAAACAGAAAAAAATCGTCAAAATGAAAAAAAAATCGCCAAAACGAAAAAACCCCTTAAAAACAGAAAAAAATCGCCAAAATGAAAAAAATCGCCAAAAAAAAGAAAAAACCTAAATAACAGAAAAAAAATCGCCAAAACGAAAAAAAGCACCAAATTAAAAAAAAATTTCTAAGACTAAAATAAATCGCAAAAAAACGGAAAAATTGCTAAAATGAAAACAAAAATCGCCAAAATGAAAGAAAATCGCCAAAATGAAAAAAAAATCGCCAAAATGAAAAAAATCACCAAAACGAAAAAAAAAACCTAAAAAACAGAAAAAAATCGCCAAAATGATAAAAAAATCGCCAAAATGAAAAAAAATCACCAAAACGAAAAAAACCCCAAAAAACAGAAAAAAAATCGCCAAAATGAAAAAAAGCACTAAATTAAAAGAAAATTTCTAAGACTAAAATAAATCGCAAAAAAACGAAAAAATTGCTAAAATGAAAAAAATCGCCAAAATGAAAAATATCGCCAAAACGAAAAAAAACCTAAAAAACAGAAAAAAATCGCCAAAATGAAAAAAAATCGCCAAAAAAAGAAAAAAAATCGCCAAAACGAAAAAAAAAATTAAAAACAGAAAAAAATCGCCAAAATGAAAAAAAATCGCCAAAATGAAAAAAAAATCGCCAAAATGAAAAAAATCACCAAAACGAAAAAAAACATAAAAAAAAGAAAAAAATTGCCAAAATGAAAAAAAATCGCCAAAATGAAAAAAATCACCAAAACGAAAAAAAAACAAAAAAATCGCCAAAAAAATCGCGAAAAAACCCAAAAAAACAGAAAAAATCGTCAAAATGAGAAAAATCTCCAAAATGAAGAAAAGCCCAACAACAGAAAAAAATCGCCAAAATGAAAAAAACCTCCAAAAACAGACAAAATCGCCAAAACGAGAAAAAAGCGACAAAACTGAAAAAATCGTTTTAACTGAAAAAAACTTCAAAAAAGCAAAAAACCTTCCTTTCGTGCGCGATTCAAAGTCGCACTTAACTGATTTTTATACCCTTTACCAACAAAAATGGTAAAAGGGTATATATAGGTTTGTCATTCCGTTTGTAATTTCTATAATATCAATAAGCGACCCATATAATATATATATTCTGGATCCTTATGCATAGGGAAGACGAATAAGCGATGTCCGTCTGTCCGTCTGTCCGTCTGTCCGTCTGTCTGTACGTGAAATCGGTTTTCCGAAGCTCACAGAAAAGCTAGAGACTTCGTTCTTGGACTGGTGTGTCAGAAATTTTCCAAAATAGATTGGTATTGAAATTCAGCAAAATCGACCAGACGATTGCAGAGCTGGAAAACGTAAACTTCATTTTGCCATATAAAAGTAACTACCGACAACAAATTTTTATTTTTTTTTAATAAATGAACTTATTTTACACTTCAGTACGACTAAAATTGGAATTTTAAATTAAAAAAATATAAAAAAATTAAAAAGACGTTTCCAGGGTTGGAAAACTTTTACTTTTTGTGTTATGTAAAATTAACTATGTCTAAAACTATATTAGTATTTTCTCGAGAACCGTAAGAGCTACAGGCCTGAAATTTGGACACAGTGTGTAGACCTTCGGCCGCTACAACAACAAATACATGAGAGTTGGAAATTAAAGGGTGTTCCAAAACGAGCAACGAAAAATGTTAAAATCCCATGTAATATACATACAATTGTATGTATGTATGGTATATACACTTGAAATATGTAAGGTTAGTGTATTTTTATACAGACTACAAAAATTAACACTAAAATTTCAAAAAATTTAATTAAAGGGTGTACCATCAGTTAATGTAATTTTGACTATGCAATTTTGACAACTTGCTGTATCTTGGAAACCGTGAGAGCAAACCTCTTGAAATTTTCAAAAACGGTAAAACTAAAAAAACAAAAAATTATAAAATCGCCAAACCGAAAAAAATCGCCAAAAACAAAAAAAAATCGCCAAAACGAAAAAAAGCACCAAATTACAAAAAAATTTTCTAAGACTAAAATAAATCGCGAATAACCGGAAAAATAGCTAAAATAAAAAAAAATCGCTAAAATGAAATCAAATCACCAAAATGAAAAAAAAACCCCAAAAACAGAAAAAAATCGCCAAAAATTAAAAAAAAACCCAAAACAGTAAAAAAATCGCCAAAATGAAAAAAATGGCCAAAACGAAAAAAAACCCAAAAAACAGAAAAAAATCGCCAAAATAAAAAAACCCAAAAACAGGAAAAAATCGCCAAAATGAAAAAAGTCGCCAAGATGAAAAAAATCGCCAAAATGAAAAAAACCCAAAAACAGGAAAAAATCGCCAAAATAAAAAAAAATCTTCAAAATTAAAAAAATCTCCAAAATTAAAAAAAGCCCCAAAAACAGAAAAAAATCGCCAAAATTAAAAAAAAACCCCAAAACAGTAAAAAAAAATCGCCAAAATTAAAAAAATTTTCAAAATGAAAAAAACCCCAAAATAAAAAATAAATCGCAAAAATTAAAAAAAAATCGCCAAAAGGAAAAAAATTTCCAAAATGAAAATAAGCCCCCAAAAAGAGAAAAAAACCAAAATGAAAAAAAATTGCCAAAATGGAAAAAAAATCGCCAAAACAGAAAAAAATCGCCAAAATGAAAAAAAACCCCAAAAACAGGAAAAAATCGCAAAATGAAAAAAAATCGCTAATATGAAAAAAATCTCCAAAATAAAAAAAAATCCCCATAAACAGAAAAAAAATCTCCAAATGAAAAAAAAAATCGCCAAAATGAAAAAAAACTCCCAAAATAGGAAAAAATCGCCAAAATGGAAAAAGAATCGCCAAAAAATCGCAAAAATTAAAAAACATCGCCAAAATATAAAAAAAGGCCAAAACGAAAAAAAACCCCAAAAAACAGAAAAAAATCGCCAAAATAAAAAAACTCAAAAACAGGAAAAAATCGCCAAAATGGGAAAAAGTGGCCAAGATGAAAAAATTCGCCAAAATGTAAAAAAACCCAAAAAACAGGAAAAAATCGCCAAAATAAAAAAAATCGCCAAAATAAAAAAATCTCCAAAATGAAAAAAAGCCCCAAAAAACAGAAAAAAAATCGTCAAAATGAAAAAAAAACGCCAAAATGAAAAAACATCGCCAAAATGAA
This sequence comes from Tachina lurida, assembly GCA_944452675.1. Lineage (NCBI taxonomy): Eukaryota > Metazoa > Arthropoda > Insecta > Diptera > Tachinidae > Tachina > Tachina lurida. Next base: position 168,575,436 of record OX101753.1, on the reverse strand, counting down.
AAAAACCCCAAAATAAAAAAAAATCGCAAAAATTAAAAAAAATCGCCAAAAGGAAAAAAATCTCCAAAATGAAAATAAACCCCCAAAAAGAGAAAAAAATCGCCAAATTAAAAAAATTGCCAAAATGAAAAAAAAATCGCCAAAAGGAAAAAAACCCCAAAAAACAGAAAAAATAGCCAAAATTAAAAAAAACCCCAAAAACAGGAAAAAATCGCCAAAATGAAAAAAAAATTGCTAATATGAAAAAAATCTCCAAAATAAAACAAGCCCCATAAACAGAAAAAAATCTCCAAAATGAAAAAAAAAATCGCCAAAAATGAAAAAAACTCCCAAAATAGGAAAAACTCGCCAAAATGGAAAAAGAATCGCCAAAAAAATCGCAAAAATGAAAAAACATCGCCAAAATGAAAAAAACCCCAAAATAAAAAAAAATCGCAAAAATTAAAAAAAATCGCCATAAGGAAAAAAATCTCCAAAATGAAAATAAACCCCCAAAAACAGAAAACAAAATCGCCAAAATGAGAAAAAAGCGACAAAACTGAAAAAAAACTGCGCGGGTCAAAGTCGCACTTTACTGAATTTTTTAATATTAAATTAAATGAAACTAAGTTTTTTCTTATTTCGTTTTTGTTTCGTTCACTTAACAAATTTTATGTATTTTTTAAAAAACTAGATTGGTATCAATAATCAGACAAATCCAAAATTATGACTCCAGGTTTGGAAAACTTACACTTTTTGTGTTATGTAAAATAAATAGGTCTAATTTTTTTTTCTTTTTCTTTATAAATTGAATATATTTTATGCTTCTGAAAGAAAAGTTTGGCGTATGAAATTTGAAAAATGAAAATTACAGCGCCAAAGATGGAAACTTTAAAAAAATTATAAATTTTTTCACAAAACAAATATTTATGTATGTGTCTGTATACTATATATATGTACGTATGTTGGTAAAGGGTATATAAGATTCGGCACAGACGAATATAGCACTCTTACTTGTTTTAGATGGAGTCGCCATCTATATGTAAATTATTGTACTATTGCAAATAAGTTGACATTTTTAAACAACCATTATTTAGTAAGTTACGCTTTACGACAACTGAGTAATAGCAGATATTTTTGGGTATATAAGGAAGAATCTTATTATCAAAAGGAGAGTCTGCTGCTAGCTGTCAGCAAGGTAAGAACACAAAGTTGAACGTGGTGTTACACATCCATCAGCATTGTACTTGCCTCTAAACACATCTAGTGGACAGACTTATAATAACACAACTAGTGTAGAATATTTGTCGCAGCTGTATGTTGTGTGGTGTTACACATCCCGGCTGCACCTGTTATCGCTCTCCACGAGCACACCGCTCCTTCTGAGCAATTCCGTCGCGTTCTCACACGCGCAGTTTGTAGGTTGCGTGGTGTTACACATCCCACCTACATCTGTGTGTTAGTGACTGCGCTCCTCACGAGCACGCGTAATACCGCTCCCTCTGAGCATTTGTTTCTCGCGTTCTCACACGCGCATCCCACAGGTTGTGTGGTGTTACACATCCCGCCTGCAGCTGTGTGCTAGTGAATGCGCTCTCCACGAGCTCTGTCTTTCTGACCGCGCTCATTAGTCATTTGAGTTGTCATTTAAAATGATAAATTTAATTTTGTAATTTAAAAGTAAATAAATATTCGGCATTGAATTGACTTCGTGTTTTACTCTCTCATGGTCTCAAAAATCAATAAATTTTTGTAGACGAATCCTGGACATCGCTGAGTTTTACCCCAGCCTACGAAACTTCGTTACAAGGTTTTGCAGCTTAAATCTTGTAGCAACCAAAAATCAATAGTCCTCCTGCAGTTAAGCAGCGTAATATGACACTAGCAATATAGCAGAATAAATAAAATGAAAAAAATATCTAAAACCTTTTACTTCAACACTTCTAATCTACCCTTCATTTGCTACTAAATCTACTTACAATTAGACCATGGCCTTTTGTGTAACACCAATGCAACATTTAAATACACCATTAAATCTGGCTGGATTTTATTTTTACATGACAGTTGAGAGCGAAACTACAAGTCCAAATGAAGTGTGCATGTTATGCTAGGAAATATAAGCAGTTTACAAAGTATTAAATTAACAAGAAAAAAAAGTAAGCACAATTGCCATGTTAATTTAATAAAATATGGACAGAAATTTCTACATGATATTTTCATCAATAAGAAGTCAAGTTGGAAGACAACATAAAAATCTCTTGGCTTATGAGCCTAAATACAAATAAGTTTTAAAATTAAGGGCATATTCCTCTAAATGCGTATGATAGATTTGATCGAATATTAATATTGGAAACAAAAATAAATTTCAGTTTTTATTTTTAATAACCAATGTTCGATCGAATCTATTGTTCGCGTATCGAGTAACAGGCACTAAGGTTTAAAGTACTTTGAGCAAAAGAATTTTAATAATTTTTAGTTAAAAAGATGAAAGAAATTGATAGAATGCTATGGAAATGTTTTTCAATACAAGCAGGTTTTCAAAACATATTTCAGCTTTTGTCAAACTTTATTTTTATGTGTTCAAAGGAAATGGTGTATAATTTTCTTTTTGCTTTTAACGAAAATATCCTTCAAGTTTGATTTTGTCTCAGTGCGTATGTTTTAACTGCATCCGATGTTTTTGTTTCTATTTTATTTTTATTGCGTGTGTGTGTATAACATTTTTGTTTTTGTTGAGAACATCATGTTTTAACACTAAGAACACTCACTACAATTGGACTCCAGATTAAAACTAATCTTGCAAAAAAACGAAACGAAATAACAAAACATACTAATATTAAAAGCAATAAGTTATACAGAATAAAAAAAACACTATAAGGGAAGACAAATCAAGCTATTAGCTGGCCTTTGTGTTACCTGGAAGTAGGAGAGGGATAGTGCAAGTAAAGACAACGAAATGACATATAGATAGAGAAAAGAAAAACTTAATTAATTTTCTTAGTTTTAAGAAATCTGCTATTGTGGGTTTTAAAAATTTTATAGATATTTTGCAGCACGTCTGGTGTTGGTAGGAGTACGATATTAAAGCTACGTTCAATGACCGAGAATTTGGGTGAAGTTTTTTAATTTAAAACTGCTCTCATTACTGTAATAATGCAGATATGCCGATGAAACTCTAGATCTTTTTAATTTATATCTTTATAAATATTAACAGAAAATAAAATGTGACTAATATTAACTTGGTCTATGTTGAAAATGGTTACAAATTTGACACCTACGAGATTCAACGACCGAATGTCCCGGTACCCCCATTAAATTTCTACTGGGTTTTCATTACAGTTTCCCTTTTCTATTATTATTTATTATTCGAAATACATTTTTTTTTATTTTAATAAGAGGTTTAATGATCAAACAGAATTGGGGCATAAACACATTTTCCATACAAAATGACACAAAAAACTAGCCTCAGAAAGCAGTCAATAGATAGAATCTATTTTATTTTGAGAACGTTTTTTCTTATGCTCTCACATATAAATAAATATTCTCTCAAACATGTTACCATACTTTCAATAAATTTCATACATTTTGTGACCAAAACTACAAAGAAAAATAAGCACAAAAGAAAATAAAACAAAAATTAGAGAGCATTTGAAGTTACTGCCTTAGATTTTATTATAGGCTTTGTTAATTTGACAGCGATTTTTCCTGAAGTTGCGGACTTATTCTGTTTGATCATTTACATTAATTTTTAACGTTGACAAATTTGTTGTCCTAAATTTTCTTTATAATTATTTAAGCCCTCACAAAGCATTTAAAATAATTTGGTACCCTGGTCGCATGCTGCACACACGCTGCGTAATTTACAAGTTTTCTTCTGCAATTTTTTTGAAGTATTAATTATATGTGACACAAGGCAATAGTAGCTTTTCTTTCAGTAGAGCGGCTACAGGTCGATAGTTGCTCTTAGCTTATTAGTGCTTCATATCGAATTGCCCAAATAGTGAGCTCAACCAAAAGCATGCCATAAATGCATGTAGAGTGACTCAACAATTGATACAAGCAAATAGAAGTGTTACAAATAACCTAGTGATAATATATAAAAAAGAAAACAAAACAACATGAAACAATTGAAAACCCTTAAGACAATTGATTGATAAGATGTGATAATGCCTTTTTCTTTAGTTACAACTAAAGTTTTTGCTTCAATTGATTTTCTTCATTTACCATCGATTCTATCAAGTGCTTAAATTGTTTTTGTTTTTTTTTCTTGTAGCAAAAGAAGTGTGCGTAATGAAGTGATGAATTTGACCCAGATTTGGACTGATTTAAAAGGTTTAAACACAAATTGGATATTTCGTATAAGAAACAATAAGAAAAAGCTTGTCATCCAAAGAAAAAGCAATAAAAAACGAATTTCCAGAATTCTCACGAAGTTTAAATCTATCCTGCTATAATGATTTGTCATTGTAGGGATTACTAGAAGAAAACAAATTTCTTTGTAAGATTTGTGGTGAACAACCACATTTTTGAAGTGTAAAGTGGCCAAAATAGCACCAGAGTGCAAATCTTCAATCGGCTTCTTATACGAATGATGGACAAATACATGAGTAAAATTCTCTCGTTGGCCTGCACTGCTTCAGTTTGACAATTTCTGAGTAGTTAAAGTTGTATCATTAACAATTTTTTTATTGAGTAGAATTATTACGGTTCTATGAGCTTGGTTATTTTGTAAATTTTGTAATAATAAATAAATAATAATTACATAACAAAAATTAAAAGCCCCGATATTTCTAGAAAAGATGTAATATCTTCTAAACGGCTGAACCAATTTTATTTCAACTTATTTAAGAAACTTTTCAATCAAGTCACCTTTTAAACAAAAAAAAACTAAATCAAAATCGGTCCAGCCGTTGGGGCTGTACGTGGACACGGACAGACACACACACACAGATACACAGACACACACTACAAACTTATAACACCCCTTTTTTTTGTCAGGGGTTAATAAATAACATATTATAAATTTGAAAATTTTTATGTTTTGATGTTTGTTACCATGTCATGTAACGAATGAACTGTTTAGGGGATTTGTTTCATCAACCTTGGTACACAAACTGCTTGAATCAAGAATTATTCTTGCAAATTATAAAAATTCCAATCAGGGCAATATTTTTGATAACACAATGAAAAGATTATTGACAAAAAATTTATAATATTTTTGACATGAATTAACCCATTACTGTCCACGATGAAATAATCAGCTGTTAAATAAAATTATCAAAGTTGTTTGATTCTCAATTTAGCAATTACTGTAGACAATGTATGTGTAGCAAACAAAATAGACAACTATGTGATGAATTTATTGGACTTTCTTTAATAAAAATAAGTCCGTAAAGTGCGATTGTGACTCGCGCACGAAGGGTTCCGTATGGATATTAGATATGTAATACTATAAGAACTTTAGCTTATACACTGAATGAATTTTCGGCCTAAATTCTATGAATTTCGACATTAATCTAATGAAAAATTACGCTTCGTTGGATTAATGAAACCAGTTTCATCAAAATTATTTTATTGAAAACTTCATCAAATTTATTCAACAGTATAATTAATGCTGTGCTATAACTTCATCGAAACAATAAAATAATTTCATAAAAAGAATGAAATAACTTAAATATAAAGCGGTTTCTTAATAATTAGAAAATTTTGTTGTCACAAATCCAACTAACCAACGAAGCAATTCCAATGAAATTCTTTCACAATACTCATGAAATTTTCATTAGATTTGTGAAAAATTTTAATGAAATTGTTTCATTGGACTTACGAAGCAAAATTCTTTCGGTGTATAGTATTAGTCTTGTAATTTTTTTTTCGTTTTTGGGATTTTTTGGTTTTGGCGTTTTGTTTCAGTTTTAACGTTTTTTTCTCGTTTTAGGCGATTTTTTTTCCGGTTTTCGGCGTTTTTTCAATTTGGCAATTTTTTTTTTTGGCGACTATTTACATTTTAGCGATTTTTATATTGGCGATTTTTTTTAATTTTGGCGATTTCTCCGATTTTTTGTGAATTCTTCGATTTTTGGCGATTTATTTTAGTTTTAGAAATTTGTTTTTCATCTCTCGTTTTTTTTTTGTTTTGTCGATTCTTATTTCAGTTCTTGACGATTTTTTTCGGTTTGGCGATTTTATAATATTTTGATTTTTTAGTTTTACCGTTTTTGAAAATTTCAATAGTTTTGCTCTTACGGTTTACAAGATACAGCAAGTTGTTAAAATTACATAGTCAAACTTGCATTAACACCCTTTGATTTAATTTTTTTGAAACGAACAAATTACTCTGTTGCATATGCAATATTCTAATTAAGTACAATAAAAAAGAATTTTTTAAAAAAGGTATACTGTTTAAAGAGTTTTGATGATTCAAAGTCAACAATTTTTGGCCAGTATGCAACTATATGAAAATATGGTACAGACACATGCAAACTTTAACAGGTTAATTAAAAATTATTTTAGATATTGCACTACAACTTCCAATAAAACATAAAGGGGATATTGTTATAATATGGCTACAATATATTTTTTTCTATATTCTGTAACTCATATGCGATGTGCCGTTGCTTTTAATGTAAATTTAAGGAAAGCCATCTGTGAGTGAAAAAGTACGAGTCTATAGAAAAAAAATATATAAAAAAATATATTTCTCATACTTACACATTATATTTCTACAAGCAAGAACATTTACAATTTTTTGTACTCTTGTCCACCTTTCTCTCCCTTACAATTTAATATTACAATATTTTTTAAGTTATAATTTGCATATTTTCAGAATATTGTTTAGTTCCAGGACATTTGGGAAGGATACTAGTCCTTGAAATTTAAATGAGCAAATTGTAGATGTGATTTATATTATATATTGTGTCTAGTTAACTCAGTGTAAGTGAAGACAATTTGTTTTGATGCTTTTTACTTTTTTGAAAAAGGACATTTTTTGAAGTATGCGTATCCTTTGTCTGAATTTAACGAAGCATCAAATGTATTAAAATTAGTGTCTTTTTACAATTGAGTTACAATTATTTTTTTCACTGTTATGATCATTTTTTTATTTCAGGATATATGGGAAGGACACGAATCCTTGGAAATTAAATGGTTAAATTTTGTGTGTGATTATATTTTACCAATTAAAACATATGTGGCAAATTTCATTTCTTTTCGATAAGTCCTTCTATTTTTGGCCGCTCGTTCTATGAACTCACGACACTGTGCGGCGCCCCACTTTGAAACACAGCCAGCGTAGCAGTTTAGTTTTTGTTCTTTTATAAGCAAACCAAAACAGAAATACTGCAACAAAATGAAAAATACACACATACAAAACATTTGCACTTCTCCGACTGCTGTAGTCTTTAGTACCGCATATGGGCATTTCCATAGAAAAGTACAACTTTTGTCAAAATACGTTACTGTGTGACTTACTTGTTCTTTAAAGAACATATTTTTTTTTACAAATTCAGTTTTATTTATACCCATGTGTAGTAGAAATATGGGAATTAACAATGGAATATGATGTAGGGCAAATGTCCACCAATGGCACGTCGGCAGATGTCTGCTCTTTGTTTTAAAAAAATTTTTAACCACATTTTGCAACAAAACTTCGCTTATCTCGCCAAAGCAACACCGAATTTCATTTCTCAGAGCTGCAGTTGTTTCTGGTTTATTCAGGTAAACACGGTCTTTCAAATTAAAATTCAAAAATTTCACAATTATAATTTTTATTTTTCAAGAGTGTTGCGTTTCATGGTTAAATTGTCTTTACTAAATAAATGTCAAAAGATGACAGCTAAATTTTTGGCATTTCATCATGAAATTTGCCCACCCTTTACAAGTTTAATTGCTTGACAACGTCACGTGATAAAAGGTGGAATTTTTTGTGGAAATGCCCACATGTTTAGGCTTTGTTGTAGAAAATTCAATACCATATGATTTCATGTTTAACCAAGATTTGCTATATTTGCAACACTTACATCTGCAGTTTGCTACCAAGAGTGACTACCGCTACTCGGATTTATTTTAATATGCCAAAGGTCTATAGAGTGTACTTGAACGTGTTTTATTTGCCAGGTTGGTTAACTATAGTTACACTCTTTGATTTTTTTGTTTAACAGTTTTAGTTTATAAATGAGTTTGCTGGAGTTTTAAGGGATTAATGGAAAAAAGACTTTACATAAGAGGATTATGTTAAAGTTAGATTAGAGTCAAATAACTTGTTCTAAAGGAGATTGATTTTTTTAAAAATTGCATACAATGTTCCAATAGAATATACATTTATATACACACACATACTAGCATATATAGAAAACAACTTTCTTCTTGTGTTTCTATAATTCGAAAGGTCAATTTGAGTAGCAAATACATACGAAGAGCGCTCATTTGTTTGAATGATTTTCATAAAAAATTATTTGACGAGTCACTTAGCTGACTTGTGGGGACAACTTGTTCATTTTGTCTTCAATTACTTGCTTAAAAAAAATTAAATAATCGGTCTTGTTCTGAAAAACGAATCCGAGTAAGTTTCTCGTTTCCAAAAAATTAATAATGCTACTGTAGTCGTGTTTAAAATTATAATTTATTAATTTTCTTTCAGATATGATATTTGAGAATCCAAAGACATATACACTGGTATTTGCATTTGAGGTAAAAAGCTTTGAAAGCTCTTAAATTTGTTATTGTTTCTTTGCAAAGTAAGAGCAAGCATTATTGTATAGTATGTTGTTGTTATGGCTGTTGTACTGGCATTGGTCTTAAAGCACAAAAGCTTTTTTGTAAAAGTTTGCACATTGTGCATATGGCTTGTACGTAGCTGATTTATATAATGAAGAAAAAATTAAAAAAAATATAAAAAAATATTTCTATTGTCGGTGTTATTTTTCTTCGTGCGATTTCAACTCGAGCGGTTTACAGAACAGGCCCGAATATTTTTACTAAAATAAAACCTACCACAACTGTTAGACTAAAAATTAAAATTCCTAAAATTCTTTATAAAAATAATTTACTATAAATTCATCAATCCAAAATAAAGAAAATAACAAAACTTAAAATCAGTTTCAAAAGTGTTTGTTAAAAAAAACTTATCATTATTTTGTCTGTGTACTTTATAAATATTGTATCTTTTGCTCTCTTTAATATAAAATCAAATTATTATTATTTTTTAATTTCAATATAAATATTAAAAAAAATTATTTATTTGCACTTACCAATTAAACACAATATTAAATGTATGATATACCAAAAATTATGTTGACTTGGCATTGGCAGCGTTAAATACTGATGTTGATTTTGAGGCTGGTGCTGATAATGCTGCTGGTGGTAGTGGTGTTGCTTAAAGCTCATGATGTTTTATTTTTTTTGTTTTATTGATTAACTTAAAAAATGGGATTTTAACTTCGTTTATGTTTTTAAAGCCATCAGAAATAATTATTATTTTTTTTTATTGGCCAAATATTTACTATTCAAGTGATATGCCCACTTTTTGTTTAAAACTTCAGTGGGATTTTTTTGATATGTATGTTAACAGCTGAAAAGAAAAAATAAAAAAAAAGAATTAAGCATTTTTTAAATACATGTATACTAGGACGGGTCGATTTGTATAGAGGAAAAAAAATCGGTCAAATTACAAGGAAACTCGTATTCTAGGGATTAAAATAAGAAACTTTGCCGAAGGAACCATACCTCTAAATTGTATTTTGATGCCCCGACTTTTGATCCGAAGGCTCAAATTTTGAAAAATCTCACTTTGATCCATTTAGAGTTGCTCAATCGAGTGAAATTTAGAAAATTAGAATTTTCTTTATAGCACAGTCTCGCTTTTCTTTGATATCATCAAACAACATTGATAAACAGCAATTCGAATCGTCGTCGGGTATATAAAATATAACTTTTTCCATTTTTTGGTAGAGGGTATAAAAATACGTATGAGTAATATATTATTATTCATCAGTATCACTCATACGTACATATAAATTCTGATTTTTTGAAATGTTTGTATGGGGAACCCCCAGGGGGTGTGCCACTGGCATAGATGGTTCGGCCCTCCAAAATTAGTGGGGGTCGGTCATACATTTTGACTCGATTGAGGAACTCTAAATGGGTCAAGGTGATATTTTTCAAAATTTGACCTTTCGGATCAAAAGTCGGGACATCAAAATACATTTTAGAGGTATGGTTCCTTCGGCAAAGTTTCTTATTTTGATCCCTAGAATATGATTTTCTTTGTAATCTGAGCGATTTTTAAATCGACCCAACCTAATAATGTATACTCATAAAATAAAATTTAAAGCAGAAAAAGTTATTCCTTAAAAATTATTAATTTAAGATATATTCTGGTGCATTTATTTATTTGGTTTCTCAATAAGCGCCCATAAGAATATTTAAGCAAAAACTTAACTCAAATATTGTTCTTAAAGAAAAATAATAAATGTGTGGAATTTTTCCATTCTTGAAATTGTGTTAACGATTATATTCTTTACTGTCTTTATCAAATATGTTGCAAAAGAAGTTTCCAGTTGCTCTGCAATTAATCACTTTCCTTCGAACACTTTGATACGCGTTATTACAGTTTAAAGCTTATCATGGCTTTCATAGAGATGAGTTCAGTTCCTTTAGAATGTAATACTCTGTTAAAGAATTATTGAAAAATTGTTTAAGAGCTTATGTCTAATCATTTGCTTTTCTTTGCTATCATTAATTTAAATATTTTAAGTTACTATACGGCCAGAGATAATAATTTTTGTTACCAAAAAATTATTTTGCTTAGCCCTAATTCACACGTTGATTTTTCAATGATTTTTTGAAGCACGATTTTTGTAGTTTGTAGGCGAACTGTATAGAAAAGCAAAGCGGGTAGGAAAAAAATCACATTTTCCGTTCTCCGAGTTTTTTTTTTCAAATTTTCTTTACACATATTTTAATTTTTGGTATGTTGCTTTATTTTATTTTTTCATTGAATGTGACAACAGCTTTTTTTTAATAGAAAACAGTGTTACCTGTAGGTATTTTAGTCGCTAATATAGGAGTATAGAGACTATCGGACAAATGTTTTATTTTGGCCAAAATGTAGGTATTTTGTATTCTCATATTGCATTTTTTGTGCATAAATGTAAAAAGACCTATACGCAAAATATATTTTTGCTCCGTTTAAAAATTTGTTTTTTCTCGTAATTACATAGACTTTTATCTAATTATTTTGGTGTCGCAGTGCCTGTATTTTGATAGGATCTTCCCTCTATTCTTCTAATGGCAAGCACCCCAGGAAATAGGAAATGAGCATCTATTAAACAATGATTTAATAATTAAGAATATTACTTACAACTATTTAACTTAAATCTTAATAAACTCCATGATTGGAGAAAACCCAAATATAGATATGTGTTATATTTGTATTATAAGATCATTTCTGAAAAACTGTAGAAAAGTATGCATTAATTTCGAAGGCAGAAGTAGTCACTTTGAATAATTTAATACAAAAGAATTACATATATACATACATACATATGTCAAGTTTTAAGTTACCTACTGTAGCTCGTAGAAACATCGAAAAAATCATCGTATGAATATAAAATGTTTTTGGAAGCAACTTTTAAAGAGAATCAAAAATAAAACAAGATTTTTAAATCCTCGTATGAATTGGGCCTTAGTATTGGTGAGAATAAAACCCAGTTGGTCAAATCGTCGCAGACGACATTGTCTTCGACGATTGAGGTACGACATGTCGCCTGTCTATTAGGTTTTCTAAGCCACAATTTAAAGGAAATTGTCGTTCATGACTATCTTAGCGACATTGTCACACGTTTTGTCTTCAATTAAACTTTGTTGAGGACAATCTGTGCAACAATTTCCATCGTTTTATTTTCAATAAAGCCGTATTGACGACAATCTGAGCGACAGTGTCCTATGTTTTGTCTTCAATAAGACTTTGTTGAGGACAATTTGAGCTACAATATGTCTTTAATATGTCTTCTGCGACTTACCATTATCTTGTACCCGTCGTCAAAGATGTCTTAAAGACGTGGCCAACTGGGAAAGGAAGCAAACCGAACAAAACTCAAGCACATCAAGCAACTATTTAATTTTGCATAATGTTCTCTTAACATATTTTTTTTTCCAACATTTATATAATTTTAGTTTATTGCTTATTGCAAACAATAAATTTTAGATTATAGAAATTATAAAAAAAGATGTTCGGCCCTGTTCTGTAAACCGAATCCGAGTAAATTTCTCGTTTTCAGAAAACTAATAATAGTCCTGCAGACGTGTTAAAAATTATACACGATAATTTTCTTTCAGATATGATATTTGGGAATCTACATGAGAAAAAAATTAAAAAAAAATATTACTTATGGCGGAGTTAGTTTTCTACAATCGTGGTTTATAGAACAAGGCTGGTTATTCGAGTTTGTAATAGTTTTTTTTAAATAAATCTGAAGCTTTTCTCTATTTCTTCTCTATCACTATCCCTTTCGCAAAGAAAGTAAGTAAGCAGTAATTAGCTATTCATTGGTTCTCTTAAAAACAACCATCTGTTAATTTAAAATTTTTTTTTTTGGATGTCTTCTAAAAACCTCACTAAAATAAAAAAAAATTTCCAAGGACTTTAAAAAAATGCTTGATATCTATTTTTTCTACCCCAAATGTAATTTACCTAAATTAAACTAGGCGTAAAAAAAACTGTCGTATATTTCAAATAACGACTTTATGCACTTCCTCCCTAATTTCTGGAATCTTAATTGCTTAATAGTTCAAATGAAGTAGCTGTAGTTAATTTTTGCCCTTTCTTAATTAATAATTGACCTAGTCCGCTGCCTTTGGCTCTCTTTCTAAATACGTACAAATGAAACAGTTAAATAAGATAAATGGCTGTTTGCCGTCATCATTGAGCGCGGTATCGGCTTGTATAAATCTACAACAATTCTACAGCCGGATATTTATTGCCTGAAAGTATGTTAGGAAAAATGTTAAGCAACAATAAAAACAAATTGTTGCAAGGAGACACAGCAAGCTTCATGACATCCTTTTCAATTGTTTTTGTTGTTGTTGTTGTTTGTTTTTGCTACATTTGAAAAAAAGCGAGAAATTCGAAATAATATCGTCTCCCAACATTCATATAAATGCCCTGTAAACATTGATGGCTGGCAGGCATTAAACTCCAAGTGGCCTCTTTTGTACTCAATGAGTTGAACACAAAAAAAAATAAAGTCTTTATATGTGTTTGTCTGTATGAACTAGTACAATGTGTATTTGAGTATATTTGTGCAGGACTATTTGTATTGGAGTCAAATGTGTGGTAATTAGTTATTATTATGCTTTGGCTGCTTGCAACAAATTTGCCGTTTTTAATATTTTTTTTGTGGCTTTGGGCATTTTTATTTGGCCCACTGTTTAAGGCTTTCTTATCAATTACAATGATATTTTTAAATGAAGATTGATATCTTTGTTCTGAATAATTGTTTTAATTTTCTTTTTATTCTATTTTATCAATTTGTGTGTTTTATTACAGGTTGCCAAATATTAACTTTAATATAAATTGTTTTAAAATTATTTCCATACAAATAAATTAAAAAAAAAAGATAAGAAAATTATTGACTTAAAAATTTAATTTTGCAAAAATTACAGTAAACTTCCGTTAACGGCCTCACATGGCTTAAATTTTTTGATATCAAGTGTATTCCTAAAGATCCATTAAACTCTGTTAATTTTTTATTTTCTCTTTCAACATATTTTATATATTTTTAATTAACATAATTCGGCAAGAAAACCATTTTCACTGCAAATATCTGATAGAGCATTTTCGAAAAAGTTTATGTGACCAAACTAAAAGTAAACTCTTTCAAACAAAATTTATTTTTTCAAAATCTGTTGGTTAAGAAGAAGTATGTTATATAAAAAATTAAATTTTAATGGGCGTGCCTCCGCACATTATTTAACTGCAAGATTCTGAGCGTTTCAGAGCTTAGTGTGTATGTTAAGTTTAGTTTATGGACTTCGCCCATTTTTTTTTCAATGGAGGATTATGTCTATTTTGGAGCTTAAGGTGTGTGGTAAAATTCATAAAAATCGTTTAACTAGAACAACCTGAAATATAATAATCAATTTTAATGGGTGCACCCCCGCCCATTTTTTCAACTTTAAAATTGTGTAATTACTAGAAGTTCAGTTTTTTTTAGTTCTTATTGAATGAAATATTTTGATTAATTAAGGAGAGTTTGTAAAGAAAAAGAAGGAACATTAAGGTAGACTTTATAAGATGCGGCACTCATGCCTACCTACTGGGGTACAGATTCTTATTAACATCAGCTATTTAACGTAATTAAATGAAATAAAGTATGAGAAACGATTATATTTCGTATACAATTATATAAACTGTTTTTAAAAATTTTAAAAAGAATTCGAATTATTTACACTATCGCTAGTTCAACATTATTTGAATGGTTTTTTGGTGTATGGTATCTTAGTATAATGGTGCAATTATTTTCAATTCTATGCTTTATAATTTAGATATTTGTAATGCTCCGTGTTTTAAGAAATAAAAAAAAATTAAGAACATGATAATATGATAACAAATGTTTGTTAGTCTATATACATGAATGTTGTATGCCTCGCCGGCTTTCTTAAATTTCAGTTTTGCTATTTAATTTAAACTGGTTATTTGAATGTGTGTGTTTTTGAAAGAAACAAAAATTCAAATCTTTCGCATTACCTTCTATGCTATGCCCTCGGCTTGCTTTTATCATAACTATTGCCATTAAATTAAAATATTAAAGTTCACCACACACCGCATATTGCACACCATGTACAACAACAAAGAAGGCGAAGCGGCTTAACGAAACATAGTGTTTTTCAGAATAATTTTCAATTCTCTTTGGTGCAAATTGTTCTTTAAACTTTAGTATAATGGAATGATAAACAAAGAAATACATTATTTCTTTTTTTTTTTGCTTTTCTCAATAGTGTGAACAATTTTTTCTGAAATCTAACGACCAATCTTTGTCATCAGCATTTTTTCAAAAGTTTGTGTTTAATCCTTTAATTTAAGAAATTAAATTAAATAAAACTTTTTAATTAATATGATTTGTTGATTATTTGAACTTTTTCACTAATCCCTTGAATTTCAAATTATCGAGAGTCTACTGTAATATGATAATATTATGCTTTTAGTAATTTTTCGAACTAGTGACGTATGAGCAATATTATCTTTGCTTAACTAAAATATAACTCATACGCTAAGAATTGAAGGAAATGTATTGCATACTTTTAGGAGATTTTAAATAAGAAGTTGCAAATCCAAGAGATGCATGTCCTAATTTAGTAAGAAAATTAAGCATGTTTTGTTTGAAAATATTTTTGAGTGTTTTGAATTCTCTACATCATTTTCTTAAACAATTTTTGTTATCTTTGATAATGAAAAATAAATATATTGGCTCATACTCATAGTCATAAACAAAGTAGGCTTTAGAGATCTAATTTAGGGAAAATATTTTAGGTTTATAAAACGTTTAACTTACAAATTTCCATTCAAAATTTCGTAAACCTTTTGTAAGCCAAAAAATTTTTTTTATAAATACTTCAGTAAGAGTTTAACGGCCTGTCCCACGTTACCACCGGAAAGCGTTCGAACGACAATTGCAATTGTTTGCAATACAAGTTGACGATCGAACAAATTCTGGTGACATCGTGGGACACGCCGTAAGTCCCGTATTACCACTTCTTTTTTTTAATAAATGGAAATAACTCTCACGCAATGAGTACCTACTACTATTACTAGGTTAGGCTAAAGAAAGCTTACTACCACTAGGTGTTACTGTCTTTAGGAAAGCGATAGTGATAGAGAAGACAGGCAGTGAAGGAGGTGATAGAGGAAAGCTTTATTCTTTTACAACTCTGCTCTTTGCACGTTTTTAATAATGCAGTGCCTCTAGTGTTAAATGAGGCGTATTGAATTTTTTTTGCTGTGTGTAGCATGAAAAATACTGTTTTTAAACTATCAATGTAAACTTTGTTTTGACTATGAGCATGGGCCATAATAGCCATAATTTTAAAATACAGAAATGAAATTAAAGTTAAATAGAATTGCTTGAAAAATTTATGTTGTATATAATGGTTTGAAGAAAAAGACTTAAGCATATACACAAACCTCTTAGCATAGACAATAAAAAAAATTTCGATTTTTTCAATGTCCATAGACAAGACGACACAATTGTTAAACAGAATTAGGGCATAGGTAACATAAGCACACATCCGACCTTTGCCACTAGAGCATTATAACGCTTAAAGAACTAATTTCATGAAAAATTAATTTCCTAACAATTTAATGGTAGAATACTGTATAATTTACTCTCAAGAGTTGAGTATATAAGAATAGACGACTCTTAGCCTCCAAGAGGTTCCGATTTAACATTTCTCAATTATTCACTGGCTTATGCTGTAAGGCCAGCAACAATTGACACCTGGGAGATAAACATTGCTCGTTTTAGTCATAACGAACGGCCTGAAATGCCCCAAAAATTAGCCCAACATAGGGCTTCCAAAATGGGCTTCGTGTGTAAGAGCCGCTGTGGCCACATGCCTTAATTAATTTTCAACTTTTAATGCCCTCTTTGGCTCTTTTTTCCATTGTATTTTACACTTCCAAATTCTATCAACCAAAAAAAAATTTAAGTATAATAAAAAAGCTCTTAGCTTAAACAGGGTCAATGAAATGTATCTCTTAAATAGTAATAAAATATAAATTATAATGAAAAAATTTGCATAA
This sequence comes from Tachina lurida, assembly GCA_944452675.1. Taxonomy (NCBI): domain Eukaryota; kingdom Metazoa; phylum Arthropoda; class Insecta; order Diptera; family Tachinidae; genus Tachina; species Tachina lurida. The sequence continues at coordinate 168,558,662 of OX101753.1, read as the reverse complement.
ATTTACATCAGCATTTGCTCTCCATCATCAATATTCATTAAAATAACATTTGTGTGTTAGTGTATGCAAATATATGTTATATCAGTACGTGCAGTAGATTTAAAAAAAAATATTTGGTTATTATTACTCGTATATTTTAACTGTGACATTTGGTACCAGCTTTTATCCATCATATATTTATTTCATCATTATCATGTTTAAAGTTGGCAGCAAACTTATTTTTATGTCTTTATCAGTTGAATTTCTTTTTTCTTAACATAGAGTTTTGTCAATGTTATTTTTTCTTGTTATTTTGTACGAGTATGTAGTATAAACGAGTTTTATTTTGGCTAAAAACTTTGCTGGTATTTGTTATAAAATTTTTAATTGTTAAGTAGCTTAAAATTAACTTTAATTTAATTTTAAGTATAGGGTTTATTTGGTCCATAAGTTAAAAAAAAATGCATTAAAACGTGCTTCTAAACTTTTTATAAATTGAAATTAGAACTTCGCTAAGAATAGAATATTCTCACAACCGGGGTCAGCTGTTTTAAGAAGCCATTATATATATTAATTTTTTTGGTTATTTTTTCCCTTCAACATTTAATAAATTAAAAATTAAAAATAAAATAGGGGGGCGGAGGGGTAAAATTCGACTATGAGTTGAAAGATTCAGAAATTTCCACTTTGAGCGCATGTTTTTTGTTTGATACACTTTAAGGTTGAGCTTTTTTCCGAGCAATTATGAGCGAAGATAATATGATTGCAAGTGCTCTTTACTTCAACTGTGCTATGGCCCAAAAAATATAGAGAGAAACAAATGATAAGTTCGAACCTATTTGTGGTTTGTGGGATTGTTGGGAAGTCAATTTTTCTATACAATTGTCACGTGGCTATCAGTGTTCTTTTCTATATATTATCTCAAAATCTACTTAGTATGACAAAAAGAAATATTCCTTAGCTATCTTTTTCAAATTTGAATATATAGAAAAAACGACTATAGCTTGGAAAATAAGAAAATTAATTGCCTTAATAAATTAGGAAAATAGAGGACCTGAATGGTTAACTTGAAATTTTTATAAAAAATGCATCAAGTTAACCATTTTTTAGTCAAAATTACAACGAAAAATAATTTGCTCTTCCTGTACTGAGAGAACAAAAAATATGGAAATTTTTTTAGGTATTCTAACATTGTTAAAATTTAACATTGCATACTATTGGTCAAATGATCCACGCATAGTCCAAGTATAAAATAATTGTAAAGTAAACTATGCCAAGTAAAATTTTTATTTTAAAACCAACACTAATATGGTTTTGAATGATAAGTTTATATAAATAAAATTTCTGTGTCATTGATGTTAATATTTGATTAACTCTTAGTTTTATCTGATAAGCATAGCAAAATTAAAATTCATGCAGTTCTGAATATGAAGTACCAATTTGTCAATGGATAAGCAAAACAAACGTTCCATATTTTGATTGCACTCATGTAAATTATACAAAAGAAATAATGCAATTTGTTCTGGTTATCAGTTGGAGAGATTAGAACTTAAAAAGCTTTCAAATTAGACAGAAAGCGAAATCATTAAGGTTCAAAATTCCACAGAAAATATTATTTCTCCAAACAGCGCTTTTAATTTAAATTTTTGAATTAATTACATTTTTAAACAAAAGTTTAATTGATGCAATAAAATTTTTAATTGAACTTTTAATCGATAAACTTTTTTAATGAAAGTTTAATTGAATCAATTAAAATTTTAATTGATGATTTGTATTTTTTTACGTGCAATTAAATTTCTTGATTTAAGAACAAATTTTTCTGTTAAGGAAAAATCTAAAAGAAAAAATCATAATATGAAAACTGTGAACAAATTACCAAAAAGAAATATGCTGGATTCTATTTAAAACGTGTTATAGAATATTAAAACTGTCGGTTGAATGAAGTCTCTAACAAAATCTATTTACACTATCACCCATTTTCGTTGACATTTATTAAGTTTTCGTATCACAAAACAAAAACCATTCAGTGATATTTTTCCTAAACTACAACCAAACAAATGTAGTACACTTTTATTTTTAATTCGATTTATTAGACGACTTTAAAAGAGGAGGTAGCTAGCAATTCGTTTATTTATTTTTATTTTATTTTTTACATTATTTTAGACCGATTGTATAATATCCTTTTTTTTTGTAAAAACAAACGCCCACAATTTTTTTTATTTGATTGTATGATATTCTACTTATTTAATTGTTGCAAAAACAAGAACACATTTCTGGTTCTTGTAATTACAAAAATTGGCGGAGTTACGCCCATTAAAATTTAATATTTTATTTTGAGTGGTTCTACTTAACCGACTTATGCAAAACTTAACACACAACCTGAGCTCTGGAAATTGCACAATCTTGCATTTAAAAAAATGTTTGGAGCTACACCTATTAAAATTTAATTTTATTTATATCACGAACTTGGTCTTAACCAACAGATTTTCAAATTTTTTTTTTCTGTTTGATGGAGTTTACTTTAAGCTTGGTTCCATAGGTTAGGAAGGGTGGTGCTATACTGCACTTCCATTCGAAGACCCAATTGGGTCCATTGTGATTGGTTTCATAAATTTTTTTTCAAATATCTTCTACCAGATTTTTGCATTGAAGTCAGTTTTTTAGGCAGAATTACTTTGTACTAAAATCTTTATAAAAATCTATACCATTTACACCAAGTTTGTTTGATATTTAACAAGATTATTTCACCAAAACAAAACCCGTTAACTTAAATTTTTCCTAAACTACAACCACACAACTTTAATTTAGCAAATTCACACACCTTTTTGCAAACTAGTGCTGTCTTCTTACTACAAAATTAAAAAAAAACCATGGTTGTATACCTAAGTTCTACTAGATTTTAAACAGAGTTTGACAAAAGCTAGTGACAAAGTAGATTTTATTTTGTAGAGGAAATCTACTAGATTTTGCTCGAAATCTCGTGTGTACTAGATTTTGCTTAGATGTAAATGCAATATTATGCTGTTTTTGAGGGATATATTAACAAGTAAGTCTAATTTGGCATATTTAAAATATTACAATTGATTGATCAAAATTTGTTGCTCTTAACGAGTCATTTGTTTTCATGTCAAACTTTTATATATAATTTACACTTGTATTGAATTCGTGAGGTAGCTTATTATTGACACAAACCTTTGATCAAACTTATTTAAATTGCATAAGTTTAGACTTGGATCAAACTCATTCAGTGGGTCGTTTTTGACACAGAACTGTGATCAAACCCATGTAATTTAAATGGCTTGTGTCAAAAACAACCAATTGAATGAGTTTTACGTAAGTTTGATCAATGGTTTGCGTCTTAAAACGAGCTACCAAATGAGTTCGATAAAAGCTTAGTATAATTAAAGCGCATAAATCAAAAGGTGTTATATCAGTTTAGTTTCTTTAATCTTTAAGTATTTTTTCACGCTTTGTTTTGGCATTTCAAATCACAAAAATATATTTTCACAGCTATAATAAATTGTGTGGTAAAAAAAAACATTTTAAAACTTTAAATAAAATCTTTAACAATTCCAATCTAATTTTTAAATAAACAACATAATTTACATTACATACATACTAATAATGGCAAATTTTTATAGTCTGGTGGCTTATTTTCTATGCTTAAGAGTCATTAAAAATTATGATAACAATGTCATTTCAGTTGCGAACAACAAACAAGAAACAATAAAAAAATGTCAACGAGTCTGAAAAATAATGCTTACATTTTCAAAACTTACTTGCAGTGCCTGAGTGCTGCCATCAGGGGAGTTTGCTAACGCATTTAAGCACGCACACGTTCACAACACTTGCAATTTGAATGCAATTTAAAATTTACATAACCCTTTAACTCCTACACACATACACACTCATGTACGCGCACACTAGTGTAAGTTTAAGGACTGGGGCGCAAAACACATGACATATACACGCTCGCGAGACAAAACCCACACACACACACCACGCACACACACAGAAGTATTTAACATTTTTTACATGATATTTAGTTAGTGTTGTTAGTATTAACGGAAGAAGGCATAATTAAGTAATTTTCTTTTTACTTTATATTTATTTTGAACTTAGTTTAACCTTAGATTATTATTTTTTTTTCTTAAAATTTTATATCTCACTTAAAGCGTAATTTAAATTTTAAAAATTATTAGTCAAGTAGTTTGTTTTTTTTCACCCAAACTGACGTTTAATGAGAAGACTATTGATATCTTTTACTTTTATTGTTTTTTTGTCATAATATTATATATTTTATTTAGTTATTGCAATACTTCATTTCTCTTTTGCATAAAAAACAAATTTGTATCTTTTTGATTTTGTAAAACTTTTTTCATTCTTTTAATAGATCTACTTAAAGCAACACTTCATTATTAATAATTTATTTAAATATTTATTTTTATTTTTACTTGCATTGCATTACTTTCATTTATTTCAATTCAAACAACACCATAAAAACAAATTGCCAATTTAAAACTGACACCCTCACAAAACTATTGACAGTGAGTGATAAACAAAAGTATTTCTTAGTGAGAACGTTATGGCATAAATATTTATTACAATAAAAGGACGTGTGTACCATTAGAAATACAATATGCAACTAGCAAAAAAAACGTTAACTTCGTTTTTAACGCCAACATACAGACATTGTAATCGAGTACATAAATATGTAGTGTGGCTGTCTATACAAGAAAGAGTTAAAGCTCTCTCTTCTTAAATCCATAAAAAACTCTAATTGAGAAAAGCTTAAAAGTTCTTTTAACGTTATTTATTTTACTTTAAGGGTAAGTTTTGCTCTTTTGAAAAGTAGAAGTTTTTGCTCCCCATACAAACTTTAACAATTTCTCTTACTTACTGTTACTTTTTGCAAATGACTGTGAGAAAACCATATTACTTCAGCTGTATAACAGTTAACTGAAGTAACAATAAAAAGCTTTATTTGTTTGTATGTATGTTTATAAATATTTATTGCTATTAAAAATGTGCTGGCAATACACACAGATTTGTGTATTAAGGTTAGTGTAGGTCATAGTAAGATTATACTTTTATATATTTTTTTTTGCTGTTGCCATAAATAGAATTTTTAATACAACCACAAGCAATTAAATGCTAGTTTTGCACACATTTCTATTTATGCTTTTAAATGTATAAGAAATATTAAGGGGCGTCATAGAAACCAATCTTATCGGAATTGGATTTGAAACCAAATGGAAATATCTCATTTTTTACTCAAGCATTTCAGGTTTTTTTAAACTAATTGTAAAATTATAGTTGTGGTAGAATATAAAACTTAATGTAAGATCAAATAAATTTTTTTTAAAGATAAGTAACACTCAAGCAATGAATGCTTGAGTTATTTTCATGTACTTTCTTTAGGAAAGCGATAGATATTAGATATTACCTGCTTTAGATTCTTTAGGAAAGGGAACTTATTATATTTGTATAGTGTGATTCTCAATAATGTTTTAAGAATCTTGTTTAGTTTCCTTTGAAATTTCATTATGAATCGACTTACACCAGAGCAACGCGTGGGAATTGTTAAGATTTTTAATCAAAACAGTTGATCTATTCGTCAAACTCATCGTGCATTCAGTGCTGGACTTACGCATAGGCCCGTGAGGTCCGGGCATAGGGCAGTAAAATTTTAAAACCCCCAATAATTCAAATTTAAATTTTTTTTTTGATATTGATAATTTTTATCAATCAATGAAACATTCAGATTATAATTCTGACCTTACCCGTTAATGTATCGGTGCTATGCAAATTTTTTTAGATTTATATGATAGTATTTTAAAAAACTTTAACGACAGTTCGGTATTTTACATTTTTATTTACGAAACCAGAGCGCACTCTAGTTAGGAGGCATTGACAAGCAGCGCTTCAAAACTTCTGATTTGTGAAATTACTTTTGCTGCTGCTTCTGAAAATGTAAGCAGTGGCAGTCAAAGCGAACGCATGAAATTAAAAATTATACACAATGGGGAATTTCAGAAGTCGACATGTTCGAATAGTTGTCGGTTTGACTTACTGCTCCTTTAAATAAATTCGGATGTATAATTTTCGTTTTTTTACTAGACTGTACTTCTTTTTTAATTTTTTTTTTTACTGAAACTGAATAGAGAAGTGTGCATTATATATAGAAAAATTAAAATTTTTGATTTAAAAAGTGGTCTATATGACCTATTAAGGTAGCTAGACACGTTCAGATTATATTGCCAAATATTCTTAGCAAAAAATTAGGAGTCCCTGTTAGATATTCTGAAATTAATTAAAAATAATTTTTACTTTACTTTTACAAAAAAAGTACATGAAGAAATATTTTTTTTTTGACGTAAAATATTAATAAGATTTATTTAGTGGACTCTTAGCTACATTATTGCCATATAAAGTAAATTGCTATCACTAAGTCTGAATTAGCCGTTGGCCAAAAACTGATGACACCATACTTGGAGGGCATACCGATTTCTTAAATATTTGGAGATCCATAAAAAAGTTTTTCAGCAAAATCGCTTAACTGAGTATAGGGATTTACTTCCCTTTGTTTTTACTATCGAGCCTATACTGTCAGGACAGTGGGGACTTGCACGCGTAATGCACAGTGTAATTTAGTTATTTAAAAATTTCATATTTAATTTTGAAAAGCTTTTCTTCATAGAGCAAAAAGGGCGGCATATCTCACGGGGCCTAGGGCGACATCAAACATAAATGGATGGATACACAAGCTACATGGTGGGCTCTAAAATTGATTTACTCAAAGAAACTTTTGATTAAAAAATAATTCCACATAAGGGCCCATTTAATTGCCCACCAAGATTGCGTGATTTAGCTCCATTGGATTTTCTTTTTTGAGGTTATGTTAAGTCACTTGTCTTCATCGATAAACCACAAACAATTGAACATCTAGAAATACACATTTGAGGAGTTATCGGCGAAATACGGCCGCAAATGTTTAGAAAAGTTTTTGAAAATTTGTGTTCCAGATTGTGCCTTCTAAGCGCCAGCCGTGGCGGGGCCACATGGTGGAAATCATATTTAAAAATTAATTTTAGAAAAGTTTTAGAAAAGCATTTAATATTTTTAGAAATTATAAGGACATTAATTAACCTTCTAAGTTAACAAAAATTTTGAGAAATTTAATTTATTATGAAAAATTTTTCTTCTATACATTTATTATATTTTTAATAAATTATTAAAATATTTATAAAAAAAAAGTTTAATGTTTTTGAAATCCACTTTAAGAAAAATTAAAAAACTCAATTCAAACTCATTTAAAATATTATCAATATGGGGTTAATGCTTATATTGTATTATAAAAAATATTTCTAAAAGTGTAAATTAAATTTAATATTAACATTGAAAGCTTATTCTCTGAACTATTTCTGTACTTGCGCAAGTTATTCGTATTAGTTTTAGTAGTTCTCTTTTTCTATTTCGTTTATTTATAAAAATAACTGAATAATATCGTTTTCGTAATATAGAAAGGCCTTAACTCATTATTTTATTTTAAATCGAGTTTTTTGTATATTTCAATAGAAGAACATCTAATGTATCGAAAAGTGCTATAATCTCAATATAAAAAAAAATTATGAGTTATGGTCTTTCTATATTCAGGTAACGATATACATATATGCATATATGTTTGCAATAAAAAAATTGGGTTTCGTGCGTTTGTGTTTGCAACTTTTTAGTTTGTATTTATATTTTGTGTGTGCTTTTAAAGAGGAAAACATGCAATCAAGCAACTTTATAAGCAACAAGTTGCTTGATATTTTATAGTAAATGATTTCGAGGAATTTTTTTTCAGGCAACTTAAATACATATATATACAAACATATTTAGTATATTTGTTATACGAAATATAATTTTATAAGGTTGATAGAAAGAAAACTAAATATTTGTAAAAAAAAATATAAATAAAATATTGAAAAAATTATTTTTCCTGCTATTTTAGTATTAATATTAAAGGATATAAAAAGCGTTTAACAAACAAACTTCCCTAAGAAATTTCTTTTGTTAATTTTTTTTTAACCAAAATTATTTATTTAAATAAGACTGGTAATATTAAACTTAAAAAAAATTATTATACGAATATTCTGTATTAAATTACAAAACAAAAATATTCGAATATTCATATAATATCTATTACAAAAAAATAATAAAATATTCTAGTGTATGACAAAAAAAAATTATTCGAATATTCGTATTGCATTAAAAAATTTTATCTTATTGTATTAAAAAAAAGTTATTTGAATAATCGTATTGTATTAGAAAAAAAATTATCCGAATATTCGTGTGGTACTACAAAAACAATTATTCAAATATTCGCATTGTATTACAAAAAAAAATATTATTCGAATTTGCGTTTTGTATTGCAAAAAAAATATTCGGATAATCGTAATGTATTCCAAAAAAAATTATTCGAATTCATATTGTATTAAAAAAATTATTCAAATATTCCTATTGTATTACAAAAAAATTATTCGAATATACGTATTGTATTAAAAATAGTTATTCGAATATTTGTATTCAAATTTAAAAAAAATTTTATTGGAATATTCGTTCTGTATTACAAAAATAAAAAATAAATATTCGAATATTCACATTTTATTACAAAAAAAATTGAAAATACGTATTGTTTTAAGAAAATATTCGAATATTTCTATTCAATTACAAAAAAATTATTCGAATATTCGAACTGCATTACAAAAATTTTTTTTTCAAATATTCGTATAGTATTACAAAAAAAAAATTATTCGTATATTCATATTGTATTAAAAAAATTATTCGAATATTCGTTATTTATTGCAAAAAAAAATTATTCGTATATTCATATTGTATTAAAAAAATTTTTCGAATATTTGTACTCAAATATAAAAAAAAATTTATTAACGAATATTCAGTTGTGTATTACGAAAATAAAAAATAAATATTTGAATATTCGCATTGTATTACAAAAAAAAAATTTAAAATACGTATTGTTTTAAAAAAATATTCGAATATTTCTATTCATTTACAAAAAAATTATTCGAATATTTGTATTGCATTGCAAACAAAATTATTCGAATATTCGTATTGTATTAAAAGAGATTACTCAAATATTCGTATTCCATTACAAAAAATATTATTCGAATATTCGTATTTCATTAAAAAAAATTATTCGAATTCTATTACAAAAATATTATTCGAATATTCGAAATAATATAATAATATTCGAAATAATATAATAATAAAAAATAAAAATAAAATTATTCGAATTGTGTTGAAAAAAAATTATTCGAATAAATATTCGTACTGTATTACCCGTGCATGCATAGCAACCATACACATTAACTAAAAATTCTTGCAAAGTGTTCGTCAGAAATATTTCAAAAACTCTAACAGGAAGGAATTGCTACTGGCAATTGTTGTTGTAAGAACAACTAGAAGAAAGCTTTGAAAAGTGTCTTTTGTATTGTAATTTCCCAAGAATATCACAAATTTTAACAAAATTAATATTTCGCTTAGCAAAAAGTGTCTGTGGAAAATAAACTGCATACAGACATTTAGTTGACTATTATTATAGTTATAGAAATTATGATGATGGTTGATAGAAAATTTTCATGAGGCATTATTGAATTTGCTGAGAAGTTTTGTTGTTGCTCTATTAATATTGGGTTAAATGTTATTTTATTGATGTTTAATTTTTAATTGTCCTTCCGTGCATTTGAGTTTTGTTTTGATGTGGGTTCTTGTTATGAGAAAGTTAGGGCATGATAATAATTTATATTTTGAAGTTGGAAATCTTAATACTTGAAAACTTTTTGGGTACAAAACAAGAAGCTCTGATATATCGAACCATAACCGCTAAAATAGCTTAAACGACACATTTTTTGGACTTCGTTTTTTTGACGAAAATCGACTATTTACGATCGCAAATAATCGATTTTGGTCAAAAAATGAGATGCGAAAATTTTGTCACTTAAGCTATTTTGGCGGATATGGCACGGTTATGGCACACTTAAACAACATATTACTCCTTATAAATTTAAAACGATTTGGAATCAAAATTGTTGCTTGTTGATTTTACATTGGATTTTATTTTCTGTGTGTATATTTCGGCATTATAAAAAATAAATATCTGAATAAGTTTCTCTTTCCATAGAGAATTAAATGCAAAGTTCTATATGTAAAATTTAGTAAAAATCTTTTGCTATAAAAATAAATACAAATAAAAAAATGTTTGCATGAAAAGAAAAACAGCGAAACTTGGAAAATGACTAATTTAAAGTGTTTGCAAACGCAAGTACTCGTAGCTTCAAAAGAATTTATAAATTTTAAACTCCCTTTTGTTAGACTTTCATAAAAAAAATATTTATTTTCCCTTAGAACTTAAAAAAATTTGTAACGTGACTTGACAAGAGGGGGCGTTAGTTTGCTGATTAAGATAAAAACCATAGGTTGTATTAGAAAAGGACATTATGGGGTAGGAAAATAAATTGAAGCCACACGCAAAGATGAATAATTCTCTAAAGAATTATTTTCCAAGCAATTTTTTGTACATTAAATATTTAGTTAGTCACTGCTTAAATAAATTTTCCAGCTAAACTGCCATTTTTTAATCTTTTTCAATATAATAACCGGGAATTTTTTTTAAATATTTATAAAGTTTTTTTTTTGCACTTTAGTTGGGCGTACGTACATGTTTAATTTCATTATAATAAATCATATTTACTTCCCTTGCAAAGCTTGTTTTTTAACTTAAAAAATTAATTCAATTTTGTTTATCAATAATTTCCTGCTTCAATCCGCTTTTGCCTCGTTTTTGTTGTTGTTGTTCTTGTGTCCTTTGGCCAAGTGAGCAAGCATGCAATTGCATGAGTCTCAAACCCTTGTTTTACGCTGCATTAAATTTAAGTTATTGGCGGTATTTTTTTGTTCATATCTGCTGATATATTTTGCATGCAATATTCGTGCCAAAACTAACTTATTCCATACAAGTAAGTATATGATTCACTGTCATATAAAAGGTCAGATACGAGTATAAAAGGTAAAATATTTTTTTTGGGAGATTTTTTTTTCCTAATTTGAAAATGTTGTTTTTTCCACTATCTTAAATGTGACTCATGTTGTGTGATGAATATATTTATTTAATTAGCTTTTTAGGTGTTGGTAGAATTTCATAAAAGTAAATATTTTGATCCTTGATAAGATTTAAATAATGAAATAAGCTTAACAAAAGATATTAGTCATAAGTTATTCTCCCCTAACATATTTTTTTTTGTTTCTTTTAATATAAAGGACTCACTCCACTTTTTTAAGCTTATTTTAAATTAATGATTATGTTTGTTACAAAACATTGATCAAAGCAAAGTCACTTCACTTAAATAAAAAATTAAAAACTTTAAACAAATATGGGGAGAAAAACCTAAATAGAAATTAATTAAAAAATTGGTAATATTAATTAAAGTTCTAAGGACCAATTTGTAAAAATTTCTAAGGTTAAGCTTCAGTACTTTTTATAAATTTGTCCTTAAAACTTTAATTAAGATTAGCAAAATTTTTAATTTTATTCCGGGGCCCAAATACATTTATGGAAAAATTTGTGTGGCAGCAGACAAAAAGTTATATTAAAGAGCGTAAACATTGTATATTTAAAACATCTTGTAGTCCTCAGAAAATAAAAAATATATCACAAAATTAAAAAAAATTTATTGATTTTTTTTTTTAAATTTTACAGATTCAATGATATATATTGTTTTTTTTACATCTAAGTAATAAAGCAGCATTCACTGTTTCACACACGTTTGTACGTCTGCTAAAGGTTCCCTTTGCAACAGAGGAAGACCATTAAACATTTTGTTTCCATCTGTTATGGACCAGCATATAACTTTATTTTATTTCGTGCATTACATTCTTCACTTTTCTACTTTATGCCTTTTTCAAATGCATTAAAAGTAAAAAGAAGCATATGTTTTCATTCAGTAGATAGTAATATATTTTTTTACAACTTTGTGATAAAAATGTACAAGTTGTCATTAATAAACATACATATCATTACTTTAATATAGAAAGGCCTTAAGTTATTATATTTTTTAAGTCGAGTTTTCTTATATTTCAATAGAAGAACATCTAATGTATCGAAAAATGGAAAAATCTCGATTTTAAAAATATAATGAGTTAGGGCCTTTCATACAAATATACCAGTACATACTTGCAGACCTACATATGATTTTAAATTAATCCAAAAAACAAACATTTAATACGAGTATCAAATCACGAAGTAGAAGCACAAGTACAGGAGTAAAAAAAAATAAGATTTAGAAATATATTATGTTTTCATGTGTGTCAGGATCAGCAGGATATGGAAAATTTGCGTGCGTGTTATCAATATTATACGGGCAGTATTTTGTGCTTTAGCATAAACGTATGTATTCTACAAATTTATGTCCGTTTGTGGCTTGCGTACAGTGACCGGTAAAACTGTAGTAGGACTTTAATTAATTGATTTATTTTTTCAAAAATTAATTTAATTGTTTTAATATAAAGCTTATGCCGAGCTACCGCAGAAAACCACTGATGCAGGGATTATTAAATAGCCAATGTTTAGTTTAAATGCTGAATCACAATTTTTTGCCTTTACTAATATTTTGTAAATTTTGAGTTGACTTCCTTTAGAGGAGCAGGTGCTAATGGGTTTTTTCCATAAGTAGATATTACCCTGTTAATTTAAAATTTCCTTGTTATCAGGCTTTAAGATGGGAGTTAAACTTCTGTAATAGACCTGCTAAGCTAACAAAAATTAATGAGAAACTTGATTATTAAACCTAGCCCATCATAAGACATAAAACTTGTTATGCTTTCCACTATAATAGAATTGTTAACAATTGTGACATACATTCATTTGTACACTCATTTATTGGCTGAACAGTATGCTGTTCGCAAGGATATTTTCATTCTTGTTGCTAATTTATATATATATATATATATATATATATATACATATATATATATATATATGAGTATATATATATATATATATATATATATATATATATATATATATATATATATATATATATATATATATATATATTGTTAAGTGCTTAAGTTGGAATATTCATATGCATCATCGTACAATGCTAATTCCCTGTGATTAATTAACACTGCGGAAGTATAAAGCTTTAAATAAATGCGTTTTTGTTTTTTTTTTTCTTCTACACTCATTCTCCTTTATTTTACATATTAGTAAGAGGTTTTAAAAAATAATCTTACCTGTATTTTTGGCAAAATGACTTTAGTCCAATTTTAGGGTTTCTACTCAACAATATCGAAGAGTACTTGCAATTATGATTGCTAAAGTAAATATTATTTCAAATTAAAACTTTATTTTCAATATTTAATTTTTATTAAAAATAATTAAATAAATTAAATCTAATTAAATTAACTAACTAATTAATTAAATTAATTATATTAAATTTAGTTAAATGAACTATTTAATTAAATTAAATTAATTATATTAGTTAAAAAAATTCCATTAGTTAAAATAATTAGATTAATGAAATTAATTAAATAAGTAGCCTAATTTATTTATTTAATTATTTAAGTTAGTTAAATTAATTAAAGTAATTAGATTAATTAAATTAATTAAATAAATCAAATTAATTAAATTAATTAAATAAATCAAATTAATTAAATTAATTAATTAAATTATTTTAACTAATTTAATTAATTTAATTAACTTAGTTAATTTAATTAATTTAATTGGTGTAATTAATTTAATTAATTTAACTAATTAATTAAATAAATTAAACTACTTATTTAATTAATTTCATTAATCTAATTAATATATTTAATTGCATTATTCTAATTAATTTAATTAATTTTTTTAATTAATTGAATTAATTAAAATATCATGATTAATTACTTAATTAATTAAACTAATTCGATTAATTAAATTTATTTAATTAAATAAATTAATAAAATTATTATTTATTTAATTAATTATTTATTAAATTAATTCAATTAATTAAAAAAATTTATTAATTAAATTAATTAGATATATCAAATTAATTAAAGCAATTAAAATAATTGAATAAGAAGTTTTACTTATTTATTTAATTATTTAAATTGATTAAATTAATTAAATTACTTAAATTAGTTAAACTAATTAAATTAATTAAGTCAATTAATTAATTAAATTAATTTAATCAATTTCAATTAATTATATAGATTAAATTATTTTTATTAATTAATTGATTAATTAAATTAATTAGATTAATTTAATTAAATATATTGATTAAATTAGTTAAATAAATCAAATGAATTAAATTAATTAGATTAGTTAAATTTATTTAATTAATGAAATTAAATAAATTATTTAAATTAAGTAAATTAATTAATAATTTAATAAATAAATTAAATTAAATTAATTAAAAAAATATATATTTTATGTGTGTTTATATACGAGGACCTTGACTTTATCTCATTTGTTTGCTTTCTTTACATACCGTCTATACCTGATATTAACTATATACCTGATATTAACTATATACCGTCTATATCTGATATTTACTTTTACAACAGCTGAAAGAAGTAAAAGTGAAACGCCTTCAACTAATAGACTAACTACCAAAAACTGGTAAATACCAAGTTAAGTTATATTTTCAAACGTTCATAGTAAAAGCAACAAAAAATAATATATTTAAAGTATGAGAAGCTTATCGTTAGTAGAGTTTGAGCAAACGTTACAGCTACAACAGACAAAATATATTTATTTCAGACTATAAACGCACACAAAAAAACACACAAGTTGACTTTTACTTTTATTTGTAGGTTTGTGCATATTTCGTATATTTTTTATATCATGGATTACTTGCTTAATGAGTCACCCGCACTTTTTGTATTGTTTAATCCCTCACCACCACATTTCCATGCCCGTACACCACTTAAGGCTTATTTACATTTAAAACTGAAAGTGGGGAGGGAGAAATGAAGAATAATATTTTTAATTCTTATTTATTAGACTCCTACGGCAGCTGTATTTCCTTCAGCCACTAACGGTGTAAAAAATATGCTCACCAAATAAGTTACAGTGAAACGTTTGCTTGAATAATTAAAATTAAAAATTTTTTTTTTTATAAAAACTTTTCTATCAATAGTTCTTTTAAATTTTATTGAGTTCAATTTCAATTAAAAATTTAAGTGCAGTATATAATATTCAAAAATAATTTTCAATTAAGAAAACGTAGTTTAGTTATTGTTTCACTGTGCAGTCTTATATTTCTATGTGTATGTATGTGTTCCCTGCTAAATTGTGTAAGTGTGCTTTTTGCAGAGTTAAAGTGGGGATTATGTAATAAAAAATCATAAGAATTTTGGTTATAAAATTTTTTTAAATAAAAGAAAAAAATTACTTTATAGCAAATATGTTATTTATTTTTAGCCAGCGTTGCCCGCATTAAAAGAAAAAATAATAAAAATTTTTTTTAAAATATATAAAGTAATATTTAGTATTATTTCTATGGCTAAGAATAAGAGTAAGAATCGTTTTCCTTTACAAATGAGAGAGAGAGAGAGAGAAATATACAGATAAGACATTAAGTTCTCGCTTAAAGCTATACATATAATGGCAACACTGCTCGTAGCCAACGCCTTTCCATTTTATTCCATGGCCTTATTTTTTATATTTTGCTCATTTTAGCATTAACTTTGGCATTGGCTTGGCATTTTATGACAATGCAAATTAAGTCAAGTTTATTACGGAATTAACAACATGAATGTCGTCTTCTTTACATATTTATTTGTTCACTTTCAAAACGTATGAAAAATAAATGTTTATGTTTGCACAAATTTATATGTGCTGGCATTAGAAAAATTAATTGTTATAAATATATTACGCGTACATTTCATAATTATAAATTTGTTTCATTATTCTATTATGCCGATACCAAACCTAGATTGGTTGCATAATGACTTATATATAGAATGCTCCTTACAAGGAGCATAGGGCCTCATAATCATGTCCAGTGCTTTAAGCCAAAGGTCGTCATCATAGAAATCAGTTTGCTTTATTTTTATTTGAGGTTTCCTTAATATTGGCTTAATTTAGGATGACTAGATGATTGACCTTCTGCATCCGCTCCTGGATCTGGAGCTGCTAGTACATCTCCAGGAAGATAATTGACAGTGGAGATTTATACGCAACCGTTTGTGAGGGTAATACTGCCCAAAGTCGGTCGTCAGAGCCTCGTTAGCTAATAACAGGGTACGCCATGTATAGGGGAGGTTGACAGTTGTGCAGGAGGAGCTTTAGGGGTGCATCACTACACCGTTAATTTCTTTTAATCAGTAAGCAATAATATAATTAATTTTGCGAAGAAATTACTAACAGTTTCTATATTATTTCAAACAAAATCTTAAAATTAAATTTGGCAATGATCACAGAAATAGAATATTATTTTCAAGTAGGTAGTTGAATAAGTTAAAGATATTTTAAGGAAAATAAACTGTCTAGAAGTACAGATTTTCAATTCCTTAGCACCGTCAGTGCATAGGGTTTATTCAAACAATGTTTTTGCACCTTCTTAATATTCCACAGACATATTTTTATTAAATATATCATAGCTATGGCTAAAATATTAATAGTTCTATTAAAAAAACTGCTTAAGTCCAGAGGTTTGCTCGTTTTGTTGTTTGTTTGTTTGTTGTTTTGGTCCATTATATCTAAATCTTTTTTATTTTTCTATAATAATGGTTACTTTACGCTTTTGTTTTTAATAATTATATTATTAACAAAAGCATTGATAGTGCCATAAAGCTTTTAATTGTCTACGTTTGTATTTCTATTATTATTAAACTAAAGCGTATTTTACTGATTTTATAAATCTATTGCTAGTCATATGGGCACAGTTTGATTACCCAAATAAAATACATGATATTCCATTGTTTGATTAAAAGGGTGTGCTTTAGTATGATGTTAAATATTTGATTTGAGTTATGATGAGTTTCCAAATAACTTGTCTAGAAAATATTTAGAGAAATTATTCAAAAATTTAAGAGTATTTTGTGTATATTTTTTCAGACTTGTAATGCAAAACGTAAAACATAAAATATAGATGTTTTGGCTTAGGGAACTTTTACTAGTTTGTAAAACTGCCAGACTATATTTGCAAATACTTATGGTTATGCCAGAATCCTGGATCAACTACCCCGTACGCTGAGGAGATCTCCTGATTAGATATATGAGGACTTTGATAAATATTTAAAGTTCTGATTCCATCCAGGCGAGAATTAAAGGGAGGCGCAATAGTAATAGAATACGACGTCAGAGCATACACTGATGGATCAGGAATGGCCTGCGGTGTTGGCTCTGGGGTCTTTACAGACGATCTTGGTATAGAATGCTCCTTTCGTCTAGAATGCTCCTACGAAGCTGCAGTATCTTAGCGGTAAGGGAAACGGCTAGAGTGCAAGTTGATAGGCAGTCACAGGGTAAAATTGGTATCTTTGTCGACAACAAAGCAGAACTTCTTTCCCTAAGATGATATATCACTAGTCGGGCAGTGTAGGAGTTTGCTATCTAGAGTGGCTGGTCAGCCTGACCTCACCCTTATCTGGGTTGCAGTATATAGCAAGCTTTTATGTAACGAACGGGTGGACGAGCGGGATAAAGCTGGTAGAAGCTGGCTAGAACTGGCTCTCTTATGAATGCCACCAATGTTGAATCGGTAGCAATCCCTATTTGTGCTATTAGAAGCGAGGTATTTAAGCACTATACTATAAGGCTGAATGTAGATGGTGCAATATAGTCATGTGCAAGGTTGCTAAGAAGATGTGATCTTTATTCAATGATAGGCACTCAGTACAAATAGAACCGCAAGGACATCTAGAGGCTCGTTGCTATCATGGTGGGGCACTGGCCGGTCGGCACACATGATAGCTCTATCTTAAAATGAGTTCTGCTGAAGTTGTTGAGAAGAAAGCAAAGAAGAGACAATGTTCCACTTTCTTTGCGAATGTCCAGCTTTGCATTTCTCGAGAAACAGATTTTTAGGCAGTCATGTATCAGACGATCTTTCAGATTTAACTGAGATTGGGTTGAGTGACCTTATCAGATATCTCAACATGAAGGGTTGGATCTACTAACGATCACAGTATCAGAATACTTAGATACGGTTGTACCTAGGTTGACACCGATGAGTATAGTAGTCCTTTCAAAAAGGAATCATCTAGATTCTAATTAAATGCCTGAGTGCAGTGCATATTTGCCAATTGTAAAATTTGGTTCTACCTTACGTTTGTATTTATGCTGGATTCACAAATTTTAATTTTAAGATTTTGAACAATTTTAATTTAAAAAAAAAATAGGTTTTGTAAGCTTTGTTTTACTTGTGTCGCAGTTAAAATTTAAAAAAATACTCGAACTCTGTTCAACTATATGTAATTTGTGTTCGGTTTGTAAAATTGCAACGTTTTTCATTATATAAATTCATTAAATTTTTTTAATAATGGGTGTTTTTTATAGAGGTATAGAACTTTAAGTTGGCATCACTTTTTTAACTGGCGGCCATTTTGTCAGCTGTCAAGTGATTAATATTTAGTTTGGTTTGCCATTTCATCATGAACAGGTTGACAAAAGAACAACGCTTGCAAATCGTGCAAATTTATTTCGAAAATAATGGTTCAGTTCGCGAAGTTTACCGCAAGCTCCGTCCATTTTATGGTCGACATAATCGTCCATCAGAGCAATTAATTCGGTTAACCATGGATCGTTTTCGCACTACGTTTACTCTATGTGATAATACGCATCCGCAGAGACGTCGAACAGTGCGCACCGAAGAAACAATTGCCGCTGTAGAGCAAAGTGTTGAAGAGGACCCGAATGAATCGGTTCGCCACCGTGCACAGCAATTGGAGCTTTGTCCATCAACTTTATGGAGGATTTTGAAGATTTTTAATGTGGATGAGTTGTGGTTCCAACAAGACGGCGCTACATGCCACACAGCGCACGTCACAATCGATTTATTGAAGGAAACATTCGATGAGCGCATAATTTCGCGGAATGGACCTGTCAATTGGCCACCAAGATCGTGTGATTTGACACCATTGGATTATTTTCTTTGGGGATATGTGAAGTCGCTCGTCTACGCCAACAAACCAGAAACGTTAGGGGACTTGGAAGCCAACATTCGTGGCGTTATTGCCAACATACGGCCCCATATGCTCGAAAAAGTGGTTGAAAATTGGACCTGTAGAATTGGCTTTATTCGAGCCAGCCGCGGCGGCCACATGCCCGAAATCATATTTAAACATTAATGGCATAAAATTATCCTTCCAATAAAGCCAAATTGATGGACATTAAAACGATTTTCTTGTGTTTTATTTCAATTCGAAGTTCTATACCCCTAAAAAAACACCCGTTATATCAAAATACTTAAAATTTGTTCCAGAACCATCAAAAGCGAACCACTAGTAAAATAATTAAAAAATTGCAAAATAAAATTTTTAAATGTTACATTTCATGATAAAAAGATCATTTACTTTTTTGTTTTAAATAATCCATTATAATACTTACACACATATTTATTACATATCGCTCCTTCTCTCAAATATTGCCATAACTCACAAAATGGAATTTTTGTGTTTATGATGCAGAATTATTTTTGATATCGTTCTTCATATTGTGCACAAATTTCATACAAATGTTTTGTTTACTCAACTTTTGAGAGAAAACAAAAATTTTCTTTTTTCATTAAGTTGAGCGTAAATTTAAAACCATACAATCGTTTTCTGACAAACTAGTTTTTTTGAGTTATGACTTTGTGTAAGTTAATTAGGGATATGTAGTCCTAATAACTTTTTTTGAAAATTTATTTTTGCATTGTCCGATTTTTATGAATTTTACTGGAGAGTTCTTTACAAAACAATTTGATCCGTGCTGTGATTTAACATGGTAAAATATTACAATGAGAATATATCGTAAAAGCATTTCACAGATTAAAGGAGTAGTTTATCATTCTTTCAATCTATCTCTTTCTCTCTCAACAAACACTTTATAAATAATTTTTTAGAGCTATGCTGTTTATGCCAGACACAAAAGCTAGGACGTGATTTTCTCAACAAAAATAGTATACACTATTACATTTATACATTTATTTTTGTTTTGATTTCTTTGCACATAGAACCAGAGTACGAAAACAAGCGAAACAAAATTTTTGAGTTAAACAACAACAATGAGAACGATTGCTCAATTTGTTTTTATATTGTTTTTGCACATGACCACAAACAATACATTAATTTAATTGTATGCAGAAAATAAAAGAATGGGAAATAAATGGAAAGGTTTTGAAATATTTTTGATAATGCTGATATCATCATATAATATAATTTTATTGCATTGTTCTTTAACACATGCATTTTTTTTTATATAGCGAAGCAGCATAGCTCTAACCGGGTATGCTAAGACTTTTTTTTTGTATACAGTTTTCTTATAAATTCTATTTCGAAGTAAAGCTTCATCACATTCATTCATCATTCTATAGGTTTCTTAAGCTTTTCACATAATTTAATTACACCTGGTATTTTTTTTTTTTGAAATTTAGCATTTAAGTTTTATGGCAAATTGCATAAATAGAATTCGTTAATGCAAACTTTAAAACCCGAACATTAATTTTAATGAGACCATAATGTGCTACAAAATAAAATTAATTATTAATAAATATATTGCAAATTGCATGCAGATTTTGTGTAAATGTTTTTCAAAAATATTTTCACTTTATTATAAATCGCAACTACGCTAAAATACAAACGACTTATAGGATAACA